>CM021100.1:438401942-438718064 GCA_007115665.2 Sequoiadendron giganteum
AGGAGGGAGAGTCTTGAGAGAGAGGGAGGGAGTGGGAGAGAGATAGAGGGTAGAGGGTTAAGGGTAGATAGTTAAGGGTAGAGGGTAGAGGGTTTAGGGTTTAGGGTAGAGAGAGAGAGAGAGAGAGAGAGAGAGAGAGAGAGAGAGAGAGAGAGAGAGAGAGAGAGAGAGAGAGAGAGAGAGATACTAAATCACTGTGACTTGTTTAAAATAATTTATCTCTGACTTGCAGACACCAATCAACCAAATCACATAGAGTGAAATTTGCACTTTGATAAATCAAACATATGCTTGATACATTGATTTAAATATTTTAAGACTTCAAGTTGGAGACAACCCACATAAGAAATATAAATTATTATATCACAACAACTGAAAACAAAAAAAGTTTCACCAATTCAAAATGATTTGTCCATTGATCCACTTCAAAAAGGTTGTCATTACTTACATTCTAGTCCCTTCTCGCGAAAAATCTAACTCCTACTCTAACCACTCCCTACTATCCCCTTACTGTTCTAAATTTTCTAATGATTTATACATTACAGACCAAGGGTTGTGACCCTTCAATTTCAGTTGCAACCTCTTATATTCCTTCGTAGAAAATAAAATATTTGATTATATTGCCTTATCGCCAAATTAAATATTTTTAACTATAACTTCACTTTGATTTTTCTTTTTATATCCTTTCCCGCCTTTATTTCACTTCATCCGCTTCTTATATTTTATTTCCATGTGACCTTTATTGTGTTCACTGCTATACCGTGGTCATTATCTTTCTACTCGGTGGTATGGCGGTCTTAACTGTCAAGGTCTTCTCTTGACTATTACCGTGCTACCGCGGTCTCCCTGTAGACTATCTGTGGCACCATGGCAGCTAGTTTTCTACCTGCCTTGACCTGCCACTGACAGTTTACCATAGTCACCGTGGTCACCATTCTCACCGTGTGCGGTACCACGGTGACTGTCTACACTTTTTCCGCGTCGGTGACTTACCACCCACTGCGATACCATGATCTATGTTTAGACCGCGCGCGTTGGCATGGTAAACATTTTGTGCCTAATCATTTAGCCGCCGATTTTTTTTGCTAACCGTTACCGCCACCTTCTAACTGCTACCGCTCTACCCCGGCCCTCGATATTACCCTTTGTGGTGCAACGGTAAGGGTTTCCTTGACTACTCTTTACCACTATATCGCAGGCTGGTTTGTGGGAAGCTGTGGTTGGGCAGTGAATAAGATATGAAGTGACCACTAAGGGAGCGGTAGAGGTATAAAATGTATGAGAATTTTTGGAAAGGGGAGAAATGAATTTTAAAGGAAAAGATAAGAAAATAATGAGAAATTAAATGGGGGTAAGGCGGTAAATGAAATATTATGAAAAGATAGGAAAGTAATGGATATAAATGAATAAACTCCTTTAGGGTATTGATGGAAAATTTAGGTTCAAAATGAATTTTTGGGTTCTAACAGGGTAGAGGGTTTAAGGGTTTAGGGTTAAGGGTAGAGATGAGAGAGAGAGAGAGAGAGAGAGAGAGAGAGAGAGGGAAAGAAGGTAGAGATATTGAGAGAGAGGAGGCAAGGAGGAAGAGAGAAATAGGTATAGAGGGACAAATAGGTAGAGAGAAGTAGATATGAAAGCAGAGATAGAGGGAGAGGTAAGGATGGAGAGAGAGGTGAGAAAAAAACAAAGAGAGGTCTAGGTAGATAGAGGTGGGAGGAGATAAATAGAAGTAGGAGAGAGGGAAGAAGAGGTAGGGAGGGAGAGATAGGTGAGATAGAGAGAGGAGGGAGGGAGGGATATTTAAGGAGAGAGAGGTGAGATAGAGAGAAAGAAAGTAAAGAGAGGAGGGGGAGAGAGAGGTGATAGAGATAAGTAGAGGTGCAATGAGGAAGGTAGATAGATTGAGAGAGGGAAAGAGAGAGGGAGAGAAAAATAGGTATATAGGGGTAGGCTAGACAAAGAGATGTAGAGTAAATTTTGGTGGAAGAGAGAGGTGGAGGGAGGGATAGGTAAAGATGGATAGTTGAGATAGATAGGAGAGAGATATAGGTAGAGAGAAGGTAAAGAGAGATAGAAAGAGGGGGAGGGAGAGAGGAGAGATAGAAAGAGGGGGAGGGAGGGACAGATAGAGAGAGTAGAGAGGGAGGATAGAGATAGAGAGAGAATTAGAGAGGGAAAGAAGGTGGAGATATTAAGAGAGAGGAGGCAAGGAGGGAGAGAGAAATAGGTATAGAGGGACAACTAGGTAGAGAGAAGTAGATATGAAAGGAGAGATATAGGGAGAGGTAGGGATGGAGAGAGAGGTGAGACAAAAATAGAGAGAGGTCTAGGTGGAGAGATGTGTGATGGAGTTGAAAAGTAGAGAGATAAGGGGGAATGTGGAGAGATTGAGAGGGAAGGAGGGGGAAAGAGAAAGATGCATAGAGAGATAGGTTAGATAGCAAGAAGTAGAGAGAAAAGGTGGGTGAAAGGAAGAGAGAGGGAGAGAGAGAGGGGAGAAAGAGAGGTGAGATAGAGAGAAGTATAAAGGGAAGGAGAGAGAGGGGGATATAGAGAAAATTAGAGAGGGAGGGAGAGAAGGAGAGAGAAGTGAGATAGAGAGAAATAGAGAGGAAATCTTAGGTCTCTCACTCACTCACTCCCTCCCTCTCTCTCTCCCTTTATCTTTCTCCACTATACCCTTAACCTAAACCCTTAACCCTTAACCGTTAAACCCTAAACCCTTAAAAATTCTACCCTCTACCCTCTATCCTCTATCTCTCTCCAATTCCCTTCCCCTCTCTCTCTCAAGTCTCTCCCTCCTACCCCCTCTCACTTTCTCAAGTCTCTCTCTCTCACTCACTCCTATGTCTCTCCCCTCTACCCTTATCCCTCTACCCTTAACCCTTAAACCCTTAAACCCTCTAGCCTCAACCCTTAACCATCTACCTTTAACCCTCTACCCTCTATCTCTCTCCCACTCCATCCCTCTCTCTTTGAAGACTCTCCCTCTGCTACTCTCCCTGTGTGTCTCTCTCTCTCACCAACTACCTCTATTCCTCTCCTCTCTCCCCTCTCCCCTAAACCCTCAAACCCTCTACCCTCTACCCTCTACCCTCTACCCTTAACCGTCTAACCTCTATCTCTCTCCTACTTCATCCCTCTCTCTCTCAAGACTCTCCCTCCATCTCTCCCTCCCTCCATCCCACCTTCTCTTCCCTAATCCCTCAACCCTATACCCTCAACTTTAAACCTTGAACACTCAACCCTATACCTTCAACCCTCAACCCTCAACCCTTTAATCCTAGACCTCTAAACCCTCTACCCTCTACCCTCAATCCAATACCCTCAACCCTAATCCCTCAACCCTTAAACCCTTAAAACCCAATTAAACTCTCTACCCTAATCCCTCAACCCTTAACCCTTAAACCCTCATCCCTCAACCCTCTACCTTCAATCCTAAACCCTTAACCCTAAAACCTCAACCCCTATACCTTGTACCCTATATGTTTGACCTTGAACCTTAATCCATCAACCCTATACTATCAACCATCTACCCTCATCCTTAAAATCTTGATCCTCAACCCTTAAACCCTAAACCATTAAACCCTTAACCCTCAATCCTCAAGCCTCAACCCTTAATCCCTTAATCCTCAACCTTTAAACCCTAAACCTTGAACCCTTATACCCTCTACCTTATACATTAGACCCTCAACGCTAATCCTTCAACCATATACCCTTAAACCTATACCCTAAACCCTCTATCCTCATTCCTAAACCCTTAAACCTTCTACCCTATAACCTCAACCCTCAACCCTCTACCCTTTACCCTATACCCTCAACCCAAATACCCTAAACCATCAATCCTATACCCTCAATTCTAAACCCTCTATCCTATACATTAGATCCTCATCCCTCATATATCTCTATCCCTCTATCCTCTTCTCTCCTTCTCTCTATCTCACTTCTCCCTCCATCTCTCCCTCCATCCTTCCCTCCCTCTCTACCATAATCCCTAACCCATATACCCTCAACCCTTAAACCCTTAAACACTCAACCCTCACCCTGATACCCTCTACCCTAAACCCAATACCCTCTACCATCAACCCTATACCCTCAACCCTTAAACCCTTAAACCCTTAAACCTAAGTAAACTTTGTACCCTAATCCTTCAACCCTCAACCCTTAAACCCTCAACCCTCAACCCTTTACCCTCTACCCTATAAATTAAACCCTCAACCCTCAATTATCAAACCTTGACCCTTAATACCTCAACCCTAGGTAGGTAGGGGAACATAGGTGAGATATAGAGTGATGAAGGGAGAGGTAGGTAAAAAAAGGGATAGGGGAAATAAATATAGGTAGAGAGGGTAGCATATGTAGAGAGAGGAGAGATAGAGAGAATTAGAGAGGGGAGGGAGGGACAAGTAGGGAGGAGATAGAGGTGTGTGTGTGTGTGTGTGAGAGAGAGAGAGAGAGACGATTGAGATATAGAGTGATGGAGGGAGAGGGGAGATAAAGATAAATATAGAGGCAAGGAGATGTAGAGAGAGATGATATATAGAGAGAAGTGGAGAGTGGAGGGATGGTGGGAGAGGAAAGGGTATGTGTATGATCATCATGGAAAAATAGGCCCTTAAGTGGCAATAAAAAGACAAAAAATTAGAGTTAGACAACTAGACATAAAAAATTGAATAAGTTATCTATATTATTTCAAAAAAATGTCAAAATTGAATGTAGTTTTTAAACTACTAGACCTTTATTTAAAAAAATAAAATCTATTTGGTAAAAATTTGAAATTCCAATGCAATAGTATTTAAATTTCAGGGTAAAAATAAGAAGTTGGTGTCTGTCTGACCACCCTAACCACAATAAGATGATAAAAAAAATTTATAAGTTTTTAGATATAAGTAGAGGACTCATGTCCCGATGTGATGCATATTTTTTTATAATTTTTTTCCAAGTAAATAATTAATTATGATTTTTTTATTACAACTTTAGAAAAATATAAAAGCTTGTCTGTCTAACCACGTTAACTTGGTCAAAAATTCATGAAATTCATTTTTTAATTTTTTAATCTTATAGTATGTGATGCATGTTTTAGATTCAAAAAATGTGATACCATTTGAAAGTTATAGATGTTTTTCAATCAGCCTATCAATTAGGACTTTATTCGTAATTATAATAGAAAATGAATAATAATTATTTATTAAATTCAAAGTAAAGCATAATTTATATTGGTGGAAAGCTGAGAATATCCTCTAAAAACCCTTTTTGTTTCATCAATTTTGGGTAAAAAAAATGTTGTCAGCCACATGGACCATCATATGGTTTACATATTGCCACTTTTTGGCCCATCACGATCCTGCACATACTCGAAAGGAGGAGATAGAGGTGAGTGTGTATGAGAGGGAGAGAGAGTGAGAGGAGAGAAAATGAGGGGACAGAGGAAGGGGGAGAGAGAGAAATATATTAGAGAGGGAATGGGGGAGAGATATAGATTAGAGAGGGAAGGAGAGAGTAAGAGAGAAAGATGGGTGAGGGAGAGAGTGGTAGGTAGTGGAGTGAGAGGTAGGTAGAGAGGGATGAAGAGAGGGATGGATAGGAGGGAGAGAGGGAAGGATGGAGAGTGAGATGGAGAGAGTGGTGAGATAGAGAGTAGAGAGGTAAGGAGAGAATGAGAAATAGAGATAAAGAGAGAGAGGGAGGTTGGATGGAGGGATAATTGAGACACAAAGACGGAATGAGGGAAAGTGGGATAGAGAGAGAATGGTGATTTAGAGAGGAGGGAGTGAGATGGAAGGAGGGAAACTAGGAGAGAGGAAATGGTGATAGGTAGAGATAGAGATAATGGTGAGATAGAGAGGAGAGAGCAAGAGAGAGAAAGAGAGGGATGGAGAGACAGAGAGATAGGTAGGTAGAGGAAGGGAGAGGAGAGATAGAGAGTAGAGAGGGAAAGAGGTAGGGAAGGAGGCATAAGTGAGATAGAGAGGGATGGAGAGAGAGAGCGATGGAGGGAGAGGTATGTGTAGAGAGGGAAAGCGAGAGGAGAGATAAAGAGTACAAAGGGGAGGGAGAGGTAGGGAGAGAGAGGTGTGTGTGTGAGTGAGAGAGAGAATGGTGAGATAGAGAAAAAGATCGATTGAGAGAGAAAGAGGGGAAGGGAGGGAGGGACAATAGTGAGAGATATTGGGAGGACAGACAAAAATAAGTGGAGGGAGGTTGAGGTTGAGAGAGGGAGGGAGAGGAGAGATAGAGAGAAGTAGAGAGGGAAGGATGGATGGAGGGAGTGTTAGTGAGGGAGATAGAGGTTTGTGTGTGAGAGAGTGGTGAGATAGAGAGGGGAGAGTGAGAGAGAGGGAGAGAGAATTATGAGATAGAGAGGAGAGATTTAGAGAGAAAGTGGGGGAAGAGAGGGATAAAGAGTGAGAGAGAGATGTAGGTAGAGGGAGGGAGAGAAGATATAGAGAGTATAGAGGGAAAGAGGTAGAGAGGGAAACATAAGTGAGATACAAAGTGATGGAGGGAGAGGTAGGTAAAGAGAGAGAGAGGGGAGGGGGGAGGCATAAGTAGGGAGGAGATAGAGGGGTGAGAGAGAGAGAGAGAGGGGGGAGAGAGAGAGAGAGCAAGGGAGAGAGAGAGAGGGAGTGGGGAGATAGAGAGTAGAGAGAAGGAGAGAGAAAGTTGATACAACTTGCTGACTACTAAAATTTGACCTCCTGAATATTGAAATTTGAATTGCTGATTACTGAAATTTGATTAAGTTTGAAATTTTTCAGATCTTCCAAAAACTAGAATTTACATTATAATTCCTAGAGATCTGAAACCACTCTCAAACATCCTACCTATATACATGTAATATAACTTAAAGTATAAGAAAGTAAATTCCCATATGTAAATATAAACTTATATAGTTTCCTTGGAAGAGAAAGCGAAAACAAAAGAGTTTAAAAAAATACATTCATTAATTCATTGCAAAAAGAAAGACAACTCACACTTGTTCACTCATTGCAAAATTCAATCCATTTGGCACTTTTCAAATTTGGTGAGCGCAATTGGCCTATTACGGGTTTTTTTTGCAATTTGGCATCAAAATTGTATCACAGATTGGTGCACTTACCCAGTTATCAAATATTAGGAAGTTATTCTTACCTTTTCATTTAGTGAATAGTTATAGATTGAGTTTTATGATATGCTTATTTTAAAAAGAGATATTAAATGGATTAACAATTTGAACCAAACCTAAAGGAAAATAAATCAATAGTTACCTCAGATAGGGAAATGAGTAAGAATTTTTTTGCATGCAGTTATTGTGTATTGTTATCATTAATATTATCTAGGAGGACTACTAGTATTTGAAGATGGAATAAACTTCTAGTTAGTATGTATATATCTCATCTAACTAAGTGAGTAAGATATGATTAAGTGTATATTGAGATTTGTTGGACATAGGTTTAGTCCACCATAGGAGACCATTAAAGATCACTTTAATTTTGCTTGATAATGGTCTAGCTCATGTGAAAAGGTTGTTTGATTGGTAGACATAGGTACCATATGAACATATATGAACTACATTTTTAAAGCTATTGATATCTTGGTTGAGGGGATTAGAATATAAGGTATGAACCATATGAGCCAATACTCAAACATAACATCTATGTTCCTTTCCAATATTGTGTACAGGTCCTATATATGACTTGTT
The DNA here is from genome assembly GCA_007115665.2 of Sequoiadendron giganteum. NCBI lineage: Eukaryota > Viridiplantae > Streptophyta > Pinopsida > Cupressales > Cupressaceae > Sequoiadendron > Sequoiadendron giganteum. The sequence goes on from CM021100.1 coordinate 438,409,624, forward strand.
TCTTCTTATTAACCTCATGTTTGAGTATGTTCAACCATATTTGATCTTTGAGGAATCCTTCCAAACCACAATCTCAAGGGATGACATCTTTGTAGGTTTTGCTCCTATTGGTGGTTTATTCACATATAAGGAGATAATTGATGACCTTTTAGTGGCATGTGTTTACAATGCGATTGTTATGGGATTGTGTAATGATAATGTAGATATTTAAGAAGAAAAAATAAATTCAACAATTTGAAGTTGGACCCTTCGTTGTTGGAGTAGGTTTAAAAAATCTTCCACGTACTAAAATTTCTCCTAAGGCACGTCTCTCACTCCTGTCAAATAGCTTCATCTTTTGAAGAATGGAATTATCCTATAGGCTATTCATCTCCTTTAGCTCTCAACATTCTTCTCTCTATGTGGGTTCCCTCTCATCTCTTGCATCTTAATGATTTTTGTTAGATTGATTCAAATATTTTATCTTCAAATTGACTTTTTTGCTTCTTTATTCTCACGAATTAAAAAATTATACGAACATTATCACCTTTCATAAATATAAAAATAAAACTAAATTTTACTTAAAAATATTAATTATAATTTATATTTTATCATCTCTTACTCTGAATAGATTGAAAGTCAATTCTTAATTGTCATCTCTTGTTGTAAATGACTGAAGGTCAATTAAAATATATATGTATAAAATACAATAAAAGAATCGATGGCCTATTTAGCAAAACCTAGTTATCTAAATGTTGAATTAACGAGCAGTTATAACACGAGAAGACCAGTATATTCTCAACTTAATGATTTTGATGTTTGGGTTGACCGTCAACAGTAAGTTACCATTTCATTTGTCCATGGCTTTAAAATGGCATAAATTCTTCTCTGAAGCTCTTCAGTTTCACCACCACGTTGTTTATTTATATTTTATCATATTTTGTTACAGTTTTGGGCGGGTTTTAGTCAATACATTTTTTTCCAGGGAAGCTATGTAAGGGGGAGGTGTCAACCAAGAGTCTTCCTTGCTGGCTTACGTTATTTTATTATTGCTTTCTCGATAACTGTTTGTTTCTGAAAACAGTGAACTTGAAAAAGAATCAGGTAATGCATCAGAACACACCCAGCCTCAAGACTTGTATTGGCAAGTTCCCACCTGCCATGGAATGAAACATTTTCTCTCTTTTTCATTTTGAGTCGTTTTGTAATTATAATCTCTAGTTTCTTGTAAGAGTCTGTATGTTCTGCTAGTTTTTGCTGCCAAATCAGATCTAAACCAATGGTTAGCAATGAGAGAACAGCCATGAAACCAGAGAAAGAAAATGTTGCATTAGATGGATCTGTTGATCTGCGAGGCAGGCCTGTTTTGAGAAGCAGCACTGGAGGGTTAAAGGCCTGCTCTTTTATAGTGGGTATGTATGGATTCAATCTAGTATTTCTTTAGCTCAGAATAGTGTTTCTTCAAGTTATGAATTTGTTCATTGTTGGGATTGAACAGGGTATGAGTTCTGTGAGAGGCTGGCTTATGGTGGGATATGGGCTAATTTGATTATATATCTCACAACCAGACTGCATGAAGGGACTGTTTCTGCCTCAACTAATGTCACTACTTGGACTGGCACCATGTGGACTATGCCTCTCCTTGCCGCTTATATTGCTGATACTCATTGGGGTCGCTACTGGACCTTCCTCGCCTTTTCCTCTATCTATATACTGGTAAATTTTCGTCCAAGTTGTTACTGATGTATCCCTTCATTTATGAGTTTGATTCGTCAAACTACACAATTGAATTCTGATAACAATATGAAAATTTGACACGCTGTGAAAAATACCTCCTACTTAACCATCATTTTCTTTTAAAATAGAAATATAGATAGCATTAACAAAAGCCTTCCCATTCTGTACAAATTTTGTTTAGAACTTTAAATTTGGGTGTTTGTTATTCACTTCAAATTATCAAATATTTGGTAGTAATTATAATTGTTTTGGAGTCTTCAAACATAAGCAATCCATGGTATGAAAAGAAAGACTGATGCAACTTTGCAATTCATCATAATCAACTAGAAATATGATAAAAGTCCACTGAACATTATCTATCCCAAGCTAGGTTGTTGAGTTTTTGGTCAAATTTTAGTTGCTTATCTTCTTTTACCATGGCAAAGCCATTATCCAGAGCATGGTATACTTGTCTCTCCCTGGAATGTAATGTACAGGCTATAAAGCTCTGTCTCTAACCTCCCTGCTAATGTCTTTGACATGGTTCCCAACTTTTGTCACTTGGTACTCTTTTCTAATATATGAAGTCATCTTTATTAGAAGGAACGGAATGTGAATTTGGTCTTCCATTTAAGTGTATGGTGCACAGTGTAATGATAAGTTGTCAATATTTAGATTCTTAAATATTGTATTTCCTTTTTTTGAGCATGAAACGAGGCCTCCAATGTTGTGACTTTACTAACTTTAATCAATACAAAAAATTCTCTCATACAATCAAAAAATACTTCAAAATTTGAGAAAATAAAAGAGGGGAGTGTTACTTGAAACCAGTGCAACTGGTAAACTGGCGAACAGTAGTACTAACTAAATAGAAACAAAAGCTGAAATCAGTGTAAAAGAGCTTCTAATTCATTTGTTCAAACATATAATTCATTTATTCAATAATGAATCATAAAGTTGTGTCCATTTTAATTGTTTTAAAATTGATAAGTAGGAAGTATTTTCTACAGTGTGTCAAATTGTGATATTGCTATCAAACTCATTGACCCATGCTTCATGAGTAGGGGTTCACAAGAACCCATCTCTCAAAATAGTTAATGGTCCACTTAGCACTCAATGCATCTAGGTGCGCTCACAGAAGTGAAGCATTGAACCTTCCCGAAAAATAAAATTGTTTTTGATAAAATAAAAAGAGGTTACAAAGATTTCACCCATTATAAAACACTTGATGTCTTACTATTAATGAGCTAAGCTTATTGTTTTCGATAAAATAAAAAGAGGTTACAAGAATCCCACCCATTATAGAACATGAAAAGGCCAGCAAAACAGGGGTTGCTCTAAATTTGTTACTCTTCAAACTACAATTGTTTTTTATTTTACAAAACAACAATAATTTGATGTCTTACTATTAATGAGCTAAGCTTATTTTTTCTTTCATGTAGGCAATGGGGCTTTTGACAATAGCTGTTTCTTTGAAATCGTTGAGACCTCCTCCTTGTCCATCAGGTGATGGATGCCAAAAAGCTTCTAATTTTCAGAGTGGAATATTTTACCTAGCCTTGTATCTTGTAGCAATAGGCGCAGGTGGAATCAAACCAAACATCTCTACTTTTGGGGCAGACCAATTTGATGAGTTTGACCCCAAAGAAAAGTCCCACAAAAACCACTTCTTCAACTGGTGGATGTTCATCATATTCTTCGGAAGCCTGTTGGGCAAAACATTCTTGATTTATATAGAAGACACAGTGAGTTTTGGAGTAAGCTATGCAATCATCACAGCAGCACTAGTTGCATCGGCCCTTGTCTTCTTGACTGGAACTCCCTTTTACAGGCATAAAATAGTAACTGGTAGCCCTCTAAAGCGAATGGGTAAAGTGTTTGTAAGGGCCGCCAAGAACTGGAAAGTGAAAGCTGAACCAGAGACTTCTAACCTTTATGAAGTGGACTACCAAGAATATGTTGCTAAAGGAAGATACCCAATCCCTCATACTTCTTCATTAAGGTAAATTTGTAGCTCTATACCCATTCCATCTAACTTTTTCTTAATCACAGTTTTAAACATACTCTATTTTTTTACAGATTTCTTGACAAGGCAGCAATCATAAACGATGCCTCATCGAATATCTGCACTGTAACTGAAGTGGAAGAAACCAAACTCATGATTGGAATGCTCCCAGTTTGGATTGCTACAATCATACCCACCATACTTCTTACACAAGCTGGGACTCTGTTTGTTAAACAGTCGGAGACTCTGGACAGATATATGGGCTCCACATTCCAAATCCCAGCAGCTAGTGTCATGGCCTTCCTCACTCTATTCATGCTCATAACTACCCTAATCTATGATAGGTTCTTAATACCCATTTTAAGAAAATTCACAGGAAACCCCAAAGGCATAACTGCTCTCCAGAGGATGGGAGTGGGAATGGTGATCCAGGTTATTGCCATGGTGGTGGCTATGGCTATTGAAACCAAACGACTAGAAGTAGTTAAAGATCATGGGCTTCAAAATAACAAGAAGGCAACTGTGCCCAGAAGTATTTTTACCTTAATTCCACAGTTTGCACTGCTGGGCATGGCGGATGCTTTGCTGGATATAGGCAAAATCGACTTCTTTTATGATCAAGCACCAGAGAGTATGCAGAGCATGGGGACTGCATTATATACAAGCTCTAATGGCGTCAGTGCCTTTGTCAGCAGCTTCATTCTTACATCTGTGAGCAACTTTACTGCCCGGGGAGGCCGCAAAGGATGGATTTTGAACAATTTGAATGCATCGCATTTGGATTACTATTATTCATTCTTATCCGTTCTCCTATTTGTGAACATTGGTTTCTTCGTGTATGTTTCCTGTTTGTACGTGTACAAGAGGGATATCACAGAGGTTTTTGGGGAAGATTCCGAGAAATCCATTGAGATTTCCCCTTTAAACAGGGGGAATGATCTTATATTTCAGGATGAGTTAGGGCATTTTGATCTTAATAGTAACTTAAATAGAATTGCTTAAAGTCTCGCAAATTTCCTGTCAATAATATTGCAGCAGACTGTGTACATAGAACGCATTCCAAGCTCTGGATTGAATCTGCACCTTAGTCTGGAAATTTGAATTTATATAAGATTTAATTAGATGGATACATGGTGTACAATAGCTTATTGAAATTCATTATTTTTAATTAAATAAAAACTAATAATATAGTCATAAAATAAGTTTGTTTGGTATAGTTCTTTATTTATTAATTTATTTATTGTTCAAGTAAAAGGCATTAGAGTTTATATATATTATATAATAGAAGAAGATTACATTTGTCTGTAAACCAATATGAATGTCATTATCAACCTTACTTATGAATCTGCAAGTCATTGACTATTATAGAGATGTATTCGAAAAATATAAATGCTTATTTTTAAAGAAGAAAAAATATATTTTTATTCTTTTTATTTTATATTTTATGTTATTATATATGTATATTTTCAATTTGTGATTATAACACATTATTTGGTTCTTTAATTTGTAATATATTTCAATTTAAAATTTATTTAACAAGGATTCTATAATCTTATTCATTTTAGATGAAACTACACATACAATTCTATCCCCTAGAATAGATTGCAAGTAATGTTTCATCTTTACTTTAAAAATTAAAATTCTCCCTTTCCTAGGTTGACTCTTCTAGAATATGACTATTTCTCATCAATGCAAACACCAAAAGTTTAAGTTTTGCATATGCGTTGTATATATATATAGTCATCATCATAATAGTCTTTCATATAAGAAACACATATTGAGAGTGTATAAAAAGAACACCAATATTTCACCTCTTATAGGAGTTATTCATCAGTCCTAATCTACTATAATAAGACATCAACAATAATCAAATCGGCCTTTATTATCAACTTCACATTTGAAAGTAACCACATAGGCATCTTTTAGTTATAGTCACACATATGCTTGTTATGTATCAAACATAAGAAACATTCAACAATCAACTTAGCAATACTCATTGCGACAACTTACATTAGTATTCATTACCACCTTTATCTCTTTTTTATTATTGTTAAGCCAACCCAAATTGGGTTAGGTTTTTTAATAGAATTTCAAGCTTCAAAGAATCACACAATAGGTTCTTAATGATATTATTTAGCTCCACACCATTCTCCTTATAGTAGATATACACTAGGGGAATTGTTTCTATATGTACCAAACCATTTTTTGTTGTTGGGATCAAATCATGGCATTAAAATTGATTTAAGTGAACTAGATATTTGGGGCGACCCTATCCTTAGTCCATCAAATTATTATGTCTTAGTCATCATAGACTTCTTATTATTTATCAAAATTTAGATTTCAATTTCTCTATTTGTCATAGTGTCACAATAGTCAAAGTCTAGATGACATCAATTTATAGGTAATTTGTAGTCCTTCACAACTTCTTTCCATCAAATTTCTATTTTTAACTAAATATGGATTTTATTTAATTTATTTATCATTAGTCAGACTTAATTATATTCTAATCAATGTGTATATCTAGTAGAAAATAACCTTTCCATAATCTTAATCTAGGGTATTGAAATCAAATAAATACACATAAAAATAATTCAATCTAGATTAAATACCTTTTCAATTGTGACTCAATAATTGAATAGTTAATTCAATTTCTTAATAAAACAAAAGGGGATTAAATTACCTATATTTAGGACTAATGTCAATGAATACCTTTGGTGTCATGCTAGAATGCTCCTATCTAGGTTGAACACACTGTAGTAGTGAGAAGTGGGGGGGGGTGAATCAACATATATTAAAATATAACTGTTGCAAATTAAACATCACTTTACATTAACTGCAATAAGAGTAGAATGAAAACATGCACCACACAAGGACACCAATATTTTTATGTAGAAAACCCAATGAGGGAGAAACCACGGTGAAAGTTAGTTCATAATATATGAAGATCACGGCTTACAAAAATTACAGCATTGTTTAAAATTCAATGACTAAGGACTTCCCAACTAAGGCACAAAACCTTAGGGCAAGATATAAGGACCTTTTGAGACTCACTATCTCAAAGTAGGATACATAAAAAATATAATGATAAATATGAATGTGAACTTCTTATGAAAGAACCATCCACCATATGTTCATATTGTAGTTCCTTTTTAAAATAATTAATCCATCATATAGACTTTTCAATTCCAACCCACCATTCACTAAAAACATGACAAATGGTTTTGATCTTCTATAAATATAATTTGTGCAATAACTCAAAACCTAGATTAGGTCAGCTCCAATATGACCTTTAGAAGAAACATATTATATCACACAAGCCGGCTCCAAACGTATACAATATGAAGAGCAAATGAGTTATAGATCAACACATGGCATATCAAGATAAAAAACCATCTCAACACATCCTCCAAAGAAAGATTAATTAATCACCTAAACAACTGCAAATGGAGGAATCAACCATGTTGACTCAAACAGTGACAACACCACTAAAACTGCCAACTGTTCAACTTTGCACCACTCGGGAGAGACCAAAACAATTATGTGGACCAAGATGAGAACAATGTAGACTATGCACAATATCTCTTCAACCTTCAACTAAAGTAACCAGTCATCAAATGTTGGGGCAAGAAGAGAAACATATTGAACTGATGGAAATAGAGAATTCTAGACAGGTTGTAACAATTCAAAACATAGGACGTTGTACGTGAGTGCAAGATCATGGGGGTCCAAATAGTGGTGATATGACAAAAAGGTGGCTAATGAATTTTTTTATCTGAGTTTGATGAAATGAAAAGTTTTTGTTAACAAATTTGTCAACTTTCCACCAATATAAGATATATGCCTTATTTTGAATTTATTAGATTTAATTATTATTGATTTTCTACATGTATTATGACTAAAGTCTTGACTGATAGGTTGATTGAAAAACATCTACAATTCTCAAATGATTTTACATTTTTCAAATCCAAAAGATGCAACACATTCTATACTTCCCATACTATAGGAGAAAAAAATAAAAATTGATTTTTATAGATTTTTGACCAAGTTATGGTGGTCAGATAAACGAGTTTTAATTTTTTTTAAATTTCTAATAAAAAATTCATAACTAATTATTTACTTGCAAAAAAAATATAAAAAAATTATGGCACATCCAGGTATATGTTCTCTAATTATATTGAAAGTTAAAAAATAATATTTTTTTTTCTTGTACTTAGGTTGGTTAGATAACACCTGCTTTTTATTTTTTCCTAAAAATTTAGTACTATTGCATTGAAATTTCAAAGTTTCACCAAATAGATATAGTTTTTTCCAGAAAATGACTAGTATCCTAGAAACTACATTCAATTTTCTACAAATATTTTTCTTACATATTTCTAAAATTATTTTAATAACTAGATTCAAATTTTTATGTCAAGTTTCCTAACGTTGTTTTTCTAAATTTGTATTGTCGCTTAAGGGCCTAGTTTGGACCCCCATGATTCTGCACCGAACCTTGCATTTTTGTACACCAAGAAATATAATACTTGCAAGGATGAACCCATACACCTTTCTGAGCATATTCCCAAGTCCACACAACCACAAAAATCTCAGCGGAGGAATGCAGAGCATTCCAATAGGCCTTCCTCAACACTTTTCTCTACCAGATCATAGACTGAAACTTTGTCATTTATAAATTTCATTGTACAAGGTGTAATGCCATGAATTATTAGATATAAAATCTTCACATATTGAACATCTTTTATTCTAAACCACAAGGAAAAATATTGCTCTGCGGAAGGATGCGAACGAAAATACCATGACTCTGTCTTAGAGTATACACTATGAATGCCTTAGCAAAACTTCTACAACATATCTCCATGTGTAGTACACCAAATAGGAATAATATCAATGTAAACATATTGCAAACAAATCAGAACATATGTGTACCTACCTCCACATCACACTTAGACACTAGGTTGATCATCATTCTTCCATTGCTAATTATATCAATAAATATCTCTACATTTTCACTATCCCCAGAGTATATACAAACTTCAACATACACAGTCGACATCAATGACAATACATCTTGAGTTGACATCAATGACAACACTTATTGCAAATTATCTCCCCCTTTCTCATTGATGGCAACACCGCATATATTTGTAAGAATTATCCCCCCCTTTGACATCAAAGGCAAAGGGCAAAATATCTTCTACTTTTATTAGCCCAAAATTTTAGAAACTCCCCCTTACTATATGATTTCAATAAAAAATACTCCCCTTAAGATGGAAATTCCAAAAATGATGCTATGTATAGAATATTTTCAACAAAAACTCAAAAATATTCTACAATCCTCCGTAGGACTATAAAAATACAAAATTGTCTTATCTACAACTTTGCAATTTCTTTAGAAGGTAAAATATTCTTTTGAATTACCTTAAGTTGTGCCAGAGTTGCAACTCAATTTTCTTTTGCTGAGGTGAGAATATGATTTTGTTATGCAAGTTGCATGCATGAATCCTCATCCTCATCTAAATTGCTTGGAGTCTTCAATTTTTGATCAATATGATTTTCTTCAGCTAATAACCCAGATAACGAAGCAAGTCTCAAGTTGAATGCTTCCCTCAATTGACCAAACCATTTCTTGATTTTTTCTCTTTGGTCGTGAAGCAATTTCAACTACAAATGAAGATTTTCTATTTGATATGTTATTGATCCATCCTTATCTTTTAACAAATCATATGACTCAAACAAATGAGTAACTTGTGACTCAATAGCATCAATCTAAATTTTGATGTTCTTAGTGGAGTTGGGCCATTTTAAAAAAATGATAAATTGTGGTGACTTCATCAAAATAATCATTAAACATCTTTAGATTCTCTTGCAATTTTTTGTGTGCATTGGCACATTGATCATATGCATCAACCATTATTTTGACATTTGTCTTCCTTAGGTCCTCTTCTTTTTTTTCCTTTTTTTTTCCATGTGAGAGGAATGATATTTAAAATAATCCATTTAAAGTTTAAAATTTTGTCCTAGAGGCAAGGAAGCATCAATATTTACCCCTGGTAAATGTTTTCCTGAATGATCTTCACAACGTCATCAATCAATCCACTTGTCTTTACATGTTCTTGTAGATTTTCCTTCCTTGAGAAAGCATGTAGGATGTCTCTAAGCTACAACTTATGGAGGGGAGAAATGCTTGATAAGTCAACTTGTCCCTCATGTGTGGGAATCTATAGAAGTTGGGGTGTTACCATAGGTTTAAACTGCATCTACATTCCTAATAGGTCCTTGAGAGAATTTGAAGGTGAATAACCCAACGTATGTCCACTGAAGCATCTTTCTTGTCAACTATCTTCTTTGCATCCTCTTTCCTTTGCTCATTATTCCCTAAATTCTTTGAAGGAGTAATATTATGTACTTTTCTAGAATCATTGTTCTCTATAGTAGGGACACTCACTTCACCTTGATCTCCTGCACATTATGCAATGGTATTCACCAAATGAGTAGCTTCCTCATTTTTCTTATCATTTTTCTCCTCATTTACATCACCTTTATCATATTGCCCTGAAAAAATAAAGATCTATTATGTCTTGATTAGACACATTAGGTATATCTTGTAGGATAGTTTCACCTAGAGGAACTTGATCCTCAAAAGTTACCTTAGCCTTCTTCATTTATGTAAGGATCTTGGTTTTCTTTTCTTCTATCTCTTTATATTCTTATTTTTATATCTCCATGTTAGAGACTACTTGCATTTTATGCATACTTGAGATACCTTTTTGCAATCCAGAGGGTCCTTGTACTTTTTCCTAACAAGATATATTTTTCTCATTTGTATTTTTCAGATTAGGAACTTGTGGATCAACATCAAATTCACTATGCAATACATAAATTATCTTCTTGGTTGCATCTTTAGTCTCAGTCTAGATCTTCCTTTTGACATCTTCATCCATGCTCATTAGCAAATCTATTATTATTTTAGTGTAGAGATCCTTATCTTGTCTTTGGATGGTCTTTTTTTTTTCTTCTTGGGAGATAGAGATCCAAAAAAAATCAATTACTTGTTTCATTTATTCATCAACCTTGATAGCTTCTTCTCTTCTATCTTAAATCCTCAATAAGACTATCTAGAGCTTTGTCAACAATGTTATTGATGGGAATGTTCTACATGAGCATATGTGAATACCTTTTCAATTTTCTTCTTATCTTTTGAAGGGACTTTTGGATATAGCTACATAGTACTATCCAGTAGGCTATACTAAAAAAATCCATTCAAGATGGCCCCAAAATCAAGAGTTCATGTATAATTAGAGGGGTTTGCTCAACATCATCTTTTGCAATCTTCTTGTGTTTCTTCTTTTTCAAAGAGACATATTCTTCTTCAACCTCTTCAACACCATCTTATTCTTCCTCATTTGTCTTCTCTCTCTTTTCCTTTTGTTTAGGCCTAGCATGCCTAGATTTAGTGGCACTTTTCTCCAAGGAGTTGTAAATGTAGCTTTCCTTTTTACTACTAGATGATTGTGTAGATTCAAAGGGATGCAGAGTAGAGAAAACAATAGGAGAGGATCTACTAGATCTCCTTAGACCTTGACTGGCATTTAGAAGAAATAATTTGACTTTAGAAACTACCACAAGGATATAAGATTTAGTCTTTGAAGAATTACACAATTGTTGGAAGAATGAGGAGTTTGTCATTGATGTAGTTGTTGGCAACATGAGCATGTAGGACAAGTAAAAGGTATATTATTATGCATTATAGTGTTGTCATTGATGTCAACATTGTATCTTGATATGGAGATCATGGTGCAGATGATTTTGGTTGGTTCTAACATGTTTTAGGATGTTTTTGGAAGACAATTTTGTAAGAAGGTTTGATCCCTAAAGACAATTGTGATGAAAAATGACTATATACTAGTGTTTTTGGGTACAAAGCATCCAGTTTCTAGGTCTACACTGGTCTATAAATTAAAATTTCACTCTTCAATTCTATCATATATTTTTTGGTTGGTATAAACATCTAATTTTAGAATTCCATCTTGTTTTTTATTTTGGTTTGAAAGTTATGAATGGCATAAGTTTGGTTTGGTAGAACTTATAGTCATTTCCTATATAGTGCAAATGAGTTGGAGAGTCCACACTTCTATATGGATAATATTTTGTCTTTGCAGATTTAAGGAGATGTTGATAGATTTCAATAGAGTGTGTGTTATAGATGGAATAGTGTTTTGAGGACCATGTGTCTAAATATGGGTATACAACTGAAGAATTTTTGTATTAGGTCTTCTATGGTGCTGACCTAATAAGTGTGAAGGTATGCAAAGATTAAGTAAGTATTACAGAGTTATGTGGGGGCTATTATAGGTCCATGCCGACCTATTTCATTTTTTTTATGGATTGAATCTTGGTGCGAGGTGTGTGTGGAAGGATTTGAGTTGATAAGTCATATATTGTATATTTTATATGATACATCGAATTAGGTCAAGCTAATTGATGAAGATATATAAGATAGATCATTTTTCATGTTTTGATATATGAAAAACATGGATGTGATCTGAATGATATGAATTGAGTGAATACATTATGAATCTAAGTTTTGAATGTTGAGTAGACTATTAGAGTTCAATGCAAATTGTAATAGTTCATTCTAGGCTTTGAGCCAAAAAAATTCTTCTATCTCTCTTTATCTTAGTGGGCAGTGAGCTCACTTGGATAGTGAGTCCACCTATAGTGAGCATTCCTGTAAATATACTATAACCGGTTATAATACATTATGAGATAATCCTCACTGTGGTTTTTCCCATTTTGGTTTTTCCACATAAAAATCTTTGTGTTCATTTATTATTTGATGTTGTCGGATGTTTCATGATTTATTTCATTTAATACAATTGAATATGATATGTGGATTGGATGCTGAAATATTTGAATGGTTTAAAAAATATTGATTCACTCCCCTCTCAGTACTCTGGGTGTTCAAAAATTATTATTAGAGCTTGGTTCTCTAGAAGGAGCTTAATCACTTAGAGAAGGTCTTGGAGGTTGAACACATGGTTGTTAGAAGGCTACCTACTTCATTAAAATGGATTCTTGTTGTTGGATTCATAGAAAAATATTGCATGCTTGACAAAGATGGAGAGCTCAAAGTTTCCCTTGAAGATCTTGAAAGGACTAACGGTGAAAATAGAAATCTGAAAGAAAATTTCAAAGAAGTAAATGAATTCATTATAAAATAGAGAGATAAAATCAAGAATTTCAGAGAAAGGTATAAAGAAGTCCATGAACAATTGAAGTAAGAAAATGAAACTATCATCGATTTGAAGGTGCAAGTTTAAGAAAATAAAATATTTGAGGAATGTCTAAATGAAATGATGAAAATAAAATATGAGTAATGTACAAGGCTTGAACAATAAGTGGTGAACCTAAGATGAGATCTAGAAAAATCAAGGATTCATGAATAAAATTTCAAGATGAGCTCTATCATGCTTGATGAGATGATTACAAATCAAAAAAGATCTAAAGATAAACAAGGTTTAGGATTTTAAAAGGGTGAAAGTTCAAAACTAGATCAAACACCAAATGTAGAAAAAAAGATCAATGAATCAAAGAAGGCTAAATATAAGAAGAACAATGGCAAGTAGATCCGGAATCAAAGGAATGAAGCTAGATGACCACCGACCAGATAACCAAATGCACAAAGGTACCTATCTTTTAATGGTTTCTATTATTCTTACAATAAATTTGGACATAAGGCTATGTAATGTTGAAGTAAAATGAATCATAATGTTCCACCTTCTTCTAGTCAATGTTTTACATGCAAGAGATTTGGTCATAGATCTAGTGAGTGTAGAAGTCAAATAATGAATGACTATAACAATGGTAGAATGGTTCAATCTTTGAATGGATATTGTTATACATTCTATGGATTTAGGCTTAAAGCTGTTGAATGTAGATCTAGAATGAATGGAAGGAATATTGGTCAGAATAATGTCATATGCTATAAGTGAAATAGGCATGGACACATTTCTAAGTTTTGCATAAGCATAAATGTGAAAAAGGATAATCTGGTAAAGAAGAACGAACCAATACAAAATATTTATCTAATAGAAACAAAGAAGGATATAGGTAAGATTTAGAGAAAGAAGGAAGATACTGAGATTAAGGGTGAATATATACCATCATACGGTATAGATGTTTCCTCTGAAAATTAAGTTGAGAGATTTGGCTCAAGAGGAGATTTAATGGAAATATTTTATCCCCTACCAAAGAAGAGGTATTGATGCCTCAACATGAAGATATATGATTTAGATCAACATGCTTGATCTATTTGTGAGGATCCTGAAAGAAAATATGATAATGCAAAATTTTGTGAAGCATTTGAAGCTAATTGTGCATATAGTTAAGGGTTTGACACCTTTATTGTTTGAAGAATTCAATACAAAATTATGTTAGATTCAAAGGGTTGTAAATGATTTACTTATTAAAATTCATTTACAATGAGAATTTGAGGAGTAGAGTAGCGAAGAAAATATTTGGAGTTATCAAGGTGATTTGTGATTTGGTGCGTTCAAACCCTAGTCTAGCAAGTGAAAGAAAAGGTATTTAAAATCTTAGTTTTTCCCTAGTTTCTTAGAGAACTCTTTTAAAAGTAGTTTTAATTCAATTTTCAATGAAAACATCGAGGTAATTGAGGTTACTGAGAATCCATAGCCTAAGTTTAAGAAATATCCTTCTAAATCCATACAAAATGACCCATTAGGTGCATTTTTGCATGTTTCATATGGAGTTTTGACTACAAAAGATATAAGGATTCATATTCATGGAAATATAGAGAAATATGATCACACTAAGCTAGGAGATTTTTGGGTGAAATAACTTATGAGAGATAACGTTTCTCTAAACCTAGAATACCAAATCCTATTTTCTAAGAAGCTTGATGTGTGGCAATGGTTTCCAAATTTTTCTTTGGTGATAAATGGGTTAGGAATTCATTAAGTAGAATTTATGATAAATTTTTCTAGACCAACATGCCTGGGGTGATTACAAAGGATGTGATTAAATAATTTAAAGGTCTATGTTCCACCATACTTGTTCCAATACTAAAATTAGTGAAGAATGAGGTTGTAATGGAGCTCACAAGTGCAAATTATGACAAGAGATATTTAACGGTAAACAATATAAAAAATCCAGCTATGAAGTATGAAGCTATGTTGATTGGTTACAAGATTTACTTCACAAACAAAAAAATAAATTATATCTGCCACCACAATCAATGTTGCATATGAAATGGTGGAAAAAGGGGTTGACTATGATCTTTTTAAATTGCTAAGACAATAGTTAATGGATAAATTGAAACAAACAAAGGAGAAGAGGTATCCATTCAAGTATGGAACCTTGGTTGCATATATAATTTTCTATTTCTTGAAGGAACTACCCAAAACTAAAAATGTGGAATGCTTGCAAGGTAGACTTATTGATCATCAGATTGAAGACTTTCTAAGAATTCTTAGTAATGTAAAGGCACAATATTAGGGTCTTATTGCTTTCTTTATAGTTTTTCAAAATAAGATGCATGAAAGAGATAAAATTCCTAGGAAAATGGTAGAGAAGTATTAGAATGATATCACATTCTTGGTATCAATAGATGAGTGCATCATGGAAGTAGTAGAACCAAGTATAGTGTGGATCCTTGAGTTGGGATATGAGATCAATGAACAAGAGATTATTGGTTTGGATGGAATTTTGTTGAAGAGTCCAAAAGATACCACTAAAGAAAGATATGAAACCTATGAAGAAAAAATTATGGAGGTGCATATGGAGCAGAGAAAACCATAGATAAAGAAGAAGGTTGAAAATATGGTAGAATAGTTTGCAAAGGACATGGGATTCAAAAAGGAGCAAGTGGATCAAGAAAGAGAAAGGTCTAGAGCTTCAGGAAGCTCATGAGGTACATGAAGATCTAGTAGGAAAACTACCACCCCTCCTATTCAAAAGTCCTCCAGGACTAAGTGGCCTATGGGAGAAAAGAGGAAAACAACTAAAAGTCCTTCAGTAAGGGAGAACCCCTCTCTAGATGTGCAAAAGACAAGGCTTGAAAAGAAGAATACTACTAAAATAGCACCTCCTATAGAATCAACCAAGAAGAGAAAAAATCAAAAGGAAGTAAGGGAAAATAATATAATTGTAAACATTGAAGAGGAAGAAGGACCCTAGTTGGCCTAGAAGAGAAAGGATGAAGCTTCAAAAAGTGAATCAAGCTCTAAGAAAAAAGTGGATGTTGTAGATACATTCGAGGAAGAAGAAATAGAGAAATAAAAAGAAAACATTTATGATCCACATGCAAGGAAAGAAGAGAGAAGAACTAAGAAAAGGTCTCTAGAAAATAAGAGTAAAGTAGAAACAAAGAAAAAGAAGACTCTAGATGAAAGGAAGAAGCAAAAGTAATCACTTTCGGTAAGACCAAAATCTCCCATGAAGTTCGATGCACTATTCAATAATATTTTATAGTATGAAATGTTACTAGAGACTCCAATCTTGCATAGTGAAGCAGATGAGGTGGATAAGGAAACCATTATTGAATATATCATTAAGTATATTATTATTTTAGAAGTTGATATGAAAAACAATGAAAATAAAATTCTTACAGAGCTATGGAATGTCCTAGTGAAAAGAAGACAAGAAGCGATTGAAGAAGGAAAAATAAAAGAATATACATTGGAGAATATTCTAGTTCTCCTCTTTCAAAGGAAACTAGAACCACATTGGCTGAATTATGCAACATAAAATTTAGGGTAAAGAAAAGGGTAACTACCCTTATGGGTAGAGATAAGAGTGAATCTTAAAGGATTTGGAAGGAGACAATTGAAAAAATATCAGATATAGCACAAAAATATGCAATGAATTCAAAAATTAAAGAAGATACTACTCTAGAAGTCTCTAAAGGAGAAAAAGCACAAAACATTGATGCTCAACATGAGAATGTAATAGACGAAGGGTATACATAAGAAAATTTTCTTTTGGATGTGGAAGAATTGACAAAAGAAGATGAAGAAGTAGAAAAGAATGTTGAAGAAAATATCACTAGTGAAGAAGGAACAAAGGGGGATACCTCTCCTCCTCCAATACTTGAAGAGAATATTATTCCACTAGATACCATAGATAAACCTATTAAGGAAGAAAATTTAAATAAGTTTGGTGAAGATGAGAATGTTGATGTAAAGATTGAAGAAGAATGGGAAAATAATGAGAAGTATGATGAAGATAAGAATGGAGATGCATTGAGAGATGAAAAAAATAAGAATAAAATCCAATGAACTCTAGAAAGAAAAGGGGAAAGGAATCGAAGGGAAAGAATACAGAGAATACAAAGACTTCTAGTGAATCCTCTAGCTCCTTTAGAGACTCCTTGAAGAATCTACTTAGTATGCAGCTCAAATTCTAGCATTTTGTATCAACACAACTACTACAACTTCCTATGCAACAAGGAATGTAGATCTTGATAAGCTTTCCCCACTCCACAAGATTCAGTTGGGAGATGTATTCCATGCATCTACTCGGAAGGAGATTAAATAGAAACACATCAAAAGAGTGGAGAGTTGATGGAAGAAGCTATGAAGGAATTGCAAGAGGCTATACTCGGAGCGAGTATTGGCATGCTTCACTTTTTGGTATGGATAATTTGAAGTTATTAATTGATAATTTCAAAGAATATGTCTCTGATCTTAGACAAGTAGAGAATGAGGTTGAAAAAAAAACTAATAATATGTTTGAAATCATTGAGAAGTGTGATCTTGAACACAATTTTTTAAAAGAAAATCTAAAGAATACACAAGTTTGTGTTGATGAGGAAAAGGATCTATTTCAATATTGCATGAAGTGGCTGAGATCCACATAGAACATCAAGAGTGAAATAGACTCCATTGAGTCCCATATCAATAATGCCTCCAGTGCCTATGATTTGACACTTGACCTAGTTGGAGACAAAAGGACTGTGATTGAATATTTGCATGAGAGATTCTTCTAGTTGTAGGCCCAAAAGGAGAACATTAATTTTCAATTTGGAGAACTAAGGGACTTGGTGGATTCTAAAATTCATATTTGTTTCAAGTGCCCTTTTGAGTGCTAACAAAGATACATAGATAAATCTGGTACCTAGCACACCAAAAGAAGGAGAAGATATACTAATGGAATTTTAAACACAATGTAGAATATTGGGGACATACAAGAAGAAGTGGGAAGAAGGAAAAAAATCTTGGAAGACTCATGTGCAAAAGCTTCAAGAGTCAACCTCCTCCGGTTGACAGTATTTCTATTTTTTTGTTTTAGATTCTTTGTACATATGCCTGGAGTATCTAGAGTTGTTTCCAACATAATATTTTTTTTTGCTCTAGTACATGAATTAGTGGGAATCAATTAAAAATTTATGTTTGTACATATGCATATATTTCTAAGGAGGAGATCCAGTACATGCTAGAAATGTTTTTGTGTGCACCCTTTTCCCTTGATGTCAAAGGGGGAGAATATTTTGGAGATGTTTTGGCATGTTTCCATCAATGAGAGAGGGTGATATTATTGGAAGAATGAGGAGTTTGTCATTGATGCAATTGTTGGAAACATGAGCATGCAGGATAAGCACAAGGTATACTAATATGCATTGCAGTGTTGTCATTGATGTCAACATTGTATCGTGATATGGAAATCATGGTCTAGATCATTTTCGTTGGTTCTAACATGTTTTGGGATGTTTGTGGAAGACAATTTTGCAAGAAGGTTAGATTCATGAAGATAATCGTGTTGAAAAATGACTATGTTTATACTAGTGTTTCTAGGTACAAAGCATCCATTTTTTGGGTTTGCACTAGTCCAGGAATTAAAATTTCACTTTGTAGTTCTAGCATAATGTTTTTGGTTGGTAGAAGCATCTAAGTTCATAATTTCAACTTGTTTTGGGTATTGATTTGGAAGTTATGAATGGTAGAAGTTTTGTTTGGTAATTACAGTAATTTCCTGTATAGTGCATATAAGTTGGAGAGTCTGCACTTCTCTATGCATAGAATTTTAGCTTTGCGGATTTAAGGAGATTATCACAAATTTCAATAGAGTGTGTGTTATAGATGGAATAGTGTTTTGAAGACTGCATGTCTGAATATGGGTGTATAGTTGAACAATTTTTGTATTAGGTCTTCTACTATGTCAACCTAATAGGTGTGGAGGTATGCAAAGATTAAGTAAGTATTATGGAGTTATATGGGAGCTATTATAGGTCCATGCCAACCTATTTCAATTTTTTTTTAAGGATTGAATCTTGGTGTGAGGCATGTGTGGAAGGATTTGAGTCAACAAATCATATATTGTATATTCTGTATGGTACATCTAATTAGGCCGACCTAATTGATGCAAATATATAAGCTAGATAATTTTTAGTGTTTTTATATATGAAAAGCATGTATGTGATACAAATGATGTGAATTAAGTGAATACATTGCAAATCTAAGTTGTGAATTTTGAGAAGAATATTAGAATGATACAGATGTTGAGGAAAGCATAGTGTTATATATGGATTATATGAAGTGTGTAAAGTTGGTGTATTGAGCTTCATTGGAACTGTATCTCATGCATATGCTAGATGAAATTGTAACAATTCAATCTAGGTTATGAGCCATAATTTTTTTTCTATCTCTTTTTCTCTCAGTGGATAGTGAGTTCACTTGGACAGTGAGTCCACCTATAATGAGAACTTATATAAATATAATATAACCAATTACAATACATTTTGAGGTAATCCTCACTGTGGTTTTTCCCATTTTGGGTTTTCCATGTAAAAATCATGGTGTTGATGTGTTATGTGATGTTGTTGGATGTTTCATGTTTTCTTTCATTTGCAACAACTAAATATGCTATATCGATTGGATGTTTATATGTTTGAATTTTTTAAAAGAATAATGATTCACCCACCCTCTATATTCCAGCTGTTCAACACCAATATCTTGTGAAGCTCATATTTATCTTTTATCTTTGAATACCATGGAACACCTATCTCCTTAAGCACCCTTTCTAATTTATTTTCACTGGCTTCTTCTCTCTCCTAGTAAATCTCATCCATGATTTCTCTATATGTGCCATTTCTTTTTTCTTTGAGAAATTTAGGTTTTGACAAAAAAATATCTATATAACCCTATACAAATACATGTTCAACCTCATAAGGAAACTCAGGGATCCATGAAGTTCTAGGTTCTACTACTTCCATGAAACAATGATCCTCATTCACCATAAAATTTACCTCATTCTCATAATTCTGAAACAAACTAGATGGTATCCTATATCTGCTTTGCATGTATGTTTGTATGTTCTTGAAAAATCCCCAATATAATATAGTATATGCTTCCTTATACTAAAAAAATTCCATATGTGTTTGATCTGTGTTGCTACTAGAGTGAATTTTTCCTAAATATTACCCTTAAAACCAAGTAACTCATTTTAAAAGGAGAAAGTAGGGCATATAATCAAGGAACCAAAATTGAAATTATAATTGGTTTCTTTTGTCATCTTCAAGTTCTCCATTAGCTACTCTTTCAATAGATTACATGGATCAAAGTTGGCACCCTCCTTTATCATTTGATGTGTGGTGTGAGTTACAGTGGTAGTGAAAAACCCTTCTTTGTTTGTGAAGTAAATTTTATATCCAATCCCCATTGATGCATATCGAACACCTAGATCAATGCTATCTTTCACTGTGAGTGTTCTCTTATCAAATTTGGCACTTGTGAGCTCTATAACCATTTAATTCTTTATATATTTGAGCACTGGGACTAGTTTGAAGGCACAAATACTAGTAACCACCCTAACTATAGGTTGTGTGCAAGAAGTTGAGTCCTCTTTTTGGCCAAAAAGTGGAAGTGTTTTCCCTGATTTTTAGAATTTGTCACATTTGACCTTAAAATTTGAAGCACTTAGAGATGGAATCTTAGAAAAGTCACTGATAATAAATGTAGTACTCAGAGTCTAGTTTTCGAATATGTAATTTATTTTAATACCCAGATGCTACAAATTGATTTTCAATTGGCATTTCTAAAAAGCATTGTTTAAAAGTCACTTTTTTTTACCATACCATGCTTGTGCACGTCATCCATATTTTGACCTAAACAATCATATTTCTCTAAATCCTTTTGGAAAAATATTTATAGCTCATTGAAGCACGCTTTTGATATATTTTTATAATTTTTTATTGATTTTTTTTGTGAATTTTTTATTGGCCATATTTGTTGTTTTGAAAAATCATCGTGTACGTAATGCATAAGATGACCTAAAGTTACCATTTTTTGATTTTTTTTCAAATTGAAAATAATTTTTTGAAGTACGCTTTTGTACAAATCATTTTAGTAAAAAGTTATTGAAATAATAAAAATCCTTGATATTTCAAGTTCATGGACCAATTTCATTAGAAATTGATTAAAAAATAGAAAAAATAAACCAATTGTAAAAAATCACATATTTGGAATCTACATTGTCTCATCTAGATAATGGGTTTTAGTTTCATCAAAAAAATCTACAAAAAGGGTCTCTAGACATATGTCCAAAGTCACTATTTTCTTGTGACATTGACATGACCTTCAAGGTTCAGGTCATACTAGGTCGAAAGATTAGGTTTGAGTCCCCAAGCCTTTTCTTGAACCAAAAAACAAAGCAAAAACCTCACCAAAATTAAAAAATTTTAAAAATAAAAAATAAAAAAATTTATACTTTAATGAAACGAGACCCCATTTTGAAAACGAGATCGCATTCTATAAAGTGGGGTCCCATTTTTCAAAATAGGATCCCATTTCTTAAAAGCATAAATTATTTTTTTTTATGCTTTTATGAAATAGGATATAAAAAATTATTTTTTTATGCTTCTATGAAACAGGATCCCGTTTTTTAAAAAATTGAATCTCGTTTCATACAAAAATTAATTTTTTATGCTTTTATGAAACAGGGTCTTGTTTTGTAAAATGGGATCCCATTTAATAAAAGAATAATTTATCTTTTTATGAAATTGGATACCATTTTTTAAAAAATGGGATCATGTTTTAGAACAAGATCTTGTTTGCTAAATAATGGGATCTCATTTCATTTTTCATAATTTTAGGTTTTTTTCTAAGTCTGAAACTTCCACCTTAAGTGCACTCAACTTTGTTCTTTCACCATGTATCATTTGTGATCATGTAGGGTTTTTCTAGCCAAAATGAAATTCTCATGAATGCGGCTCAAGACAATTCTTACCCATTCCTTGCATTCATAGAAGTCTAGAAGGCCTTTCCAAATATTCAACCCTTTCAAAACAACATTTGTGTACTCCGACTTGTATACTCTATTCATATTCAACAACTCATGTTAGACCACTTCAAAAGATGAAGTATGGTCAATGTCCTTCAACTGGTCATGGATGTAGATCCTTATATCTTAACCATGTACAAAACTGCTAGAAATTTTGAAAAAATTCCATCTTTGTCCACTTCCATTTCTTTGAATGGAAACTTCTTGCATTTGGGATTGGTTTTTTCAACCACATCGATCACCTGAGGCATCACCATTGAAATTTCTTTAGAAAGCTTCACACACCATTGCTAGGGTTTTGCAAAGATAGCTTGAAAACCTATACACACTTCTTCACTTTATACAAAAAATCTCTTGATTGTAAGTGTGAAAAAATGATCCAAATATATACGAAAAGTCTTTTAATTTCCCTAAATTTATTTCATAAATGCATTCGTACTTTGTTAAGTAAATGGTGCAGGAACACCCTAGATTTAGTAGGTTCAAAATTAGCATTTTGGTTTTGTTTGATGTTCTTCCATGTAATAAGGTCTAGAAAGACCATTTCATGTCTTTTGGGGTCCAATTAGTGGTCTTGGTCGTTGGCTAGAGTCTAAATGCAAAACTTGTAAAAAGTTGCACAAATATTGTCAATTTTGCAAAATGTTGTAAAATTTGCAAAAATATGGAATATAAAGAGTCATAAGTTTTAAATGAGGGAATTTGAATGGTTGTAAGTTGAAAAGTTGGTTGAGAACTATTGAAAAATGGTTGTAAATTTTTTAAAAGTATTTGTAAGGTTGAAAACATGGTTGGGGGGTGTGGCGGTTGAAGTTTTGGAAGTTAAAGCAATAAAATACCTCTATTTTCTACATTTCTAAGTGTTTCCTTATTATTCTTTGATGTAGTACGGATCTGTGTGATCCCATAATCAATCCAAATCAATTGTGTTTGGTAAATATATGAATGTAGTGTCTATTAGTGTTGGTTTCATGTAATTTAATCAAATTTTCTAGAAAGTTGTGTCCATTTTACTAAAACAGGTCTAAAGCCCTAGTTTCCCTAATTTTAGGGAGAATAGTCAAAATTTGAGTCTTGTATTCCAAAAACACCCTACGCCAATTTTTAGTATGTTGTATAAAACCCAAATGGGTATCTAGAACTATGTTTTTATTTTTGGTATCAACTCTTGTTTGAATGTTATAACCAAAAAACATGAATTTGATGCTCCACTTCAAGCCTAGTCAAGAGTAGAATAGTCAAGGTTTGAACCTTTCCTTCCAAAGTAACCATATATTATTTATTCATATATTAAATAGAGCTATAAATGGTATCAAAATCTAGGTTTTTCTTTCAGATATCAACTCTTCCTGGGAAGTTGTTCTCATTTTAGTCAATTTGAAGTACTACTAGGAGATTGAGGCCTAATGAATAAAAACCCATCATGTGAATGTTTAGATATTGAAAGTTTTCTTGTTGGAGGATTTTTTGGAGTTGTCAACCCCTGATCTACATCAAAGTGGTATCAGAGCCCAAAGATCTAGGAAAGATAAGTTTTTGGAGATTATGTGTTGTCTTTTTCCAGGTTCAAGCAAGAACCTAGATGCCAAAAGACTAGACCAAGGGAAAAGAAAGGGGCCTATGGTGAGGTATCATGAAGAAAAGAAAAAAAAAGGTGAAAGAGAATTTCTTGAGAAAGAACAATGGATGTGTTGAGGAGAATAGTCCGTGGAGACTTCCAAAGTAAGGAGGCACCAAGCAAGAAACAAGGGAAAGGAAAAGAGAGAAGTGAGATGAAGAAGAAAAGTGAGAAGGAAGAATAAATAAAAGTGCAGAAAGAGATAATGGAGTTAAGACATGCATTGGAAGAAATAAAAGTAATAATGGAACTTGAGATGCAGCAGTAGCTTAAGAGAACAAACCAAGAAAAAGGTTGGCATTGGCCAATAAAGAAGAAGGTTAAATGGCCTATCAAGAAGATTATTTATAGGAGAAGAAGGAAAGAGAGGATAAAAGAACCATACATTGGGGAGTCTTTATTGATGATATAAGAGAAAACTCCATCTGAGGAAGAGGGAAAATGTGAAGAAAATGGGTCCCTTGAGGCTCAAAATTTTATTTCTAACAATACTTGTGATTATGTGTTTATAGGTGAAGAAAATGAAAATGAAGATGGAAAATAGTCTAAATAAGGAGGAGAAGTGCATATAGTGTACGAAGATTGTTATAAAAATGTAGCACATTATGGCGATGCAAATTTTGGAAAACCAACTGAGGTAATGGTTGCATTTTCTGATTTTATGAATTATGAATATGCTGACATATGGTATTCGAATGCTAAAGATGAAGACATAGATGGTGGTACTGAGGCATATAAACAAGAACTCAAATCTTGGTACCTTGAAGTTGAGAAGATGCATAGTAAGAGATGGTACAAGAAGAAGAAAAATGATCCATAGAAAGTTTCAAAGATGAAGGAAAAGTTTCCAAAGAATTAGAAGACCAGGAAGAGAGAGAAAACTTGCACTCAAGTGGACTTGAGTTTTTCTTCCCCTTCGGAGTATGGTGCCGGAGCAACCTAGATTTAGTAGGTTCAAAATTAGCATTTTGGTTTTATAAGATGTTCTTCTATGTAATAATATCTATAATGACCATTTCATGTCTTTTAGGGTCCAATTAGTGGTCTTGGTCATTGGTTAGAGTCTAGATGCAAAACTTGTAAAATGTTGCACAAATATTATCAATTTTGCAAAATGTTAAATTTGTAAATGAGGGAATTTGAATGGTTGTAAATTGAAAATTTGGTTGAGAACCATTGGAAAATGGTTGTAAATTTTTTAAATTTATTTTTAAGGTTGAAGACATGGTTGGAGGTGTGGTGGTTCAATTTTTGGAAGTTGAAGCAATAAAATACCTCTATTTTCTACATTTTTGAAGATTTCCTTGCTATTCTTTGATGTAGTATGAATCTATACGATCCCATTATGAATCCAAATAAATTGTATTTTTAAAGCTACGAATCTAGTGTCTATTGGCATTAGTTTCATGTAATTTCATCAAATTTTCTAGCAAGTTGTGTCCATTTTAATAAAACAAGTCTGAAGCCCTAGTTTCCCTAATTTGAGGGAGAATAGTCCAGATTTGAGTCTTGTGTTCCAAAAAAACCCTACCCCAATTCTTAGTATGTTGTATAAATCCCAAGTGGGTATCTAGAACTATGTTTTTATTTTTGGTATCAAGTTTGGTTTGAATGTGATGACCAAAAAACATGAACTTGATGCTCCACTTCAAGCCTAGTCAAGAGTAGAACAATCAAGTTTTGAACCTTGCCTTCCAAAATAACCCTAGATTTAGTAGGTTCAAAATTAGCATTTTGGTTTTGTTTGATGTTCTTCCATGTAATAAGGTCTAGAAAGACCGTTTCATGTCTTTTGGGGTCCAATTAGTGGTCTTGGTCATTGGCTAGAGTCTAAATGCAAAACTTGTAAAAAGTTGCACAAATATTATCAATTTTGCAAAATGTTGTAAAATTTGCAAAAATATGGAATATAAAGAGTCATAAGTTTTAAATGAGGGAGTTTGAATGGTTGTAAGTTTAAAAGTTGGTTGAGAACTATTGAAAAATGGTTTAAAATTTTTTAAAAGTATTTTTAAGGTCGAAGACATGGTTGGGGGGTGTGGTGGTTGAAGTTTTGGAAGTTAAAGCAATAAAAGACCTCTATTTTCTATAATTCTGAGTGTTTCCTTATTATTCTTTGATGTAGTATGGATCTGTGTGATCCCATGATCAATCCAAATCAATTGTGTTTGGTAAATCTATGAATATAGTGTCTATTAGTGTTGGTTTCATGTAATTTAATCAAATTTTCCAGCAAGTTGTGTCCATTTTACTAAAATAGGTCTGAAGCCCTAGTTTCCCTAATTTTAGGGAGAATAGTCAAAATTTGAGTCTTGTGTTCCAAAAATCCCCTATGCCAATTTTTAGTATATTGTATAAATCCCAAATGGGTATCTAGAACTATTATTTTTGGTATCAACTCTTGTTTGAATGTTATAACCAAAAAGCACAAATTTGATGCTCCACTTCAAGCCTAGTCAACAGTAGAATAGTCAAGTTTTGAACCTTCCCTTCCAAAGTAACCATATATGATTTATTCATATATTAAATAAATCCATAAATGGTATCCAAATCTAGGTTTGTCTTTTGGATATCAACTCTTCCTGGGAAGTTGTTCCCATTTTATTCAATTTGAAGTACTACTAGGAGATTGAGGCCTAATGAATGAAAACCCATCATGTGAATGTTTAGATATTGAAAGTTTTCTTGTTGGAGGATTTTTTGGATTTTTCAACCCCTGATCTGCATCAAAGTAGTATCAGAGCCCGAAGATCTGGGAAAGATAAGTTTTTGGAGATTATGTGTTGTCTTTTTCCAGGTTCAAGCAAGAACCTAGATGCCAAAAGACTAGGCCAAGGCAAAAGAAAGGGGCCTATGGTGAGGTATCATGAAGAAAAGAAAAATAAAGGTGAAAGAGACTGTCTTGAGAAATAATAATGGATGTGGTGAGGAGAATAGTCTATGGAGAGTTCCAAAGTAAGGAGGCACCAAGCAAGAAACAAGGGAAAGGAAAAGAGAGAAGTGAGATGAAGAAGAAAAGTGAGAAGGAAGAGCATATCAAAGCGAACAAAGAGATAATGGAGTTAAGGCATGCATTGGAAGAAATAAAATAATAATGGAACTTGAGATGAAAAGAATGAAACTTGAGATGCAGCAGTTGCTTAAGAGAATAAACCAAGAAAAAGGTTGGCATTGGCCAATAAAGAAGAAGGTTAAATGGCCTATCAAGAAGATTATTTAGAGGAGAAGAAGGAAAGAGAGGATAAAAAAACTAGACATTGGGGAGTCTTTATTGATGATATAAGAGAAAAATCCATCTAAGGAAGATGGAAAATGTGAAGAAAATGGGTCCCTTGAGGCTCAAAATTTTATTTCTAACAATACTTGTGATTATGTGTTTATAGGTGAAGCAAATGAAAATGAAGATGAAAAATAGTCTAAATAATGAGGAGAAATGCATATAGTGTATGAAGATTGTTATAAAAATGTATCACATTAAGGTGATGCAAATTTTGGAAAACCAACCAAGGTAATGGTTGCATTTTTTGATTTTATGAATTATGAATATGCTGACATATGGTATTCGAATGTTGAAGATGAAGACATAGATGGAACAAGAACTCAAATCTTGGTACCTTGAAGTTGAGAAGATGCATAGTAAGAGATGGTACAAGAAGAAGAAAAATGATCCATAGAAAGTTTCAAAGATGAAGGACAAGTTTCCAAAGAATTGGAAGACCAAGAAGAGAAAGAAAACTTGCACTCAAGTGGACTTGAGTTTTTCTTCCCCTTCGGAGTATGGTGCTGGAGCAGCCTAGATTTAGTAGGTTCAAAATTAGCATTTTTGTTTTGTAAGATGTTCTTTGATGTAATAATATATATAATGACCATTTCATGTCTTTTGGGGTCCAATTAGTGGTCTTGGTCATTGGTTAGAGTCTAGATGCAAAACTTGTAAAAATTTGCACAAATATTGTCAATTTTGCAAAATGAAAAAGTTGTAAAGGAGGGAATTTGAATGGTTGTAAATTAAAAAGTTGGTTGAGAACCATTGGAAAATGGTTGTAAATTTTTTAAATTTATTTTTAAGGTTGAAGACATGGCTGGAGGTGTGGTGGTTAAATTTTTGGAAGTTGAAGCAATAAAATACCTCTATTTTCTACATTTTTGAACGTTTCCTTGCTATTCTTTGATGTAGTATGAATCTGTACGATCCCATTATGAATCCAAATAAATTGTGTTTTTAAAGCTATTAATCTAGTGTCTATTGGAATTAGTTTCATGTAATTTCATCAAAGTTTCTAGCAATTTGTGTCCATTTTTATAAAACAAGTCTGAAGCCCTAGTTTCCCTGATTTGAGGGAGAATAGTCTAGATTTGAGTCTTGTGTTCCAAAAAAACCCTACCCCAATTCTTAGTATGTTGTATAAATCCCAAGTGGGTATCTAGAACTATGTTTTTATTTTTGGTATCAATTCTGGTTTGAATGTGATGACCAAAAAATGTGAATTTGATGCTCCACTTCAAGCCTAGTCAAGAGTAGAACAATCAAGTTTTGAACCTTTCCTTCCATACTAACCATATATTATTTCTTCATATATTATATAAAGCCATAAAGGGTATCCAAATCTAGGTTTGTCTTTTGGAGATCAACTCTACCTAGGAAGTTGTTCCCATTTTAGTCAATCTGAAGTATTACTAGGAGATTGAGGCCTAATGAATGAAAACCCATCATGTGAATGTTTAAATATTGAAAGTTTTCTTGTTTGAGGATTTTTTGGAGTTTTCCACCCCTGATTTGCATCAAATTGGTATCAGAGCCCAAAGATCTGGGCAAGATAATATTTTGGAGTTTATGTGTTGTCTTTTTCCAGGTTCAAGCAAGAACCTAGATGCCAAAAGACTAGGCCAAGGGAAAAGAAAGGAGCCTATGGTGAGGTATCATGAGGACAAGAAAAAGAAAGGTAAAAAAGACTTTCTTGAAAATGAATAATGGATGTGTTGAGGAGAATAGTCCATGGAGACTTGCAGAGTAAGGATACACCAAACAAGAAACAAGGGAAAGGAAAATAGAGAAGTGAGATGAAGAAGAAAAATGAGAAGGAAGAACAGATAAAAGTGCAACAAGAGATAATGGAGTTGAGGAACACCTCCAAAGAAATGGAAAAAAAATAATGGAACTTGAGATGCAACAGTTTCTTAAGAGAACAAACCAAGAAAAAGGTTGGCATTGGCCAATAAGGAAGAAGGTTAAATGGAATATCAAGAAGATTATTCAGAGGAGAAGAAGGAAAGAGAGGATAACAGAAGCAGACATTGGGGCATCTTTTTTGATGATGGAAGAGAAAAAGTCATCTGAGGAAGAGGGAAAATGTGAAGAAAATGGGTCCCTTGAGGCTCAAAATTTTATTTTTAACAATACTTATGATTATGTGTTTATAGGTGAAGCAAATGAAAATGAAGATGGAAAATAGTCTAAATAAGGAGGAGAAGTGCATATAGTGTATGAATATTGTTATAAAAATATAGCACATTATGGTGATGAAAATTTTGGAAAACCAACCAAGGTAATGGTTGCATTTTCTTATTTTATGAATGATGAATATGCTTACATATGGTATTCGAATGCTGAAGATGAAGACACAGATGGTGGTACTGAGGCATATAAACAAGAACTCAAATCTCGGTACCTTGAAGTTGAGAAGATGCTAAATAATAGATGGTACAAGAAGAAGATAAATGATCCATGGAAATTTTTAGAGATGAAGGACAAGTTTCTAAAGAATTTGAAGACCAGGAAGAGAGAAAACTTGCACTCAAGTGGACTTGAGTTTTTCTTTCCCTTGGGAGTATGGTGCAGTAGCACCCTAGATTTAGTAGGTTAAAAATTAGCATTTTGGTTTTGTAAGATGTTCTTCCATGTAATAATATCTATAATGACCATTTCATGTCTTTTGGGGTCCAATTAGTAGTCTTGATCATTGGTTAGAGTCTAGATGCACAACTTGTAAAAACTTGCACAAATATTGTCAATTTTGTAAAATGTAAAATTTGTAAATGAGGGAATTTGAATGATTGTAAATTGAAAAGTTGGTTGAGAACCATTGGAAAATGGTTGTAAATTTTTTAAATTTATTTTAAAGGTTGAAGACATGGTTGGGGGGTGTGGTGGTTAAAGTTTTGGAAGTTGAAGCAATAAAATACCTCTATTTTCTACATTTTTGAATGTTTCCTTGCTATTCTTTGATGTAGTACGGATTTGTATGATCCCATAATGACTCTAAATAAATTTTGTTTTTTAAATATATGAATCGAGTGTCTATTGGAATTGGTTTCAAGTAATTTCATCAAAGTTTCTAGAAAGTTGTGTCCATTTTACTAAAATATGTTTGAAGCCCTAGTATGCCTAATTTGAGGGAGAATAGTCCAAATTTGAGTCTTGTGTTTTAAAACAACCCTACCACAATTCTTAGTATGTTGTATAAATCCCAAATGAGTATCTAGAACTATTTATATTTTTGGTATCAAGTCTGGTTTGAAATTTATGACAAGAAAACATGAATTTGTTGCTCCACTTGAAGCCTAGTCAAGAGTAGAACAGTCAAGTTTTGAGCCTTTCCTTCCAAAGTAACTATATAGGAGTGAATTTAAGCCCCTTAGGAAAATTCCCCTATTACCCTTCCTCACTTTAAAAAACCAAATCCGAAGGCTAAATTCCACATTAGCCTACTGCCTTCATTCCACTTGGTGCCTATTTTGAGCATCAACAGAGGAATAACTATCGGGGATACCTGCACATCGTGAATATGTTTGTGTGGGGTGCTTATGTCCCTAGTAGATTCCTATGGTTGGAGCCTACAGAGGCATTAAAATTCTCATTGGAATTCTACTTGTAATTCCCTCTTCGAATGACCAACTCGAATATGGCCATTTTCTTCATTCCTCCTTCAAATTCACTCACTCTCATTCCATTTCATCTACTTCCACAATCTCTTCTACAACTTCTACAGCCTCTTCAAGCATTCCAACATTCACTTCAAGCATTCAAGAAACACTTTTTCACTCCATCAACTCAGTAGAGCAAGTGTAGAACAATACCATTGTATTAGAGGCTTGAGTCCACTCATTTTCTCCCCCATTAGCCTTGAGTGCTCTTGGTGGAGGTGGTAAGATTTCTACTCCTCTCCTTTATTATTTAGTTGAGTAAGCACATTTACTATTTTGTAGTGTTTTTGAATTATTTTCTTCATTCCTTCTTTATCATACTATTTTATCTATCGTCGCAAACTTGGCTATCTATGGAGGTGGAAACACCAAAATAGGGATCTAATTGAGGCAGACCCCTATACAGCCTCCCAAAGAAATTCCTCTTTATTTTTTGTAGGTGGACGTACTTCTTGGAGCTAGTTGGCAAACAATATTTTATGTGAGATCATTCTTGTCATCCTAGCATTAATCTACTTGTTTTATCATAGTCATTTATACATTTCTCATTTTATAGTGTTATTTTGTTCCCCTAGAAACAATTAGCTAGGACATTAGTCCGTTTTCTAGTGATTTGACCTTGTATTTCTGGTCCTTTGGCCATACAGATGCCAACGCGTCGTGTTGTCATCCCAAAACTATGATTGTGTCTTGTTATAGAGAGATATCCGAGACACAGTGTTGAATCTGAAAATTGATTCCCCTAGCCCCCTTTCAAGTCTCGGGTCTATAGAGTGATCAAAGGACCTTATAGTCCTCATCATTCTCGTCTTGCATTTCCTAACACTCCCTTAAGTTGAGGTAAGTTAGGGAAGCCTGTTGCTCTCGTCCCTCCATGACCTAGGGCCTTGACGTGGTTGGTCCCCCTCTCTTACATTTTGGTGAACCTAACGTGAACCATTTTGCCATTTTGTGATACTGAAAGTTAATTTTCTCGTATCCTAGGAGTGTTGTAGTTGTGAGTGTTGAGACGATTTTGCCTTGTAACCCAACCCATGACCCCTAGTAGGCATAGTTGGAAAGTTTCAAAAGTTTTGCATAACAAAACCTGAATTAGGTCACTACCTTGTCTTGTAACCTTTAAGAGACTATGTGAAAGCATCATTTAGTGTGCATGATGGTCTCTTTCTTGCATCAACCTATTCTCTCTACATAGCTTGTGAGCTATGGTACTAGTATAACCTTCACTTCATAGGACATGTAGATGTGATTTAGCAAAGAACCATCTCCTCTCTACATTCCTACGAGGATAAATGGAAATACCGCTATAGGTGTTCTCATTGATCCAACGTGTCAAGTAAATATCATAATTGAGGAGATCATATTAATCAACTTCCAACATAAGGATGGATACAATGCACCCGTGAGTACCATCCACATGCATGACGAGCTTTTTGTACGTCCTATAGGCAGTATTGACCTATCGATCCTTATAAGACCTAAGTCCGTAAACCTTATGTTTGAAATTATCACGGGGTCTCAACTCTTCAAAGTGAAGTTAGGTATACCTTGGCTGATAACTATGAATGCAATTCCCTCAGTTGTGCATAAGTGTTTGAAATTCACTCATGAGGGTTCCATGCATGTGATCCATGACACCAGCTATAGACTCTTGGTTGCACGTAGTAGTTACTCCTTAGATTAATTTTGTCCTACACCTATTGGTCCTCTCCTACCCAAGAAGGACCTCATGTATCGTACATATCAAAATTACAAGAAACGATGATTTAGGCCGAAAGTGAGATACCCTCCTTCGCCTTAAGTTGTTTCACATAGGGCTTGTTTGAAGGTTGATAGTGATGCCACTAAGGCACACAGAATAGAAGAAGAGAATTAGTCTCTAGATCCTCCTTCTTCCTCCTCCATTATTCAGCCTGACACTTCTTCTCACTTTGCTATGGTACCATCTGCTTCTGCCTCATGTTTTTGAGACAATCTCATGGTGCCTGCTTAGCGGAGGTCCAAGCGTTCCATATTCAAACTTCATATCCTAACCACTTAGCCTAGGCCCATTCGTTATGGTAGATAGAAAGCCCCTTATGGGGAATCCTCTGCATCCCATCCTCCATGGCCTCCTACCGCTCCTGCTTCTAAAGTAGTGAACGGAAAGAGGTCCACCACTGAGGCATTGGAGCCAACTTCCCTGCTGTCTATAAACCTGTCCCTCTTGCTCTTGTATAGGAGTTTTTTCCTCCACTAGAAACAACTATGGAGGACACCCCCATGGTTTAGGAAGAGGCTTCCACTCCTTTGCAACCTTTGGCCTCTAGTTCTAAGAGTCGCAACAACCACCTTGCACGTGAACACAAGTGTCAATGAAAGTCTCTCTTGACTGAGCAGGATATCTCATAGGGGAAGGAAGAGTAGATGACTGCCTCTATATCGATGATTTATGCCACATCCTCCTCTCTCCTCCCCTAAGTTTCCGTTCAAACTAGCTCTGTATCACTTTTGGATTGCATTGCAAGTACAAATGTGCCTGACCTTAGAAAGGTGTAGGTGTTCATCACTCCTTCAATGAAGCCACCCTTTTCGACATCCATTCTAGATGTCCCACCTTTCCAAAATCCCATAGATATGATTAACACCTCTATCGCATCTGTTGTAGTTCTTTCCTCCACTTCCCCTATAATTCTTGCCTTGTATATGGGGAGTTTTCCTCCTCCGACGAAGAAGAAGGTAGAGGGTGGTCCCTCTAGCAAAAAAGGACATAAGAGGATCCCACCTTCTCATAAAGGTGGCCCCGCACTAACTTGTTCTATCCTAGTAATAAAACCATTCTCGAATTCTCCTGAGTTCATTATTTCTCTTGAATCTCTCGGCGAGCTTAGCAGTGAACATGGAGTGCAACCTTTTCCACCCATGGAAGTGAAACATGGCACTCCTATTAAGTGCATGTTTAACTCAATGGATGAAGTTCTGAGCTTGTCAGTGATCTTCACAAAGTTGTTGACCTTAGACCCACAAGAGTTGAGTGATGAAGACCTTATAGGTCCTTCCTTATCCCTTGTTGCGGGAGGGTTAGAAGCTCCTTCCCTTCACATTCCACCAATGCAGGCTCATCCTCCTTCCCCCTACGATGATCTAGAGTGAGAATCCGACAACCTCTTGGTTGATTAGTGTTAGGGGGAGACCTCTTCTTTATCTTTAGATTAGATGTGTGTGTGTTGTGGTGTGTTTCCCCCATAATCATGTTATATGTGCCTAGATGACCCTCATCTCCCCTATTGGTGCTTGGATATAGGCATGGTGTTTGTGTTGTAAACCTTCTATTTTTATCATCATTGTTCCATGTTTGTGATTGACTTTCGACAAACTGGGGATGATGCAAAGCATTGGGGGCATTTAGGCTTCCCTTCCATGTTGACCCAATTTTTTATTTTTACTTTTCTTTCTTGTGCATTCTTCACATGGCTTGATATAGTAGGGGGTTGATGATAGTTCATATATATACTATTATTATACTTATACTTATTTATGAGAAGTTTTGACCCTGAAATATCAGGCTACCCTTGTGCCCTTTTTTTATGTTCTCTTTATTTTATCTTTATCTTTCTCTCTTCTCTGCTTGAGTTATCCCTCCCATGTGTGACAACACCACCTTTGCATCACTTTGATCTTTAGAAAATGCATTCGTTGCCAAAAAATCTTTTCTCAAGAATATTTGCACATTTCTTTGTTAAAATTGCATTCTCAACTTGATACCCTAACAGAACATGTTTCCTTCATTATGGGTTTGTAAAGAAAAGACTTGGAAACCTTCCTTTTAAGTGGGAACAAATTTGATCTTCCCCTTGTGTGGAGGAATATTCTCCCTTTCAAATTCCTTGATGAATTGAACACCTTTCAAAAGGATTCCTTGATGAATTGATTCGAGAAAGAAGACACCATCCTTCGATAAACATGTCCCTGGAGTGGACCCTTTCTTTTCATGTCGGGTTTCTTAGGGACCCCTTTGAATTTTTTTTTTTTAATCTCAAGTAAGTTCTATAGCATCTAGCTTGGGGGAAGACCGACTTGACTTGTTTCCTATCTTTGCGTCTAGCTTGGGGATAGCCTGACTAGACCTATTTCACATCTTTACATCTAGCTCGGGGGCAACCCGACTAGACTTGCTTTACATCTTTATGTCTAGCTTGGGGGCAACCTGACTAGACCTCGCTTTTCAAATAGTGCATCCCTTGAGTGGACCCCTCTTCCTTTTGAAGTGTTCTCGAGGGATCCCTTTGAAATTCTTCCAACCTATCGATGGGTTGCATGACTATCCACTTACTTTCTTGTGTGGTTGCTTCCTGAAATGTTCTATCTACAGGTAAACATGTCGCTTCATGGGTGCACCCGTGAAACCACTTTTTGACTCTGTGGAGTTCACTTTTATCAGCTTCCTTCATGTGCGAGTTCTTGGGGATACCTTCCTTGTAGGTCTACGGGTCTATAAGACACTTTTCTCAGTTTCCTTCATGTGAGAGTTCTTGGAGGATACCTTTCTTATAGGTTTGTGAATCTTTAAGGCACTTTTCTTGGTTTCCTTCATGTGAGAATTCCTAGAGGATACCTTCCTTGCAGGTCTGTAGTTCTGTAAGGCACTTTTCTCAGTTTCCTTCATGTGAGCGTTCTTGGAGGATACCTTCCTTATAGGTCCATGGGCCTATAAGGCACTTTGTTTCTTCAGCTTCATAGTTTTGTGGAGCTATGAAGTCCTTTTCCTGTCTTGCACTCTTAGGATCACTAGATCATGGTCTACTTCCTCGATGGTTAAGGTATACATTTCTAATCCTACTACTTCTTCAATCTACTTTACTAAACCACTCATCAATATTTGTGCTCACTAAAGTGGGGTAAAAATGTATAAGAGCGAATTTGCACCCCTTACGCAAGTTCCCTTTTACCCTTCCTCACTTTAGAAAACCAAATCTGAAGGCTAAATTCCACAAAAGCATGCTGCCTTTGTTTGAATTGGTACTTGTTTTGAGCATCAACAGAGGAATAATTGTCGGGGATGCCCGCACGGTGCACAAATGTCTAAGGGCGCACTTACATCCTTTACAGATTCCTATGGATGAAGCTTGCAGAGGTATTACATTTCTCATTGGAAGTCGGCTTGTAACACCCTCTTTGACTGACCGACCCGAATATGGCCATTTTCTTCATTACTCCTTCAAATTCACTCACTCTCATTCCATTTAATCTTCTTCCACAATCTCTTCTAAAACTTCTACAACCTCTTCAAGAATTCCAACATTCACTTCAAGCATTCAAGCAACACTTTTTCACTCCATAGCAACAACTCCATCACCCCATCAACTCAATAGAGCATCTGTAAAACAACACCATCACAGTAGAGGCTTGAGTCCTCTCATTTTATCCCCCATTAACCTTGACTGCTCTTGGTGGAGGTGGTAAGATTTCTACTCCTCTCCTATATTATTTGGTTGAGTAAACACATTTACTATTTTGTAGTGTTTAAGTGTTCTTTTCTTCATTCCTTTCTTATCATACTATTTCTCTATCATTGCAAACTTGGATGTCCATGGAGGTGGAAACACCAAAACGGGGGTCTGATTGAGGTAAACCCCTATATAGCCCCCCAACAATTATCCTCTTTATTGTGTGTAGGTGGACATGCTTCTTAGAGCTAGCTGGTGAACAATCTTTTATATGAGGTCATTCGTGTCATCCTAGCATTAGTCTACTTGTTTTATCATACTCGTTTATACATTTCTCATTTCATAATGTTATTTTGTTCCCCTACAAACCATTAGCTAGTACGTTAGTCCATTTTCTAGTATTCGACCTTATCTTTCTGGTCCTTTGGCCGTATAGACACCAGCGCACCACACTGTCATCCCAGAAACATGCTTTTGTCCTTTGACAAAGAGTTATGTGAGATGCAGTGTTGAATCCAAAAACCAACTTGCCTAGCCCCCTTTCAAGTCTCAGGTTTGTAGAGTGATCGAAGGACCTTATAGTCCTCATCATTCTCATCCTGCATTTCCTAACACTCCCTTAAGTTGAGGTAAGCTAGGGTAGCCTGCTACTCTTGACCCTTCATGACCTGGAGCCTTGACGTGGTTGGTCCCCCTCTCTTACAGTAACCATATATGATTTCTTCATATGTTTAATAAATTCATAAAGGGTATCCAAATTCGGGTTTTTCTTTTGGAGATCAATTTTTCCTAGGAAGTTGTGCCCATTTTAGTCAATCTAAAGTACTACTAGGAGATTGAGCCCTAATGAATGAAAACCCATCATGTGAATGTTTAGAGATTGAAAGTTTGCTTGTTCGAAGATTGTTTGCAGTTGTGCACCCCTACTTTGCATTAGTAAACCCTCTACTATATTTTTCTACATCAACGTAGGGATGAAATGAAGCTCAACATACCTCTAAAAACCATTCACTTGCTCGAGAACCTTTATCAAAAGATTTATTCTTTTTCAAAATTTCTACACACCAAAGGAACTAAAAGAACTCATCTTTTATGTTGAAACCTTAAGCAATTTGTCCTTTTAGGGTGCAAAAAGGGTTTCCAAATGAAAAATCCCTCAAAGATAATGCTCTATCTTAGTTTTGTTGTGTGGTCTCATAGCACGCCCCATTTTTCCCTTCAACAAAAATGTGGACTCCCTTTTTTCTATTGCTTTTTTCCTTTTCTTTTTTCTTGCTTTGGTGTGCTTCTTTCAGAGGAAATGGTAAAATGTTGAGGTCTTCATTCAATTTTCCTGGCTCCCACTTAAGTTTATGTTTCACTGAACTTGGAGTGTTTGAAAAATCTTTTCCCTAGGCTTATTAACCAATAAGATTCTTGGATTTTAACTATCGGGTGTTGTAATGCCCTACCATGTAACCCTTGAGGAAGTTGCAATTAACAACCCAAACACATAATTTATTTTATTTTATTTAAAGTATATTAAACATGTAAGCTCACTTCCTATTGCCCACAACCTCTAAGGCTACGAGACTAAGGTTACTTTAAACCCATACATACATCATAAATACATCCATGACATTTTAACTACATAAGGAATCAAATGCTTATACAATTCCATACATGTAAATTACATCATAACATTAAGAAATACCACAAGACTCTATAAACATTAACTTATCAAAGATGATTACATCACTCATTCCCTGAATGAGGTAGTACATATAAATGTGATTACATAATACAAACAACCACCTCAAATACAACTGAGGGGTAAATATTACAAGAACCAACTGAAATGATTACAAAACATGAAATATAACTACAAACCACGAGCTCTCCAACTGAAAATCTCGTCATCACGATCAGTAAACCAAAGGGGATCCAACGGAGTAGAGTGCACGTTCCTCCCAACCAAGTGGTACCTGTAGGCCCACCCCCCGTGCTAGGAGACAGTAACAAGGATCCTAGAAAAGACCATCTATCACTAGAAACAAACTAACACAACTTGATCTTAGTATTAACTAGAGCACTACCAACTCTAAAATACAATGCTTCTAGAGTTAAATAAATTGACACACTAGTGAACCAAACACATTGCTAACCTAGGAGAAGTGTCACCA
This sequence comes from Sequoiadendron giganteum, assembly GCA_007115665.2. Classification (NCBI taxonomy): domain Eukaryota; kingdom Viridiplantae; phylum Streptophyta; class Pinopsida; order Cupressales; family Cupressaceae; genus Sequoiadendron; species Sequoiadendron giganteum. The sequence continues at coordinate 438,447,751 of CM021100.1, forward strand.
CAAAGGTGAATGAGTTTCCCGACAAATCTTCCCAAATCTCGACCCCCATCCAGAATCACTCTCCTACTCTCAACATGAGGAACATAACCACTCCAAACTAAGGAGGAATCAAACAACCAAAACCACTCCATGCAAAAGAGGAAAAAAACCCCATTCATAAAAACTGGGTAACCTACTAGAAATGACAACACACTACCCAAGGGAATTACAAAAGACAAGACGATGAAGTACAACCCCCAACATTAACATACCTCAACTGGAAGACTTAAAAAACCTCATCTAATACCTCTATTCAATTACCCCAAAATGCCACATAAAAGATCTCAAGCACATCAAAAAGACACTATAGATTATTGTTCACAATATTCTAATTTTAATACCAATTTGCTTGCAAACAATAAAACAATTAAATACAATTGCACATCCCAATTATCCCAATTTAACTAATTAATTATAAAAATCTTTTCAAACCGAGAAAACATCAATCTAACTATTACACCAATTCCCCCAATTAAATATAATAAAATATCTATTTCCTCAAATGAATTATATCATTTAAATAAATTATTCTTTTAAATCTCCAATTATGCATATTATACATGCACTTATTTTAAATATATATATTTAAATATATATACATGAAATATATACATAATTATATACGTAAATATATAATTATGTATATATATACCCACAATATATATATAATATATAACCATTATATTACACAGAATATTTTAAAACATATGAATATATAGCCAAGCCTCATAAATATTTACGAATATATTTATAAACAATCCCCAAACTGTATTGTACGGTGGACGAAATAAAAGGAAGGTGTTCGCGCTTACGAACGCATGCAATAAACTGTTAAGGGGAGGAGGAGATGACTTAACCCAACTGTCGACCCACCCCATATTAGAAGGGGACGTGGCTAGGAAGGCAACGTGGCTACCTTCATGGCCATGCCTTGCCCCCCATGGGAAAGTGGCGGGGCTAGGGAAAGCCAGCGCCCCCCCTTATACATTGCAATATAAATATTGCATTAAACAAACAAATAAAACTACCTCCTGCGATATATTTCGCCGTACAACGATTCCAAGATATTTAAACAATCAAAAATATAATCATTTATAAATTAATATATATGTTGTATATATATGTGTTTGTATATATAAAAATTTATATATATACATATATATGTATAATATATATATATATACAAATAATTTTTAATTCATAATTTTAATTGGGGAATTTTTTTTTTCTGAAAAAAGACATCTAGAGGTAGAAATCTCAAATTTCACAGAGAAGCAATTTCCAAACACAAGGTTCTGTTTACAAAATTTACACAAAATTGTATAGATGGTGGTTTAATATTTTCAAAGAGGCTCTCAAATTTACTTTAAATAATTAAATTTAAATCTTTTCACAGAGGCTCTCAAATTTACTTAAAATAAATAAATTTAAAAGAGGAGGATAATAAATTTCTATAGAGAATATCACAAGATCCAGCACATAGGTTTTTCCCCTAATTTCTTTTTTCAAGATACCAAGCTATAGGAAGATGTACCATAATTATTCTACCAAATCCCATAGTAAATTCTATACGAGCAAACATTTACCCAAATCTTCGGATAAGCTAATTTCTACAGAGGATTTACAATTTCCCAGCCATACAAATCCAATTGGAAACAAAATAAGATAAATTTTTGTACGAGTATTTACAAAACTTCGAGAGGTTTTCAACAATGTTCTACAAAAGCTCTCTAATTTCACTATAAAATCTTCTACAAAAACACTAAAATATTCATGACAACTTTTCAAACACAGAAGTCTTACAAATTTACAAAATAATTTAAAAGCTTCTACACAAATTATAAATTCTTTTTGTATAGGCAATCCTTCTAAATTGTATAACAATAAAAATAATTAAAGGGCCCTGTATCGGGAAGCTTGAGGAAGTGATGTTTGATGTAAAGCTTCACCTGTAGATTCCAATTTTTCCCAAGCTTCAAAAGTAATTTCTATAGAAAATTCTTCACCAAAAATTCACCAGATCACAGCCAAATATCCTTTTTCCAACCAATTCCCTAACATGCAAAATATTTGGTGCCTTGCCATGAAGAAGCTTTCCACTTCCTCACCCAAAGCCAAAATTATCTTTGGGGAATTAATTTCCTCAACAAAATCATTGATTTTTCTAACACTTGTTGAAATTTACAAAATATCTTCAACAACCCTCTTGGCATAAAATCCTCTAATAATCAAAATTAAATATTTTAATAATTAAAACATTTCCCTTTTTAAATATAAACTATTTGATTAATTTAATTTATCAATAAATAAAATAATCCAAGGATTATCTTTTTATTAATTAAATTAAATTAATTAATTTATTAATTCTAAAACCTCCAACATTTAAAATAAGCCCAATCTATTAATCAACTCTTAATAATGAAATTCACTAAACCTCCTTTAAAGAATTTTAACACGATAATACGAAGCAATAATAATCACATTAAAAAAGCACAACTGACTAAACCTAACAACACACTAAAGCTAGGGTGTAGACTTGGCACAAGTAACCTAGCTACTATCTCCCAATCAACTTAATCGTTGGGTTGACACGTTCAAACCTATGAAGCCAGGTGAAGTCAACGTCTTGTACCTGCAAACCTACAAATGAGGCATCAATAGCACATGCATATAAACATCATAGTAAGAAACACCATGAAGAGGAAATCGCGGAATTGCAGGGCGCTTCCAAGCAAGTGATGCAATTCCATCCCCTTCACCAATACACTTATTATGAACTCACGGTTCTAACATAAATAAAATACTCATGTGTAATAACCATGTTATACCAAACCCTCATTATACTAATCAAAGCATGTTAAATAAAAAATCAAAGAGAGTACATCACATCACCACAAATAGTCCACATCGCTCTATAAATAGGGATCAAAATATCAAAGCATCATTATTTAAATATAAGAGAAAAATATAGGGGTTTTACAGGTGTTGTTGCTCTAAGGATAGTGTATCTTCTGTGAAGTTCACATTTTTTCTAGCTAGTCATTACACATGTTAATATTTCACCCAGATAAGTTTGTCCTAAGTGTTCGCATATTAGCCCTTTCCATCGATTAAGCCTTATAGTGGAATTTATTTTCTTTAGAACCGAAGACCAAAATTTTTTGCAATAAATTTCATTTTGAGCCAAGTTGTTATCCCTTGCACCCAATCCCAAGTATTCTTTGCATCCAGTTCTCATAAAATCGATAAGAAAAAGTCCTTACCCCTGGTAATTCTAAAAAGTCGGGTGTTAGATGATACAAACCTTATTGATGATCAACTGTTTAGTATCCAAGTTGGATGCTTCCTCTGAGGCCTTTTTCCCATTAAGAAGTAAAATGGCACGCAAGTGTGGCACATTGGCCACCTATATCGCTTTCCTCTCAAATGTGGGCCCTTGCATATGAATCGAGGAGTTCATAATTTGAATCCTAATTTTCCATGATTGCACCTTTATTTAGTGTAATTAATGCATATTAAAAGAAATTAATGAAGGTGGAAAAATAAAACACATACATGGCACCACCTCGAGCATGCAATTGCTTCCATAACACACTACCTCACATTGAACCATTCATTTATAAGGATATCAAAGAATTAAAACTAGGATTGTGGCGTGCAAAGAAGCGTAAGTTTTAGAACACTGAAGAAAATAGCTACCAGGGTTTGAACCTACGTATATTCAATCACATTATCAGAAAAATTAGGTACTCTTAATTACAACTGAATTTATATTACTTTTCTTTATACATGCATGGTTCTGGTTAAATAACATCACCTCTGGTTAGGTTGTTAAGACACTAATTATTTTTAAAGAATTTAACCTAATTACAGATTGTAAATACCGTGAGTAAATACATTTTATGAATTATTGAAAATGTATGATTAAATTTAGCCCTAACTCACACACAAAGAACATATCTACTAATAATGTAGGAAATTAAGAAAGATATGAGCACTTCCAGAAGGAAGAAAATAAATGACGAGTTCGAATTCCCTGTCTTGCAAGTTGTATCAGTTTGTAGAACGGTTATAGATACCCATCCAGGAGGCTTTAATGAATAAAAATTAACACATAGATTTAGCATGGAGGTTTCTCTCAGTGCACCACAAATATTATTGCAAGTAGATTGCATTTGGTAGGAGGGTTCTCGTTGGCGATGGACGCTTCTGAGCTGGTACTAGAGTGCATGAGATAGTATGACCCAAACAAGAGGGTCATTGAGAAAGAAGAGTATACACAAACCTCTCAATAGAGGGCATTGTCTACACATTTGGTCTCCCTATGTCCAAATAAATGAATGCATTAGGTATACAAGCCCTTGCCACAACATACACGAGTGTAGAAGAATAAAACAAGTTCATGATTTCGACATGGTTCCTGGAGAAGCCTACAAAGCTGATAAAGTAAATCCCTAGGTCATCATTTATTTAGGAGGTCCAAGACATGATAATCCTATTAAGGAGGATAGTTGGATGCAAAGATGCCAACAAATTTGAACCATGGATGTTCAGGATTATGATGAAAATGATAGAAACCCCTATGTAAATTCGTTGGGGAAATTTTATTAGTGATAAGCTACATGAACAAATATTGACATTCTTGGACACCCAATGGTTCACCATGTCTTCATATGTTATCTATTCCTGTGCCCTAAGGGAAAACATAAAAGGATTAAATAGGGTAGGTACCCTAGGCAGAGAATTATGGAATAATTTGTTTTATACCCATTTTCCTTAGATTACTATTCACTAATACCGGGAGCATTATCAAAAGGTAAATGATACACTTTTTATGAAATTGGTGAGGTTGATGGAAGGAGACAAAGCCAAGAGATTATCTATTGAAGCTAGTGTTATCGAGTATGTTGGGGCTAGTATATTTAGTTTCCTACCTTCACCTACATCAGGGTGGAAGGATTTACAGAGCACCCCTTCATGCTACATAGGTACCCAACAAACAAAATTTTGTTGCTCAAACTTGCAAGATAGGTGCAACCATCTCATGCTCTTTTTTCACAGGTACATAATAAAGGATATGTCAAATTCCCTATCACCATTGGGTCCAATTTTAAATGCATTACAATCAAAATTCCAAGATGTGTGAGGATGAGTTAAAACTCTATGGGTTAGAGTTCTTTACACTCAAGAGGGAAAATTATGATCTGATGGAGAGCCTCACCAAGAAATTAAGCAAGAAGTATACTCATTTTTATCATGTGGAGGATTTTTGGCATAATGATGATCATGAGGTGAGAAAGAGGTCATACAAGAGGTTGTCACTAGAAGCAATAAAGATTCTTAGAATTCATGATGTTCTAGAACAATTGGATACAAAAATAAAGAGGTGTTGAATCAAATTTATGATTCAAATAAAGTTTATGATGAGCCCATCCCAAACATAGATTATCCAAAGAAGGATGTAGTAACAATTGAGGAAATTTCTAAAGAAGTATTGATGTATACTCAATACTGGATTAATGGTTAGATTGAAACAATGAAAGAAGTTGGGATACAACACACATACCCATGCAATGTTAAGAGAAAGAAAAATTTGGTGAATAAATTAGGGTATGGTGGGAGTGATGAAAAGAAGAAAAAGGTTGTAGAAACAAGGGCATTTGAAAAAGATAGGGAGGAAACTATTGATAGTTCAATCCAGGGAATTTCAATGTCATCCCGACCAATGTAATGGAAATTACAACAACGAAATTTTCTTCCACAACAAAGCCAAGAGCTCAACCTTTGACCAATGAGAATGTGGGAATGAGAACATAGGTACATGCTAAGACAAGGTCTGCATTAGAGAAGGTATAAAATATGTTTACTTCTCCACCCTTGGTCAATACAGAAAGAATGAGACAAGCGTTGGGAGGGAATCATGAAATTGTAGAGGAAGGTACTGACCTAACTAAAGAAGTTAAGGAGCATCTTGATAAATGGACTGCTAAGATGAAATAGTTTAAGGAAAAGTGATCTAAAGGAGATCCAATGATGCAACATGTAGTGGAAGAAGTGCCAGATATAGGGTCATATCTTGAAAATAGAGAAGAAGAAGAATTTATAATAGGATCACTCACTTAGGAGGCAAGAAACCATGAGGAAATAGATGTAAGAGAGATAGGGGGAACTTTAGTTCAAAGCCCTATTCCTATTGTTGATGAAGAAGATATAATTTATGATCATATAATTGAGGATCAGCCTTCACAAGGAAGAGCTGAAAAGACTATTAAGCAATCGAGGAATTATGAAGAACTAGGAGAAAGATGGGATGAGAACCAAGGTATAAAGTCCTTATAGACCTTGGGTGATGAACTAGGAAATGATGAGAATCCTAATGTTTTAGGACAAAAAGAAAAGACTACTCCAAGGGATGATGGTGAAAATAAGGTAGGACAAGAAAATATAGGCCTCAAAGAGAAAGAGATAGTGACAGATCAAATTAATCCAAAATCCATACCTATGAGGACAAATAATGTTAAAGTTCTAGAGGTTGTGATGAGCAATGTTGAAAGTTTGAGAGAAGTTCCTAAACATTTTGATCATCAGGAACAGTGTAATAGTGAAGAGGAAATACAAAATGAAGAAGCACCTAACTTTTTAGGTAGTAAATTGGATCTACCGTTGTAGGTGGAATTGGTTCCTCTGGATTTCAAAAGTTTAATGAAAGAAATAGAAACCCCTAAACCTAGATCTAGAGAAAAGACTAGACATGCTATAAAACAAAATGTAGAGGAAGGAAGAACTCTTGAGATAGCTACTCCAACAAGAGGGAAGAGAAAGCATGAAATGACAGCTAGGGATTATAGGGTGATGAAAATTGATGTAGGACATTCATCATGGGGACAAGAGTTAGAACAGATGAAGGTAAATTTAGAAATGACTGTCACCCAAGTGAAGATGAATAATCAAAAGAAAAGAGAATTAAAGGAACAAATTGCTTGCCTAGATAATTTCATTAGGTCGTTAGGCTAATTTGGTCAATCACAGACTGAATTTCCATAGAATCTAGTGCTAATGTCCAACGAATAGTATATTATGTCTTAGTGCTTCACCATAAGGTAAGCATGTTTGAAGAATGGATGTCATACTTGGTGAGGCAAGGCAAAAAATCAATAAGGGGTGCAATTGGGAAGTGTAAGGAAGCATACCATTGGTATGATAAGTCCAGAAGACTTGAGAGTGAATGCCGATTTTTCCAAGAGAAAAATGACATAGAAGGGAAAAGGCTAAAGGTTCGTCTTCAGACAAATGTCTAAGAATTGATAAATGAGAAGATAGTCATAGAACATTAAGTTTCCATGCTTGAGAAATGGAGGATATGAGTAAGTTGGGAAAGTGACACTTTATCACAATGTGTATGTGGATTAGAAAAGGTCACTAATGGTTGAAGCCACAATAGTGGTTTACAATTCAAGTGAGGAAGTAAAAATCACAAAAAATGACCCCAAGGAGAAAAATGTGATTTTGGGGGTTCGTACGAACCTACTGGTTCAACTGAACACATAAGGGGTTCGCTCGAACTAGGATTTGAGTGAAACTCTTTGAATCTTGGCCACTAAAAAAATAAAAAAATGCATTGTAAAGGGGTTCGAGCGAACCCCTTTGAAGGTTTTTTCTAAAACTAGGGTTCGCTCGAACCCCTAGGAGTTCGCACAAAGCCCCCTTAACCCTCATCCTCCCCTTAAGACACAAAAAACACCTAAATTTTGGTACTTCAGAGCTTGGGTTGAGGATGAAAAAGGATGAATCTTCACAAAACCAACTGGAATCAGTTAGTCCTTAGAACGAGCTATCCAATGAATATAATTTTAATATGTTTTGGTTTTATTATGTATTTGGTTTTTTAGTTTTATTAATCATAGGTTTTTCATCAAAAATGAAGGTCTCTATTCTGCATATGTGGAAAAATAGTACATTATCAATTTTTTTTTTGAAAAATATGAGTGAACTATCTATTTAAGTCCTTGTTCCAACAATTTTTTTTTTTTTTTTGATATATACAAAAAAAGTTACGCGTTATACGGTCACGCTATGTCTGAATTGTAATTGGTTTGACTTTGAAACTTGATTAAAGAAAAAATATTCAATAAAAAACTATCTAACCAAGTGGAAGCACTAGATATTAGAGTTGCAAATTTAAATTGGAAAGAATTAGAATTTTATCCTTCATGGAAAAAAAATGCGTTAGACGGTGTGCATCACTTTTTAAAATGTTGTTTTCTGAAAAAATCAGTTTTTGTGGGAGATGGAAAAATAAGTGCAATCTGATTCCAAAAATTTTGAAAAAAATATTTTTAGAATCTACAGAAAAAATGTGATGAGATTCTAGTTTGCATCATCTTCAAATTACTCACATTTTAGCCACTATAGGTGTTTGAATGTGAAGATTTAGTTAAATATAAGAATTTCAGTGTCCAATTTGGCCAACAATTGTAAACCACTATTGTGGGATTACCCTAAGGTATGTAAGAAATTGATAGATAAAGATGAAAGCTTCATTGAAATGTTACCTCGGAAAAACTATGATCCTCAAACTTTTGGATAGGATGAAAAAGAAGTAAAAGCTTTCAAAGAATGGATTCAAAAGGTGATTAAGGACCTTGTTCAGTCATTGAGTCGAGAGGTCATATATGATATTATAAGGTGCAGGAATTCTATGAGAAAATATGGAATAGAAGTAATGCGGAGGAATGAAAATATCATTCAAATATCAAAAGAATATTCTAGGAATAAATACAACTATAATTTAATTCAAGGCATTCCAAAAGAATGTATACATCAAATGTTGATTGCTTTCTAAGAATATCTGTAGAGAAAGGGTGAAGGTGAGTCTTCAGACAAGGAGTCTAGAGAAGAAGAGCATATAAACAGATAGTGGAACACTAGGAGTTTTGTGCACGGGTAGAGTTTTGAAATGAATATTGTATGTTTATTCTCAGACTCGATGAAGGTAGCTAATCTCAGATTTTTGAAAAGTGCCAACAGTTTTATTTTCTATGTGAAAGTACCCACGGCTTGGAGCCTGAAGCTTGGAGTTTGCTGTTGAAGAAAAGTCAAAATATCTTTGACTTTGCCTAGAAATTTCCTATGTCAACTGTCATATGGCACATGCTACATTTTATTTTTTTCTTTGATTCTCTTTTATATGATTAAGTTCAAAAATATTTGGGGCCTTGTTCTTATAAAAGACCGTTAGCTGCTTTATTTTATTTCAAGTTCAAAATTTGTGGATTTAGAAGAATTAATTTTTTTTCAAGTTTTATTCTTTTTCCTATTTTCTATCCCATTTCAGAATAAAAACATGTATATTTTATTAGAAGTCAACTAATATCAAAGCCAAATTTAAATCTATTTCCTAATATGAAAACTTATGTAGCTGATTGGTTGTTCCTATCAGATAAGACTATGTGCTTCACAATTTAAGGGTGCACACTAATACTATTCAGTAGCAAATAATCCCCATTTTTAAATTCTTGCATCATTCTATGCCTAGCTATGAAGCAATCTGGTGAACTATAGAATGGTTTTCTTTGATTTAGTTATTTCTTGAGGCATACGTGGATAATACGTGCGATGAATTTTACATTTCAATATTTTTTATGCTTTATTTTAGAGTAGATGCTTTATACTTCCAAAAAATGTTCCAAAATTTATAGACATGGAGCTTTATCATAAATCTTTCGATTCCATGAAGTTGTTGAGTTCTTAATGCTAAATCTACTAGAATGTATGCAATTAATTTGAGTTTCATGAAATATTATTGTAAATCCTTTGATTTCATGAAGTTATTGAGTAACATTTGATTGATCAGACTTAAATTATGTTTCTATCTTTTGAATACTAGCCAATTCATAACAATCATATACCCCTTGTGTTTAACAAAAAAATCTCAACAAACCTTGAGTGAACCTAGTGCATCAAGACCTGACATAACTGAGCCTTGGGATAGAGCTAAGTTTGCCTTAGATTTAGGTTTCTCGGTGGAGTCTTTCAAGAAAGATAGGTTCTCACAGTACTCTATGAGAATTTATTTTCTTGTTGGTGTGTGTGTGCAACATCCAAATTAACAAGTTTGTCTTAGGATCTTGTGAAAAATGCACAAGCATAGTATTATCCTTCTCGTCATTTTCTTGAACTTGCTTTTCCTTCCAAACCTTTTTATTACCCTTGTTTTGTTGATTTAGGGGTTCATCCTTCTTCCCATTTTGAATAGGTGGCTTCACAAAACCACTTCTACAAAAAATTTCTATAAGCCCAACCTTATTGCATTTATGTTACACTATGTTGTGCTCTGGAATAGAGTTGCTCCTCTTAGCCTTAGTTTTGCACTCTACAACCTTGTGACCAAAATCGTTGCATGCATAACAATACCAATGAAATGAAACAATATTGTTTCTTTTGGGCACAAAGGACCTTCTAACAATTTTATCATTTCTTCTCTATCTACAATCAATAGCCTTATGCCCAAATTTATTGTAAGAAAAATAATAACCTTAAAAATATAGAGAGTTCATAGTATTGTACCTTGGAAGTATAAATGAAATTTGACTCATCTTGCTTCTATATCAATAGCCTTATTACCAATCTTATTGCAAGAATAAAAATTACTATTGAATGACTGAGAATACCTAGCAGGAGAAGAATTTATGAAGTTTTTATTCTAGATAGGGGTGAATCCACCTTCTTTCTTGTTATCTTGTTCTATCTTTGCATCTCTAGAGGCATTCTTCTTAGAATATTCAATGGAAGCTTTCTCCTCCTTTCCTTCTGCTTTAAAGTTATCACATAATTTTTCATACATATTGGTTATAATAATTTTTCCTTTTTCAAAACCAAGACAAGATATCTCTTTAGATGAATTTTGAGAGTTAATCAATTCATCAAGAATTTAAGAACCCCCTCTCAATTTTAGACCCTTGTTAATTTGATCTTTTTCTTTTTCAAGTTCTTTTCTCAAGGTGACAATCTCTTCTTCAAGATTTGAACATTTAGCACTTTTATCATTTAGTTTGGTATTAAAATAATTTTCAATCCTCTTTCCTTCTTCAAACTTAAATTTTAAATCAGATATGACAACTTAAATTTATCCATGAATTTAATTTCACATTCATTTGCTCCTATTTGAGATTTTAGTTTACCAATTTCTTCATTTGATTCTTTATCTTATGCCTTAAATTTGGTGATTATTGCCTTTGATTTTTCAAACATACACTCATATTTGATATTTAGCATTGTTGCTTCATCTAAATCTTCAAGAGAAGACCAGAGTTCTCCTTCAAGATCAACTTCACAATCATATGGATTGATGTCCCAACCTTCAGGTTCCATTACCTCTAGATCTAGTTCTAGAATAAATATCTCATTTATTTTTGCTACTGACCCCATGTGTTCAAGAGAAGGATCAACCTCGGCTATTAAGCTTCTTAAAGGAACTTGACTCTAATACCAATTGTTGAACACATTGTAGTACTGAGAGGGGGGTGAATCAACATATATTAAAACTTAACTATTCCCATTTTTAGATTAAACATCACATTAAATTAATTGAAAGAGGAGAAGAAATTAAAACATGAACCATAGAAGGATACCAAGATTTTTTTTGTGCAAAAACCAATGAGGAAAACCCATAGTGAGAGCTAACTCATAGTATATGAAGCTCACTGCTTACAAAATTATAATGTTGTTTAAGGTTCACTACCTAAGGACTTGCTGAATAAGATGCACAACCTTAGGGAAAGATACAAGTACCTAATAAGATTCACTACCTCAAAGAAGGAGACATGAAAAATATAATGAGAAATATGAACATGAACTGCTTATGAAAGAGGAATCCAACATATATTGATGTTATTGTTCCTTTTTTGCACAATGAATCCATCATACAGACTTCACACATTTCATCTTCAACATACCGCTCAATTCCAACTCACCATTCACTAATCACATCACAAATGATTTTGATCTTCTATAAATATACTCCATAATAACTCAACACCTAGATTAGGCCGATTCCAAGATGACCTTTAGAAGAATCATATTATATCACACAGGTCGGCTCCAAACACATATGATATGGAGAAAATAAGTTGCAGATCAACACATGACATATCATGATCAAAAACCATCTCAAACCATCCTCCAAAGAATGATTAATTAATCAAGACTAGCCATAGATGAAGAAAACAATCTTGTTTGCCCAAAGAATGACAATACCACCAAAACTGCCAGCTGTTCAATTTTGCACCACCAGGGAGAGACCAAAATTTTTATGCAAACCAAGATGAGAATTGTGGAGTGGGTCTAGTGGAATGTGGAAATGAATCATGAATTATCAATAAAATGGTTAGAATTCAAAATATCCTACTCAATAAATGATCAAATCCATCTTACAAATGAAAATGAGTGCATACATGGTTATAAATTAGCATATACTAATGACAAATCAAATCAAAACATGAATAAAATCCATGTGCAAACCTTGTATACCATTTTAATGGTGATGGTATGTTGGATTGCTCAATCAAGAAGCTCTCATGATTGCATAAGCATAAAATATTGACCTAGATGAATGAAAATTTCCCAATGCTTAATGATAATGATATGCTCAAGAATTCAAAGTTTCTCAAATGATCTAGGTGTATGATAATGAGGAATGGAATATTTTTTTATAGAGTTCTAAGATTACGATCAATGGTTCAGATTAAAACTCAAAGATCCATGAAGGAGAGTGAATCAAGGAAGATGAGGGATCAAGAATAATTTGAACTTAAAATATCTCCACAATTTAAAGAAATTGGTTTACAATATTTTGAAATAAAGGATTAAGGATGAATAAGAAGATTTAGATATTTTAAGAAATTTTGAAAAATAATATTCCATGGGAATGCCTTTGAAAGGGAAATTAGAACAATTAAATAGTTTAAGACTATTTAACTATGGAGGATTAGGATATTCTTTATTAAAAATGAATATTCCAAATGAATGGGATGGAAATTAGATAATTAAATAATAAACATTATTTAACCATGACACAATTAGAGGAAAATTAGATTTATGGCTAATTAAATAATTAAAATTATCCAATTTGGGAAGATAAGAGGAAAAATAATGAAATATGATGAATTAATTGAATAATTCAATGTTATTTAATCAATAGAGGAAGCAAGGAATAATGATAAAAATTATGTTAAAAGGGGAATTAATGATGAAAATGATGAATATGATGCATTACACAAGATCGGGGATGAATATCATGAACATACAATATTAATGATGTGTGATATGAATAAGAAAATTTTGCATGTCTATATTTTTACGCTTTTTGACAAAAGGTACTTGTTACGTTGTTTCAAAGATAATGATTGCTTAGATGAAATATTAAAAAAATTGATGCCCCACTATACCACAATGAGTGACAAGAGGATGATAGGATGCTAGGATGCCCCCTTGAAAGATGTCCAAAAAAATAAAATTGAGTTGGGTTTACAACAAGAGTTTAAGACTAGTTTAAATGAGAAGAGGATGAAAAAGTAGACCCTAGGGGTCCCAAAAAATACTCAAGATAGATGAAGAAGATAAAAAGATGACCTAATAGGGCGACCACAAGAAAAACCCTAGGTTTTGGTGAGTATACATAGGAAATTAGGCCTAAATACTCCTCATTTTCATTCTCTACATTTAGAGAATTATACCTCCTTAGAGCTCTCAACTTCCAGAGTCTTTAGATGTGCATTTTCCATGGCCTATGTACCTTGAGCACCATACAAAGAAGACCTCATCCATCAACACCATAGGCTAGCTGGCACAAGACCTATAGTATGTATAAATTTAATTTCTGCTTGCACATAGATTTAGGAATTTAATTTCATAGATAAAGATAGGCTAGAAAATGAATTGATCTAAGGATCGATGTGATTGCATGCAATAAGGCCAAATTTGTATTGCTGAAAGTTTGAAATTGTGAAAGGAGGATACTTGTGCAAAATTGAATTGTGTATGCCAAAATCCAGCGTGTATACATTGTCAAAGTTACAAAAGGTGATCACATTTGATTTTTCACAGTAGCGATTTAGGGATTTAGTGTATTTGTAGAAAAAAAACATGTTTTAAGTTGAAATAAATGACATGTTTGTAAAAAAGGTGCATTTTTTACTGTAATACAATGATGTGTTTGCAAGAAATCTCGCATTTTATTCTTTCATTAAAATAGTTAGAATTTTTTATTTGATTTTTATAATTTTAACATCATTGGCGCTATGCTTGCTATCAAAAATTCATCCTCTCTATGAGATAGAGTAGAGACCTAGGATTCTAGATAGGCTAGCTCACATCAGAGAGTTTGAGATTTAGTTCCTTGTTGTTGTTAGGCTACACATTCTTGCTTACATGCCTGAGATTAGCGTACACATAGAGATATGATGATTGTGCTTGTGGAGTGATGGAGGTCATATATAGATATCTTCCTTCTACCTAATGGAGAGTGCACTATGACCCTTGATGATGTATGGTACATCCTTAGGACTCCCATTTATGGGGCTATAGTGGTGTACATTGTAGATCGAGGAGCAGCGACTATGGCTAGAATCTTAAGAGAGGATAAATTAATAGTTAGAGATGTATAAATTAACTTATAGTCTTATGTTGGAGAGGTTCATGAAATTACTATCATTCTTGTTGGAAAAATCATGGGGTCTTTCATGCTTGATAGACAATCTCACCAATTTTCTATTGGATGGGGAGTCATGATTGAGGACATGATGCTTGATGATACTACATATGCATGGGGACCCTATGTTCTTGCACACTTATATCATGACATGTATCAGGTTAGATACCAAGGAACCACCATAATGTTAGTAGGTGTGACCTTGCTACACATCTAGGCATGGGAGAGGATCACAATTACTCAGCCATAGGGGATTGGAGATAGGGAGGATGGAGATACCTATTCTTATAGATATTCAAATTTTCTTACATACAGATAACTTAGACGACTTCATTACTAGAAGGCATTGTTCAATGATATGCCATAGATAATATGGTGCATGTGGATCAAGTGCAGGTTAGATATGATCACCTCCATATGACATATTATAGGTAGATTGGATGGTCAATCAAGAGGATAAAGAATACACTTGAGAGGTATCTTCTGGATAGGGTGCAATGGAAGTTTGGTAAGAGGTAGACTATATTCGATGTAGATTATCATACTACATATACACACACAATCAAGGAGGTTCCTATCTAGTGTACCACAACATCTTCACATATAGCTTTGGCACAGTTTAGCTAGATGGCTCCCCTAGCATGGGGATGGGTTGGTCCTCTAAATGACACAGAGACTACACATGAGTATGATACATGGTGGGCACCAAATTGCCCACTAATATTTACACTAGTTGTAGGTGTTGGAAAACCAAAAGTTGTATGTGGCTGAGAGGTCAGATAATGGTAGAGGGAAACTTATGAGTATCGATAGTTAGCACAGGTTGATCCATAGGGACTATCTCCTAGGTAGGATGAATAGGTACCACCTTGACAAGATGACCAGGTACATCCATAACCAAATTAGGGAGATAGGGATGTTAGATTAGTTGTTGTGACTACAGAGAGAGACCAAGCTTAAGTAGAGTATGATGCACTGAGGTTAGAGCGAGATAAAAATCTTGTAGATAGAGACATGCAAGACATAGAGAGAGAGATATAGAGATATCCTTACAATGAGAGGTAGAGGGATGTCACACATATCATAATCAAGAGGGACCAGACCAGTTCTAAGAGAAAAATTAATTACAAAGAGAGATAAAAAGTGTAGCAGGTGCATGTAGCTTGAGGTAGCATAGGTATCCCAGTGACCACTGACCAATATATAAGAGATCGAGAGTGCTTTATTCAAGAGATAACATATTATCAAACTCTTTATGAGGTAGCTATCATGAGGGAGAGGAGGATGCAAAAATTTTCATCTCGTAGTGGCACCATAGGTGGAGAGCTTAGCAGATATGGGGGTGGTTAAGTTATCAGGCCAAAATAGCCATTGGGGCCTATTCTATAGGCACACCGATCTCTGAAACATAGTGAGAATATGTAGAGATCTCCTTCTAATGATGATCAACCTCCTCCTGATAGAGGGGAGCCTAGATGGATAAACATTTGATGCATACTGATCTCTTGATATTTGATGTACTTATTTATTATGTAGACATGACTATTTTTATTGATGTATATACATTCATCAACATTCTGAGCCTCGTATATATATATTTATGATGTATCACATATTTGATAGTTTATGATGTATCATGAAATTTCCATTTTTGATAATATGTGAGATGACACAATTTTTTATATAGCCAATGATGTACATGATGTTGATTTATGTTATGCATGATGTTTATAATTAGAATTATGATATTATGATGTATGATATGTGATGGATGGATGCATAGCTAATGATTTTGTGGATACAAGATGCACGTGGTACTAATGATGTTATGGATGTAGGATGAAGGATATTGATGTGAGTTAGAAGAATGGATAGAGAGATCAAATAATATAAGAATAGATGATATTGATATAATTGTTGAAAATCCATTTGTTATGAATGACAATGATGAATGAATAATTGATATTTGATGATGTATGAAAATACTATGAGTATTCTTTTGATTTTTAGGGAGAATCTAATAATTAGGAATCCTTAAATTAATACATAAAATAGACATGATGCACTAAGGTATGAAGAACCAAGGTTTATTTTCATCTATTGTGTAGAATTTGACTCTACAAACAAGAGGAGTATTCTTGTTCATACTTGACATACAAAAACCTTGATAAGTAATGTGAGAGAATAAAGCCATTGAAGTAAGAAGACCTATACACAAAAGGTATGAATAATTTGATATGCACTAGCCATTGCATTACTTGAGACTATCCTTGCACACATAAGGCAAGTATTTTCCATGGTCATATTACAAGAATATCCAACAAACATAGCATACAATATCAATGAAGAAAAGAAAACAAATGAACAAATATTTCATATCACTTGCCAAAGATGTTTGTAGTTTATGGATGTTATCCATTTATGATTCCCATTATTGGAATGATATACCCATATGGCTCATGCTTAGATGTTGATGGTATTTATGATGTTGATAAACAATTGATATTTAGGTGTTTTATCTGATAATGATCATGTTTTTCATAATTCTTTCTTGAATGTTGTAGATTTTTATATTTTATAGCTTTGGTTTGATTGTAATGCCAAAGGATGATGGCGATGATTTGTTTATTGTGGATAGGCAATGACAAAGATGGAATTTTTTTGAGATTTTTTGAATATTTTTTTTCTTTTGATATTATCTAAGGATTCTTTTGGTGTTTCAAATATTTTTAAACCTATACAAGAGGGGAACCTAAGGGGATTTACAAAATTCCACAGGGGATCATCAATGATGACCTTGCCTACGTGACACACATAGAGGCTACGTAGTTCGATAATTGGATTAGGCTATCAAATCATACTTGGATGGCTAATAATGTTTTTGATTTTTTTGACCTTTTATGAATGTTTTTGGATTTTCATGGATGATTTAATTTTTTTTTCTTTTACTTAGGATTATCTAGATGTTTTTGATTTTTTAGGATTATCTAGGATTTTTTTATTTTTTAGGATTATCTAGTTTTATTTTTAATTTTTAGGATTATCTAGATGATCTTGAGTTTTTAGGATTATCTAGATGATCTTGATTTTTCAAGATTATCTAGATGTTTTTAAATTTTTAGGATTATCTAGATGTTTTTGATTTCTTAGGATTATTTGGATGTTTTTTATTTTTCACAATTTTTTGGATGTTTTTTGATATTTTCAAGATTATCCATGACTTGAGATATGAACAAGGATCCAATCCATCTACCAAGTTTAGGAGGATGCCCCCAGTTAGGTATAGGATTACATTTATTATCAATAAATGGGATGATGTGTATGGAGGTTGGTGATAGTAAAATAAGGTTAGACACTTAACAAGTGATCAAGCTAGGGTTGGGCACACGTTTATTAAGGTAATGGATAGAATGAAATAGATGAAATCAGGATTTTGATAATGAATGGATGGGGTGGATGCGATCCTTGATAGATGATGGGGCATAGCTTATTCAACTGTGGTTCTTGTTTGCTAGGATTTAACCATTGTACCTATCTGAAGCACTATAAAAGTGTTTTTCACTTAAAGGATGATTTATTTCTCTTTACTATTTTTGATATTTTTCTCTTTTTCTTACTTTTCTTCATTTTTATTTATTTTTTATTTTTTATTTTTTTGCTAGGATATTTGGATAGGCTAGGTGTAAAGAATTTTAGGATTGCTATTGTTGAGAAGCCCCGCTAAAGGTTCTCCTTCAGGGGTAGCCAATTGATATGTGCTAAAGCCATAATTTGTAGTGATAAAAAGGGTCCTCACTAATTTGGTTCAAATTTACCTATCACTCTTGATTTAGTTGAATCTTTTCATTTTTCTTTAGGACTAAGTCACCAACTTGAAATATTATGTTCTTGATTCTCTTATTGTAACTACGCTTGAGATGATTTTGGTATGTTTGGAGATGGTTTAGAGCACTCAAATTTCTTTCATATAACAACTCAAGCTCATGGAGTCTAGATACTTGAAAGTCTTCATTGTTGACTAGATTCTACAAGGACACCCTTAAGGAAGGAAATTCGACCTCTATAGGCAAGATAGATTTAGTTTAATATACTAGGGAAAAGGGGTAGCTCTAGTGAGTGTGTGGATGCTTGTTTGATTGGCCCACAAAGATGGATTTAGCTGGAGATGCAAGTCACAACCAACATCATTAACAATATTCTTAAGGATTTTAAGGATAGTTTTATTACATGCTTCTACTTAAATTTTTTCCTAGGGGTAATATAGGGTAGAAAAGCGATGTTGGTTTTGGAACTTCGTGAAAATGCCACAAACATATTGATTCTTAAACAATGTCCCATTATCAATGAAAATGGTCTAAGGTATATCATAGAAACATTAAATAGTTTAGGATAAACTTAGCTATTTTCTTGCCTATGATATAGGTTAAGGGTATGAATTTTATCCACTTTGTAAAGTACTCTATGGTGGTTATGATAAATTTATGTCTATTTGATGAGGTAGGGGATATATTTCCTATGAGGTCGAGCCTCCACTATGAAAAGGGCCATGGTGTAGTTAACAGATGTAACTCCTATGTCAACGCATGAATAAGGTCACTATGTTGTTGACATTGAAGATATTTCTTAGCAAAATTATTACCTTCTTATTCCATCATAGGCCAATAGTATCTAGTCCTTAATAGCTTCTTAACTATATCAGGTCCACTAGAATGAGACTCATAAACACCTTCATGTACCTCCTATAAGGTGGTCAATGCCTCTTCATAGTTAAGATATATTAGAAATGTTCCATTGAGACTCTGTTAGTATAATATATCACCAAGGATGGTAAAGTGTGAGGTTCATTAGATAAAGGTTTTATTTTGGTTGCTATTAAGGTTAAGAGGTATGGTTCCATACTAAATTCATTTAATAATATTTGTGATACTATGGTGAGTTGGGACCAACAATGTCACACACAAGTTAAGACTCTGGGACATTGAATGCAAGTATAAGAAACTTCTTGACCAAAAACTCATATTTAGGACTATTCTACAACATCTAGAAGAGAACCGATAGTATCCATAGTGTGAACAACTCTATTATTTATCCTAGGTATTTTATCAAAGAGAATGACTAGGAAGTACTACTTGAAATTGTCTACCATTATTTTTTAAGGAAGTAATTTATCATCCTTACTTTGGTATTTGTCATTCACTTGTCTGATTACTAGCTGCGAATTTCCATAGATTTGTAGTTCCTTGATCTGTGATTCAATTACCATTCTTAATCAAGTGATCAATGCTTCATACTATGCTATATTATTGGTATAGGGAAAAGAAATCCTATATGTTTTGGGTATACTATCTCCTTGGGTTGTAACAAAGAGAATGCTAGCTCCTGGTACATATTGGATGTGAGATCCATTAAAGTACAATTTACATTGGCTTACTTGAGTTTCCACAAGGATTCCTTCATCAAGGAATTCTAATATAAAAAGGTGATGGTCACCAAGAGGTGATTCAACCAACCGATCGACTATTAATCGTCCCTTAATTGATTTTTTGTCCACATATTCTATGCCAAATTTAGTAGGGATCATAACCCACTTCGCCATCTGGCCAGTTAAGGCTACCTTAGATAAAATATTTTTCAAAGGGTCCACCTTATAGATGAGTTTGATTTGTTTATTAAGCATGCAATGTCTAAGATTTTATGATGCAAAGACAATGGCTAAACAAGACCGCTCCATAGGTGTGTAGTTTAGTTCATAGTCTACCAGTGTGCGACTGATATAATACACTGCTCTTTCTTTACCATTCCCATCATGTTGTTCCAATAAGGAACCTAAGGCTATTGAAGTTGTGGGAATGTGCAGGATCATCATGGAAAAAAAAGGCCCTTAAGTGGCAATAAAAAGTTAAAAAAATAGAGTTAAACAACTTGACGTAAAATTTTGAATAGGTTATCTATATTATTTCACAAAAAATGTAAAAATAGAATTTGTAGAAAATTGAATGTAGTTTCTAAACTACTGGACCTTTATTTTAAAAAAAATAAATCTATTTGGTGAAAATTTGAAATTTCGATGTAGTAGTACTTAAATTTCAAAGTAAAAATAAGAAGTAGGTGTCGGTCTGACCACCCTAACCATAATAAAATGATAATATTTTTTTATATGCTTTTATATATAAGTAGAGGACTCATGTCCCGATGTGATGCATATTTTTTTATAATTTTTTTCCAAGTAAATAATTAATTATGAATTTTTTATTACAACTTTTAAAAAATATAAAAGTTTGTCTATCTAACCACCTTAACTTGGTCAAAACTTCATGAAATTTATTTTAAAAAAAGAATACTATAGTATGTGAAGCATAGAATGTGACACATGTTTCAGATTCAAAAAATATGATACCGTTTGAAAGTTATAGATTATTTTCAATCAGCCTATCAATAAGGACTTTATTTGTAATTCTAATAGAAAATGAATAATAATAATTTATTAAATTCAAAGTAAAGCATAATTTATAATGGTGAAAATCTAAGAATATCCTCTAAAAACCCTTTTTGTTTAATAAATTTTGGGTTAAAAAAAACCATCAGCCACATGAGCCATCATATCACTTACATATTGCCACTTAAGTGGCAATAAAAAGTTAAAAAAATAGAGTTAAACAACTTGACGTAAAATTTTGAATAGGTTATCTATATTATTTCACAAAAAATGTAAAAATAGAATTTGTAGAAAATTGAATGTAGTTTCTAAACTACTGGACCTTTATTTTAAAAAAAATAAATCTATTTGGTGAAAATTTGAAATTTCGATGTAGTAGTACTTAAATTTCAAAGTAAAAATAAGAAGTAGGTGTCGGTCTGACCACCCTAACCATAATAAAATGATAATATTTTTTTATATGCTTTTATATATAAGTAGAGGACTCATGTCCCGATGTGATGCATATTTTTTTATAATTTTTTTCCAAGTAAATAATTAATTATGAATTTTTTATTACAACTTTTAAAAAATATAAAAGTTTGTCTATCTAACCACCTTAACTTGGTCAAAACTTCATGAAATTTATTTTAAAAAAAGAATACTATAGTATGTGAAGCATAGAATGTGACACATGTTTCAGATTCAAAAAATATGATACCGTTTGAAAGTTATAGATTATTTTCAATCAGCCTATCAATAAGGACTTTATTTGTAATTCTAATAGAAAATGAATAATAATAATTTATTAAATTCAAAGTAAAGCATAATTTATAATGGTGAAAATCTAAGAATATCCTCTAAAAACCCTTTTTGTTTAATAAATTTTGGGTTAAAAAAAACCATCAGCCACATGAGCCATCATATCACTTACATATTGCCACTTTTTGGCCCATCATGATCCTCCACATACCCTTGTTGTAATATAGAGGATCAAAGAGGTTTTTGGTAAAAGAGGCCTCAAAATAGGTGATGACACCAATAGTATTTAATCAATTGAAAATATTGTTGGAACTTCTCTTCCCATTTAAACGAACATCCTTATGGATCAGATGCATGAAAGGATGAAATTTATCAACTAACTAAGTTATGAATCTTTAGATGGACTGATGTTTACCTTGAAGGATACAATTTTTTTTTAAAGTACTTGGTGAAGGAATTTCCATTATGGCCTTAACCCTAGAAGGATCCAATTCTATACCTCTTCGACATACAATGTATCCTAGGAGCTTCCCTGATGTGATGTTGAAAACACACTTCTTTGAATTAAGACATAAACTATACTCTTCTAACTTGTCAAATATGTGTACCAGAACATCCAAGTGACTTTTTCTCATTAGGGATTTTGCTATAATATTATCTATATAATCCTCCATGGTGATGTGAAACATATCATGAAATATAGCAGTCAACACCCTCTGATAGGTAGTTCCCATATTCTTAAACCCAAATGGTATGACATTCCCACAATAATTTCCTCATGGATAAGTGAATACTATCTTGTGCTAGTCTTTAGGTGTTATTTTGATTTGATTGTATCCTAAAAAATCATCCATGAGGGAAATAATTTCATGAACTATTATCAAATCCACTATGATATCTATATTCAACAAGGGAAATTCATCCTTTAAACAAGCCTTGTGGAGATCTATAAAGTTAGTACAAATCCTTGTGCCCCCAGTGGACTTAAAAAATAGGTACAAGATTCAACACCCACTCAAGATAATCAATTGGCATAATGAAACCAAAGTCTAGGAGTTTCTATAGCTCTACCTTAACCAAAAGTGTTATTTGTGGATGCATTAGAATGTCAAGTGATGAACTACCAAGGATGGGTTCAATCTAGGCAAATTAGTGTAGGACCAAGAAAATTTGATTGTACGGTTGCCTGAGAAAGTTGTGAAATTTTATTTCTCTTCAAGATCCAAAAAATTTGCATAGAAGGTGATGCTAGATACATCTGATGTTCCTACATTTATCTCCCTAGAGTCTTCTACTAGCACTTTTGATCTCTCTTGGTGTTGAAGTATGTCAGCGAGATTGAATCTTCCATCTTCTGGCACCTCAAAAAGGTTTTCACCCTCAGATATGTCCATTATTATTTCTTTTCCTCAATTCGATAGTGCCATATTATGGTTTTCACTAGGGGATCTCTTTTTTATTTTTTTATTTTTACTTTTGTGATTGAAGAACCTAATCTCTCCTCCAAAGTATGCTTCTTCACCATGTTTTATGGCAAAGCCCATGTTATGATCTCTAGGTGGTAAACCATCTCTTAGTCCCATAAAATCAACAATATTTTTATCATTTTGGAACATGTCTTAAAGTGGCACTTGTTTTTGCACCTAGTCAAATTGATCTAGGGTAGAAAAGTTGAATTTCATGTTTCTCAAATGTTTGGTCGAATGGTAGGGTAGCGATGGTATCAATGAAAATGTTCTTGAATAGGTCAGTGATGTACAAGAAATAGTCTTTTATGGAATAATCATCATCAAATGTCTTAACCACAAGAGAGGAAGGATCGTCCTCACAAATGGTACTTCCAATGTTAGGAGTAACATTTCCCAATGAACCATATCCCATTCCTTGATTATTCTTACACTTTTCAGGGATAATAGGTTCTCTCATACCTTGCTCATGTACACCAAGGCTAACTTTTCTTATGAATCCCATGTTTTTAACAAGTTGAAAGCCCTTATTATTGTGATCAAAGGAGATAGGTTCTTGCTCTTATTCTTGTTCTTCCATGTATAACCAAGTATAAAAATCTTCTTGTATGTTTTCCTTACTAAAATATCCCCATTTAGAGAATAGTATGGGTTTGAATTCAATGGTATTAGTATGAGCTTCCTTAATTTGTTGTGGTTTCCCATATGATCTTGGAGATAGTGGACGTTTTCCAACACAAAAGGAATGAATTCATATGATAATCCTGACAACCATTGTCTAGTACCCAGATCTTGAGATCGGATTTAGGTGGGTTTGTTGAGGATGATGGATCAAGGGAATGTGAGGCTTGAGATGATGAGGATAACAATGTTGGATCAATATAGTCAAATGAGAAAAAAGAGATATAATGATAGGAACTTGGAAGATCTTTGTGTATTTCTCTTCTAAGTTCTTATAATAATGGAAGGGTTTTGGATTAGCATAAATGGTGACCTCTTTGTCATTATAGAGGAACTTCAAGTAATGGTAATAAGTTGAAGGGACAAATTTTATGGTGTGAATTCAAGGACATCCCAAGAGAAGGTAATATGGTAGCTCAAGATCCAATACTTGACAAGTAGTTTCTGCTATTGATGGTCCATCTTGAAGATTAGGTTTGACAATGCCTTCAAAATATATCATTGTCATCATAGGATCTAATAGTAATTATTTTATGCTTTTGAATAGCCTCATCAAAATGTCCTAGCTATTGTACAAGTTTAAAGGTACAAATTTTTAAAGCCATGGCACCGTCTATCAATACTCTCTTGATTTTATGTTTATGGATGATTTGTTTTAGGTATGGGTATGTGCAGGATCATGATGGGCCAAAAAGTGGTGATATGTATGCCATATGATGACCCATGTGGCTGACAACTTTTTTTTTACCCAAAATTGATGAAATGAAAAGGGTTTTTAGAGGAGATTCTCAGCTTTCCACCAATATAAATTATTCTTTACTTTGAATTTAATAAATAATTATTATTCATTTTCTATTAGAATTACGAATAAAGTCCTAATTGATAGGCTGATTGAAAAACATCTATAACTTTCAAACGGTATCATACTTTTTGAATCCGAAACATGCGTCACATTCTATGCTTCACATAATATAGGATTAAAAAAAAAAAATTGAATTTCATGAATTTTTGACCAAGTTAAGGTGGTTAGATAGACGAGCTTTTATATTTTTTAAAAATTCTAATAAAAAAATCATAATTAATTATTTACTTGGAAAAAAATTATAAAAAATATGCATCACATCGAGACATGAGTCCTCTACTTATATCTAAAATATTATAAAAAAATATTATCATTTTATTGTGGTTAGGGTGATCAGACAGACACCTACTTCTTATTTTTGCCCTGAAATTTAAATACTATTGCATTGAAATTTCAAATTTTCACCAAATAGATTTTTTTTTTAAAATATAAGTCTAGTAGTTTAGAAACTACATTCAATTTTCTACAGATTCAATTTTTACATTTTTTGAAATAATATAGATAATTTATTCAAATTTTTACGTCAAGTTGTCTAACTTTGAATTTTTGTCTTTTATTGCCACTTAAGGGCCTGTTTTTTCCATGATGATCTTGCACATACCCATATATAAAGCTTTATTATGATATTATGTAAGGGAATATATCTTTTGGAGAAGACAAGATGATGGGTAGAAGAAATGTGCCCTATCATGGATTGAAACTACTCTATATCAATGTTGTTGGGTACAAAAGAGTCTACAAAGGATTTAAATCCAAAAATTCTTTATGAGATGGGGAAAGTTTAAGAAGTTTAAAGATGGAAGTCTATAGTAGAGTCCTTTTTAGATGGTCAATAATATCATACTCATATTTTGAACGCTTAGGTAAACCTTTAGTTTGCAGTGTGGCTCCCTCAATTGTAACTTTTCCTCGTCATGTAGTAGCATTACACTCAAGATATTTATCAACTATAGTTATGACTGAGATATGGTGATTGGCTTAAAAAGTAGCACCCACTACATTGTCATAGGAGTATGCAGTTTTGTTGTAATCCCTTCCCTTAACTTTATCATTTCATTTATTATTGTTAGGGATTAGATCCTTGTAGATTCCCAAGTCATTGTTACTGTAGACACCAAAAATTGGTCAAGGCCTCCGAGTACCACTTTCGACATAATTTTCTAATTTCCATGGTCACAATTAAATAATGTTAATTATTTAATTATTTCCTATATAGATTCTTTCATCTATTAATTAAATAACCTTTAATTATTTAATTAATTCATTATGACCTTTATTCAACCTTGATTAATTAAATAAATCCTATTTATTTAATTATGTCGCTAATTAATTAATTCTCTTTCTAAATTAAATAATTTATTAGTTAATTTACCCTTTTATCATATTTCAACTATAATTAAATATTCATTTCGAATTATTTAAGTATTCAATTAACCTTTTCGACAATCAATTAAATAAATCAATATTTATTTAATTTAATCCTTAAATTTTGAATGTTGAATTAAATAAACATTTAATTCATAAAAATACTTATTTCTGTCACAATCTTCTAGATATCGTCTAGTTATCTAATTATTCACTCATCACTTGACTCAAGATCTATTTGAATCAATCAGTTATCTCCTGATTCAATATCTAATCATCTCTATGAAGAGACTCTCTATCATAATCAGTCAATCTAATTCTCTTATGCATGAACTTATTTATTAATTAAATATCTTTATTTAACTAATTAATTCATGTGTGCACTCAAACAGATCATTCCCCAAATTCTATCTTTATCCTTTTCATTCAAACTCTAATTCTTCTATTTTCGAAGACTTTCAACTGAAGATTAAATCATTTATTTAATCTTGATCTCTTATTAAGTTTATTTTTGAACAGTCTTAACACTAGATTAAATTATTGTTCTAATTTAATCTTTATCCTGCAGAATTTCCGAACTCACATTCTAAATGACACAAATATCACATCACATGGCATTCAACAATCTTGATCATTGATCTCACTTTTGAATCTGAGTCGATCGTTTGAAAACCAATTTTCTATAAATTGACTGACTTTTGTCATTATTCTTCCTCCCGAGATCGATATACTTTTGGAAGAACTTGGTAATCTTCGATATTTTTCTATAATCACATACTAAAAATCTGAGGGCAAGAATACAATCATGGAAAAATGGAGAAGGACAGTCAAGATAATTCGAAGAGGTGGACTGATATTCAGTGATATTGTTTCATATTACTATTTTAGTTTATTTCTTCATGCTTTGTTGTTTGATTTAGATTAATGCATGTTTAGATTAGATTTAACCATCTTCGATTGTAGAGTCATTTTATCTACACTATATTTGGTGAACCCGATGTGAAGAAACTTCAATCTTCGCGAATCCATTCCACTTTTTCAATTTTTCTTTTTTAGGTATCATACGAAAAAACGCATTTGACTGACGAAATGACACATTTGATTTCACAAACCACAACTAAAAAATTCCACAACGCATCTGACATCATGAGACACATTTGAGGCTTTCTACGACACATTTGACTAACAAAACCATGATGCATATGCAACTTTAAATGATGCATAAGGTTGGTAATTTTATCCGAGTTTTTGAATTTTGATTTTATTATTTTCTAATTTTTGTTTTTTAATTTTCGCTAATGTTTTGTTTGCAGTGTGTGATTTAGGAGGATAAAATAGTTTTTGCAAGATGAAACGTAGAAGATATTGAAAACCAAACCCCTTTTCTATAGGATGAATGACGAAGACGAGAATAGTAAACCACTAACAAATTGCATGCAGGACCTATGTTCAGATCTATTAACTTTAAAATGAACTCTTGTGTTTGGTAGTTAGATAATTGTAATTTGGGATTAAAATTAACCAGTGTCTTTTGTGTCTGTATCTGTTTAGTTTAGAAACCCGATTCGGTATATCATAGTATTCTCTCCCCTTGCGCATTTGTGCGATCCTGGTTGTAAGAGAACTGATGAGTAACTCTAGAAATTTGGGCCTACATTGATGGTTAAGAGTAACCAACGCAACTCAAAATCGGTGACGGACTTTTCCGCCGAGCCACTACCAATCGGTATACAAATTTTAATACTCGAGGAAAGCTCATTATTACAAGGATCCCAACAGACAAGAATTTGATTCCCCAATACCCTTGAGATGCTTTGAAACCTATAGATCCTAACCTCTGTAGACTAGGATGATATTGCCTCTTGCATGGCTCTTCTAAATGGGTGTCCATACTAAAAAAGCCAACTTCTTGTAGTTTTTTTCCAAAATCCCATCTATTTACTGGTGTAGCAGGTTGGACCTATGAAGCTGTCTCAAATCCTTACGATTCATGTGTAGAGATGAAATGTATGCCATGGGAGTTTCATGGGTACAATAGCTTGGCTGCCCCGTATAAGTGAGTGTCGTGGAGGGGAGCCAGTGGGGTCAAGCTACTAGTCATTCGCCTCGAATATGTGTAGCTCGGGAAACCCAATTGAGAACTCAGTAAATACTATCCAACATAGCCTAGGATTGTAATTGTCTTATGATTCTAACAGATTCATACATGTCAAAACTAAAAACACTTTGTCTTCTATGATTGTATTTTCTTTATTTCTCAAAAAATTAATCATAAAATTGAGTCAGTCGTAACATTGTCAACAGAAACCCGCAATTGTAAACTGAGTCGCAAGTGTCAAGTTGAAGACCGCATGTGTCATTACAAGTTGCAACTGTTAAAAAAAAAACTACATGTGTTTGTCAACAAAATTAGTTTTCACAAAGTTTAGATTTTGAGTCGCGTCGGCTTATTGAGTTGCATCTGATAGGTGAGTCGCATCTGTCATAGGTTAAACCGCATCTATTTGTGAAAGTCACATTTTTTTGCCAACAATCAAGACTAGTTTTCACTAGAGAGTCACATTTTCAATCCACAACACATCTGTCAATTTCTGAACCGCATCTAAAACCTAAATCGCAATTGACTGTCAACAAAAATCTTGAAAACTACAAACTTAGTCCGAAAAGAAAACTGTCTTTTTCACCTCCGTTTCTTACAACCAACCTTGGAGAGAAATTGGAAAATTGCTCAAAAACCTTGCATTTAGGTCTCATTTATGTCTTAGAGATAGTCATCTTAGTTGCAAAAACTTAGTTACCCCATAGAAATTTGCATATCCAAGAATATAACAACTTTTTGCATCATTGGATACGTTCATGCTTCAATTTGTCATTATCATTGAGCCTAGTCATTATTGTCTTACTAGTGAATCCTTCCAGCTCATCAGTCTAGTTTTGGAAATTTACCTTATCAGTTGTCTTTGTCCTACATCCGGTTCCTTGGTAAAGTTAAGTCATAGCTTTGGGTTATTCCATAGGTGGTAGGTTATACCCACTTAGAATCATTTACCATAATAGTCTAATCGATTTTTTTTTTAATATAATCCATCATAACATATGTCCTCCTACTTACGACATTTTAGAAAAATCCTTAATTTTAGTGACATCCTTTATATTCAAAAAATCCCAAAAACATAGAAATAGAACATATCAGTTTCTAGACATAGTTTTGCATTACCCATTTTGAGCAACACTTTCGTGGTTGAAACAAGGGCTAAGAAGAAACAAAGAGAAATGTTAGACCTCAATGAATTCATCAATCCTTTCAAAAACCAACCATCAAGGAAATAGAGACCACATAAAACTTTTCTTGAAAAACACGTCACTAGAGACGCACATGGAAACATTTTTTTTGAAGATATAGACACTTTCGTACAAGATCCCAAGTTTGCATCCTTTATGGATGAGTGTTTGGAAAATGATCCCCAATGATATCTAGCAAAGTTCCTAGTAGAAGGTGCCACACTACCACCAAGATTTGGTGTTCACACTTTGAAAACAACATCTAATCAACCAACGCAAACCATGATGTCAAGTGTCTATGTTCCTCAAATTACTGCAGCAATACCAACTAGCATACCTACTTAAACATCATCAATTGTAAACACAACCCCATTCAACTTAACACAAGGTTTACATTTTTCCGCGTGAGCATCCTCATCAAACACCTTTGGCACAAAAACAACTATACCTCATATTAGTACCAGTACTTCCATTCGACATATAGTGGCTACACAAACAAGGAATATTCCTATACCAAATTAGAACACTCAAACAAGGAATATTCCTATACCAAACTAGAACATTCAGACAGGATATATACCGACACTGAATCAAAACATTCAAATAGGATATATACCCTACCAAAATCATAATCCATCACAAAATATTGCATTTAAAAACACTTACATTGATCTAAATAACACAAAGAACATGTCATTGACACAAGTAGATGTTCTGCAAAAGTAAATACAAATCCTTCAACAAAAAATGGACAGTATGTCTATGTCAGGAAAATGAACTATCTCAACGCAATATTTATGTCCATGTCCTTTTGACAAAGCTCTATACATGAAACCCTTCCCACACGGATACATTATACTAAATTTTCCTAAGTATAATGGGAGGAGGAATCCTTAAGAACACATCAGAGAATTTTCTGCAACATGCATGGACATCTCGTATGACCCCACGTATTTAATGAAACTATTTCCACCAACCCTTGTCAGGATAGCATTGGAATGGCTCTCTAAACTACCATACGGAATAAGAGCATGGGGCGAATTAGCTAAGAATTTTTTCGAACACTTTGCCTTCAACATAGAGAATGAAATAATGATAGCTACCTTGTGTCACACTACACAAGAAGAAGGCAAAAATTTCACCACTTTCTTTTAGAGATGGAGAAGTTTAGCTAGTTGATGTCCAGTTGAGATACTAGAAAAATAAAAAGTTGTGATATTCCTTGAAAATATTCATCCGAAATTGAGAAGTGACTTAAGAGTAAATTGTTGTACTTCTTTCCTATAATTGGTGTAAAAAGGAATTATACTTGAAAAAGGCCTTATTGACAAGGGAGACATTAAGGTACCAGGTAGGAACCTATTTGTTCAACACCAAAACACTCCCAACGATAGAATTTTTTTTGGTCTAGGAACAAAAATGTGACAAATGATGGTATTGTTGATGCTAAGACCCTACATACGTGACCTATCATCACACTTAGAGGTTACAAATCTAATCAGGACATGACTAATAATCCAGATCAAACAACCAAATTTTTCCAAAATTCACAACAACAATGACCACAAAGGAGATTCCCTAAACGTGAATTTACCCCTTTGAGAGAACCAATTGAGACAGTTTTAGAAGAATTGATCAAACATAATCTCCTAAAACCTCTAGAACCCAAACAGTATGATCCTAGATAGTTTAAACCTTCATGGTGGGATGATAATGCCTATTGTGAATACCATCACATAAAGGGACATAACCTTCAGCAATTCTGACAATTGAAGAACATCATACAAGACTTTGTTGAAGACGGAACCATAGAAGTCAATGGGAAAAAACATACTAAAAACAGTGATCACAAGGTCTTCACAGATCCAGTACATGACCATGGGAATGGAAAAGCCTCCATTTTGAGAACTAAGAATAATACCTCAGCCAATTATAACAGTGCTAAGTATGATTATAAACCAAGTACTATCATTAATCATATCTAAGCTACTGATGAAAATATCAATACCATTACCATAAAGAAGCATCCTGAATGTGGTGATTGTGTGTGAGAATGTGTGGAACAACTAATAAGTTAAAATAACACACCAATGAAATATTAAATCAAATGAAACTAATTAAAAGTAAAGAAAACTTTAAACAATAGCTCCTTCAAAAGCATTCCATTGTCTTCTATCTCCAAGGATCTTTCATAAGTTGTTGGTTCTCAGTTGGTGTATGTAGCAGCTTTGGCAGAATGACAAATTAGAGAATAAGTTCATGCAACATGCATGTCCATTGCTAAATGATTAAAGCTATGAAATTGAAAACTAAAATGCTATGAACTTGAGATGCTATGCTAAAATGCTGATTCAAATGCAACTATAGTAACTACTCTAAATTCACAAAATCTAGGATGAAATCTACTCACTATAGGGTTGCATTTATAAATTTTTGGAGGCAAGAATCTAGTTGGGAAAGATCAACAGTCAAATTCGAACCTGTCAAGATGAATGGTGAGAGATTCTAGAGGTTGAGAGAAAGGTGGAAGGTTGGGAGAATAATGGAAGAATGTTTTCAACCCACAAAACCATCCTCATTAAAAAATGGAGACAAATTGCCACTTGTCATTTCATTTATGAAAGTTGGTTGAAAGTTGAGGATAATTCCTAATTAAATAAATAAAAATACATGTGACTTGGATTTTAGAAGCTTCCATAATTAAATAATTAATATTCAATTATGTGAGGGGTGAAAAAGGTGTGTAATTAAATATTCACAATATTTAATTATGTGAGATGAAAAAGGTATTAAATCAAATATTTGCAATATTAAATTTAAATATGGAGTGAAGGATGAGTTAGAAAAATATTCCATTATTTGAAAATTATTTTAGAATCATGATAATTAATATAAATAAATTGTAATGCCTTGCCACACAACCCTAGAGGAAGTTTCAATTCAATATAAAAGCGTACAATTTTTTTTTATTAAAGAGAATTAAACATACATGTTCACCTACAATTGACAACATCCTCTAAGGCTACATAACCAAGATTACTTAAATCCACACATACATCAACATATAACCATAGCATTTAATGAAATTATGAAATAAGTATTTAAACAACATAAAGATACAACATAACATAATAAGATATACATCCAAGATACAAATTCATTAACTTAATCCAAAGGTTACATCTCTCATTCCCAGAATGAGGCAATAGTACAAATGTGTTACAATTACATAAATACACCTTGTAAACATAAGAGGGGTAATATAACATGTTACAAATTGAAATGTTATAATGCTTGAATTAAAACAAGAACTATGAGTTGCCCAATTGGATGTCTCACCACCAAGTACTTAAGATAAAAGGGGGACCCAATGGTGTATGGTGCATGTTCCATCCAGCCAAGTGGTACCCGAAGGCCCACCCCCCATGCTAGGAGATAGTAGCAACGTAACATAGACAAATTCTACAACCTCTAACCACAGGCTGACTCATATTGACACATACTAACTCAACTAAACACAAGTACAATATAAGTCCAACTCTAACATGGTCACATTACTTCCAAACATATAATTTGATCAAGTATGATAAGAAACCATACACAAAAAAAAAATACCAATGTTGTCCTAGACAGAGTGTCATCGCATAGCTTGTCATGAGATCTCCTCTGGGAATCTTCATATTCTCTGGTAATTCTAGTGACCTCAACCGAATTTCGGCCCTCATACTCACTCATGTAGAATCAAATACCTCTCGTAAGGACAAGATAGTTGACCTTGCCATTCCAAGCCTTCCCACTCATCCCAAGTCTAAACGAGCCCTTGTGTCTATGAGTGAGGCTAAATTATCTTGATTAGTGTGTAATACTTCCTAATATTCTAAGTACATTAATTTAGTTATCACTTGATTAAATCACCTCTGAAGGTTACCCAGTTTACCTCTTTGGGCTCTGGTGCCTAACAGAAGCCAGTCTTCTAATTGACCACATACTTTACAAAACTAAACTCCAAGGGTAACTCAAGTGCATACAAACTAGACAATGCAATCGCTCCAACTCTAGGAGGCAACACATAAGGAAACTCACTCCAAACACTTGGAGGAAACCAATCACATAAAGCACTACCCAAGGGAAATATAAATGGTTGACATATAAAATCAACAACCCTCAACTTCTGGAATCTTTTTGGAAAACTTACGAATTAAAGACTCAAATAACCCTTTTTCCCCAATCATGAATACAAGGGAAATAAATACAAGCAAAGGCAAGGAAATAATCTAATTTTGGATATATTGAATCCATTTATCTTTCTAGTACATTTCATAGTAAATAAACAAATTGCTGTAATAAATTTCCTTTATAGTAAAATCATTTTTCAAATACTTTTAAAAGCAACATATTTCCTTCTACATCTAATTCCTTCCATTTTCCAGTCAACATAATATATAATATCCTAAAATAAAAAAAAAACTATTTAAAATAACCACATATATATTTAATATATATTCATAAAATATACATACATAATTATATTTTAATATATAATTATGTATATATACTCATGATATATACTCATTAAATATATAACTAAAAATACTATTGTTTACTCAAATCACAAAAACTCATATTAAAATAATATATAAATAAACATATACACATTATATATATATATAAATATATACAAGGGTAACTCAAGTGCATACAAACTAGACAATGCAATCACTCCAACTCTAGGAGGCAACACATAAGGAAACTCACTCCAAACACTTGGAGGAAACCAATCACATAAAGCACTACCCAAGGGAAATATAAATGGTTGACATAAAAAATCGACAACCCTCAACTTCTGGAATCTTTCTGGAAGACTTACGAATTAAAGACTCAAATAACCCTTTTTTCCCAATCATGAATACAAGGGAAATAATTACAACAAGCAAAGGCAAGGAAATAATCTAATTTTGGATATATTAAATCCATTTATCTTTCTAGTACATTTCACAGTAAATAAACCAATTGCCTTAATAAATTTCCTTTATAGTAAAATCATTTTTCAAATGCTTTTAAAAGCAACATATTTCCTTCTACATCTAATTCCTTCCATTTTCTAGTCAACATAATATATAATATCCTAAAATAAAAAAAACTATTTAAAATAACCACATATATATTTAATATATAATTATGTATATATACTCATGATATATACTCATTAAATATATAACTAAAAATACTGTTGTTTACTCAAATCACAAAAACTCATTAAAATAATATATAAATAAACATATACACATTATATATATATAAATATATATATATATATATATAAATATATACATAATGTATATACATTTAAATA
Organism: Sequoiadendron giganteum; assembly: GCA_007115665.2. NCBI lineage: Eukaryota > Viridiplantae > Streptophyta > Pinopsida > Cupressales > Cupressaceae > Sequoiadendron > Sequoiadendron giganteum. Next base: position 438,482,683 of record CM021100.1, read on the forward strand.
TTAATCCAATTAAATAAATTTACGAATCCAACGAATTTCTTGTGATTTCCGAACACGGAAATCAAACAAACGGAATTTAATTCCGAATAAGTTTAAAGTAAATATATAACAAAAAACATACATTTAACAAAGGTCCACCAGACTATACACACTACAGCCGGCCTTGACGCCTTGGGCGTGGGTGCCGGTTTGTACAATGTACAACCGGTCGCAAATGTTGGGGGCAATGCTCCCTCCACTAAGTAGAGGGCGTTGCCATGGGAGCCGCGCACTCCCCTAGCATATGGTACGGTGGGCGGTGGGGTTTGACCTCCCCACCAACCACATTAACAATTTTTTTTTCCCTTTTAACAATTTTTTGAAAACAACGCGAAATTCGTAAATTTTAAAAAACGTATTTCCAGAATACTCAATAATAAAATTCGCCATACGGCGATTTCGTCATTTGTAAATAAAATAAAATGTTTATATATATATTATATATATGTATGTATGTATATAATTATATATATACATATATATGTATATATATAAATGAAATCTTCAACATAATAGCCAAATTGGAGGAATTTTTCCAAAACATACCTTACAGGTGAAATTATAAATTTTTTGAGAGAACACAAAATTTCTACTAAGGATTTTAAAAATGAATCTTTTAAATAGCTTTCACAAATCTAAATCCATGCAAAGAGACTACCAATTTCCAACAAAAGTTTACAATATAAAACCTAATATCCTCTGGTTTTCTCCACCACAAAATGCACATAGGTTTCAAAGAAAATTCATTTTTTTACAGAGGTTTAATTTTCTAAAACAAAACTAGATATTGCTTTCCTCTAAGATTGATTTACAATTTGGATCTGTTAAATTTCTCAAGGATAATAATTCCTATTCAGAGGTTTAATGTTTTCTAAAAGTCTTCACGACAACAACAAAAGCTTAAAAAATTTCCTTTCTCTAAAATCAAATCCTTTCCTAAATGGATCTAACAATACAATTCATTGAACAATACAATTTCTAATTTAGATTATAAAAAATAAAATATCACAAGTAAAGAACCTGTATCAAGAAGCTTTAGATAAGTTAAATATTTGATGTCCAGCCTCCTCCAAAGGTTCCATAGCTTCTTTCTAGCAACCTCAGTATTTTTAGCACCAAAATTGTATCCAATAATCACAACAAATGCAAAAGAACAATTCCTCAACAATTCGTACAACCAAGAAACTCTACAATCCTCTGTGTATTTTCCAAATTTTCATTCTTCCACAAAAAATATATTTTTAAAAAAATATCCTCACACTCCCGTGAAGAAGCTTTCCTCTTCTTTCAAAATCCTCAATTCTCTCCGTGAATAATTTTTCAACAACCTCTTCATTAATTTTAACTCTAACATGCTGGCAAAAATAAAATATCTTCTAACAACCAATTTTAATTTCAATTTAAATTTAATAATTCCAAATACTAATTTAATTCCAAATTGAATTACCACTAATTAAAATTTAAATTCCAAATTAATTAAATTCCCCTTTTTTCTTTTAATTTTCTCAACATTTTTTTAATTAATTAATTTCAATTATTTAATAACTAAATTCAACCCATTGGATTAAATTTAATTTAAATAAAACTTCTATCCACAATGTCTAATTTAATTAAATAAATATCAACATTATTTAATGCAATAATTCTAAATATTTATTTCCATAAACAAGAACCCCTTAGAATTAAACAATATTTAAAATAAGGCAACCAATGACTCAACAAACATGACCGACGACACACTATGGCTAGGGTGGAGACTTGTCACAAGTTACCTAGCTACTATCTCCCATTCAAATTAACCATTGGATCGACATGCTCAAACCTATGAAACTAGGTGGAGTTGATGTCATGTACTTGCAAACCTGAAAACAAAGTAGCCAACATCATATATATATAAGCAAGATAAAATACACACCGTGAAAAGGAAATCACGGAATCACGGGGCACTCGCAAGCAAGTGATGTGATGTCGTCCCCTTCACCAATACACTCATCATAAACTGACATTTCCATAATACTTCAAATATCTCATGTACAATACATGTTATAGCAATAAGTAATTTAACACCAATTAAAGCATATCAAATCAAGCATCAGATAAACCACATCACATCACACCAATAGTCCATCGCTCTATAAATAGAGATCAAATAACACACATGATAAAGTATGCAAAGTATCATAGTAACTGATCTAAAACAAAGCATGAAAAGCTATCAGAACAGGAAGCAAAATAGAGGGGTATTACATAAATAATGAAGTTTATTTAACTTAATTAAGAGGAAGATAGAAATAATTAAATAAACTTATTTATTTAATTAAACTAGAAGAATTAGAAAAATGAACGATATAAATAAATAATTAAATTTATTTATATATAGATGACTTTTTAGAATATTAATTAAATAATTCATATTTATTTAATTAATAGGTTTGATTAACTGTGACCATTTTTAGATGTATACATTTTTCCCCTCTTTGAAGTGATGTGTTTTATGCATTGTTTCAAAGAAAATTTCAGATTTTGAAAATTTGCCCCTGACTTTGAAAATTAACTGATGATGCTATATGCCCCCTCGGGAGATAAATCATGTGATTTGATACTGATGATGATTGAAAGATTTGAAATTATTTTGAAGAGAATCCATCAATTTATCTCTCGAAATAGTGTTGCACATGGTAAAAATAAAAATAACCTACCTTATTTACCCCCTTAAGAGGTGGAAAAGGTAAAAAGTCATTGTCATTTGAACAGTAGCCTTTTGTGATTTTCAGAGCTCTAAGAGACAATTTCAAGATGTCGATCCACTATGAGCACCACTGATTCAAATGAGACCAGCAGCTTACGGACCTCTAGTAAGATTGCATGATCCTCTTTTATGAGTTTTTTGGAATTTTGCACGGATTTTTCATTTTTTGAATTTTTCAAAATTTTGATTTAGCACATAGGATTTTGATTTAGCACACACGAGCTATAAATTAGTGCATAGGTTAGCTAGATTAGCACATCAATGAAACAAACTAGTGCATGAATGAGCAATTTAGCACATAGGATAGAATAGCGCATATGATAGATGGATTAACGCATAGGTGAAGACCGCACACATGTAATGCTCGATTAGCGCATAGGCTAGATAATTTAGTGCATATGCCTGATAGAATAGTGCATTGATAGTTTAGCACTTTTTTCTTCTATTTTAGTGCATTCATGGATAAAATAACACATTAACTGATTTAGCACATTGAAAGACTGTTTTAGTGCATCCATGAATTTCTGCTAAATTTGAAACTTTAAGATTGATTTGATGTTCACTTGATGATTGTTGCTGTATTAGAAACTTGATTTGATGATTTTGAATAACACCAGGGATAGATTAACTTGACTTTGGTGATGATCTAATAAATTTGTTTTTGTGCTTGAAAACAAATAGTAAGATGTTGATTTTTATAAATTTTCTTTCTGAATTGAAAAACAAATAGTATAGATGTTGATTTTGAGTTGATTGGCTGTTAAATTTGTTTCCATGCTTGATGAAAAACAAATAGTAATGACAGATTTACCTGCTTGATATGATTATTTGATTTCCTACTTGATTGATCTTCCTTGCTAATGGTCTAATTTCATTGTTAAATTGATGTTATAGGAGGATTTTAAAATCCTCCAGATCAAAGAGAGGTTTCCCTATACATGGGAGATGATTCCCAGATTGACCCAGCTAGAGATTGGGGTCATTATTAGATTTGGGTTGGGTTACCTTCTCAGGATCCCTCAGTATAGGGTTAATATGGCACTGTTGATTGCATTAGCCGAGAGATGACATAGTGAGTATAATAAATTCCACTTGTCGACCAGAGAGATCATTATTACACCCAAGGATGTGTCCAAGATTTTAGGTATCCTTATGGTTGGTGCACTTGTGATATATGATCACAAGGAGATTGGAGGTAAAAATGCCTTATAACAAGTCTTCTAGGATCCACAAGCTGGTGGTTATGAGATTTCCTGTAGATATATGCTTGAGAGATATTCCCCACTTCCGTTAGGTTTGGTAGGTTTTATTGGTGGCTTCCTTTGTCCTAATCGTAGGTCAAAGTGACTATCAGTAGGTTGGGGTCGGATATTGGAGGATATAATCCTTCATCAGACGATATGCATGGGGATCTTGCATGCTTTCCCATCTATACCATGATCTTCATCAGGTGGTATATACAGATGGGAAGAATATATCTTTCAGAGTTACGCTTCTGCAAATCTGGGCATGGGAGCACATCAACATCACCCGCCCTATTGTACAGAGAGATTGTCCACTTGGCCATCCATATGTGTATGCATACATAGGTCCCCTTGTTCAACCTATGCTGGGAAAGTTAGAGTACTGGTGACGTGTGCTAGATGACATGGATACAGTCATCTGGAGACCATATATTGACTGCGAGGCATGGGATGAGGATGACACAGAACTGCCCTATTATGGCATATCGAGATACTTGATTGGTCATATCCCGTTTATCATTGAGCATTTTTTGGTTATGCGGGTACTCAAACAGTATGGGCGAGTTCAGATGATGTCGCAGGGTGTGGCTCATTATGCCAGACACCGAGAGGATGTTGCAGAGTGGGGTCCCTTCATTACTCTTTAGTTAGTGAGAGAAGATTACATTGATCTACAACCAGAGTTTTGGGATATCCATCTAGAGGTGATAGATGTACACATGATTGATGAATATGTTGCATATTTTTATACACATCTATTCCCTAGATTGACCAGTCCAAATGAGCCTGTCCCACTATTAGGTGGACTAGTTTTATAGCGGGCATAGCAGTAGCTACAGGCATAGAAAGAGGAGCGAGCGTAGGCAGAGGGATAGACATAGCAACCAAATGGAGGAGAGGAGGAAATAGGTAGGGTAGCCATGGATGTTGACAAGGAGGAGGATGATGACAACTCTAATGATGGTGATGATGGGGATGACAAAGGTGGTGGAGGGAGAGTTTTCTTTGATTTACCCTTCACGACTAGGTCTCGCACAACCAGAGTGGTGGAGCAGCCTAGTACTTCAGCACCACGCATTACTATCAGGGCTCCATCATAGGGATAGATTGACATACTTCAGGTAGAGGTACATGCTCTTTAGAGCTGGCTAGCATAGGCACAGACTACTATCAGTGAGCTACAGATATAGGTTGCACAACCACCACCTCTTGACCCACATATAGCGCAACTTACTATAGAGCAAGACAATTTCAGAGAGCGGTGCATATAGGAAGAGGGGTAGCAGAGAGCCTCTTGAGATCAGTTGAGAGTACATCCATTTGATAGGTTGTTACAGAGGGAATAGAGATTTCCCACTAGGTGGAGTATTACAGGATGAGATACTTTGAGGTGGTACCCCCTGAGTAGAGGATAGCCTACACATAGTCATATCAAGAGTGCCACTAGGAGTGTTCCATAGCTTGTCAGACGAGAGATAGGTGCTTCAGGTAGCAGAGATCTGGTGAGACCTACTACCTCTGGAGGCAACAATAGTCATGATCCCCATCTAGATACCCCTCAGTGATGATTATGTATACACCCCTTTTATTGTACTTTTATATATCTTGTTCAAACATTTGATATCCTTTGTACTCATGAACATTTATTTTTGATGAGATTATGATATGCAACAACAATTTTTGATATGGATGTGTCTTTGATGATTTTATGATGAATGGTTATGTATGCATTTTCATTTCTATATGTTAGGTTGTTTATGATTATGCATGTTTATGGATGATGATATGATAATGGATTCATATGATATGATTTATGATGATGATGCATGGTTGGATGAACCTGCAAATGAAATGATTTTCTAGAGCTTTAATATGATGATGCAATGTAAATTATTTGACGATTCTACATGACGTATGGAGTATGTATGTAATGAATGCAATGGATGCACTTTTCTTTTTCTCAATGTATGATTATGCAAATGATGTTCGATGTAAATTGATTATAAAAATGATACATGAAATGATATGAAAATGAGGTGAAAAATTGACATAACAATGATGAGATGAATGATTAAAATAATGATAAATGATATGAAATAATAAATGATGATGAAAATTATATGTAAAAATGATATGAAATGATGTATATGTCAATACTAATATGCAAATGATATGATGAAAATATGATATATGAATAATGATTATGATATCAACAATGACATGATAATGAAAATTAATGGTAACTAATAATGATAATGGTTGATAACGATAATGAAAATCATATGAAAGTCAATAAATGGAAATGTACAATGTAATTGACGTGAAAATGATCATGATAACCTAAATGATGATATAAAATGTGTGATATGATGAAATATGAAAATGATAATGAAATGAGATGTAATAAATGTCCAAGTGTACTCAATCGATGTCTTGAAAAGAGATATGCATTATTTCCAACCTCCAAAAATCTATAATATAGCCATAAAAACAAAAATGAATGCAATCTAAATGAATCATGCAATCCTAAAATGCCAAATGAACCATTTCACTTTTGTCATTCTATAAACCAATTATGCGCTTAATTTTGATCATTGAGCCTTTTGATATGTTGAAAGTTAGTACAAGCATCAACAGGGATGTTAGCACCGATTATGACCTGAGTACAATTTTCATGATGTTTGATATAGCAAGTTAATACAAGCATCGAGGTACAATTGAACCAAGATGACCTGAGTATTGTTTGCATAAACAGACACAAGTTAACCATTTTCTTATGCAAATCCTGAAATGTCACTATGTCTCACAACAAATTTGCACAATAATAGTGATTATCTTACAGATAGTAAACAAAGAAAAATCATATTCCTTCCTTGTGATTCTAGTTTAGTACATCCTTGAACCACTCCAGAGATATGATGTCATCAAATGTCGAAACAACAATTCAACTTATGCTTTAAGTTTTTCATTTATTTTAGTTCAAATTAAGATCATCCAATTTGTTCAGTCTCCTGTCTAATGACTGTTTTGACCCAGTTTGATTGGACATTTTGTTTGTTGTTCTGATATTCTGATACTCGACACTTGTTGTCATTTGTTTGCCAAAAAGGTTCAAAAAGCTGACTGCCCCCAATGACCTTTCACTCTGACTCCCGATAAGACACAACCTAATGCTAAGGATAAGAATAATCATCAAGCCATGATGAAATCCTTATCATTTCAAGGAAATGTTGGATGCATGATGTAGATGTGATGGCCAGGCATGCATGTGATGCCGATGAAAGATGGATATGAATAATGCAGAATGTATCCCAATAGATGGGAGAGCCAACCAAATCACAAACAGTGCTTGTTTGCCAGGTTTTCACCATTTGTTTTTATTGCACTTTTTCTGATTTTTTGATTTTTTTGTTGTTACCAAGATGCCTGTTTTCTAGGTTTTCATCAAGGCAACGATTTTATTTTTTTTGGATTTTGATCTTTTAAATTTTTTTAACTACTTTTTTCACTATTTTTGATATTTTTCAAACATAGAACTTCTTCAGGTGGATGCTGTTAGCTGAATCTTGAAGTAGGTCCCCTTTTGGCATTGATAACTAATATGCCCCTAATCTATATGCTACAATGATGACGAATGGACCTAGCCAATTGGGCTTGAACTTGCCTTTCTTTTCCCGATCTTGCCGATTACGAGGGTTTTCTTTGAGAACTAAGTCACCCACTTGAAAATCTTGTGGTTTGACTCTGTGATTGTAATTGTGGGACATAATTTTTTGATAACCCTTTAAATGATTAACTACACTTTTTCGCTGCTCGTCAAGCAGTTTCAGCTCTTTTAGTCTTGATAATCTATAATCCTCATCATTTATGAGCCCCTTCAGTGATACTCGAAGTGAGAGAATCTCAAATTCCAATGGAAAAATGGCTTTTGCTCCATAAACCAAAGCATATGGGGTAGCACCTGTTGGTGTGTGAATGCTGGTTATGTATGCCCACAAAGTTGGATTTAATTGGACACACCAATCACAGCCAACATCATTTACTATTTTCTTCAGAATCTTAAGAATTGTTTTGTTTGAAGCCTCTGCTTGGCCATTTCCCTGTGGATAATAAGGTGTAGAGAACCTGTGTTGGATGTGAAATCTTTCACAGAGTTCCTCAAAATCTTGATTTTTAAAAGATCTTCCATTATCTGTGATAATAGAGTTGGGAATGCCATATCGACATATGATATAGTTCAAAATGAATGATAAAATTTGTTTGCCGATAACAGTTGCTAAAGGAAAAACTTCAATCCACTTAGTAAAGTACTCAGTGGCCGTGATAATGAACTTGTGTCCATTTGATCATGATGGGTGTATCTTGTCGACTAAATCCAATCTCCACTGAGTGAAAGGCCATGTTGTCATGAAGGGTTGTAATTCCTGAGAAGGAGCGTGAATGAGATTCCCATGAATCTGACATTTTTCACAAAGATGAATGATTCTTTTTCCATGGTTGGCTAATAGTAACCCATTCTAACAAGTTTCTTTGCCAAGGTTAGTCCACTTGAATGAGTCCCACAGATACCACCATGAACCTCTTGTAAGGCCTTTTCTAATTCATTGCATTCGAGACATCGAAGGAGGGTACCATCAAGACCACGTCAGTACAAGATGTTAGTGATTAGGGTGTAATGAGAAGATTAGCGTATGAAATTCCTTTTTTGATTTCAAGAAAAATCTAGGGGCAAAATGGTATCTTTCAGATAAGCATAGATTTGGCCATACAAGGGAGAATCAAAACCAGTTAGGTGACAAATGATTTGGGTTTTTGGATTATCATAGGCGGGAGAAAATAGTTGTTCCACCAAGGAATTGTACCGTGCTTGGTTCTCTGACAACTAGAGTAGTGATACAATTGTAGCCATGACATCTGCAACTTTATTATCAGTATGTGGAATTTGTGTGAACTTGATATCAAAAAATTATTTATTGAAATCATCCACCATGTTTTTGTAAGGAATTAACTTGTCATCTTTAGTTTGATATTCATCATTTATTTGATTTATGACAAGTTGTGAATCACCAAAAACTTGCAGTTCTATGATTCTCCAGTCTAATGCAATTCTCATTCCAATTAAAAATGCTTCATACTCAGCTATGTTATTTGTACAAGGAAACATTAGCTAATAAGATTTTTTAATTGTAAGTCCTTGAGGTGTGATGAAAATAATTCCTATCCCCAAGCCATGTTGATTGTAAGATCCATCAAAATAAAGTGCCCATGACTACTTAGTTGTTGTTGTGAATACGTCAGTGTCAGAAAAATCAATGTGTATCAGATGTTCTACTTGCATTGGTGCATCTACCAACTGATTCATTATGAATTGTCCTTTGATGGCCTTCCGATCCACATAATGAATGTCATACTCACTTAGGATCATGACCCATTTAGCCAATCTACCAGTTAGGATTTCCTAAGTACTAAGAAGATATTTTAAAGGATCAATCTTAGCCACAAGTTTTATTGTATGAGCTAGCATATAGTGTCATAACTTCTGAGAAGTAAACACTACTGCAAAAAAAGCTTCTTTGATGAAAGTGTAATTTAACTCATGGCTTGTCAATGTTCTGTTGATGTAATATATTGTGCACTCCTTTCCTATTTTGTCTTCTTGTGCCAATAATGCTCCCAAGGACACTTCTGTGGCAAAAATATACAGTATGAGTGGTTCACCTTGTATTGGTGGAATAAACACTGGTGGACTCATTAGATAATGCTTTATCGGATCAAACGATGCTTCACACCTGTCCTCCCATTTAAATGGAACATTCTTATGTAAGAGATGAGTGAATGGTAAACTCTTATCCACTAGTTGTGCAATGAATCTCTTGATGGATTGCAACCATCCTTGTAATGATCGTAGTTGACTAATGTTCCTTGGTGGTGGCATATCGAGGATTGATTCTACCTTAGTAGGATCCACTTCAATTCCATTTTCTGACACAATATAACCTAGAAGCTTTCCAGATTTCACCCCAAAGATGCATTTCTTGGGATTAAGTCTAACTTTGAATCTTTCCATTCTGATTTTTTTTTTAGATAAGATATCTAATTGTCCTTCCCTTGTGTTTGATTTGGCTAAAATATCATCTACATAATCCTTCATGAATGTGTGCATCATGTCATGAAAAATGGTAGTCATTGCTCATTGACATGTTGCTCCTGCATTCTTGAGTCCAAACAACATTACATTCCAATAATATGTACCCCAAGGACATGTGAACGCTATTTTATCTTGATATTCAGGTGCAATCTTTAGCTGGTTATATCTCAAAAATCCATCCATTAGTGAATACATAGCATGTCCAACAATCAAATCTACAATCATATCTATGTTTGGCAGAGGTAAATCATCTTTTGGGCATGCCTTATTTAAATCCCTGAAATCTGTACAAATTCTGATTCATCCATATGGCTTTGATACAGGTACAATATTGGAGATCCATTCCGTATAGTCTATAGACTGAATGAATCCTACCTCTAACAACTTCTTTAACTCCTCTTTGACCAGTAATGCAACATGTGGGTGCATTTTTCTGAGTTTCTGATTCATAGGTTTTGCCCCCGACATGATGGATAAATGATGCATGATGAGATTTGGATCTAATCCAGGCATATTTGTGTATGACCATGCAAAATTGATTTGATTATTCTTGAGGAATTCCGTGAAATCTGGGATTTCCTCTTCTATTAGTGATGCAGCAAGTTGCAAGACTTTGGGCTGTTCCACAATACCTAAATTGATCGCCTTTATTGGTTCTATTAAAATAGAAGACCTTTCTTGATAGTGCTTAGGGAGAGTGTCAAGTTTCCCATCTTCCAGTGCCTTTGGAAGGTTTTCATTGTCTGACACACTCTTTATTTTTCTCTTTTCATGATCTAATATTGTCTTTGTTAGATTTTAACCATTAGATCTTTCTTTTATATTGTTAATTTTGTAGCTAAGAAACTTGGCACTTTCCTGTCTGAGACTTTGATCTTGTGATTTTTTGGTGGAACCTATTTCTAGTTTAGATAAACAAATAAAGTTTACAATGGTTTCATCATTGGGAAAAGTTGGGATATCAATTGGTGTAATTTGTTCCCAATCAATGAGTTCAGGATGGGCCAAGGTAAATGGATCATTAGGCTGGGTAAGGCCACTTGTGGTTAAGGTCATGATAATATTATCATTTTTGCTATGGGGAAGATTTATGATGGTATCCTATTGTCGATTATCTGTATCATTTTAAATCAAATTGTTATCACTTGAGTCATGGTTGCTTTGTAGGACATAATGAAGTGGAGGCCTTGAGCTTTCCCCTTGTACAAATGTGGGTGTATATTTTTGTATAACATCCACCTGTTTGTCTCTTCGTAATTTATCATCAAAAATGGTGTCCCATTCATATTCATTGGAGTCAATGTCATAATTATTTTCATGTATTCTAAGAATTGTTACAACTAACTCCTCATTGGATTTTCTTTGTACTATTTCTTGCTTTGTATCTACCCCATATCCTAACCCAGTTTTATCTATTGGGTGCATTGATTATAGTCAAATAGGTGCAACAATACCTTCTTTTCTCTTGCCTATAGGGCTATTTCCTTCATAACCCACTTGTTGTATTATTGTATAACCTTTTCCATATTGCTTAGTGGATAACTTGACATGTTGGATAGATTCGTCTTCATCTTTATAGAGCCCATCAAGGATAGCTCTATCTTTTGCTTCATTTTCTTGAGTATCTACCTTGATAAATCTTCCATCAAACTTGGTGATGGGAAATGAATCTTGTGTGCCTGATGTTGATGGTTGACCATGGGATTTTGGAGACATGGGTAGATTAGAGAGACATAGTGAATATTCTCCCACCCCATTATCTTTCAATTTTATCTTGGTGCTAAAATTCCTTATCATTTCCCTTGCTTTTTCATTGTGTTTAGAAGTAGAAATGGCCAAGGCCTCTCTATTATGTGGGACAAACGTGTCCTGAGTTGCTCTAAGGTTAGAAAAAGTCTGACTACTAATGTGGTCCGCTGGTATTGTTAATTCTTCTCCATCATATGGAAACTTCAAGCATTGATGATAAGTGGATGAAACTACTTACATCTCATGGATCCATGGGTGACCCAAGAGTATATTATAAGATAGACCCCGATCTAGAACCTGGAAAAAAATATTCTTCACAATAGGTCCCACTCTGATTGGTAACATGATGAGGCCTTTGGAAGCTCTTTCCTCATCATCATATGCTTTGATTGTAATTTTCCTTTGTGGATCTATAGATTCTTCTAAATATCCCAAAGAAAGGACCAATTTTAAAGTACAAATGTTTAATCTGGTTCCCCCATCTATTAAAACACATCTGATTCGGGTTTTATGAACCATGATCTCTAGATAAAGCGATGAATTAGGGGGATGGGTCGTGGAGGAGTCATCTTTTTCAACAAAGGATAAAAATGTGGGTGAGGATAAGTGTCCCACCATGGCTTGAAATTTATTGATATCCAGATCATGAGACACAATTGTGTCAACGAGTGCCTTTTCCAAAATTTCCTTATGTGCCGGTGATATTTTGAGCAGCTCCAAGATAGAAATTTGGGCCGATGTCTTTCAAAGTTGATTGACCAAATTGTACTAACTTGGAGGGGGAATCGCCGCCTTAGATGAACTTCCATTTAAAATGATTTTGGCTAGTCCCCTTGTTGTAGCATTGACCTCTCAATATTCTTGCTTTCCTTTGATTTTGATGGCATTGACTTGCTAATCATCAAAGTAAATATGATTGATGATGGTGTCATAGACATGATTCACATTCTTTCCTTTGCCACCTGAAGATTCACCTTTCTAATAATTGGGGAGAGGATCCTTGAATGCCTAATGATCATTGTTGGAATTATGTCCATCAACCGTTATGGTACAGTTATCAATCAAATCTTGAATGAGAATCTTTAACCCTTGGCAATTATTTGTCTTATGACCTTTGCATCTATGGTAATCACAATAGTGTGAGTCATTCCACAATGGTGGTTTAACTTGAGGCTCATAATCTCTTTGTGGTGGAAATTTGATAGCATTTTGATTCAACAATTCTTTAAGAATTGATTCCAAAGACTGGACCAAGGGAGTAAAACTCCATCGATTCGAGAAAAATTTGGATCTGGGCGTATTTGAATTTTGATTATTGCCAGGATTATTACCATGATTGTTGGTCACATTTCCTTGATTGGAATTATTGCTTTGGTTACTAGAATTTACAACATTATTGTTGTGTTGGACACCTAATACATTGAGAATGGTAGGCTTCACATTTACGTTGTTAGCATCTACCACCCCATCATTCACAAAATTTTTATTTCGAGGCCAAAATCGTGACTTGTCGTTGATGTTGCTATTGTTGTTTTTGTTGTACGAATTTGGAATTTATTTATCAAGCTTTAAAACTCCCCTCTTGACCAATGCTCCTTCACTGGTGACTGCATTCTGAATCATTTTTTCAAATGATTGAGGACAATGAAGATTCAGCCTATAAATCATCTCTTGATTCAGATTGTGAATAAAGATTTCCATCTTTTCCTTTTCAGGAACATGATGAGAATATCTGGCAAACAAACTTCTCCACCATTGTAAGAATGTGGTGAAGGGTTCCCCAATCTTTTGTTTTACTTTACATAAATCAAGCATGGTTATCTGATGTTGTATATTATAGGAGTATTGAGATATGAACTTATTTATTAACTCCTCAAATATTCTAATGGGGGGAGTGATCTTGGAAAGCCACTCCATGGATTGTCCACCCATACTTCGTGGAAACAATTGCATTAGGTAGGTATCTTCATGAGAAAATTCTAAGCTCATATTTCAGAAATACCTCACATGATCAATGTGATCTGTTTTCCCATTATACCTATCAAACTCTAGGATCTCGCAATGTTTTGGAAAACGAATCATGCAAAGACTCCTATCAAATGGATATGGGCAAATGCCTTCCAAAACGTATTTCTTTGTTGTACCCCCTTGTAATTCTCTTATCTGTTGAGTAAGAGTACTAAAATCATTAAGGGGGGCTTCAAGATCCTCTCTAATCCCTTCCATGTCAAAGTTAGTAGGTAGCTTAGCTCCTTGATTAGCTAATGAAAGGAAATATCTTTCTTTGTTTCGTTCCAAAATTCTATCCATGAGAGTATGGAATTGAGGATCCTCTTGAAGAATTTATTTTGTTATCTCATCATTATTCAGATTATTCCCAATGCAAAGTCTATGAAAAGGATTTTCTTCCTTATCACCACTATTTATTTTATCACCCATGTTACTTAATGTAATTTCCATTTCATATCCTTCTATGTGCTTTCGAGATCTTGTGAGAATAGGCATAAGATTTTTCCAAATTTCAACTAACCTTGATCAAAAAATGAAATAGTGCAATTTTGATGGATATCTAAGTCAGAATAGAATGAAGATTCTATTGATATGACTTCTGAAATTTCTAATCGTTAGCTCGTGATTACCTTGTTGAAAGGATGATGATCTTGTTGTTGGAATTAAACTGAAAATCAAAAAAATAAAGATGATGTTGCACTTTGTGAGGTTTGATTGTAGTTTTGTAAAAATAAGGATTTTTGATAAGTGCCTAATGTTCTTAAGCTCTCTATTGCAGAACTTGATAAGGATGATTAGAGTAAAAAATTGTAGGTTGGGGGATGAAAGAGGAATGAATAGGTTGATTGTGATTATGCCTTTGAGAAAGAGCTCTTCTTTGAAATAAAGATCGTGAATATAATAGTTCTAAGGCAAAATCGTCAGTGAAATCTCTAACAAAGTCATGATATCAATGAATAAAAGTTATGTGTTCAAGCAAAATGTTTTGAATTTGGTATAAAAATTTCCTCCATTTCAATAGCTTCTTATAACTGAGAGACTTCTTTGGCTTCTTAATCTTCTTCTCTAGGGACTTCTTAGCAAAAGTTGTATACTTCTAGACCCCGAGCATAAAAAAATCCTAGACTAACTGGAAAATTTTTGGGTGTCAGAAAATTACCTAGGTTCAAAACATAGATATGCTAAACTATCCAATCTATGCACTAGATTGTTGTAGGTATGTGCTAGAACATAGCACAAATGCGCTAAAATGTTCAATTATTACACTGAGACAAACATGTTTTGATAGTTTGATGTTTTAGATGATCTTTATCTAATTTAAATTTGGAAAAACATGACATATAGTAAAAAACAATTGTTTGAATATCTTAAAATCTAAACAAAGAGTGTAAGTTTTTTAGATTTTCATGAGTATTGAACAAAATAATCACTTCAAACAGACTCACTCTTATTTGTCAAAAAGGTCATCATAGCAACTGCAACCCACATCTTGAAATTGTGTCGACTCACACAACCATGTCACCTCCTAAAGGGTGCCCTTGTTTTTGTCTTTTCCAGGTGCATACTTAAGGTTAGATTTCTCGATCCCCTGAGCAAAAAATCCATGGAAATTATATGGTGAGTGTCTTGGGGGAAGATTCTTCCCTCCCCTTGCACTGTGATTAATATGATGTTTGGATACTGACAGGGTTGGCTTTCTATGGTTCATAGTAAAGGTATCTGTTTGGCATGGCAATAGATAAAATCCCTCAGGAGACCTCTCAATCTTTAGAACAAAGATTTTGGGGATGGTTATCTTGCTCACTTCCCTTGAATATGGGTTTCCCCAAAATTCACTTTTGATTAGAGTGGGTCAGAAAACCTGGCTTTGGTTGTTCCCACTTAGGTCGTTCCCGTAGGGTGAGTACTTTTTCTCACTACAACAAGCCTTTTAAAGGATTTAATAAAACATGAAATGAATAAAATGAAAAAGGTAAGTTGGGCATTTTGGTAACTCAGTAAAGGGGAGAGCATAAACCTATTACACAACAATCACAACAAACAAATGGTTTAGTTTTAAATCCAAATGACAAATTTTCTACACTAAGTGAAGATGTTGCTTCACAATAAGTGTTGGATTCATTTTAACCAAAATAAAATAAATTTTGGTGACTATCCTAGGATTGGTTAATTCTAGATTTAACTGTTTATCCTAAGATTGCTTCATTTTACTTAAAGCAGAAAAAAAAAAAAAAATCTATCCATGGATGGCGTCAGAATCAAGATTTATTTTTACACTCCCTATATACGCCAAAAGAATTGGTAAATGCGCTAAAACAATTAACAAATGTGCTAAAGGAACAAATAGGGGTGCACTAAAAAAGTTAGTAAATGTGCTAAAGGAACTATCAAATACACTAAAACAACTCGTCAAAGCGCTATAATAATCCTTGTATGCACTAAAACTCAGCTCGTATGCGCTAAACTGCAGCTCCAGTCCATCACCTATCAGAAAATCTACAACAAAAGGATTAAAAATGGGGCAAGGCCCCATGGTGGGCACCAAAAATGTGTGTGAGAATATGTGGAACAAATAATAAGTAAACTAACACATGAATGAAACATTAGATCAAAGGAAAATAATTAAAAGTAAAGCAAAATTTAAACATTAGCTCCTTCAAAAGTGTTCCATTGTCCTCTATCTCCAAGGATTTGTCATAAGTTGTTGGCTCGCATTTGGTGTATGCAACAACTTTGGTAGAATGAAAACTTAGAGAATGAGTTCATGCAACATGCATTTCCATCTCTAAATGATTAAAGGTATTAAATTGAAAACTAAAATGCTATGAACTTGAGATGGTATGCTAAAATGTTGATTCAAATGCAACTATAGTAACTGCGTTAAATTCACAAAATCTAGGATGAAATCTACTCACTAAAGGGTTGTATTTATATATTTTTGGAGGAAAGAATCTAGTTGGCAAAGATCAACGGTCAAATTTGAACCTGTCAAGATGAATGGTGAGAGATTCTAGAGGTTGAGAGAAAGGTGGAAGGTTGACAGAATAATGGAAGAATTTTTTCAACCCACAAAACCATCCGCATTCAAAAATGGAGACAAATTGCCATTTTTCATTTCATTTATGAAAGTTGGTTGAAAGTTGAGGATAATTCCTAATTAAATAAATAAATTTATTTAATTACATGTGACTTGGATTTTAGAAGCTTCCATAACTAAATAATTAATATTTAATTATGTGAGGGGTGAAAAATGTGTGTAATTAAATATTTACAATATTTAATTTAAATATGGAGTGAAGGATGAGTTAGAAGAATATTCCATTATTTGAAAATTCTAATTTAGAATCATGATAATTAAGATAAATAAATAATGAAATTTATTTAACTTAATTAAGAGGAAGATAAATAGGTGTCTAGGGAGAAGCAATACAAGTTGGAGAATAATTTTCCAAGTAGAAGATGGAGGAGCACCAGCAAAGGCAGGATTTCCGTAGGCATGGCAATCTGCTGTATGCCTCGGGCCAACAGGCAAGATGGCCTTTTAACCAGCGAAATGGGAGGATTAATACCTGCCCACGATGGGCAGATTCAAATAGGGCTTGGCAGGCTCCAGACAAAAAGGATGGAGGTGTGGGCAAGGTTAACTCGTGAATGGGAACATAGTCCAAACGGGGCGACCATCCCAGGGCTTGGAGTCCTCCGGAGCAATTCAACTTCCAGAAAATTGTGCCGAAATTTTGGTGCCTAAAGCAACAAGCTGAGCCAGCTGGCCCAAGTTAGGTATTCCCAAAAATTTCCCACGCTACTGTGAATACTATGCTTGTGGAAAATAATGAATGGAAAAACTCTGTTAGTTTTTTAAAAGCTAAAGCATTCTTTTTGAAATGGGGTGGGAGATGGCCGGCTTACACAAAACTAAGAGCTTGGTGTGATTGACATTGGGGCCTTGAGTGTGAGCTAAAAATGCTTGAGAATGGCTTCTATATGGTTATCTGTAAGACCATGATGGATAATGAGTGGATCCTCAATAGTGGACCCTTTGTTATGGAAGGGTTGGGCTTTCATATTAAAGATTGGACACCCAACTTCAATCCAAACGACACTATAGTTGAGGACATCCCTATCTGAATTAGGTTAAAAAATATCCCTCATGAATATAGGGATCAAGAAACCATCAATATGATTGGAAAATGGTTTGGAACCTTTGTGAAAATGGAGGAGGTGGTTGATAGCACTGATCTGATCATTTATCCTAGAATCTATGTGCTCAAGCAAGGGATTCACTCCTTACCAAAAAGGCCGGAAATCAAATCTTGAGAGGGGATATGGTTGCAGAAGTTGGAAATTAAAGATGCTTCCTTTCAATGTCTAGGGTGCATTGGGAAGTCAAAATCCAAAGAAAATATTGACTTGTTGGGTAAGGAAAAGCTCCCCTATCATAATAGTCTGTCGTAGGTTATCATAAATTTGTCAGAGGGGTGACAAAGGGAAAACTCAAAAGCTAATGTTGAATGGGGGTTTCAGGATCGAAGTGTCACTCATGAACTTAATGTTTTAGAAGAAGGTGGGTGGACAATAAACCTCCAACAAGTAGATTTTATCTTTGGAAATAGCTATGGAAAGGGGCCGCAAGTGTGTCAAGTGTGGGCTGATATAAGTGATTTTTCCAAGTCCATCCCTACTGAAATAGTGATGGGTGTGGGAAGTCCGCAAGGAGGACAGTTGAGGGGCCTAGAAGATGTAACAAGTGGCTTTAAGGATGGTCTGGAGAAATGGTTATCACCACAGAAGGTTATACCCCAAGGAGGCCACCAACATTCTAGTCGGAGTGAGGATAATGGTCTTAGCCAAAGAAAGGTCATTCATCTTCAGCGCTTTGATCCTCAAAATCAGGCAGAAAAGCTTGGTGGGCCTTGGTGCCAAGATCAGCATTAGGAGTCTAACAACATGGGTAACACCATTCCTTTTGATCAAATGATGAATTGTGAATCCCCAAGGGCTGAAACAACTTTCAAGGATATACCCATATGCCCTATAAGAAACCTTGACACTGCTTTTGATGGGGTGTGTGATACTGGTGGAAATTTGGATTTCACTTCCTCAGATTTAGAGGCTGAAGAAACTCAAGATGTGGAGGACTTTCTGGGTCTTCAGGATAACTTAGCAATAATGGAAAAGTGCAATATTAACCAATCTGCATCTTTAAATAGTAAGGCAAAGATTGGTGAGAAGAGCAGAGGGGGTCCTAAAACAAATAGGATGTGTCTCGAGATGGCAGGAAATGCGGTGGGACAAAGCAAGCTGAGGTTGAGAAAAGGCTATGCCTTTTCCCGACGATCATGAATATTCTCTCATGGAATGTCAGGGGCTGCAATGCCCCTAATAAGATTCGTTTGATCAAAAGATGTGTTGATCAAACAAGGCCGGCTATAGTTTTACTACAAGAAATGAAGATCAAGGAAAGTGAGGTGGAAGATTTTTCAACAGGTTTTGGTCGTTGGTGATGTTCCATGTTCAGAGCACTGGGTGCTTCCAGTGGTTTAGGTTGTTTATGGAATGAAGCTCTTGTCAATGTTCAAATAATCAGACATGAAAGGCACTGGAAATGGTGTAAAGTGGATTTGAAGCACTTGCCTACAAGCTTTTGGATTCTTAACATTTATGGGCCTAACAACTCCACTCAGAAGAGGATGCTCTGGCAAGAGCTTTCTGGCATTTTGAAGGAAATGGTGGGGGGTTTATGTCTTCTTGAAGGGGATTTTAATGCTGTTATGAGACCTTCAGATAAATTTGGGGGGCTATGCTAGGCTGGAAGGACTCAACAAGATTTTTGTGATTTTGTTTTAAATAATGGCTTAGTTGAATTACCTTTTAAAAAAGGGGATTTCACTTGGACGAATAGACATGGGGGTTTCTTAAACATTGCAGAGAAGTTGGATAGGTTCTTAATAGTGGGAGAATGGGCTAAGCAAAGGTGGCAATGTGAAGTAGAAATTCTTCCCATTACGGGGTTAGATCATTACCCAATTTCTTTAAGACTCCAAGATGAAGCAACTCTGGATAGGTGCCCCTTTGAATTTGAAACAATGTGGCCGAGGGCTGATAATTTCAAAGGTTTAGTGCAAGCTTGGTGGACGAATTCCCCAAAATGGGTGGGGAATAAAGCTTTTGTTTTTTTCAAAAAACTACAATATCTTAAAGAACAGCTGAAACTTTGGAATCGAGAGTCTTTTAAAAAAATTTTTGTGTAGAAGGAAAGGTTGGAGCGGGATATCAACTTTTTCCATTCTAAAATTATTGAATTTGGAATGA
Organism: Sequoiadendron giganteum; assembly: GCA_007115665.2. Classification (NCBI taxonomy): domain Eukaryota; kingdom Viridiplantae; phylum Streptophyta; class Pinopsida; order Cupressales; family Cupressaceae; genus Sequoiadendron; species Sequoiadendron giganteum. Next base: position 438,502,934 of record CM021100.1, read on the forward strand.
CTGAAGACAACTACGCACAAGAAAAAGAGTTAAATAAAGCCTATTCTAAAATTTTAGCTCAAGAAGAAGTGTTCTGGAGACAAAAATCCAGAGAAACATGGCTGAAAGAGGGTGACTAGAACTCAAAATTCTTCCATAATTCGGTTAAAGTGCGCAGATCTAATAAATTGTTTTTTTCAATAAAAAACAACATGGGTGAATTATTACAAGAAATTGATCAGATTAATAGGGAGGCTGTAAGATTTTTCTTTGATAGTTGCACTAAGCAATCAGAACATCCATTTTAGAATCCAGAGGTGTTTGAGGTGATTCTGAGGTGCATCTCAGAAAACCAAAATAAGATGTTGATGGAGAGAGTTTCTCTAGAGGAGGTAAAACGAGCTCTTTTTGCTCTGGGGGGTGACAAAGCTCCTGGCCCCGATGGCTTTCCTACAACATTTTTCCAAAAAATGTGGGATGTTTTTGCTCAAGATTTGTGGGGTTTGGTGGAGGAATCAAGAAGAGAAGGCTTTATATTAAAAGACTTGAATAACACATTTATTGCCCTCATACCGAAACGGGAGACTGTAAATTCCTTTGAGGAATTTCGGCCCATTTCTCTATGCAACACGGTGTATAAGATTATTTCCAAAGTAATGGCCAACAGATTGAAATTAGTTTTGGGTTTGGTGATATCTACGGAGCAGAGTGGCTTTTCACCTAATAGATCTATTTTTGAAGGCTTAATAGTAGCCCATGAAACAATTCACTCAGTAAGGGTGGCGAAAGTGGAGAGGATGATGGTCAAGCTAGATATAAAGATAGCATATGACGAGGTGGATAGAGACTTTTTGCTGCATGTCCTAGAGCATTTTGGTTTTAGTTCTAAGTGGTTACAGTGGGTGGAAGGGTGTATAGGACACCCCACTTTTCTGTTCTAGTCAATGGTAGCCCACAAGGCTTTTTTGAATCCACAAAAGGGATTGGGTAGGGATAACCCATATCACTATTTCTTTTTATCATTCTTGCTGAGGTGCTTGGTAGGCTTATTGCACATAAATGTAATGAAGGGCAGTGGAAGGGGATAAAATTGGCTGATGGGATTGCCCCAATTTCTCATCTACAGTTTGCAAATGATACCTTTCTAATGGGAGACTCTACTATGCAGGAAGCCTGTGTGATGAAGGGCACTTTGGACAACTATGGATAGGCCTCAGGCCAACATATCAATTGGAATAAGTCGGAATTTTTTTTCTTTAATACTCCTAAGCAAAGGCAAGTGGATATATGTCGGATCTTGGGTATGAGGGCTGGTAAGCTTCCAAGTAAATTTTTGGGTATCCCTCTTTTTGGAGGTGCAAATAGAGCTGATTTATGGAAGGATCTAATTGATTCTTGCCTTAAACGAATGGATGGATGGAAGAGTAAATGGCTTACCTCTGCTGGGAGAATCTTAATGCTTAAATATGTGATTTCTGCTATTCCAATCTTCTCAATGATGTGCTTGAAGCCAAAAAAGTAATTCAGACAATTGGGCAGCGTATGAGAAAGTTTTTTTGGAATGGGGCTAGCTCTGAGGACAAGATCCCTCTGCTGGCTTGGGAAAAATTATGTAAAGCAAAAGACAAAGGTGGTGCTGATCTAAGAGATTGGCAACTTCTGAATGAAGCTCTGGGAGCTAAGCTTCTCTGGAGTATATATGCTAACCCATATTTACTTTGGGTGAAGGTTTTAAAAGCAAAATATTTGGATTCAATTGAGGAGCATCAGATCTTCACCGTCCGCAATCTTCCAAGAGGTTCTGCAACTTGGAACTTCATTGTCTCTTGTAGGCTAGTGGTAATAAATCATCTCACATGGAAGATTGGGGATGGTTGTCAGGCTTGTTTTTGGGAGGACTCCTGGAATGGACTGCCAAACTTGGGAGATAGACAAGACCTGACTGATCTTAAAAATATTTTCTCCCAGAGGTGGGGGACCAAAGTAAAGGATTATGTAACCCTAAAGGAGGGCCCATTAGGCTAGGAGTGGGCATGGAAAGATTTTTCAATGGAGGAATTGACCCCTCAACAATCTCTTTAAGGGCCGTAGGATTCAAATTTTAGGGGCTGAAGATAAAATCATTTGGTGTGGCTCAACCTTTGGTAAATATTTAGTGAAGCTTGGCTATCAATTATTGGATGTTGAGGACAGAGAATTTTTTTGGGCAAAGTATATATGCTGGAATAAGGACTGCCTACCCAAAGCTGGCACCTTTGCATGCTTAGCTATCAGAGGTCGAATTCTCACAAGGGAAAGGAGGAAACGCTTGGGGTTTGTAGGCCCCACGAAGTGTGTTATGTGTGGGATGGAGGAGGAAACGGTGGATCATCTTCTCCTCCAATGTGAGGTGGCAGGTATGTGTTGGGGTCATGTGTGAAGGAAACTAAATTGGCAGAGTCCTCTATCATGGACTCTCAAAGAATTGTTTGAGAGTTGGCCTGGGAAGCCAAAGAAAACCCTTTTGTCAAGTGTTTGGATCTACACTCCCTCTTTAGTCATCTGGGAACTCTGGAAAGAGAGGAACCATAGAATTTTTTTGGATAAATATGAAACCTTAACGAGGCTGATTAGTAGAATGGACCATAGTATAGAGGAGGTGGTTAGTAATGCTGCATCACAATCTCAGAATTGGCAAAATACCTTCTCTTTGGGGGATACACTATTGCAAAGAGCTTGGCCTAGAATTCGGCTAAGAGCAGCTACTGGTCAAAATAGGAAGCAAAACAAAAGTTCAGAAGGCTCAAAGGTGTTTTGGTGCAAACCGGAAGAGGGCTAGTACGAGGTAAATTTTGATGGCACAGCTAGTGGTAACCCTAGCCCATCAGGGGTGGGGGAAATAGTGAGGGATCATCTGGGCAACACTATTGCGTTTACTGCAAGGAAATTGAAACCAGGGATGAATAATGTGGCTGAGGCCAATGCTACATTGCTTGCAGTCAAGCTGGCCAAAAGCTTTGGAGTGAAAAAGCTCTAGCTGGAAGGGGATTCTCTAATCATAATTCATGCAATTGTGGATTCAGGGGTAAGAGCATGTCATATGCAGAATATCATAAGAGAAATCACAGGGGAACTGAGAACTTTTGAGAATTTTGTCATAACACATATAAGGAGAGAGGGCAACAAAGAAGCAGATGCATTGTCTAAATGGGTAGTATCTTTTAAAGAGGAGGAGGTGTTAGTTATTGAAGACCTCAGGAACCTCCAATCTGGGGAAGGAGTAACGGCTAGTTTATGAAGCTGCAAGTGGACAAGCTCTACATAAAATAAGTGGTCACAGTGGGACAGGTGAACGTCACTGCAAGACAGGTTGGGTACATCTCTCAGGGTTCTGACAGGATGAGTTGGCGGCAATTTAGGGGTAGGGGAAATTATCCATGGATAGGACAGGAAGTATGCGAAATGACATAGTCTACCAGGAACGTGGGGAAGTGTAAGGGAGGTGCCCAATTTCAATTAAGACAAGGACAATATGTGGATGGCGGCGGCATAGGGGATGACGTTGAACTACACTTCAAGTGAGATGGAATACGACAACATTAATGGAGCTTTCATCACCGTGCCAGTAGTTAAGAAGCGATTGCAAGTCTTAGCCATTTATTGCTTTTTGGTGTTGGGTTTGGAGTGAGTGTTAACGAAAAATAATGGAGGCAATGATGGGTTTTTCAACCAGCTTGCAGCAGAAGGCCTTTTTCGATCAACCATTGGTGAAAGGGTTGAAGCAATTGCTGCTAGTGCCAAACGATGGGGTGGTAAAGGCAGTTCTCGAAACACTAGGGCCGCACTTTCATGAGGAAAAACACATGGGATGAAAAAATGCGGACATTTCTTCCATGATTTTTGCATGGGCAATGGAGTTAGGGGAAGATTTGAAGGAGACGAAGAGAGTTATGCTCACCCCTTTTCATGAAGATCTCCTAGGCAAGTTTAAGTCTTTCTTGGAGTGGGCAGTGCCCGGTGTTGGTTTTGATGTCTCCGAAGGAATTGAGGAGGTTAATGAAGAAATAGAGGATGGGTTAATCCCATTCATAAGGTGGTGCAAATAGACTAACAAAGAACCTTATAAGCTAAAATCCTTTATGCATGGGAAAACCTGAAAGTGGAGATTCGACGAGCTAAAGAAGAGTGGCGTGGGAAAGATGCAGGGGTACCAGATAGCTACCTGACGAAGAAATAGTCGGTGCCAAGAGGAAGCGGGTGTGGAATGGAATAGGAATGCTAGGAAATGGAAGGAAAGGAAGGAGGGCAATGGTTTTTTTGGGGAAAGATCTTTTTGGGTTCTTGAAATAGTTTGGACAGCATCGGTAGAGGCAGTGAAAAGATGTCATAGCAAAAGAAAACAATCGGCCAAGATAATAGGTGAAAGAAGCATTTTAATTTTGAAGAGTTAAGAAATGGGTAGGAATGATGCAGGATAAGCATATCAGGAGGGCGAGGGAGGTCAAGAAACTAGTAGAATGTTGCAGGGATGATAGATGCTAGTGGTGATGATGGAGATTAGGATGACCAAATGAAGAATCGGTTTGGAGGGAGCTAGTAGTTTAGTCTCCTATTTTCACATATTGGAGTTTTTTGGAGCTTTTTGTAAACTTATATCTTATATATGTAATCTTTTTAATATTAATAAAATGACTTGTTACCTATCAAAAAAAAAATTAAGAGGAAGATAGAAATAATTAAATAAACTTATTGATTTAATTAAACTAGAAGAATTAGAAAAATGAATGATATAAATAAATAATTAATTTTTTTTATATGTAGATGACTTATTAGAATATTAATTAAATAATTCATATTTAATTAATTAACATGTTTGATTAACTGTGACCATTTTTAGATGTATACAGTGTCAATACACACAAAACCAAGATAACCCTTCCAGGTCCTTCATCAGAGCTACCACCACAATCTTCCAAGCCTAAGTATAACTTACTCTCTAGTTGGGGAAGACCCCAATACATATATCCATATTGGAACTATTGACCCTATCACCTGATCATCGAGCCATTCTCGATAAATCCTTGCAAAGAACAACTTTCCCTACCAATTTAGATGTCAATCATTTTGAAGAAATGGTAGGATACTTAACCAATTCTCATCATGCCATATTTTCTCAGTAGGATTATTCAACTAAGAAGACCAATCATAACGACCCACTACACCTTAAAGTTATTGTCCATCAAACCAAAGTCAAACAAGTCTTGGTAGACAGAGGAGAGGGTTTAACCTTTGCACCTTGAAATTGGTTAAGGCATTAGGTTTCTCATAAGCATGTATGGACACCACTAAGAGTATAGTCATTAAGGCATATGATGATTAGGAAAGATCATCTAGAGGAGTTATCACACTCCCTATTAGGATTGGCCCTACAGTTATGGACACTAGTTTCCATGTCTTGGATCTTACCCTTCCCTACAACCTCTTGTTGGGGAGACCTTGGATACATGCTATGAAAGTGGTTCCTTCCACATATCATTAGTGTCTTAAATTCTTGTACAATGGTACAGAGGTCACCATTGATGGTGATACAAATCCTTTCCAATATTGCATAAGCGTACGTGAAATTCCACAAAGACAGGTCCCAGTCAATCAAGAGGCTTCATCCTCCACCTTATCCTTGTATGTTGATCCATCAACTCTTACCAATTCCATTACATCACAAATGCCATCATCCATTCCTAAGGTCGAGATCCAAGATAAGGACTGTGGAGAATACAACATGAAAAAATGCTATTGTGTCAGTCATATGGTCTACCCACATCAAATAGGAGACAATCAATAGTCACGTTATATGTCCCTCCTACAATGACATTAAAAAAATGGGGAGAGTTAAGTAAAGAAGATACAGACCAAGATGAAATCACCTCGTGGTTGTACAAAGAGGACATTGAATACCCACCCCCGTCTATTCAAATATCTAAGGATAAATCTGGAAAAGGCTTCATGATAATGTAAAGTAACAGATGTGATGAAAATAGTGGGTTAGGACTGCATCAAAATGGAAGGAGTGAACCAATTTTTGTCTCACCATGACCAAAAGGCCTAGGGTTGGGGTTTCAACTGATTAGAATTGGTATTCCTAGTGCTTCGTCACCGTTACAAGAGGAAGTAAGTGCTTTAGAAGACATTGAGATATCCCATGAACCACTTGACCTAGTTTATGATGAATCCCCTAACTCAAGCGAATATGAATTGGATTCCCTTTCCTCCACTAGCATAATGGACCTAGATAGGCTATTTGGCGAACTTGATAAAATGATATAACCCATACCAATTCCATCTAGCCCCCGTCCTAAAAATTCCTTGTCTAAAGAAGAATGTCTTAAATTTTATTATTGGGAAACCCTTGATCATGAATCTTGGGCACCTAACGAACCATCATCTGACAACCTAGCCCTTATAATGGTCCCACATCAGAGTTTACCTGTCCAAAGGAAAAAGAACAAAAAAGAGTTAGTCCAAAACTTATGTGACCATGTCAATCTATCCTCACCTTATCAGCCTCCACATTTGATAAATTCAATGATGACATTCCCCTTGTATATCCCCAACTTATAAATTGGGATCAACAAGGTATACCCATCTTACACATATTCGAGAATGATGAAGCGATAGCTGAGTTCATGGGACTTCGAGAAGGAATACCTAGAGGTGATCATAAAGTTGGCTTTACCATTGACTTGAATAACATGGAATATTTTTGGGAGTCTGTTCGCAAAAATGGAAAGAAAAAGAAAAATAATGAAAATGATGAAAATGACAAGTCCCTAGGTGAAAACCAAAAGGCACCTTTGGAAAAAGAAATAGTAAAAATAATGAATGAATCCAAGAGTGAAAAAATCTCTAAGGTTACAAGGATGGAGGATTGAAAATTCTCCCAATTTCTCAGGAAAAGTCACCCATGTTAGTAGAAGAGTCTATTGAGATCGGCATAAACACTGAAGAAAACCCTTGGGTAATATACTTTGCAGCATCTTTGACAGAGACAGAGCAACAAGAGTTTCATGAATTCTTCACAAAGAGATAGATAAAATTTCCATGGTCATATGCTAACATGTCTGGGCTTGATCTAGACCTTATATTGCATCATTTACCATTAGAACTAGGTGTTAAGCTAGTCAAAAAAAAGTTAAAAAAAATGCATCCACAAATCGCTTTACTAGTCAAAGCTGAACTTAAGAAGCTATTGGATGTTGGATTCATCAAGTCCATAGACTATGTAGACTTGATTTCTAATCTAGTCCCAGTAACCAGACCTTCTGGGGGCATCTACATTTGTAGAGACTTAAGAGATATCATTAAGGCATGCCCTAGGGATGACTTCCCTTTGCCAAACATTGACATGATAGTGGACCTTACAACATGATATGAGATGCTATCCCTCATGGATGGTTTCTCTAGGTATAATTAGATCAAAATTGCTACTAAGGACCAACACAAGACAACTTTCACATGTCCATGGGGAACATACTACTGGAATGTTATGCCTTTTGTGCTAAAAAATGTTGGAGCTACATATCAATGTGCAATGATGACTAATTTCCATGACCTTGTACATACTCTCATGGAAGACTATGTCGATGACATAATAGCCAGATCATTGACAAGAGAAGATCATTTGAAAGTACTTGACAAGATATTGCAAAGACTAAAAAATTACAATGTAAGACTAAATCCAAAAAACTGTATCTTTGGTGTGAAATTAGGAAAAAATCTAGGATATATCATTTCTAGAAGAGGCATTGAAGTGGACCTTGTGAAAGTCAAAGCTATAGTGGACATGCCTCCACTAGTTAGTGTTGGTCAACTAAGAACACTACAAGGAATATTACAGTCTATCTAATGCTTCATAGTATAGTTAGCAGACAAGATACATCTATTCCAACATTTTCTCAAGAAGGGGGTACCATTTGCATGGACACCGAAATGCCAAGAAGCTTTCCAAACAATCAAGGATTATCTTCTTACACCACTTATGTTAATGCCACCTACATATGATATACCTTCGATACTTTACATTTCAGCAACTCAGTCAACACTAGGATCCCTACTCACACAAAATGATGATCAAGGTCATGAAAGGGCAATGTACTACATTAGTCATACTTTGGTGGATATGAACTAAAATACAGTAACATAGAACATTCATGTCTTGTGGTAGTCTTTGCTACTCAAGAACTTAGGCACTATATGCTAAACCACCAAACCATCTTGGTCACAAAGATAGATCCTCTAAAGTATCTCCTAAGTAAAGCAACATTAACAGGTTGATTGGCTAAATGGGTGATGATACTTAGTGAATATGACATCTAGTATGTGGAAAAGAAAGCTATAAAAGGGAAAGTAATTACAGATCAATCAGTAGATGCACCAATTAAGGCAGACCATCCTTTAGTGGCAGATTTTCCTGATGAGTTTATCTTCAAATTTGACACTAGAACCACATGGAAATTATACTTTGATGGGTCCCATACTAATCGTGGTTCAGGAGTAGGCATACTATTCCTAAATCATTTAGGATTGTTTTCCCTTGCACCAACAACATAGCAAAATATGAAGCCCTAATGATAGGACTAAGAATGGCAGCCCAATGGAAGATCAAGATTTTACATGTTTATGGAGATTTTCAGCTAGTAGTTAGGCAAGTCAATGATGAGTATGAAACTAAAGATGAGAAAATTGCTCCCTACAAGCGCATGGCCGATAGTTTCAATCAATACTTTGATGATATCACTTTTCAACAAATACCACACATTTAGAATAGGGCAGCAGCTACTATGGCAACCATGGGTTCCTTATTGGATATTCCTAGCAATGTGCCTAAATTTGAGTTTTTGGTCAAACAACTTTTGGTCCCTACCTATGATGTCCCTGATTTCGTGATGGTGTGTACAATTATTGGTCCTACTTCCCCTTAGTACAAGGACATATACAACTATTTAAATTCCCAAATCATACCTTTAGATCTTTCAAAAAACCAACATAGAACCTTTATCCATAGGTCTGCCAAATACACCATCATCAGAGATACCCTCTATACACATACTTTAGATAACACCTTGATTAGATGTCTCGATGCTGAAGAAGCACAAGCAACCTTACAAGTGGTACACAAGGGTATATATGGATCTCATTCTAGAGGTCCTACCCTAGCCCACAAGATTATGAGATTAGGTTATTATTGGCCTACTATGGAAAAGGACTCATATATCTTTGTCAAGAAATGTTGACAGTGTTAGATACATGAAGATTTGATATGTGCACCAGCATAGGAGCTCCACCTGATTACTTCACCATGGCCCTTTTCCCAATGGGGACTTGAACTCATAGGTAAGATACACCCTCCATCATCCAATGGCCATAAGTTCATTATAATCACCAACGAATACTTCACCAAATGGATTGAGGCTATTCCCATCACTTACATCACTGACACACAAATATCCAAGTTTATCCTAAACTACATAATCTATCAGTATGGTGTACCTCAATCCATCATCATAGATAATGGCCATCCATTCAAAAACCAAGAAGTCCACCATCTCTATGAAGAATTCCACATCCAACACCATTTTTCCACTCCATATTTCCCATAAGGTAGAGACCAAGTCGAGGCCCTAATAAAGCCATCATCAAAATCCTCAAAAATACTATCAATGACGTTGGTCGTGACTGTCACCTATAGCTTAATCTTGCCTTATGGGCCTATCAAACAAGCATCCATAATCCCACCACCGCCACTCCATACTCCTTAGTATTTGGTTATGAAGCTATCTTACCTATTGAGGTTGAAATTCCTTCCCTAAGTGTACCCTTGGAAGGTCATATTGATGATGAAGAGTATCGTGTATCCATATTGAATGAGTTTGAATTCCTAGATGAACGAAGAAAAAAGGCATTAGATCATCTTCAAGAATATTAGAACCGTCTTCATCGCAGCTATAATAGGAGAGTTATAAATTGACACTTCGACATTGGTGACCTGGTCTTGATGGAGAATTGAAGAATCAAACTGAAAGAGAAAAACTAGGTAAGTTTAAACCTAACTGGTTAGTGCCTTATATTGTTACAGAAGCCTTTGGATCAAGAGCGTATCAAATCTCTACACCTGAAGGAGAACCACTTTTGTCGCCGATCAACAACCTTCATTTCAAGAGATTCTTTGCGTAGCTTCTGAGAACCATGTCTTAATTAGAAAAATACAAATAAAGAAACAAACAAAAAAATTGTTACCTTGATGAAAACCTGGCAAACAGGCATTTTGTAACACCAAAAAATTTGAAAAATCAATAAAATAGTAAAGAAAAATAACCCGTCCAATAGTGAAAACCACTTATGTGGCACTATGGATAAGTACCATGGTGAAAACTTGGAAAACAAGCGCCATGTGTAGTCAAATTCACTCTTTCATCTACCATAATTCCAATCAGATTTTTTCACCATCACTCATAATAAATGGTTCCCTTATCCATTACTTGGAATGATTGACATCAAGTCCACTCCATCTCCCCACGCCATCCTATAGGTCTTATTCCTGACTAGGGGAAAATCCTTGATCTACGTCATTTGGACCTTGTACATAGCATTCCACTATTAGAAAATGTTGTAAAAAAACTCAAAAACATCATAAAATGTCTTGAAAAAATCCAAAAAACATCAAAAAACTCAAAAAAGACAAAAAAATTGAAAACATGTCAAAAATCCCAAAAATAGAGTCAGAGTCAATCATGTCAAGTTAGTCATAGACATAGTCAAACTATGTTTCCTCTACGACTGGACATAGGCAAGACCATCTATTGATGTGCCCCTGATGCATTAGGTCTGTCTGTCTAGGTTTGTCATGCATCATACATAAAATCATGACATTCTTTGTATATATGTCAAAGTCACTAGTCATGTTGAACAATGAGCTCTTTGTGTGTACAATGTAGGAAAGGCCATCAATTGATGAGCCCTTGAGACCACACTGGGTCAATCCGTTAGGGTTTATCACACTCATTATCACACATGTCGTCCAAACATTAAGTTAGGTTCATATATTTTTAGTCAGTTATGTTAGTCAAAGTCTAGTCGAACTACGAGGTCTCTGTGTGTACAATGTAGGCAAGGCCATCAATTGATGAGCCCCTGAGGCTGCACTAGGTCAGTCCTTTAGGGTACATCATCTCAAGTCTACATAAGCAACACACACACACACACTCATAACAGTCAAGGCATCAAAACAATTCATACATCAACAAGGCAAACAAGTTAAATTGTCATCAAGTCAAAATCAAACATATTGTCAAAACAATCAATAAGCAAGATATGTCTTTCTTGACAATGTACATCATCGATCATCATAGCCTCATGTAGCTTGTTACATCAATGACATCAGGCTAAACATCTTATACATCACGTTTCTTTCTGAAACTAGGCTTTGTCATGCCTTACACAGATAGTCACAAAGTCAAAACCAGCCTCAATGTCTTATATAGTATGTGTCATCCCTCACATCGGGCTATGTCAAACATCAAACAATCACACAAGATCAAGTTTTGGCAAATAATTTCATTGGATTTATGACTTTATATCTTATTTTGTCTTATCTTTTTATGGATTTGTATTTGAGTCTGGTTACTAGCTTTCTCAAGGATGTCCCCTGAAGGATTTAGAGAAGCAAGGATGTCCCAAGACTCTTTTTCTTTGACTGTTGTTTGTCAACTATCTTTTAAACTTTGGATTTTATGTCATGTTACTAGTTTCCTCAAGGATTTCCCATGAAGAATTTAGAGGAGCAATGACGTCTCATGACCCGTCTTTTCTTTGTTTGTTGTTTGTGGTTTGTCTTGACAAAAAGACTGGGGCAATATTTCCCTTAGTATGAATCTAGACACTCCTTGTCTTTGACTATCTGTTTTAGCAAGTGGATGATTTTGTACACATTGGTCTATCTCATATCATGGTGTTTACTATCCATTTGTGTCATGTACTGCACAATGATGATTTAATACAAGGCTTAGTTTGTATTTGGAAAAGTATTAAAGATTCTTAGATTCATTTCATATCCATGTCTTCCATGATAACATCTATGTATTCTATGCTACTACTCATCTTTTTCACTCTAACATTTCTTCTTTTTGGCATCTTCACCACCCTTATCTATGTTCATCTATCCTTTGGTCCTTCATCTTCTAGTTTTCTCATCCATGTCGAGAGCACACTCATGTTCTTTGAACCCACATGTCCTCTCAAGGGGGCATACCAATACCTTCTCGTCATCCTTCCTCACCCTACTTTCACTCGAGCATATCTTTTTCTTTTTCGATTTCTTTGACACAAAGCTGAAATGACATTGTATCAAAGAGGGGCAAACTATAGACACTAAAATATTGGTCTAGGCCTGCGAGTACCACTTTCAACATAATTTTCTAATGTACATGGTCATGATTAAATAATGTTAATTATTTAGTTATTTCCTATACACATTCTTTCATCTATTAATTAAATAACCTTTAATTATTTAATTAATTCATTATGACCTTTATTCAACCTTGATTAATTAAATAAATCCTATTTATTTAATTATGTTGCTAATTAATTAATTCTCTTTTTGAGTTGAATAATTTATTATTTAATTTACCCTTTTATCATATTTCGACTATAAATAAATATTCATTTTGAATTATTTAATTATTCAATTAACCTTTTTGATAGTGATTAAATAAATCAATATATATTTAATTTGATCCTTAAATTTTGAATGTTGAATTAAATAAACATTGAATTCATAAAAATAGTTATTTCTATCACAATATTCTATTGTCTAGTTTTCAAATTATTCACTCATCACTTGACTCGAGATCTATTTGAATCAATCAGCTATCTCCTGATTCAATATCTCATCGTCTATGCGAAGAGACTCTTTATCATAATCAGTCAGTCTATTTCTCTTATGCATGAACTTATTTATTAATTAAATATCTTTATTTAATTAGTTAATTCATGTGTGCATTCGAACAGATCATTCTCCAAATTCCATCTTTATCCTTTTCATTAAAACTCTAATTCTTCTATTTTCAAAGACTTTCAACTAAAGATTAAATCATTTATTTAATCTTGATCTCTTATTCAATTAATTTTCGAATAGTCTTAACACCAAATTAAATTGTTGTTCTAATTTAATCTTTATCCTCCAAAATTTCCCAACATACATTCTAATTGACACAAATCTCACATCACATGGCATTCAACAATCTCGATCATTGATCTCTCTTTTGAATCTGAGATGATTATTTGAAAACCAATTTTCTATAAATTGATTGAATTTTGTCATTATTCCTCCTCCCAAAATCGATATACTTTTGGAAGAACTTGTTAATATTTTATATTTTTCTATAATCACATAGGTCAAGGCTATACTTGCATACATACTGAAAATTTGAGGGCAAGAATACCATCATGGAAAAATGGAGAAGGACAATCAAGATAATTCGAAGAGGTGGACTGATATTCGATGAGCTTGTTTCATATTACTATTTTAGTTTATTTCTTCATGCTTTTTTGTTTGATTTAGATTAATGCATTTTTAGATTAGATTTAACTATCTTCGCTTGCTGAGTCATTTTATCTATGTTATAGTTACCAGATGTTCCAGGATGATGTTCAATGTCAAACTCTCCCTTATCAACTAGATATTGTATGAGTTTCTTTAGTTTCATGTAGTTATTGGTCTTGTGTCCTTTAGTTCTATGGAATTCACATTGGTCATTCGGATTATACTAAGGAGCTTTGAATTGCGGTTCCTCACAATTTCTTTGTTTTGGTATTTTGTTAAGGTTTTATTGAAGCCATTTTTGTAAGACCACTTCAATACGTTCTCCCAAGGAGTGTATTGTCATCTTTTTTGATTGAAAGTATTATTGTTAGGACTTGGTGTTTCTCTTGGAGGATTTTGATTTTGATTAGTTATTTGATTGTTCAAAGGATTTTTTTTTTGATTGCTTTGAACATTATTTTGAGGGTTGTTAGATGGAGGTTGTATGTTTTTCAAAAATTTAGCATCCACTACTCCATCATTGGTGATTTTTTTCTCTTTTCCCAAAAACATGGTTTATCATTTGAATTGGAGGGTTGATCTTTAATATTGTATAGCTTGATAACCCCTTTTACAATAAAATCCCTTTCAATATATATGCCTTTTTCAATGATATCATCAAATGTGTTAGGACATAACATACTTAATTGGAAGCCTAAATCGATGTTTAGATTTCTAATGAAGATGTAAACAAGTTGCTTCTTTGGAATGGGCCATTTACATTTAATTTATTTATGTTTCCATCATTGTAAGAAGAAATCAAAGGAATCAACTTGGTTTTGTTTCACTTTGTACAAATCAATTATGGTGATATCTTGTTCTATGTTGTACGACAAGTGTTTGATGAATTTTTCTGATAGTTCATTGAATGTTTTGATTGTAGGAGGTAAATGAGAAAACCATTCTATGGATTTTCCACCAAGGCTCCTATTAAAGAGTCTCATCATGCAAGATTCATTGTTAGCTACCTCCATGTAAGCCAACAAAAATTCTCGTATGTGTTCAATGGGATCTCCTTTTCCTTTTTACTTGTCAAATTTAGGAATTTCAAATTTTTTAAGGAAGGGAATCATGGAAATGATTCAATCATAAGGATAATGAAAAATTTATTCCAAGGCATATCTCTTCTTATTATTTTCGATTCATATGTTTGTTATCTTTTTATTGAGGCTTTTGATTTGTAATGCTAACTCATTTCCTTGTGGAGGATGAGGTGGATTATAGTTTGACTACCCAACAAATGATGATGAGTTGTAGGATGGACTTTGAGTGTGTATTGGTCCTTGAGGTACATTATATGGATGCAAAGAAATTTTTGGTCCTTGAGGAGCATTGTATTGATATTGATGGTTTATGTTTTGATCTTGTGAAATGATATTTTTTTGTTGAGGTACAATATTTTGTTGTTGGAGAATAAGATTATTTTGTTGAACAAGATTTTGTTGTTGAGTAACAATATTTTTCTTGATATTATTCATGTTTTTTTGTTGTGGAGTTTGGGTGTATGAAGGACCATATTGATATTGCATTATATTAGGACCCTGATTTTTAAAATTTAACCCTTGTTGATATTGAGTGTTATATTAAGGGTATTGGTATGAAGGTCATTGTTGAGTGTGTTGTTGTTGAGGAGTGTTATGTTTTTGGTAGATTACTTGTTGTTGAGGATTGTTATTGTGTTGGTACATGAGATTTTTGTGGAGGGGCATTATGCATGTTGATATATTGGTGGGTTTTGTTGTGATTGGTGAGGTCGATTGGTTTGTTGTTGTTGAAGAGGTTGATTGTTTAGATTAGGAATAGTATATATGGGTAAAGCCATATGTTGTTATTGCATTGGAATATTAGCATGTACTTGTTGTTGAGGATTGTTATTGTGTTGGTACATGAGATTTTTGTGGAGGGGCATTATGCATGTTGATATATTGGTGGGTTTTGTTGTGATTGGTGAGGTCGATTGGTTTGTTGTTGTTGAAGAGGTTGATTGTTTAGATTAGGAATAGTATATATGGGTAAAGCCATATGTTGTTATTGCATTGGCATATTAGCATGTAATGGTGGATTTGGTGGTCTAGGAGGAAGAATTGAAATGTTTTTCATGTTAGATTTTTGACCGTGTTGAGGCATATTTTGTGACCAAGAGGATGCATATAAGTTTCTTGATACATTTTGTCTCCATGTACTAGTTGAAATGTTATGAGGTACAAGTGGATTTGTAAAAATATTGGTTTATTTTTGTAGAAGGTTTTGTGATCCCAAGATATTAGGGCCAGTTTGATTTATTTTGGGCTACAATTTCTTGTTCCATTTGAGATGGTTGTCTATGCAATAGATTGTCAAGTGGTCTTGCTTGAGGAGGATCATTTAGTTTTGCAAAGAATCTTGGAATTTTTTCTTGTATAATAGGTTTAAAGACATGCCTAACCTTTGTACCTTCATCTCTACAGATTAGGGTTGGATCCTCAAGATTTTCGACATTGTAATCAATGGGTAGCTTAGTACCATGTTGGGAAAGCCTATAAAAGTAAGTGTTTGGATTGAAACTAAGAAATTTGTACATAACCTTTAAAATTTTTGGGTTTTGGGTAATTTTTAAGATCCTTTCTTTGATTAATTATTCATCAAAAACATCTTCTATATATCCATATTTTCCTCTAGTGGGTTGATTTACTTGTTGAGAGAAATGGTTTTGATGTTAAAGATGTACATTTTGCTATGAATGTTTTGTTGTGGTTGAAGATTAAAATTTTGTGATTTGATATTTACTTTTGATTATTGAGGAGTAGAATACCCCCATGGAATTCCAGTTGAATTTTAGACATTTGTAGTGTTTGGAACATTAGAATTGCTAGTATGGGCTGCCATTTTCTTCCTATGTTGTGATCTTGTTGTTTTCATAAAATTCACACTCGAACTAAAAGATGGAAAGATCTAGATGATATATGCGTAATTTTTTATTTCAAAATTGGATTTCAAAGGACGTGTTGATAAATGTTTTGGATAAAAGAATTATGTTCAAGTAGATATGAGATTTGGATGGTTAACCTTTGGACTAAAGGATAACAAAACTTGATTTGGATTTTGATGGTCAATATTTTAGACAAAAGGATAAAAAAGTTGATCTGATTGTGCTATATCTCTAGATGTTGGTGAAATATTGGTTGATGTCTTTTTTTGGACTAGAATCATGAGTACAAGAAAAGAGAGATGATGGTGATTTTATAAACCTAGGAGGTAGATAGTTCCACTAAGTTTAACAATTTCATAAGATATAGGTAAATGGGTGATCCCATAATACTAGTTTACAATTTTTGGCCAAATTGGACACTGAATTGATTTTGTTTAGCTAAATCTTCACTTTCGGGCACCTATAGTGGCTAAACCATGAGGAATTTGAAGATGATGCAAACTAGTGATTTGTGAAATTTTGTCTTTAGATTCTATATACATTTTTTTCAAAAATTTTGGAATCAAATTTCAATTCTTTTTCATCTCCTTCGAAAACTAGTTTTTTTCAGTAAACACCATTTTTAAGGAGTGACAGTCACCATATAAAACAATTTTTTTTTGATGAAGGATAAAATTCTATTTTTTTCAAATTTAAATTTGTAACTACGATATCTAGTGCTTTCATTTTTTTTTTATAGTTTTTTATTGAATATTTTTTCCTTAATCAAGTTTCAAAGTCAAACCAATTACAACTCAGACACAGGCGTATTGTATACAACATAATTTTTGCTGTATGTATCACAAATTCAATTTTTTTTTTGTTGGATCAAGGATTTCAATATCTAGTGTAGTAATATTTTTAATTTTTTTTTTTTGATAATTTGCTATTTTTCCACATGTGTAGAACATAGAGCTTGTTTTTTGATGAAAACCCTACATTCACAAGAAATAAAAAATAAATATAATAATAAAATTAAATTTCTTTAAAATTATACTTTTTGGGAAGCTTATTTAATAAGGACTACATAATTACAAAAAATAAATTTTAAATGAATTCATTTGATTCCCCAAAAGGTAAATCAAAAGTGGTTTTTTATCAACATTTTGATAGGTGTAATGGAGACTCCATTATAGGTATGGTTTAATACTAGCGGGGCTCTATCCAAGGGGGTTTGATCTAAGGTGGTTTGATCAAACCCTCTTCAATTGGAATCCTTAAAATGAAACCTTTTAAGGCTAAATTATTATATTTTCTAAAAATATGTGATTTTAGCAAAAATCAGAATCTCCCAGAAATTGTAAACCGACATTTTGGGATCACCCAAATGAGATCAAAAGATACTAGCAAGTTGATAAGTTTGATGTTTGATATGTCAATATCTAAGAGGTTGATTTTATTTGATGTTTTTCCAAAAAGGATGGCCTCATAAGACTGATGTTGATTGATGTTATTGATGTTTAAAGATGTTTGATGTTTATCCAAAAGACTATATTGAGTTTTCCTAAGAAGACAAATATTAAAAGGATAGTTGTGATGTTTGAGGACATAAAGGATTGTTCATGATTTCTATGAAAGATGTTTCTAGTTCTAGTCTAACATATTTACAATAGTTTCCAGATCAGAGAATTTGCAGGTTTGAGAAGGTTAAATATTAAAAAAAATCACAATAGTCCAAGCAAATGTGTCACACTACCCCTAGGTAGAGGTGGAAATTTAGGAAAAGGAAAAAATATATAGAGAGAAAACACAACTATCAAAGAAATAGTGATAATGTGCTAATAGTAAAACATAGCAATCTTAGCAACAATGACACTATGCAAAAAGAGGTTCTAATAGAGTATAGAAAATGTAGATGTGATAGAATATGAAATAACAATAATATACAGCAAGCAAATGTGACAATCTATGCAAGATCGATAATATGCAAAGAGAAGAAGTGATAGTTTGTGCAAACACAATAATATGCCAAAGTAGATGTGATAATCTATGCAATAGCAATAAACTATGATAATTAAGAATGAATTTTTGTTATTGTGTCTATGTTTCTTGGATTTTTTGGAAAATATTGATATGTCAGAGTTTGAGTGTATGTTTTGAAAGCAAGTGATATGAATAGAAAACATAAACAATCAAGACTGACTCCAATGGTAAGGGAGATATTTTGTAATATTTCTTTCACAAAGCTCACTAGCAATAGATCAATAGAATATAACAAGTACAACCTAATTAGTAGGAATTTTTCTCTAACTATAGTAGGATTATCACACTTGTGTGTTAATCTAAATCCAAGGAGTGGAAAATTAGGGTATACCAAGGTCATGTACCGCCTTAACACCCCTCACCTTGAAAGAGTAAGCCCTAACAAGAAACCTTATCTGCTCAACCAAGGACTGGATATGGAAGTAACTTCTCATGACAATGCTATCATGATGTACCACTATAGAAGATGTTTGATAGGTCTTAGGCTTCTAGCACAAATTGGTTCTTAGTGGGTGGAACTTTGTGAACACTACCAACTACTTAGACATATACTCATGTCTAGAATCACTTGGGACCACTAGTGAAAGTCTAGTATGCTATATACATGGAACAAAATATATATTTTTCTCTCATCTAATTTCTATAGCATTCCAAAAAAAATCACTTGAGATCAAACACTTGGGTGATGAATTCCCATGGGTGATGAATTCCCAAGGCAAGCCTCCTGCCAACAATAAGGTAATACTTGTGTGTTGCTATTTCTCATCACCCAAGATCACACATAGTGCAAGGGGAGAGGATACATAGACAACATGCCTCTTGTTAAAAGAGAATAAAAGTGAAAATTTGAGGTATTTCACTTCACACAAGATCACAAAAGGTGAAAGGGGAGAGGATATGTACACTCCAACTTATAATACACATCAAAAATTTAGATTTTAAGGTACCAAATATAAATGTTATTTAATATACCAATCAATAAAGCATACAAGCTCAAATGATAAAGTATTGCATTAGGAACCTACAAATAATATATTAATAGGTTTAAATAGTATTGTCTTGGGCCGATCGAAACCTACAACACAAATGTATTAGAAGTTTTGAATAATTTTCTTCCCCCCAATGAATATTGTACATATATGTTAGATTGAAAAATCACAAAACAAAAAACAAAGGTTAGGGTTAGATGAAAATCCAAAATTGAAAAGGTTACTATCAGAAAACAGAGAGAAAAAATAATAGTCAAACATGGAAATACCTATAGAGGCGGCTCTATTTATCTTATCAAATACAACATACTTCATATAAGTTGTTGTTCATGGTTGAAAAAGGAAGGAAAAATTGTAAATATGGCTTTGTTACTCTAGAAAATATGGAAAACCTTGCATAGGTGAAAAGATTATTAGAAAAACCCTACACAATCAACAAATCAAATGTGACTAGACTATCAACTGCGGCTAGATTTGTAGAGGTGGCTATTTGTGGTTGATAGAGGTTGTCATTCATGATCCTTCATAGATCTACTAGATGTGACTGTGCAAGAAACTTGAAAAGCATAAAAAGCTTAAAATAATTTTGTTAAAATAGGGACGTGGGTCCCACCGATCATGTCAATTTGTAAAGTGGGGATATTGAAATATGGAAATGAAACATGAGTTATCAATAAAAGGGTTGGAATTAAAAATACCCTACTCAAGAAAATATCAAATCCCACTTTCAAATGAAATTGAGTGCATACATGGTTAGACATCAACATATAGTAATGAAAAATCAAATCAAAACATGAAAACAAACCATGTGAAAACCTTGCATTCCATTTTAATGGTGATGGTATGTTGGATTGGTTAATCAAGAAGGTCCCATGATTTCAAAAGCATGAAATAATGACCAAGATGAATGATAATTTCTCAATACTCAATTATAATGATATGCTTAAGAATTCAAAGTTTCTCAAATGATCTAGGTGTATGATAATGAGGAATGAGGGATTTTTTACATATTTCTAAGATTATTATCATTGGTTGAGATTAAACCTCAAAGACCCATGAAGGAGAGTGGATCAAGGAAGATGAGGGATTAAGAATTATCCACTTAATTCCAATGATAATATATAGTGTAAGCTATCAAGGATTATATTTTAGGGATAGCTTGGAATAGGTACCCTAGTAATTTACGTAGAGTAATCTAGAAGGGAAAAGTCTAAAATTCCAATAAGTATAAAGGAAAGTTAGAATTTAGAAAATCTAGATCATATAGAGGATTTATAATATTGACTTAGCTACTTAACTCCAATGAGAGGATATAGTGTAAGCTATCAAGGATCAAAGTTTAGGGATACCTTCGAACAAGTACCCTGGTGATTTGGGTAGAGTAATCTAGAAAGGAAAAGTCTAACATGCCAACAAGTATAAAGGAAACTTAGAATTTAGGTAGGATTCATTATGAGAAAGAGAAGTTTGACACCTTTATAAAATCATGAGACAACCTCATCAATGATTTATATCCATAGTAAAATGAATATTAAATTCCTTAGTCTAATATTTCTCCATAATCTAAGTTATAATCAAATCATGGTATGTACATCATCCTAATACATTTATCTCACATTATTAAAATTTCTAATGGCACATCATCTTAGTTCCTTTCCTAACCTCATCTATGCTTCAAGAAACCCTTTAGGTCTTATCTATATTGATTTTTCTCTTGAGGGGGCATCATTTTTAATACATAATTAAATCCATTATTTTGAATGATTGGAGAAACTTTCTATTAAAGCCTCACCCTTTCTAATTTTTATTATTCTTTTAAATAATGACACTTCTTCTAGTTGCAATGAAATCTCAAAGAGAGGAACAATGTAAACACTTCTAATTCAATTACTAGTTTCCCATAATTAATAATTATCCATCCACTAATTATTCATTAATTATTTACTCTTTATCGCCTTAATTTGATTAATTAAATTAATTAATTTGAGTTTCCATCTCATCTTACTTATTAATTAATAAATACTTAATTAATTGATTGATTAGGCTAATTAAATACCCTTTAATATTTTCCCCCAATTTATTATTTCACACCCTCACTAGAATACAAAATTCCTAATTCCTCAAATGAATGAATTGATTATTATTTTCATAATTAATTAATTAGGTGAACTAATCCCTTTTAAACATTTCTTTTGATATTTAATTTATCACCGATTGAAAAAATTATTTGAGTTTTTATCGTTACCATCTAATTCAAAATAAAATAAAATACTCAACCTCTAATATTTCATAGATGTCATCTCTCCTCTTCCCTATGTAACTCTCGTTTCCCTCTACTTTCTTCATGCACCTCCTCTTGAGACACTTGTTCAAAGGATGATAACTTTATCATGGAATAAATATCAGCCCTTCATATATCTTCTAATCTTAGCCCTCCTTTCCATTTTTGGAACATTTATTGAAGAAATGATTCACTCCTCATTTTATCAATTACCCATATGCTAACTAAATGCCACCCTTTTGAGAATCATTTAGAATCATAATATTATTATGCTATTAAACTAGGTAACTAGCAATAAAAGAGCATCCATATTCAATCACCATCTCTACATGTTTGGAGCACATCTACATATAAATAAAGGTATAATTTTTTTATTTATTTTTTACATAATTTAATCTTCTCCATTATTGCTCTATCTAAGTATTTATCTTTTATTTGAGTTTTGGGATTTGTTCTTTGTTGCTAATACATTGTTGTATCTCAAATAGGGGGTATACAGTTTCTTTACTTCTATATTAGATAGTTTTCATGATCTCATTTTCCATGATGTGTCCCCCTAGTGATGCCCATGATCTTATTGATAATTTGATGAAATCTTACCTAACAACTTGTGCAAAACCATTTTGACAAGATTCTCCCTCTCCTTTGTGTTGCATAGACCATTGATATCAATCCACATCATGAAGCTCACACACTCATCTACTAATAATGTGAGTTATTTATCTTTTGTCTTTCTCTTTCCAATAATCCTATATTCTCACCTTCTTAAAGGATCAATTTGATATTATTCCATGTGAGATATTCTTGAAATTGTTTTATGCACATATCTATATATAAGCATATTATCCTATCCCCATTTCTTGGCAACTCATTTCCAATCAAGTAATTGTTTCTTTCTTCCCATTGATCATTATGACCAATATTATTAGTGTGCCTAGACCATTAGATAATTTTTGGTCTAATGGCTTGTGTGCTTCCTCCTAATTCACGAGTTTTAATATATTCCCTTCATGTGCAAACTGTTGGATTGATTTATCATCCAATAGATCCAACACCCTAAAATTATTATAATATTTATTATCTCTTTAGGATGCATCATTTTTTATCATTAATATAATTTTGGAAACTCTTATGCTTCTACCCTTTGATTTTCTCCTCTATTGTTCCATCTCTACATGGATTCCTTTCAAAAAAGTCCTTTATCATGGTGGTCCCCTCATTGATGTTGATATGTTTCCCATTAGACATCACCTTGTGTGATAATGAGCTATTAATTTTTAGAGCTAGTAGCCTAACAAATTTTCTCTCCTACCTATTTGCATGCTCATTAGCAGGCAATAGTAACCATAAGGCATCATTTATGATCATGAATACACTAGAAGATAGATGAAGCATGGGTTTCATATTTTATAGAAAATAAGGATTGATTTGAACACTAGACAACTAATTTATCTCCTAAATTAGTTATGAGCTTAAAATGATGATACCTTTGTGGTATATTACCATGTGATGTTTATTTGGCATTGTGTTTTCTTTGTAAGATAATTATTACTGTCAAATATTGACTAAAATGTTTTCCTTGCATGTGACTAGAGCATTTAAAGATGGTAGGAAGATTTTTAAATCAATATGGTTGGTTTTACATGAGTTCATTAATGAATAAATATGTACTTCTTAAGATTTTTCTAGTATATGCAGTCACTGATAACTAGGATTTGAACATATATGAGCTCACATATTGTATTAAGTGTGACATGGTCTTCTTTCTTAAAGTTTTGGTCTTCATGTTCTCTATGATTTATCAATATAAAATATTATAGATAAGGTTGATAAAAGGTGAGTAATGGTCCAAAGCACATTGAATGAATGCCTAAGTGTAGATTAGTGCTAAATTTAATTTCTTCTATCTCTAAGGAATTTATTGATTACAACCAAATTAAAAAGATTTATTTATTATGACATGTGCTTGGATTTCTATATAACCAAGATTATGTATCATTATCTAGGTTGAAAGTATTTGGGTTAGAGAAGGTTAAATATAACTTATGCTTTCTTGAAGAAATTTGGTGAGGAGATATTATAATTTTTAGTTTAATTCCTATCACATATATACATTATTATTGTAGCCTATTTGAAACCAATATTTATAAACATAACACTAAGCTTAAATATATATTTAGACATGTTTTTTTTGGCCCTACAACCTAGGAAGGAAACATGGTAGTTATATCCATTATCTCTCTCATTTACAAATATCATTATTTATTTATTGCACTTTCTTCAAATGATAGCATTACTCATGTCTACACATTGAGGGAGAACCAATATTTTCATAAGTGGTTTTACCAAAATTTATATGGAATTTTTCCAAGTTAATGGCTCTGTATTATAGATATAAAATTCATTCTTCACCTTCTTTTCCTCCATTTTCTTTTATTTTTCTTTCTTTACCATTATCCATTTCCCCTTTCCTATCAATGACTAAAATAGTGGATTATGATAGTTTAGGCTTTATACTAGTTTTCATGAAAGGCCCCATGCTAACCAAAATATCATTTACTATTGTGCTATCAAAATGTATTGAAAACTTTGTAGCCCTAAGACATAGAAGAGTTTTCTTAGTCTCCTTTCAAGAGAAGACTTAGTTTCATAACTCCTATAGTTCAAACATTTGGTTCTACAAGCCAACCCCTTGAAGGGAATATTTTTATATCAAATATTTATCAATTAAAATTAAGACAACCATTTATCACTTTTGTGCATGGACGAGGTGTCCAACTTTCATTGACTAATTTTCCATTAAATGGTTAAATATTTAGATAGAGCTAGTAATTATATACACTTGATATGGGATATGTGTCTGAGTTTTTTCCTACACTTGCTAGGAACTCCTTGTATCATTTATTGATTCAATAAAAAAATTAAATATTTTTCCTGGATATGGGATATGTGATATTTTGATTAAATGCAATAAAATGATTATGTTTATCCTTCTAATGTAACATTACTAACAATATTTAGATCTATAGATTAGATTGGCTAAAGATTCTCCTTGTAATATTAAATTTTCTACTTTCTTTGTAATAAAATGACCTAACTTGATTCTGAGTAACATAGATAAACAATATGTTTGATAGAGAATAAGAGGACAAGAGTGATATGACTAAGATTTTCCCAAATAATTTTTGTTGATGAGTGTCACATCTATTGATTGTTTTTATTTATTAAAAATATTCAATCTCTTATAAGTTATTCAAATGATCAAATACATTCTTAAAAGATAATAAATACATAAACTATTTAGATTCCTCTTTTCTATGAAAGAGACCTACACCCCGTATTTAAGAATCAAACTTTTTTTATCATTTTCAATGTAAAACATTAAATTCAAACTATTTTTCATATTTTTCATTATTACTTGTCATTTTAAGAAAATATAAATATTGGTCTTGAAGCTAAATGTCGGATATGTAATTTAAATAGTTTATAAAATATAATAGAAAATATTACTATACATCAAGAAGTATTAAATATATTCAAAGAATGCATGAAGAGGTCTATAAGGAAGATTATTGACATATGTATGACATAAAAAGTGTAAACACACTCATTTAACTATAGTCACTATTTGTCTATAATCAATTACAATCACAATCTATATCTTCAATTATTGTATATATTTCCTTCAATAGAAGCAAATTGTCACACATTTGCCTATGTTAATAGAATATAAAATCTACCTTGATAGTGTCAAAATAATCTAATTAAAAAGGTAGTTTATTTTAAAAAAGGCACACATCAAGTATTTTGATTGAGGTGTTAATTTTGATGAAGTTTTTTTTGGTTTTTTTTCCTTATAGTTGTTGGAGACAAGCTACATTGAGAGGGTGGGTGAATCAGTCTTGTGCAAAAATTAACTTTATTAACCTTTATCTTCAAAGCACTTGTAACATTCAACCAAAATGCATGATCAAGAAGAAAATAATCACAACACCATAACACAATAATTTTTACGTGGAAACCCTATTAGGGGAAAAACCACAGTGGATGGCCAATCCACAATATAATCTGAGTATACTCAAATGAAGTTTACAATATGGGGAATGCAATTGCATTCAGGAACACTGCCTAGAGCTAACTACTCAAAGAGGACTCACTATATTACAAAGAAAGTCAGATTAAAACCATCTAATAATTTGAACTGAGAAAATAACATCTACATATGGTTGATTATAGATCTGATTAGGCTTGAAATACTCAAACTTTTGTCCTTCAGATTGATTTTGCACTTCTACCGTGTTCTGCTCAGACTCGCAACACAAATCCTTTATGCACAAGTGAAAATATGCATTATCGCTCTTCTGTTATTCTCTTATTCACATTTTCATCCACACACCTCATGCACTACTCGAAATGATATGAACGACATCATATATATATCCACAACCAAGAATTTAATCACAATATGTCAGCTTCAATAGAACAAATGAATATTTACAATTGTCAGCTCAAATCATGAGTAAACCTTAATGCACATCCACAAAAGTTAGCCACAACTTAGCTAGGACCCAGAAAAAGATGCTCTAATACAAAAATAATTAAATTATTTCTTCCCAAACATTCGTGATATGATACATTCACGAAGTCATCTCTAGTATTGATAAAACAAAGAATTAGCCAACTGGATATTCTAAATCGCACATGGATCAATACAAGGCACTGAGATTCATGGATAACACTAAACATACATCAATCAACCTTCTTTGAGATACACAACGCAAAATATTAACAATTTTTTTTCATGTGAATCGATGAACCCAAAACTGTCAGATGCTTCATTCTTCCTTAACTATTTTCAATCTGACTGTTAGTGTGATCAAATTATGATGCACGGATCCAATCACCGACTAGGGTTTCCATCAATGAAAAAACCAAATGATATTCACAGTGTCTCTTGCCAACAATCTCCCCCTTTGGTATTGATGGAAACACTTAGTGAAAAATGACTAAGTGTCGGATCAGTACCAACATTAACTACACTGCCGAAAATTTCAAAACCCAAACTCTTCTCCATAATACAATTCTCCCCTTGACATGATTATGCATTATTCAATCTACTACTCTCCCCCTTTGACATCAATGGAAAAGGTAGGAATTTGCATGTCAAAAATCAAACAAAACTGTTATGAAAAAGTCTCTTATGTACAAATAGGCTTCTTCAACTTAGATAAACTTGAAAATATCTAAAAAATATTTCTTCAACATAGCAAAATTCATGTTCCAAACTCTTTTGAGATTTTTCAATATTGTTATGTGTACACAAACAAGGTAGGATTGTGTCTTTGTAGATTCAAGGTTTGCTGGAACACTCACTGCCTTAGCATCTTCTGCTTCTTTCAATGTACTTGACATAATATCTATCTTTGGGCCAATTATGCCTCTAAGTTCACATGATCTTGCAACAATTTTTTCATTTTCATGCTTTAAGCTCTTTATTTTTTCAAGAAAATTTATCACTTCTCCTTTTAACTTTCCAACACTACCAGTTAAAGGATCAAACACATCAGAAATAGTAGCTAATTTTTTTTCTAGATCCTTAACCTTATTTTCATTTTCCTCAGTAAATTTTGAAAAAGGAAAACAAGACTTGTAAATCTTCCCACCTTCAGATAGAGCATTTTGGATACTTTCTACATAGGTGGCTAGAATTTTTTTATCCTTTGTTATCATTTCCTTCAACCCATTTAATATTTTAACATCAAATTCCTTTTAAACTTTAATCATAGCTGATTTCTCAAGTGACTCAAAGTGAGTACTTAGTTGATGGGCCTCTTTAGTTCACCAGAGGAGGAACTAGTCGGATCTCTCACATGAGAGGGCATTATCTTTTCCAAGACTCCAAATGCAAGATTTAGAAGTTCACTATCCTCAATGTGGGACTTCAACAGTTCTTCTCTAGATTTTGCTTGGGAAACTGATAGTACTATCATTTTCTGAATTGGACTCGAGGTAGATAGGTCAATCAGACCCTCAATCAATTTAGGATCAAACTCTTCTTTCTATTCTACCAAAAATTTCTTCATTGCCTCTACCTATTCGCTTGCTTCTACTTGAATCACCTTCACATCATCTTTATTCTCTTCAACCATTGCTTCCTTAGTTGCAAGTTCTAACTTATCTTCAAGGATCTCCACTTTCTCAATTGATACACTTTTCAAGAATTCAATTTCCATAGGTATTTCTGCATTGTCCACTTCAGGAGGGATCTGAATATCCTCAACTGCATCTTGTTTCTCTTCTTCTTCTTCTCCCAAACTAGATGAAATATCATGAGTTCCTTCAGGTAAAACATAAATTTTGTTGCTTAACAAAACTTTTCTTAGAATTTGTTCAATCTCTTTAGCGACTTCTTCGGTTTGACCAATCATCAACCTATTCACTCTTGTTTTTCTTTTGAATTCTTTCTTGGCTTTATTCAGTATTGACTTCATTTCTTCCCTAGATACTACTGGACACAATTTAGAAATAATTCTTTCTCTCATATGCTCTTCTTCTTATCTAGCATTAACTCTCCTCATCTCCAAAATTTCATATAAGCTTTTAGGTAAATTAGGCATTATTTCAATAAAAAATTTATTGAAAATATTCAAATGTTTTACTAATGCCTCCTCAAGAATTCTCTGATCAAATTTACCAAAAGACATACCATTTGCAAAGTGGCTTGAGATTCCCATCCTTAACCAAAGATTTTTCAACTTCTTCCATTGCCATATGTGGTTGGTTAGTTTTTACCTTCTTCTTTTCTTGGTCATCTCCACTAGAGGGATTTCTATTTGTAACTATTTCTACCTTGGTGCCTTGATGCTTGATTCATCTAACTCCTTCATCAAACTTTGTTTCTTCATCTTCAGAAAATTCTATATAGACTCTTTTTCTTTTATATTTCTTCCTTTTTCCTTCCTTACCGGATCCCTAAAACTGAATATTCATAGAGATTGGCTATGCTGCAAGGATGGATAGGGATGTAGAGCTTCTAGTTGACCTAGCTTGGGCAGATGGTGCTACTAGATGAACAGATTCAGTTTTAACTGCCTCTTTTTCTGCTTGAGCTTCTTCTCTTTTCCTTCTAGCTTCTTTTAATTTTTCTGCTGGTATGACCATAATTTCAAACGAGTGTAATGGAAAATGAAGGGTCGTGACCCTTGGGATATGATGTATAAATATTTTGAAAATTTAGTTAGACGAGGAGAGAAAGTAGGAGTTAGATTTCTCAGAAAAATAAGACTGGGAATGTAAATAATGATAGACTTTCTTGAAGCGGAATAATTGAGAAAATGTTTTAACTGGTGAATTCTTTTTTGGTATTCAATTGTTGTGGTGAAATAATTAATATTATTTATTTGGTTGTCTCCAACTTGAGATCCTTTAGTTGTTTAAATCAACATCAAGTATATTGTTGATTTATCAAAGTGCACTCTCACTTTGTGTGATTTAGATCTTTGGTGTTTGCAAATTAGATTTAAATCCTTTAAGTAAGTCATAGTGATTTTAAGATTTATTTTGGATGGTTAAAGTAGAACCAGATAGAGAAACATTCCAACATAATTTGTGCAAGCCATTAATAAATGAAATTATATGCCAGTCATAAGATTTTTTTTTATAAAGTGCCTAACAACTTGAGTTAACTAGAGAAGGAAACACACATAATTCATCATTTTGACTCCATTGCCCATGTGGATAGAAGGCACTGATCTGCCTCAACCCAGAGATAAAATTCATAAAAAAACAACTTATTCAAAACCTTTCATTTGTGCAGTAGGAGTAGGAGTAGTTGTAGTGATTTTATCTGTCCACTTCCATTTGCCATTATGGGTAGATTGTTTCACAAGAAATACATTTCAATCTGCATCATTCACATAGGTTCACCCACCTTGGTCTAGCAGAACCTGAAGAGTATAAGGTACAATAGCATCAATTGTCTTTGTATGTTGGCCAAAAGCGTTGTGAGAGCTTGGCTACCTCTTGTGGTTCAAACTTGCATTTTTGAGACCCAACAGTTTGGCGACTCTACTGGGGATTTACTCAAGAAGATTTTTCAGCCTTTCCATTTATAGAGTCAACAAAGTTTTACATTTTTTTGAAAATTCCGCTGGGGCAAACCAAAATAATCCATTTCATTTTCCTACTTTTGGAAAAGTAGGTGACGGCTCTATTTTAGATTTGATAAATAATTTATGGATATTGTGGAACAATAATATTTTGTCAAGATGGCAGAAGAATAAAGAGGACAACACTAAATAAGAGAGTTGAAGGAATTGAGACAACAAAGGCTACAATTGGATAGACATATGCTACAAGTGAACCAACAATTGCTACAATTGGGAGTCAAAAGTGCTCCAGATACATCACCGAATGGGTCATCATGCAGTAAGAATGAAGACACAAATGTCAAGAGATATTGGACACCACAAGTGCTCCATGATGATAGTGAGAACTTTGGTAATAAAGGTAATGTACTCTATTCATAGCAAAGTACTTTTGAGGAGTATATTCAAATTGAAGAGAGAGGCAAAAATATTGTGGATGTTATTTTTGATATAAGGAGATATAGGGGAGAATCTATGATTCTTTTATACAAAAGGATGGTAGACATTTGTATGCAATTACCTCCTCATTGTAGGACTAAAAGACCCACATTTGTTTCATAATTTCTAAGAGCATCAGAGCCTGAATCAATTTATTGGTTAGAATCATTAAAACAACAAGCCTTTGATGTAGTAAATAAATTAATTGATTCCATGCTTGGGACAATGTACATGGATACTGGAAATAATAAATCTAGTAGTGATATCATGGATGCTCAAACAATGCAAGAAACAAAGGAAGCGTGTGTTACTAGGATTTCTAATGACAATTTCTCATATTTGGAAGATGATTGCAGCATTGATGATATTGGTGGGGACACATCATCTGGGGAGTACATCAACAATGCTTCAGAAGCTGAAATAGAAGAAGATATCATGCCTTCCAACAATGAACATATGGAGAGTTTCTCCTGCATAACAAATTGTGATTCAAATTGTGAAGAAATTGTGGATGTTGATCTTCAACAAAGTGATTGTTGTAGTTCTTATGAAGATCAAGAGGTTGGGGACATGGTAGAAGATATGGAAGCAGAGACTTGTTCACTTAGTAGTGAGCAAGTTTCAGATTTACTGACTCTTGAATACCAGAAGTATGCACATAAAGATGCTTCTAGAGTTTTTGTTCCAGCCTATATGTGCTTTGACAATGAAGTTACTATGTGTAACAATTCATATAACCCTATGTCCATCTCTCACAGTGATGAAATTTTTGAAGCTGATCATGAATCTATTTGTGTCCAAGAGGAGGTATGTGATTCAAATTATTTTTTCCTAGAAGAAGAGGATGTTGGTTTGCATGTTGTTGATGATATGTGTTCAATATTTGTTGATTCAAGTATGTATAAAGAAGACTGTATGGATCAAATGTGTGTGTCAATGCCAACTAGTGATAGGAAAGAAATGGAAAGTGATTTAATTGTTTCATAAAATATTGATGAGATAGAATTTTTTGATTTCCAAGAAAAGCATTCAGATTTTTAGGTCCCAGTGCAGCTGCTTGATCATTCAACAACATTTGATAATGAGCAGGCCTATGAATGTTTTGTTGAAAGTGGATACACTTTGTATATTGAGGGTGATAAATATTTTTCATATGATAATAAGAATGATGAAATACAAAATGATGAAATTTATATGAGTCAAGTTGAATACAATTATTTCCTGAAGGTTTTCAATGATAGTGCATGTTGCAGGGCAGGTGGAATAGATAGTTTCAAAAGAAACCTGATGAGCTTTAATCAGAACAAAGTCTATGATAGAGGAAAGTGCAGGTTTTTTCTTTTGGGTGGCTTGGGGCCATCCCTTGTGGTTTAATTTTTTGAACCATAGCAAGTATAGAGGATTAGGGATTGCCAGTGCATGGAAAATTCTTAACAAACCTTTCTTAAAAATTCTTTTCCATGCATAGTAATGTTAGGAATCTTTGAAGGGTCTGGGTTTGACAATACATGGACATTCTCTGAAATTCCCTTGTTGAAATAAATTTTTTCCATGTACGGTAGTGTAGGGTTTTCCATTCTCCATGCTCCATCTTTCGTATCCTTCATCTGGTTCATTCCCTCCTTCTTCCATTGCCTTCATTTTTCATGTCTTTGCTTGGTCTACTCTGCCAAAGAATTTTGGATTCTTGTAGTGATTTGTTAAACCACTCATCCCCAACAGAAGCCACTGTTAGAACCCAAAATTTCCACCAAAAACCCTAAGGTTTTCCCACAATTTTTCATTAAAATTGTAAGTCTTTACCCATTTGAACTCATTATTTTCCTATCCCTTTCATAAGGAATTTGTTTCATTGCCTTCCAAAATGCTAAAAATCTAAGTACTACTGCATTGAAATTTCAAATTTTCACCAAATAGATTTAAAATAAATAAAAATAAACCTAGTAGTTTAGAAACTATTCTACAGATTCTATTCTTACATATTTTTGAAATAATATAGATAACTTATTCAAATTTCTATGTCAAGTTGCCTAGCTTTGATTTTTTTAATTTTATTGCCACTTAAAGGTCTGTTTTTTCCATGATGATCCTACACATACCCTTCATCCTAAATTACCTAATTTGTCGCTACAGTGTCCCTCAATCCATTATCTCAGATAATGGGACACCTTTCAAGAATCAAGAGGTTCACAACTTATGCTATAAATTCAATATCAAACTTCACTTTTCCACTTCATATTATCCCCAAGGCAATGGCCAAGCAAAGGCTACCAACAAAACCATCCTGAAAAATCCTTAAGAAAATAGTCAATGACGGTGGTCGTGATTGGAATTTGTAGATAAATCCCACCCTATGGGCCTACCGAACAAGAATCCACACACCAATAGGTGCCACCCCTTTCTCACTAGTCTACGGATCATAAGCCATCCTCCCCATTGAGATCGAGCTCCTGTCCCTAAGAATATCACTGAAAAATATCATAACAGATGAAGAATACCAAGTCTCATGACTGATTGAGCTAGAACTACTGGATGAGCGGCATATGGATGCCTTCAATCACTTGCAAGTATATCAGAACCGTCTCAGATGAAGTTACAACAAGAGAATCAGGATTTAGATCTTCCAAATCAATGAGCTAGTACTAAAGGAAAATCAGAAGAACTTGCCAAATCTAGAGAGTAGGGGAAAATTTGAGCCCAACTAGTTGGGACCATTCATCATCACAATAAGCTATAAATCAAGAACCTAGCAGTTGTCAACACCCGAAGGGGAGCCTCTATAGGAGCTCCTAAACATATCTCATCTCAAAAAGTTTTATGCCTGATCTTTTAAGGGTAAAACCAAAAATACAAAAAAATCAAAAAATATAAAAATCCAAAAAAATCGGGAAAAGGATTAAAAACAGTAAAGAAAAAAAAAATCGCCCTCTTGTGAAAACTACTTCGGTGGCACTTTGGGCAAGTACCTTATTGAAAACCTAGCAAATAGGTGCCAAGTGTAAATAAAGCACTCTCCATCGACCATAATCTTCACAACTTATTTTGCACACTCACTTATCCATTACATTCCATTTATCCTTCCACCATCTATTCACATCCATACCATAGCTTGATCATGTGTCTGTATCATCTTCCACCCTAGTACTACTTGGCATATTCCTAAGGTCAGTTTGTCCTACCTATATCGAAGTAGTCTATCGCATCACGTCGGGGGCATGTTTATGTACCTGCGTTGGATCAAATGCATGTATTGTCTTGTGATCATTCTCGAAATTGGAAAAATTGAAAAACATTCAAAATATCCTTCAAAATCATTAAAAACATCAAAAAATCCAAAAACATCCAAATCATTTCAAAAATCCAAAATCTCAAAAAATAAAACTAGTGGAGTCATCTTGTTGAACTACATCATCTCTGAGCTTGAATGTAGGCAAGGTTGATCTTTGATCATCCCCTGAGACATTTTAGGTCAATCCTTTAAGCATTCGTCGCAATAAAGGGGCAATTCGTTTGTCCATCAAGTCTACATCAGTCAAACTATGTGATCTCTGCATGTATAATGTAGGTAAGGCTAGTCTATTGATTAACTCCCAAGACTCTTAGGATAGGTCTTTAAGTTAGTCTCTTGGTCAAAAACTCAGAAAACCCCAAAAAATTGGAAAACCTGAAAATCAAAATAGCCTCGAAACATCAAAAACATCCAAATATTTGAAAAAAATCCATCCGTCTCATTTTGATTTCACCTACAATAATATCATCCATAATAAATCAATCATCACCTTCATCCTTTGTTAAGTCAGTTAGAAGCAAGTCTAGCAGGTTCAAAAGTGAACACTTAATCGTCAAAGTATCAAGTCTAGGTTAGTAAGTAAGCAAGTTAATCAACTCAAAATATCAATAGCTTATCATCCAATCAAATCTCATCATCACTTGATCACAACATGTCCTAGGATGTATCCTTCCTACAATGGTCATCAACATCAGGCATCACCATAGTTTAGTCTTAGCTAGTAGTATGAAGAACATTAGGTTGTTTGTTTACTTTATCGTGGTCTTTTTGACTTATCTTATTTTGTGTTCATTCCAATGACCTCTTAATGATTCCTAATCAAAATAGTTTAGAGAGAAAGGAATGAGGCAAATATCATTATCTTTTATTTGTTGTGCTTATTGGATATCCTTGTAAAATAACTTTTTCATATGTTCTTTGTTTGGTTTATAGGGAGGATGTTTTAGGTATCGTGTTGACCACATAGGAAGGCTTTCTTTTCTATGTTTTGGTCTGAGATGTTTAGAATATCTTAACTACATCTTGAATAAGGTTTTGTATGTGAAGTGTGAATAGGAGTAATCCTATCTAATTATCGATTCAAAGTCCATCACAATAGGTACAATTCCCTCTCGATTCTTAATACCTTGATTGATCGTACCTATGTGTATTATAAAAAATAAAGTAAATACCCCTTTTAAAATCCCAATTCCTGATCATCATCATCATCATTAATAAGGTAGGATTGTTGGATATTCTTTCTTCTATCTTCTTTCTATACTAACATGGTACCATGATAGTTGCTTAAAACCATCACTAAAATGCATCCACCCCGCATCCACCAATCATCAACATAATGCATATCATATAGGTATATTTTTTCATTCTATCATAAATATTATCACATAATCATTAGTAAGTCATACATGGCATAATTATCTTGTTATAGATTACATCATTATAATATACATATCCACATCATGTCATAATAACCTCATTACATATAATAATCATTTGGATTTCATGTAATAATCATTCACATTATCACATTACTTACATTACATGTCATAACATCTGCATCCACAACTCATTACAAAATAAGAATCATTGCATCGCATAAACATCTCACACACCACATCATCAGAAAAGTTTACATTTATGCCACTACATTTATCACGTTCATCGTAGGTCATCTCTCATTACACATCATACACATTGCATATCATATCATAAGTCATTAATTATCATACAACATTACTTCATAAGTCATTACAATCATTAAAGGAATCATTGCATACCATATTACATAATCATCTCATGAATGTTATCACCTCATAATCATCAGCATCACATATTACATCATCACCATTACATATCATATATCATTACATAAAAACTTCAAATTTATCATGGTGCATCCATATATCATCCATCATAAATTCATAAAAGAAAAGAAATAAAAAACATTACATTCACATATCATCACATACATTTTCATAGTACATCATATAATCCATTTAAGACATAATATAAAAGCATCACACTTGCATATCATAACATATTGCATCCATACATCATCACCATAAAGCACATAGAAAATATACAAGAAGAAATACATCCATAATCACTACATCGCATCATCACATCACATAGAAGCATACATCATATTGCACAACATAAAATAGATGCATCTCATTAGATAAATCACAACATATCATAACACATAGGAAACTAAATGCATCCATCCATCATGCATAAGTAAAGTAGGACATCTTATAAATCAAATCATCTCATATATATCATCAAGAGTAACTATCATGGTACAAAGATTGGATCAAGTGTGTAAATCAAATTATATGATACAATCAGGGCAATGAAAAACTAGAGCCCATGGATAAAAAATGAATACTGTCTCTGTCAAAATGAGAGAATAGCCCAGCTGGCTGATGCCCTCTCTAACCTATCTCTCGGTGTGATCCTTGGGCGAGCTTATTCTGGTCTACTAGGAATACTTTGGCACCTGAGCTGCTACTTGTACTACCTGCCTATAGTGGAGCTTATAGTACTCCACCTCTCTCACGACCTCCCGATATGCTTGAATGGATAGTGTCCTGCCCTGGGATGTAGAGGTTGCACTCTCAAGCTGCTGCCTCTGGCCTATCTCTTGGTCTCTCTCATACCTCGCTTGATCCCTCTCTGCAATAAGTGTCTGGACCTGCTGCCTCACCTGGTCCCTCTCTGTTGTGAGCACTTGCAACTATTGAATCATGGTATCTCATTGGTCTGGTTGTGCTCATGGTGGTGATAGGGGCTACTGATGTGGGACCTCTCTCTCCCCATCTCTAGGCTGATCCCGGGGAGGTGTCTATTGTATCTAATCCCGGGGTGGTGTCTAACGTTCCTGATCTAGGGGTGGTGTCTGATATGGCTTCACCCAGGGTGGTATCTGATATGGTTGATGTGGAGGTGGCCCACCTCCTCCCCTATCCCCATCTCCATCTCCATCCCCATCCCCTCTACCTCCCTGTTCCCAGCCTCGGCATGTTGACCTGCCTCTAGGCCTCCATCATGGGAGTGTTGCACCTAGAACTGTAAGTCTAGGGGGTGGTCTGAACCAATCTTTGCAGGCCTATGTGACCCATGCATCCCCCTATCCCTGATCATATGGCCACGACGTAGCCACTAGCTACCTGAGTGATGTGACTACCTCGTCTACTGGGATGGGTTTACCTCATGTAGTCTCCCTCATAGTATAGGCAAAGATGGCCACATACTAGTCATCGGGTCTATCCTATATATCACAAAAGATCTGGCTACTCGGTCTGGTAGGTATTTCTCGATCATGGTATGCTCTCCACCTTGCATCAATCTATCCTACCGAGCAAAAAAGAGTTGTTATGCATCATCAAATAAAGGACCCATGCCAAGCCAGGGCCTCCAGGTAAACATTGTCATCTCATCGATGATCCTCCGCCAATGGGCGATGCCACCTACCCCTTTATGTGTGAAAGTAATTTGTACCCTGCCGTATCGCTAGACAATCTAATCATCTAGCTCCAAGGCAACTACTATGACCTATGGATGAAGCACTACTATCCGTTCCCAAGCCTAGACATGCAATAATGTAACACTGGCCCTAATGGCCCTACTATCTAAGTATGCAAAATCATGTAAGTCTCGATAGAGTAAGGCCAACATCACTGGCCCCCAAGCAAAGCTCTCTCTCCTGGAGAGCATTCACTCCCATGCTAGTCCCCATCCTGGACTGAAGTATCAGCCTTGCTGATTTGGTGCTACAATCCCTGATATAATGGCAACTACAATAAGTCTGAAGGTGGGCACTATACCCCTATATCTCTCTAGATCAATCTTCCCCTTAGAGAGCACAATTTCCTCAAGCTCCATGATCTCGTAGCACATAGCCCTACCAACATCCACATCATAAATAACCCTCTCTCTATGGATGGGCAACCACAGGATGTTCCAGACATCCTCCAGAGTGACTGTGGCCTCTCCTATAGGCAAGTGAAATAAATATGTCTCACTGTGCCACCTCTCTACTAAGGTTGTCATCATCCCTAGGTGTGTTTGAATAGGATGGGCATAGGGGACATACAAAAGTCCTATGGCCCCAAGGTGCTCATGTAACCCCTCTAATCAACTGAGAACCAAGCACCTCTGCTCCCAAGAATGCAATATCTTGAGCTCCTCTTATGCAAGAAAGGTCACTGCATCAAGTTTAAAAAAAAATTGGGCTCTCATCCTAAGTTCCCGCAATTCAAACATCAAATGTGGTGTTTTTTGCAATTGCAGCGTAGTTTGCAAATTCCAAACTATGCTGCAACACACTTTTCATATGCGATTGATTTTAGCCCAAGCCCTAATTTCCTAAACTGACTCGTGGTGGTGCCCTACACATATGCGACGCACTTTGAGGCCACACAATGCCGATTTTGTGTTTTTCAGTGACGCTATATAGCGTTGCTTGACTCAAATTTGACATTGACCCTATTTATTGCACGTAAAAAAATGAAATGAAAAGTCAAGCAAAGGGGTACATACCACTGGTCATGCATTGGCTAGCTGTTGGTGCACTCGTACTCGGTCCAACATGTGCCATGGAAGCAATCTTTGGACCATCTCGATCAAAGCTCAGAGCTCAAATTGCAAATTTCTCTAAAGGCTAAGTGTGAAAATGACTTGAAAGTGGCACCTTGGGGTCTATTTAAGCCTCAAAATTGGGGTTTTTCGACCTAATTTAGCCATCTAACTAGGGTTTTGGACCCCCCAACCCATTTTTGTCCGATCGAGGGCCATTTTGCATCATTTTTTCATGTTTTGGCATGTTTTTGGCACCCTGGACCCTTTTTGGACCCATCAGACAGTTTGTCCTCTTTTTTCACGAGATCACCCAAAAATCCAAATTTTCATCTGATCTCAAGGGGGCAGTATACTAGCATAACCCTTCTTGCCAGGGCACTAGTGGGGCATCTAAAAAATTTAAAAAAATAAATTTTGATCTCAGATAGTTTATTCTTGGAATCAACGCAACAGGTACATTGCTTCAAAGAGGGGGAAAATGTAGACATGAAAAAAAATACAAATTGATCCTACACATCCAATCCCGATCTTACTAACATCAGTTCACTTTTAATCATCTCTTTCTTATCATCACATTTCATCTCTTAATTAAATAAATTAAATTTATCTCATTAAGTCATTCTCTTCCATGAATTAAATAAATCATTTTGTTTAATTAATCCTATAATCTCTATTTTAATTAAATAATTCACTTTATTTAATTAAATCTCTAAAGTCATCTCTTTGAATTAAATAAATTAATCTTTATTTGGTTTAATCTAACATCACCCTCTTTAATTAAATAAATTAATCTTTATTTAATTAAATCTAAATCATTATTCCTCTCAACTTTGATTTATTTAAATCCTAAAATCTAAGTCAAAATTATCAAATCATCTAATCTTACTCTAAATTAATCAAATCATGATCACTCCAATCCTCTAGATTTTGCAACTTGCACAATAAATCAATTTAACTGATTTATTAATTCATCTATTTTCCCTCAATTTGGCATCAAAAGGGAATATTCTTCAAAATTTGAAAATCCGTTCAAAAGGGATGAGTACATCCAACAAGGCATTAAAGGCCTCTTACATGTCCTTTGCCTTGAGCTAAGTGGAATTTTCTCTATTTCTTATTCCCTCTAAACTTGTCATCTCAACAATTTCAAATCCACCTAACCATATTTATGTGCACATTCATCCAAATGTGCTCATTCCTCCTCCAATCACATGTGGACAAGTGGCCTCCTCTCATTGGTTGGTCTTTTGTCCCACATTCATCCATTTTTCTTATTCCTCCATTCTTCAAATCTATAAATATAGGGCTTCTCTTATTTAATTGATCATCCACAATCCATGCAAGCTTACTATAGTTAATTTCATTTACAACTTCATCCAATTTCATCATAGTTTCATAGTTTTAGCAATCTTATCAAGGTTTTGTCAAATTTGAATTAAGGAATCAAGAATCATCATCCAAGATCATCAAAACACACAAAGGAATTGGGAAAGGGCCATTTCCTACACATAAATGGCACCAATTCCCCATGAGATTAATAGTTTGCTCATTACAGTAGGATTCAATTGCTTTCATTTGTGTTGTTCTTCATTTTTTTTCCTATTTTGATGTTCAAATCTAATTTCATGGGGAATGTTGCTTCTTACTTGCATTTTGATCTAATCATGTATTTCTTCTTTGTGTTTGTGTAGTTATAGAATCTCTATTCACATCTACAATCATAACATCTTTTAAACTGACCAATTAATAATAATTTTACACTTAATTTTTATTTCAATCGTCGACATCATTTATTATAATTTTATGTACCATTATTTTGAGTTCCTATAGGGTACTATTGCAATCGTTTAATATGCATTTTCTATATTGTGCTAGCCAATCACATTATATTATTTAAACATATTACTTTCTAATTGTATAGTTTGAATTTTAAAACTTATCTTTTATATTTAAAAATTGACATTTATCTCTTATATTATTTAAACATATTACTTTCTAATTGTATAGTTTGAATTTGAAAACTTATCTTTTATATTTAAAAATAGACATTTATCTCTTTTTCTATTCGTCTCAGTAGCTCTTTAATTCTTTTTCCTTTTTGAAAAAACTTGAAAAATTAAGATTATAATAATTTTGGGTGGACATTATAGTTGATACATTAAATACAAAAGAGAAGCGTGTGGAAATGAGGAAAGAAGAAGCTGTTGGAAAGGAAAGGAGAAGATGCTACCCACCATCCTCCAAAAGGTTGTTTTCTCGTAACAAGAGTGTGCAAGGCTGGTCACTCATAATGTTTTAATGGACGACCTACTTCCAACTAAGAGAAGGGACAACCAATGAAAGCGATATTCATTTTTCTTTTCTAATATTTAGTCACACTAATCAAGTCACACAAATAAAACCTATTCTTCAGTCATTCAGTTGATTGCTTCCCTTTTCCAAAAATATGTAGAGCAGCTCTGACTCATCCAATATATATAGAGAATCTGTGAACTTATTGCAGGGTAAGATATGAAGCTACTGGAAGAAAGGAGAAGTTGATGGTGTACTAGATCCTAGGGTTTATAACAACTCTTCATTAGATAGTTTTTCCCACTCAAGAACAATAAAGATTTCTTAATGGCAGCAAGAGAAATAGCTCGGCCGCTGGTGATAGTGCAATCATTGTAAATGGCAGACACGGTTCACTTGCCTTATGTCATGAAGGCCTGTGGAAGGTTTGAGTCTAAGTAAGCCCTAAATCCCTCATACTTTCATATTTCGTTTCTATGAAAAGAATAAATTGAAGTAACAACTAGGAAGATGGGTTTTGGTTCACGTCATTTAAATAAATTTCTACTATGTTAGGGTTTCGTACTTTTATTGCAAGCTTTTCTTGTTTTTTTGTGACATCTTTGACAGCATGACACAATTTGTGTAGAATATTTTGGTAAGTTGCTCGCCATGGTTTTACTTTTTGGAATCTTTAAGCATGGGTTTCCTTGTCTTGTTCCAGAGCTTACATCTGAGCAACTGTTGAGAGAATGGTAACCACTGTAAAAGGATCAACCAATCCACTTGCAAACGATATATCACAAAAAATATCTAACTCTTCATAACATTGCTCATTTTGAACATATCTTGCAATCATGGAATTCCAAGAAACAACATGTCTTTTAGAAATTTTTCAAATACATCGCATGCATCGTCCAAACAACCACATTTTGTAAACATAGTGATAACAGGACTACAAATGAGAACATCAGATTTAAACCCACTTCAAACAACATCATCCTGAATTTCTCTACCTTGTTGCAAAGCTAACAAAGTAGCGGATGCTTTGAGAACACAAGGGAATGTGAATTTGTTTGGCTGCAAATCCCTCCCTCCCATCAAGTAATAAAGATTAAGAACTTATTTGTAATGGCCATTGTTGGCATATGCCCTGAGCATTATATTCCATATGGATATATCTGGGTTTTTAATTTTGTCAAAAACCAACGAGCATTTTCTAGACTAATGTGTAGTATGTGGATGTTCAACAGTTTGGTATCTAAAAATATATTGTTTTTGTATCCATTTATAATGAGTTGGGCTAATGTTCTGTAATTCAGATTTGTTTTCCTTCTTTGTTGAAAGTACATAAGAATTTTATTATTATAAGTACCATTTGTTCCAAAATTTTATTAAGCATTTGATTACCCAAATGTGATTCTAACATCTTTCCCAAAGCACACAGAATTGTGTCTTTCCTTGATTGCTCAATTTTTTATTATTTAAATTTTGTTTACTAACTCCTCACCCAAACACACAACTATGGTATTTCTCAATTCCTCATTTTTTAATAGCAAGTACCAACAATTTTTCTTTGCTCAACTAAGATTAAGAAAGCATAATCTTAATTGATTTGAAATCTATTCTCATTGTTTGGATTTAAGAAATTCGACACCCTTTTTGTTCTTGGGATGAATTTCAAAAGCTAATCAACATAATTCAATCTTATTTTTCATTAAGAAGAGAGGTCTATTTACTAGCAACATTATAAGCAACAGTAAGGACAAAGTGCTTAAGAATACACTAGTGGCTTTTATAGAATGACTATCTAAATGAGTAAGGATGTACAAGAAGTCAATCCTAATTAAACGCATAGGTAGTATTCGTATTTGCATTCAAAAAATTCTAGTTCAAGCTAGATGGTATTAGTAACTCTGGAGTCTCGGCGAGTCACATCTTAAAAGCATGAATTAGAAAAGGCTCTTTGAGTTGCCATGCTTTAAAATAATTGTGA
Organism: Sequoiadendron giganteum; assembly: GCA_007115665.2. Classification (NCBI taxonomy): domain Eukaryota; kingdom Viridiplantae; phylum Streptophyta; class Pinopsida; order Cupressales; family Cupressaceae; genus Sequoiadendron; species Sequoiadendron giganteum. The sequence goes on from CM021100.1 coordinate 438,545,450, forward strand.
AGCACAATTTATTTGGTATTCAGAGATCTGAAATGGAAAACAACATTTATCTCGTGAACGATGCTACCAAACCAACATGTGGAGGCTGCCAATAATTTGTCTCATGAACCTATCTGTATCACTTTTTTTAACTTTTTTTTTTCCTTTATGATTATCCTGATATTTTTGGGAACAATTTAGTAAATTTAATCTATCGATTCTTAACTGTTGTAACCTTATTGTAGAATAAAAAAATAATGACATCAAAAAGTCGGGGAGTACAAGTGAGGAAAAACTACAAAATAAATGAGTTAATGCTTGTTTTGTGAATCTATAAGTCCAAGAAAATTTTCATGGATGTATTTGGTGTTACTCATGGGTTGAGCTAGAATAGCTTAGGTTAGTAAAGTTTGTCTGATAATTGGTTTAGTTTTAAATGTTTAATTGTCATTGTGAGCTCTGGGTGCAACCAGATGTAACCAACATATGTTGGGTGGTATGAATGTATTTGTAAAATCATAGTGCATCCATGCCAATGTCAATTTTAGATACACTAGATGGCCAATATGAAACCCTTCCTAGGTGGACCTGATAATAATAAGGCCCAATATATATTAAAAATTACCCTTGTAGTAAAACTCAATGTAACAATCTTAAAATAAATTAGAACTTTAATAAATTTAAATTACATATAATGTAACTTTCTTGTCTGAATGATGCTTTATATTAGAATACAACAACTACTTTATTACTAATGAAGGATATCTATGATACTTGTGCTGATGGTGTATTATTAGTCAAGTGCCATGGAAACATTTTGAGCAGTCAATGTCTGTTTGTTTTAGTTCATAAGAAAAATCATTTCACAAAAAAATGATATGTAATAGTGTCTGCTATCTTTTCCTAGAATGTCATATGCTTTATGCTCATTTCATGATATTGATAATGGTTTACACAATTATATGGTACTACACATTTCAATAGATTGTGATGCTACTCTTCTTAGATTATGATGGTATGCACATTTTTAGCAAAGTGGTGGCTGTAAATTCTAGATGCAATAAGTCATTGTCTACCTAACATGTCAAACTTAGCAGCACAAGTTCTCATGTGATCACCTATTAGATGGTCTTGTGTTTTTACTATGTCAAGTTCAGATTTCAATCAATAATTTTGTTAAAAAATTATTGTTAATGACTTCTTACCAACTATACTATTTACAAGTTTGAACAATGGAATGTGCTACTAGCATAAGAAAACTGGATAGAAAAACAAAACAACTCATACTCAAAAAATATGATAAAAATGTTCTATAATTACAAGTGATGTAAATATTGGCAAAGCATAAAAGTCGCTTCACATATTTCACATACCAGAAAATTGGGAACCTCCATGCTCTTGACATTAGCATAAATAGAGCGCACATGCATATCTTTAACAGTTTGGTTATTTAGACAAGAAAAAAGACCTTCGAACAACCAAATTGATTCTAGCAAAGTTGTTGTTGGATTGTAGCAATACCCAGGCATTTGAAAAGGCATGTATCATTGGCATGTATAACGATTCATGTGTTGAACAAATTCTTTTTGTTTTTAAACTTCCAACTCTTTCCCCAAGTAAAACTAATAGCTATAAGTCTAGATAGTACAACCTTTGCCAGCATCCTCCATACTAGCTTTCCATGCAATTTGTGGAACTATTGCCTCAACATCTGGCAGACTATTTTATTTTATTTCTTTCAAAATAATGTAAAGCTTTGTCCTATCTAAAAATAATAAGAAAAACAATTTTATTAAATTATAATATTAATTTTTTATTTCTCAAACTGAAAGTTGAGCACTTGGATCGGTATGTATTCTCTTTCATAGCAAGTTATCCATATTTTCAAAGATTTATCTTGTTGACCAAGTTGTTTTGTTTTCCATGATGAGGATAAACCATTGGTCACCCATTAAATATTTGTACTTGTTTGAAAAATATAACCATTAATCCTTTAAAGAATGAGAAGAAGCATGCACTTTCCTAATTAAAATAGTGTGAGCTTCATAGAAATAACTTTTATTACTATGTTCAAAGATAATGCACATAATGGAGTACAATTTATAAGCTCAGACTTTAGCATCGAGCACAAAAGTTTTCAGTCTATGTGAACTCTTTCTCGACCTTTCTCATTAGTTTTCTTGTTTTTTGTGCTTGAGAAAAAGTGTAGTGCATCCTTTTCTCTATATTCATGCATTTCTTATATAAAAAATTTTGATCTATAAATTAAAATTTCATCTACAAAATCTACAATTGTAGCATTGTGGTTCATAGTGCATATGCTACATTCAACCTTAATTTCAAATGCTGCTATCATGAAATTCATAGTACTAGAGTAAAAATAGATCCAATAGAATTTAGAGCAATTAGATTCTTGAGATTGGAACAAGATTTTTGCACCCTTTCATACAAATATATTAATTGCATGACAAGAATGCTAACTACTTTTTCATCTATTTTCTCTTGTAGACCATAATGCATCATACTCTCTAGTAGGAACTCGACGCTTGCGTCACTTGTTAGTTCTTGTCGATAGGTCGGATACTATTGCAATTGTTTAATATGAATTTTCTATATTTCACTAGCCAATCACATTATATTATTTAAATATATTACTTTCTATTTGTATAGTTTGAATTTTAAAACTTATTTTTTATATTTAAAATTTGACATTTATCTCTTTTTCTATTCATATGAGTAGGTCTTTAATTCATTTTTCTTTTTGAAAAAACTTGAAAAATTAAGATTATAATAATTTTGGGTGGACATTATAATTGATACATTAAATGCACAAGAGAAGCATCTAGAAATGAGGAAAGGAGAAGATGTTGCCCACCATCCTCCAAAAGGTTGTTTTCTCATAACAGAGGTGCACAAGGCTGGTTGCTCATAATTTTTGAATGGTTGGCCTACTTTTGACTGAGAGAAGTGACAACGAATGAAAGTGATTCATTTTTATTTTCTAATCTTTAGTCACACTAATCAGGTCACACAAATAAAACTTGTTTTTCAATCATTTAGTTGATTGCTTCCTTTTTCCATAGATATGTAGAGAAGCTTTGACTTAGCCTATATATATAGAGAATCTATGAACTTATTGTAGGGTAAGATATGAAGCTACTAGAAGAAAGGAGAAGTTATTGGGGTATTAGATCCTAGGGTTTATAACAACTCTTCATTAGATAGTTTTTCCCACTCAAGAACAATAAAGATTTCTTAATGGTCGCAAGAGTAGTAGCTCGACCACTGGCGACAGTGCAATCATTGTAAATGGCAGACATGGCTCCCTTGCATGATGTCACATGAAGGCCTATGTATGGCCTGAGTGTAAGTAAGCCCTAAATCCAAGATACTTTCAAATTTGGTGTCTATGAAAAGAATAAATTGAAGTAAGATCTAGGAAGATTGGTTTTGGTTCACGCCATTTAAATAAATTTCTACTATGTTAGGGTTTCATACTTTTATTGCAAGCTTTTCTTATTTTTTGATGACATCTTTGACAACATGAAATAATTTGTGTAGAATTTTTTGCCAAGTTGCTTGCCATGGTTTTATTTTTTAGAATCTTTAAGTATGGGTTTCCTTGTCTCATTCCAAAGCTTCCATTTGAGAAACTGTTGAGAGAATGGTAGCCATTGTAAAAGGATCAGCCAATCCACCTACCAATGACACCTCACAAAAAATCTCCAATGCTTCGTAACATTGCTCATTTTGAACATATCTTGAAATCATAGAATTCTAGACATGTCTTTGAGACATTTTGTCAAATACATCACATGCATCCTCTAAACAACCACATTTTGTAAGCATAGTGATAAGATCACTACAAACAAAAACATTAGATTCAAACTCACTTCTCATAGCATCATCATGAATTTCTCTGCCTTGTTGCAAAGCTAACAAAGCAACAGATGCTTTGAGAACACAAGGGAATGTGAATTTGTTTGGTTGTAAATACCTCCCTCCCATCAATTAATAAATCTTATGAAATTATTTTCTCCAATCAAGTAATAAAGACTAAGAACTTATTTGTAATGGCCATTGTTGGCATATGCCCTGAGCATTATATTCCATATGGATATATTTGAGTTTTCTATTTTGTCAAAAATCAGTGAGCATTTTCTAGACTGATGTGTAGTATGTGGATGTTCAACAGTTTGGTATTTAAAAATATATTATTTTTGTATTCATTTATAATGAGTTGGGCTAATGTTTTGTAATTCATATTTTTTTCCTTCTTTATTGAAAATACTCAAGAATTTTATTACTATAAGTACCATTTGTTCCAAATTTTTATTAAGCATTTGATTACACAAATGTGATTCTAATGTCTTGCCCAAAACACAGAGACTAGTATATTTCCTTAATTGCTTGATTTATTATTATTTCAATTATGTTTACTAACTCCTCACCCAAAGGCACAAACTGTGGTCTTTCATAATTGCTCATTTTTTTAATAGCAAGTACTGACAATTTTTCTTTTCTCAACTAAGATTCAAAAAACATACTCTTAATTAGTTTGAAAGCTATTCTCAATGTTTGGATTTAATAAATTCAACACCCTTTTTGTTCTTGGGATGAATTTCAAAATCTAATCAACATAATTAAATCTTATTTTCATTAAGAAGAGAGCTCTATTTACTAGCAACATTATAAGCAATAGTAAGGAAAAAGTGCTTAAGAATACACTAGTGGCTTTTATAGACTGACTATCTAAACGAGTAATGATGTAAAAGAAGATAATCATAATTAAATGCATAGGTAGTCTTTGTATTTGAGTTCAAAAACTTGCAAAAGCTAGATGGTATCAATAACTCTGGTGTCTCGACGAGTCAAATCTTTAAAGCATGAATGAGAAAAGGCTCTTTGAGTTTCCATGCTTTAAACAAATTGTGAAGCACAATTTAATTGGTATTCAAAGATATGAAATGGAAAACAAAATTTATCTCATGAATGATGCTACCAAATCAACATGTGGAGGTTGCCAGTAATTTGTCTCATGAGCCTATTTGTATCACTTTTTTAAAAAAATTTTTTCCCTTTATGATAATCCTAATATTTTTGGGAACAATTTAGTAAATTTAATCTATCAATTTTTTTTAATTGCAGTAGCCTTATTGTAGAATAAAAAGCTAATGAAATTAGAAAGATGGGAGAGTATAAGTAAGGAAAAACTACAGACTAAATGAGTTAATGTTTTTTTTATGGATCTATAAGTCCAAGATAATTTTCATGGATCTATTTTGTGTTACTCATGGGTTGAGCTAGAATAACTTAGGTTAGTAAAGTTTTTTTGATAATTGGTTTAGTTTTAAATGTTTAATTATCATTGTGAGCCCTGGGTCCAACCAGATGTAGCCATCATATGTTGGGTGGTACAAATGTATTTGGAAAATCATAGTGTATCCAAGTCAATGTCAATTTTAGATACACTGGATGGCCAATATGGAACTCTTCCTAGGTGGACCTGATAATGATGAGGCCCAATACATATAAAAAATTACCCTTGTATTAAAACTCAACATAACAATCTTAACATAAATTAGAACTTTAATACATTTAAGTTACATATAATGTAACTTTCTTGTTTGCCTGATGCTTTATATTAGAATACAACAAAGAGTTTATTACTAATGAAGATATCTATGATACTTGTGTTGATAGTGTATTAGTCAAGTGCCATGGAATCTGTTTGAGCAGTCAATGTCTATTTTTTTAGCTCATAAGAAAAGTCATTTCACATAAAACTAATATGTAGTAGTATCCACTATCTTTTCTTAGAATGTCATATGCTTCTTTCTTGTCTGCCTGATGCTTTATATTAGAATACAACAAAGAGTTTATTACTGATGAAGATATCTATGTTACTTGTGATAAATATGGCAAAGGAAAAGAAATAGAACAAAACAAAGAAGAAAAAATAGAGCATGGATAGAAAACTAAAAGAATATATTCATCTATTCATAATACTATTCAAATAACACTACAATACAATATTTAGGGCTATGAACAAGCTTCTAGAAGTAGCTAGAAGGAACTTGAAAAAGATAGAGTAAGCTCCAAGAAACTTAACCACATACAGAGCAATCTGGAGTCTTCCAGAGTTAATGCGGTTACCAACTCCACCTACCAAAATAGTAAAGGAAAGCAGCATAGAATGGAATGCTACACATAGTTGAATTATTTCTAACACTCCCTCCTAATCTCAACTGTTACAATTATCAACACTAACAATTCCTAAGAGTTTTCTTTGAAATTCAAAAACATTCTTTCCCAATGGTTTTGTAAAGATGTCTGCAAGCTGGTCTCACGATCTACAAAATTCAAGAGAAATTTCTCCATTTTGGATGAGCTCTTGAATGAAGTGAAAGCGAGTGTCAATGTGCTTGCTTTTCTTATGGAAAACATAATTTTTGGATAAGGAAATTGCAAAACTATTATCACAGAAAATAGGAGTTGGCTCCTTTTCAACATGTGCAAGATCATTTAGTATCCTTCTTAGCCATACCGCTTGACAAGCTGTTGTAGTTGCAGCCACATACTCTGCCTCTGCTGAAGATATTGAAACTATGGGTTGTTTCTTGGATACCCATGAGATAAGATTTGTTCCCAAGTGAAAAGCATAACCTAATGTGCTCTTCCTATCATCTATGCTACCAGCATAATCACTATCTGTGTAGCCTGAGAGTGAAGAATCTTTAGTTTGAGTGTACCATAATCCAAAGTTGATGGTCCCTGCAACAAATCTCATAATTATTTTTTCTACCTTCCAATGTGATTCTTTTGGAGAGTCCGTGAATCTGGATACAAAACTTGCAGCAAAAATTAGGTCTAATCTAGTTTCTGTGAGGTACGAAATAGTGCCAACTAGCCTCTTATACAATGTAGAACCAATTGGCGGTCCATCATCTTGTTTGCTCAACTTTTTTCCTTGAGCAATGGGTGTGTCTTCTAGTCTGCAACTACCCATTCTGAATTTTTTCAAAATTTCTAAAGCATACTTTTGTTGACAAATAAAAATAACTTGAGCAGATTGATTGATTTCAATTCCAAAAAAGTATTTCATGATTCCAAGATCAGTCATTTCATACTCCTTTTTCAGGGCATCTTTGAATTCATTTAACATCAAATTTCCTGTATAGAGAAATTCATCAACATAAAGACAAACAATGAGAATTTTACCTTCATTATCTATTTTTGTATAGAGAGTTGGCTCATGATTGCTCCTGATGAATCCACTGTTGATGAAGTAAGAGTCAATCTGACTGTACCAGGCTGTTGGGGCTTGTTTTAAGCCCTACAATGCTTTCTTCAACTTATATACTTTATCCTCTTGCCCTTTGATTTCAAACCCTGCTGGCTGATCTACATATATCTCTTCTTCCAATATGCCATTTAAGAATATAGATTTGACGTCCATTTGGAAAACTTTCCATTTATTCTGAGCTGCAATAGCGAAAATAGTTTTGACCATGTCCAATCTTGCTATTGGAGAAAAAATTTATCCATAGTCTATGCCAAGTTGCTAAGAAAAGCCCTTGGCAACCAACCTTTCTTTATATTTTTCTATATTTCCTTTGTCATTCAGCTTTGTCTTATATATCCACTTCACACCAATGCTGGTTTTGTCACTTGGTAGATCAACAAGATCCGAAGTTTTGTTCTTATCTATGGCACCAATTTCCTGATTCATTGCATCAACCCAATGTTCCTCTTTTACTGCTTCTTCATAGTGGGTTGGCTAATATGAAAAAAAGGCAAAAAGATTTTGTTTGATTGCATTTTCTTGCTCATATATTTCCCTTATGCTTCTAGTTATTTGATTGTCTATAGATGAAGATGAATCACTGTTGGGAGAATTACCATTTCCAAAGTGTTGTTGCTGACCTTGTACCTGCAATCTTGGTAGCCTTGGTGGATGAACTTGTTGATCTGAAGGTTCATCAAATAGCTGTAATGGATTCAGACCATTCAAAGTTTCATTTTCTTGATCACTCCATGATTTATTCTCAAGGAACTTGACATCTCTACTCACCACAAATTTCTTGGTGATAGGATTGTAGAGTCTATAGGTTTTTGAATAATCACTATAGCCAACAAAGATGCACTTTTCACTCCTATTGTCAAGTTTTTGTCTTAGCTCCTTTGCAATGTGTGCAAATGTAATGCAATTGAAAATTCTAAAATGAGCTACATTCAACTTTGTACTAGGCCAAGCCTCTTGTGGAACTTTTCCTTGAACACTAGTTGTAGGAGATCTATTTAAAATATAGACTACAGTAGCAACAGCTTCAGCCCAATAACCATTTGACGAATTCTTTTCTTTGAGCATGCATCTAGCCATATTCATGATAGCCTGATTTTTTATTTCAGCTACTCCATTTTGTTGTGGAGTATATCTTGTTGTGGTTTGTGTAATGATGCCATGTTGTTTGCAAAAGTCTATGAAATCCTTTGAGTTGTTTTCTCCTCCTTTATTTGATCTAATCACTTTTATATATTTACCACTTTGTTTTTCAGCTTCAACTTTGAATTGTTTGAACTTTGAAAAAGTATTTGACTTGTTCTTGAGAAAATAAATCCAAATTTTCCTACTAAAGTCATCAATAAAGGTCAGAAAATAAAAGCTACCACCAATGGATTGAATTTGCATTAACCCACAAAGATCTCTGTGGACTAGCTCTAAGTGTTCTTGTGCTCTATTGGAGGAAGATGGGAAGTTATCTCTCTTATGTTGTCCAAGAATACAACTTTCACATTGACTGCCAAGTGATTTAAAAGCAGGAAGACCTTTGACCATAAATTTCTTTTGAAGAAGACTAAGACTTTTAAAGGGAAGATGACCAAACCTAGAATTCCATAATTGTGTCTCATCCATGATTGAGACATTGTGGGAAAATGACCATGATAGAATGGCACTCCTAAGATTTAGGGGAAACATTCTATTCTTGGTTCTTTCAATCTTTGCGATAAGTCTTCTACCAGGAGGTTTGTCAAAAATACAAGTTGTACCTTTAAAGATAATATCATAGCCATGTTCCATGAATTGACCTACACTTATGAGATTATGTTTTAGATTTGGAACATAATAGACATCATGTATCTCTTTTCACTGATTTTGTTTAGTAAGAATAGGCACAATTCCTTTCCCTTGATATTTTACTCGAGAGTCAACACCAAGAGTAATTTCAGAATTTGTAGAAGTTTCAATGCAAGAAATTAAATCTTTGTTACATGTCATATGATTGTTGCAGCCACTATCCAGCAACCAAAGGTCTTTGGTATGAATGTCTTTAGAAATATGGCAGGAAAGAAATATTTCTTTAGAAGATTCACCTTCATTATTGGAGACATGTGCTCTACCATTGTTTTGGTTTGACTATTTCTTTCTGCATTCAGATTCATAGTGTCCAAATTTCTTGGAGTAGAAGCACTGGACTCTAGATTTATCAGTCCAATTTCTGCCTCTTTGTACTTGATTATGAGAGTTTCTAAATTGCCCTGATTGTTCTTGTGTTGATCTTTCTTCTCCATATTGATTTTCTCTGCCTCTATTGCTTCTCCCTCGGTTGCCTTTGCATCTATTTCCTCTGCCTCTACCTCTACTGAAAGAGGATTGAGTCTTGAAAGCTTGTTCCAAAGACTCTTCTTCTAGATTCAGTCTAGTCTCATGTGACAAAAGTGATCCAGTTAGCTCAACTACTAAAAAAGTAGTGAGATCTTTGGACTCCAAAATCGTTGTGACAACCATTTCAAATTTCTTTGGTAAGCTTCAAAGGACTTTTTCAACAATATTTTGATCTTCAATTGTTTCATCATTAATCCTGATCCAGTTTACAATTCCCATGACTCTGGTCATTAATTGATCAAAATTCTCTGAGTTAGACCTTTTCAATGTTTCAAACTGGATTTGCAAGGCTAGGATTTTGACTATCTTGACTTTATCATTACCCAGATTTGAGAATATCCCAAGCTTCTTTTGATGTTGCAGCAGCTGTGATTTTTGAGAAAATAGAATCATCAACTAAGTTTTGAATCCAACATTTTTCCCTATTCTCTTTCTTTCTCAAATCAGTAGCTACATTTCTCTGAGCATTATTCATAGCAGCTAAGTCTACTGGAGTGGGCTCTATGTAGCCATTTTCAATAGTATCCCAACATTCCCGGGCTTGCAAAAATGACTTCATTCTCAAGGACCAAAATTCATAATTTTTGCCAAGAAGAATGGGAGTCTATGGCATATTACTAGAAGTAGCCATGATTTAAAAAAAAAACTTTCAATATTAAATATTCTCCCTTTTGAATACTCTATAGTTCCTTAAGACTCTTGTGACCTTCAAATATTTTAAATATTCAAGAGATATTTCAACTTAAACAAGAATTTTACCAGGGAATTTTGACTTTAGCCACTCTCCATTACAGTATGAAGAGTATGAATTCATCTCTGGGTATTAACAATGACTTTCTTCTCTTTTGCAACTTCCTTATAAGCAAATTTTTACTCTTCGAATCACCCAAAGAGCAACTATTCTAGTTCTGAATCTATGTGGCTCCTTCACTCCACAAATGACAAGTTCTGTAGACTTTTCCTTGGTTCCTTCTATTGAATCTGATCTAGCTGCTCTCCAGTTCAATATGAAGAGACTTATGCAACCTTAACTTGCAGCAGCTCTGATACCATGATAAATATGGCAGAGGAAAAGAAATAGAAGAAATAGAGCAGAAAAAACAGAGCATGGACAGAAAACTAAAAGCATATATTCATCTATTCATCATACTATTCAAACAACACTACAATACAATTTTTAGGGCTATGAACAAACTTCTAGAAGCAGCTGGAAGCAACTTGAAAAGTATATAGAGTAAGCTCCAAGCAACTTAACCACATACAGAGCAATCTGGAGTCTTCTGGAGTTAATGCGGTTACCAACTCCACCTACCAAACTAGAAAAGGAAAGCAATGTCGAATGGAATGCTACGTATAGTTGAATTATTTCTAACAACTTGTGTTGATAGTGTATTAATCAAATGCCATGGAAATTGTTTGAGCAGTCAATGTCTATTTGTTTTAGTTCATAAGAAAAATCATTTCACAGAAAATTGATATGTAATAGTATCTACTGTCTTTTCCTAGAATGTCATAGGCTTTATGCTCATTTGATGATATTGATAATAATTTACACAATTACATGGTACTACACATTTCAATAGATTGTGATGCTACTCTTCTCAAATTGTGAAGGTATGCACATTTCTAGCAAAGCGGTGGTTGTAAATTCTAGATGCAATAAATCATTGTCTACCTGACATGTCAAACTTAGTAGCACAAGTTCTCATGTGATCACCTATTATATTTTCTTGTGTTTTTACTATGTCAAGTTCAAATTTTAGTCAATAATTATGTTAAAATTTTATTGTTAATGATTTCTTAGCAACTAGAATATTTACATGTTTGAATGATGGAATGAGCTGCTAGCATTATAAGCAAACTGGATAGAAAAAGAAAACAACTCGTACTCAAAAAATATGATAAAAATGTTCTATAAAATTTTATAAGTGATGTAAATATTGGTGAAGCATAAAAGTGGCTGAACACATATTTCACATACCAGAAAATTGGGAACCTCCATGCTCTTGACATTAGTATAAATAGAATGCACATGCATATCTTTAACAGTTTGATTATTTAGACAAGAACAAAGACCTTTGAACAACCAAATTGATTCTAATAGTGTTGTTTTTGCATTGTAGCAATTCCCAAGCACCTGAAAAAGGCATGTAGCATTGGCATGTAGAATGATTCATGTCTTGAGCAAATTCTTTTTGTTTTGAAACTTCCAGCTCTTTCTCCAAGTAAAACTGACAGTTGTAAGTATAAATAATACAACTTTTTCCAGCATCCTCCACACTAGCTTTCCATGCAATTTGTGGAGCTATTGCCTCAACATCTAGCAAGCTATTTTATTTTATCTCTTTCAAAATAATGTAAAGCTTTGTCCTATCTAAAAGCAATAAGAAATAAAATTTTATTAAATTATAATATTAAATTTTTATTTCTCAAACTAAAAGCTGAGCACTTGGATTGGTATGTATTCTCTTTCATAGAAATTTATCCATATTTTCAAAGATTTATACTGTTGACTAAATAGTTTTGTTTGTCATGATGAGGATAAACCGTTGGCCGCCCATTAAATATTGGTACTTGTGTTTGAATAATATCACCATTAATCCTGTAAAGAATTATAAGAAGCATCTACTTTCCTAATTAAAATAGAGTGATCTTCATAGAAATAACTTTTATTACTATGGTCAAAGATAATGCAGATAATGGAGCATAATTCATAAGCTCAGAATTTAGCATAGAGTAGAAAAGTTGTCATTTTGTGTAGACTCTTTCCCAACCTTTTTCATCAATTTTTGTTGTTTTTTGTGCTTGAAAAAAAGTGTAGTGCATCATTTTCTGTATATTGATGCATTTCTTACATAAAATTTTTCGATCTATAAATTAAAATTTCATCTACAAAATCTACAATGGAGCATGGTGGTTCATAGTCCATACATTATATTCAACCTTAATTTCAAATGCTGCTATCATTAAATGTATAGTACTAGATTAAAAATAGATCCAATGGCATTTAGATCAATTAGATTCTTGAGCTTGGAACAAGATGTTTGCGCACATTCATACAAATATATTAATTGCATGACAAGAATGATCACTACTTTTTCATCTATTTTCTCCTATAAATCATAATGCATCACTCTCCAGTAGATTCTTGACGCTTGCGACACTTGTTTCAATCGTCATCACCATTGTTTTTTTTAAAATCCTAATCATCAATTACTCTTTAAGTGATTGCATTGAAAACATCTCAAAAAAAAAGTCATTGAAAAAGCATTCCATCTTGCATTTGCAGGAAGGATGATCAATAGCATTTATATTTATCAAACAATGAATCTATGAAGCAAATTTTAATATTTGGATTTTGTAGTGGAATAAATCTTAGAAAGAAGATGGAAACACACGTAACTGTATCAAAACAAAAAGTAAACATTCTCCCACAAAGATAATTTCTCCCATGGAGAGCTGCCAAGTACCCTATATAAGTGCACAAGCTATAGGGTAAAAAATAAACATAATAGAAGCTTGATGTTTTAAATAATGAGTGAAGAGCTTATAGAAAGCGGTGTTGGCGATAACTATACATGAGTTAGTATGTTATAAATTTGGAGAGCTGATTGTGTTAGGTTTAGTTTTGGAAGTATTTTATATTAGGATAGAGTTAAAATGTCAAATAAGTTTTAGTTTATTGTCAAGTTTATATTCAAGTTTGTTGGAATTGGTTTTTTTTTTATAAGGTTATATAAAGAATGTAATCTTTTTAAGTCGAATGTATAAACAATTTAATTTGTGTGTATTGTTCATTTTTGTATTTGTGTTATTTTTCATAATTTTATCATGGTATCAAAACTAAAATAGATGTTAATCCTTCACAAAATTGTTAAAGAAGATGAGATCATATATTGAAAATTAATCATCATAAATAAGACTAGATTTTGTCATGGGGAGGGTAACATAAGTGTGTTTTCAAAAATGCGATTCATATGTTTTGTGCATGAACCAAATCTGATTATTTAGTTAAAATGTGAATGAATGGAAAAGATTTATTGATAATAACACTAGTGCAATGCAGATTTTTTGTCAGTGCAAACACTAAGTTTGGACTTAGTTTTAAATATACTTTTTTATATTAGAGATAAAAATGTATTTGCAACAACTATCTTCTTTACGGGCATCATTTTCAAGAGCGTTCCATTTATTCTAGTTGTATCTTCCACTAATGAAATAGGTATTTTCAACCATGCATTCTATTTGAGAGCAAATTATAGTAGGATTTATTGTTCTTAATATTGGTAAGACCATGTTGTTCCAAGCATAGACTTTAATTAGGAAATGGTAGCTAACAATGATTATTTTGTTGATACCTAGAAGAATTTTGGCTTCAAAGATAGAGAATTTACTAATATGGTAGAGGTAGTGTTTGGTAGTGTAGTATAGAAAAATGTACTCTATATTTTCACACTTTTTTTGGGACCTCTTAATTAAATAGACTTAATTAGGCCTTAATAAGCCCTATTTTACATTTACAAGCCTAATAAATTACATTTTTGGAAGGGGAAACCCAACAATACTTAATGCCAACACAATACTTTACCTTGGGAAATGTGTTTTCCAAGAATAGGGTCCTCATAGGGAAATGGTTCCACCCTAGGCCTTTGAACCTGAATTTAAATTATATTTTTTCTGGTATTTTAATTTGTCCTTGAATTCAAATTTTAATGTTGGCTAGCAATGTTTCATTTTCGAGAAAATAAGGATACATACCTATCAATACAAGGATATTTAAACATTGAAATCCTAGAATTTTAAGAGAAGCAAACTAGTATTTTGAAGTGAGAAAAAATAAAGCTAATTTTATGATCAAAGGCATTCAAGAGCAGATTTATTAGTTATTTATTGTAGCATTCAAGATCTCAAATATCATGCATGTTTTTGGAGCTAACATTGTGATGTAGGTTTCAAAGATTCAAATCAAGAATTTAAGTCATATTTCAAGAATCAAGATCCACATCCATTGAAGCCATTTCATGCAACATCAAGATCAATATTGTAGATTTCCAAAGGTTGATTCAAGGGTTTGGTGAATTGCAACATAGCTCGTTCATTCATCATTCCTTTCACATTTCATTATTTCAATTCAAGGTTTAATTACCCAAACATGGTTTGAACAAGGCAAACCCCCATTCACCAAAAAAATTCAGTTTTTCCCTCTTGTATTTGTGTTGCAGATTTTAGGTTGAAGAATGATTTAAAAATTTTTGAAGTGCAAGATTAGAAAAGTTGTCAAAGTTGCAAAATTTGTCAAAGTTGTCATCAAGCCACAAAAACTCACCTACAGATCTAATTTTTGACTTTTCGACACAGAACCTCGGATCAAATAAAATTTATAGATTGAAATTAGAGTCTCCCAAATGTTGTTTGAAATCCCTGATAAAAGACCCATTCACCCATGGGAAAATGAGTCTCAGATGACCTCCTGAAACTACCTTTTGGTGATTGGTAAAGAATGCTTTGCCCTTCTCAAATCTGTAAAAAGTTTTAGTTTTTGTTAATATTGAGCTTTATATTTCTATTTCATGTTTTAATGTCATAATTTATTATATTTTCTATTTTTTAACTTTTCTCTCAAAAGTGTTGTTCAAGCTGAAACCCCTATCCTCAAGCATAAGAAAATCAGTAGATTCCTTCATTGAGTTGACTGATCTAAGGGTTGTAAATCAATTCTTTGTGTGGATCTCATTTCCTAATGAAATAGTGAGAAATAGGTCTACATTTCAAATTAATTCACCCACACAACACGAAACACCTATTTTTCATCATTTCATTTTGGTGAATCCAACTTGTACATCAAAATTCTAAAATTTGGAGTCCATTTAAACCCTAGATCTAGGATTTGTACTAGTTTTCATTGCATTGCATTGATTTGAATCTTATTTAGGGTTGTTAATTAGCATTATTTTGCATCTCATCTAGGGTTTTAGATTTGCATTTTGCATTCTTTGAAGTATGAAAAATTTAAAAAATTTCATCAATTTTACAGATCTTTTTCATAACATTTCATGATCAACAACTTAAATAAAAAAAATGAATTAAAATTGCATTTCAAAATAGGTCTATTTTCTTGTCATTCAAGATCATTTCACACTTACATTTAGATATGATTTTTCAGAAATCAAAAACTGTAATTACCTATTTGTAAACAAAACTTGAAAAAAATAAGTATCAACTAAGAACTGTCTAATTTGATTTTTCAAAACCCTAAAGTGAGACCCATTCACCTATGGGAAAATGAATCCCTGATCAATCCCATTTATGAATTTATGGGAATTAAAAACCCTTAGTTTGCATTCTATGTTTCCGCATTCAGATCTCTATTTTAGTTTCCAAAAATTTGTTTTCTAATATCATTCACATTAAGTTTAATCAGTCAAATTATTTTACATTTCAAAATCAAAATTTGAATTAAAAGACATCATTTTCAGGTTTTTGCATAGTATAATTAGAAATTTATCTTGTTTAATTTGGAAATTGATTTTTACATACATGCATTGCAATTTGGGTGATGCCACAATAATGGGTTACACTTTCTAGGACATCCTATTTTTTACAAAAATCATATATTTTTAGAAAATATAATTATTTAAACATTAAAAGGTTCCATTTAAATGATTTTCATTGAAGAGGGTTTTATCAAACCCCCTAGATCAAACCCCTTGGATAGAACCCCGCTAGTTTTAAACCATACCTATAATGGAGTCTCCTAAACACCTATCAAAATACTAATAAAAAATCACTTTCGATTTACCTTTTGGGGGATAAAATGAATTCATTTATAATTTTTAAGTATGTAGTCCTTAATATAAGTTTCTCAGAAAGTATAATTTTAAATATTTTTAATTTGATTATTATATTTACTTTTTATTTCTTGTGAATGTAGGTTTTTCATTGAAAATAAAGCTCTCTTCTCTACACATGTGGAAAAATAGTAGATTACCAGAAAAAATAAAAAAATATCTATACTCTTGGTATTGATGTCCTTGATCCAATTTTTTTTTGAATTTTGATACAGACAAAAAAAGTTGTGTTATATAGTAAACCTATGTCTAAATTGTAATTGGTTTGACTTCAAAACTTAATTAAGAAAAATAATTCAATAAAACACTATGAAACCAAATTAAGGAGCTAGATATCCTTGTTACAAATCTAAATTTGAAAAAAACATAATTTTATCCTTCATAGAAAAATTTATGTGTTATATAGTAAACATCACTCTTTAAAAATGGTGTTTACTATTGAAAACCAGTTATCGAAGGAGATGGAAAAAGAAATGAAATTTAATTCAATTTTTTTTAATATATATATTAATAATCTCTAGAAAAAAATGTCACAAGTCACTAGTTTGCATCATCTTCAAATTCATCATGGTTTAGTAGCTATAGGTGTCCGAAAGTGAAGATTTTGTTAAAAACGTTCAGTTAAATGTCAAGTTTGGCGAAAAAGTGTAACCCACTATTGTGAGATCACCCCTTTATATTCTTGGGTGTTTGATTGCATTTTTCCTATTATCCATTTTGGGTGCACCTTTGGTTTGTGAAACTTGTTTGAGCCTCACAAATTGGTTTCCTATTGCCAGTACTATAGTGAGACATAGTTTGAGACTCATGTCATCCTATAATACATCATTTGTTGTGGATCTTGGGTGTTCCAACTCTTTCACTCACAATGTTGACACTAGTTAACCCACTATGAGTCATACCCATGATACTTTGTTTCCTATTACCTCCTTACCAACAAAAAATGTTACAAATATTTTTGAATCAATGGTTGCTATTACCTAAGAAAAATGGATGAAGAATTAGACAAATTGCTAAACTTTCTAACTTTCGAACATATTGTTGGTATTGTGATTCCTATCATAGATAACATGAGGAGAATGATTGAAAATGAACAACGAATAGAAGTTGTGTGTAGTCTATCTCATATCATTAATCAATATGTCCCTACAAGGGCTAGTTGTGGTCAAGCTTTGGGGTATACCAAAAGTCAAAGTGGAAATCCAATTCCTCCTTCCACAACCATGACCTCTATTCTGACATTAACTAATCAGACCATTACTACAACCATACAACCTACTAGCCATGTTAATACTACCTTAGGTGTTTCCATTGGGAATCCCTTTAGCTTTGTGAATTCAAATCTTGCATCTCCTAATCCGTCTCCCCTCACAAACTTACAATTCTCTTGTGCTTTGAATTTACATACACACCTTCACCCTATTCACCTCCATCTCAAAAAATGAACAATGATCATATCCTTAACCAATTCTTGCAAAGTTTTCATCCGTCCAACAAAAAATTGATACATTAAATCAAAATCCAAATGGCCAACCTTCACAATATGTTAAAAGAAACCCCTCATCCTTTGAGATATTGAGAACACAAATGCCACAAGGTATAGAAATTATTAGATTTCAGAAATATTGTGGGAAAGGAGATCTTGTTAGCCATGTTTCCAGATACACAACCTTATTTAGTGACTTTATTTTTTAGGATAAAATCTTGGCTAATCTCTTCCCTAGATCCTTGAAATACACTGCCTTGGAATGGTTTTGTTCCTTACCAAATAATTTCAATATGCCCATTCAATGAACTTGTTGATGCGTTTCTCAACCATTTCCAAGTTCACATGGGTCCTAAGATGACCTTAGAAGATTTAATGACATGCATGAGTAAAAGGATGATGGAAAGGTCATTGGGTTTATCTCTCATTATCAATTTCTTTACTTGCAAATCAACATTAAGATTTCTAATCCCGATCTTCAATGAATGCTCATTGAAAATTTGCAAAATGAGTTTCAAGATAAGATTGGGATGATGAAATTTACCTCCACACAATTGTGTACAACCCTCTATGATTACTAAAACTTGGTTAGTATTCGTGAAGTGAAAAATCCCTCTAACCATTCTGAAAAATCAAAATCCATGGCTCAAACCAACTATCAACCATTCAAGAAAATAAAATAAGGGATTTTTACAACTAAAATCCTCTCAACCAACTCAACATGTTGACATCCAAGTGGCTGATATAAAGACAACAAATGCATATACATTTGGAGAGAAGAATGGATAATTTACCCCTCTACCTAATATCCTTCATTCTACCCCTCTACCTGATATCCTTCATTCAATCATGTTGGAGCTCCTAAACATGATCTTAATTTCCTTACCCCCTCTTAGAGCTCCTAATCCTACTAAGATTTTACCTCCAAACTATAGACAACATGCCTTTTACTATTTTCACCAACAAAATAGATATGATATAGAAAATTGTAAGCATCATAAACATATTGTGCAAGACCTAATTGATTTTAATCACATTCAAATTGGTGGTGTTCATGATAAAGGTAATAAATCCTTAGCCCCTCCTAACCAAAATTTTCAAATCTTTACCAACCCTATGCCAAATCATAACATCTCCTTTCTCAAAGCTAGTGAAAATAAGAATGATGTGATGAATGTTGACACAAATAATGACAACTTGAATGATAATGAAGAAAATCCTATAGATAGTCTGATTGGATTCATTGAAGTTCAACCTTGTAAGGGCCTAACCAATATGTCACTTGATATTTCTTTATCACAAAATGACATACTTAAACATGCACCCAATGGTCCTCTTTACATTTCCGGAAGAATCAATGACAAGCCTACTAATGTGATATTAATTGATCTTGTCTATGTCAAGAATGTGATAATTGAAGAATTCTTGTTTGTGCATGAACTTTATCAAGATACTTCTAAACAATCAAAAGAATGGATCAAAACACATAATGGTTTTTCTTGCCCTGCAATAAGTTTGATAAATCTTCCTCTAAGAGTTGGACCGAAAAAATCGAATGTCTCATTCTCCATCATCCTGATGTCAGATGAAATTTCATGTGAAGTTAGGCTACCCATGGCTTCACTCCATGAAATTCTTCTGATCGGTATTGCATAGATGCTTAAAGTTTACATTAGGAAAATAAATCTATACTATGCATCATAGTGGCTTTAATATTGTGTCTTCTTGTGGAAACTTCTAATTAAATTTCTTTTGGCTCAAACCTATGGAACATATTAGGCCTCATGAGCACTTCTTTAACAAATCTCATCAAAATTTTAAGGGAAAGTGCATAGAAAAATTATCCCTTAGTAATATGCCTGAAACAATGATTGAGCCTCCTATCCTTGATAAAACTATGATTGAAACAAAAGCCCTTCCAAGTAACCAAAATTAACCCATAGAAAATCCTTCACCTATTTCCTATAAAAGACTAAAAGATAACCAAATAAGTCTCATTGTGCCTCCTAAAATCAAACAAGTTTATAAAGTCAAAGAGAAAGTGGTTGAACAACCTCCCATGGTTCCTTCTTTTCCTCCCTTGTAGAAAGAAAATAAACCTATGGTTGACAAACCTGCTGCTACATAGTCGCAACTTGAATATAGAACAAAAAAATAGAAATGCTAGAGATCGTAGGAGTAGACGTTATGAAATTTCTCATCTGGTTCAACAAAACATGAATCAACAACTAAAGATCAAACAACAACTCAAGAAATGCATGATGATTCTCCACCTTCACCACGACAAGAAAATGCTATATCTCAACCACAACAAAAACAAGAACCTTCAATGGATATTATCATTAGACCCTCTATTGTGATTAACTTGGATGATGATTATGAGACTACTAAGATTGATGAGGAAGTGCATATTGAGCTTAATTTTTTATGTTTTCCTCTTGCATGAGCTTACATAATATCAACCATGATGATCCTCCTAAAACAAGTGACTCACCAAGTGTTGAACCTAGTGATGTTCCTAGTACAACACTTGTTGTTGTCCCTTTGGCCAGTTATTCACCTTTCGCATATGATGAAAAAGATTGAGATGTAGATGACCTGCTATAGGTTGACTCATATGTGCTTTACTAGTCTTTTATTTGTCTTTTTTTTCATGTTCTTTTGTGTGATTGCATGTGTGTAATGTGATCCTCCATATCATTCTGTTTGGCATGTCTTTATGCTCATTCTTCTATTTTTACCTACATTCTTCTATATGTCATAAACATTTAAATTTTCTCTTGTCTTGTGTTTTCCTTTTGGGGATGATGCAAGGTTTCAAGACATTTATTTCTCTTCCATGTTAACCCAAAAGTTTTTTCTTTGTTTTCACTCTCTATGTGTTATTCTTTCAGTTCTATGAGTATTTGGGGAATGATGATGTTTCCAAGCTTTATAATAACATTGTAGAAAATACATATGTTGACCTTGAATCCGTGGATCCCTTATGTGTTTGGGATTTTTATTTGGGGGAAATCCCTTTTTCATGACATAGCTTCATTTGGAAACATATGTTTGACATAGGGCTTTCCAAATAAATTCTCATGTATTGTTTAGCATTTATCATTTGCTAATTTAAAGTAATTTCTCATAGCATGGTGTTTAGCAATTTCTTTAAAGTGGGGGAATACATTGGAATTACCATTTTTTCCTATAATTTATGTCTCATAGTGTGATCTTCTTATTTCATACAATGTGTCTTCTTCTTGGTGGTGTCATTGGGTTTGATGTCCTCTAATATTTTGATATTTTTGATCATATCAAATTCCTCTTAGTGGTGATTCTATTGATTACATTCCCTCAGTTGCAAATCGTTTATCCTTGATTTGTCCTCTCTTGGAGACATTAAGCATGATGTTCCATAAAAGGAGAGTATACATGAAATAAGCAAAACCTGATTGAATATACTATTTGAATTTTTTTCATAAGTACTTAGCATAGGACAACTTGATAGCCTTGTGGAGCTTGGAAACCTTTTCATGGCCACCAAGCATAACACACCTTGCTTTCCAGTGGAGATATGTTTTTTCATAAGTTCTTAGCATAATACAACTTGCTAAGCCTTATGAAGCTTTAAGTCATATAGTGTGGTACCTTATCAAAGCTATCAAGAGGTATAAATTTGGTATGGTTATGGGAGCCTAATAAGATTCTCGCATTGGCCATCTTTTCGAGGCTCACCTAATGGACAATAGATTTCACTAGCCTATGTGAGCATATTGTTGTTTGTATAGTGGACAACGAGTTTCACTTGTAAACATTTTTGGACAAAAAACTAAGGCTTGATCCATATTCAGGTGGACAAAAAGTCAAGGATTGATACACCCGTTTTATTTTATTTTTGTTTTCCTTTCATTTAGTCTTTAATATTGTATATTTTTGTATCTTGTCTTGCTAGTGCATATCATACATCTTGTGTGTGTTCCTTTGTGCTTATGTCGGTTTTCCATGGGATCTTGATTCTCGGGGATTACACAACCTCCTTGATCTTTGTCATCCTATCTCACTAACATTTGTAGACTTGGACCCTCTCTTGGTGTATATTTGTCTACTTCAGTGTGAGTTTGACACAAGGTTATCCTCTCACTAAAGTGGCGCCTAATATGATGTAGAAAAATTCACTCCTTTACATTTCCTCACTTTGTTTAGGCTTTCTTAATTAAAATGAACTTAATTAGGCTTTAATAAGCCCTATTTTACATCTACAATCCTAATAAATTATATTTTTTAAAGGGGAAACTCGACAATAATTAATGCCAACACGTAAAAAATTTCCTTGAGCAATGTGTGTTCGAGGAATTGGGACTTGGGACCCATTCTCCCATGGGTGAATGAGTCCACCCTAGACCTTTGAACCTGAATTTAAATTATGTTTTTGGTTGTATTTTACTATTCCCAAATTCAAATTTCAATGTCAGCTTGTAATGTTTAATTTTCAAGAAATTAAGGATAAATACCTATAAATACAAGGTTATTTTATCATTCAAATTGTAAAAGTTTAAGAGAAGCAAGCTAGCATTTTGAAGTGAGAAAAATTAAAGCTAATTTTATGATCAAATACATTCAAGAGTAGATTTATTAGTGATTTATTGTAGCATTCAAGATCTCAAGCATCATGACAAATTCTTAAGCATCATGCATATTTTTGGAGCTAACATTTGATGTAGGCTTGAAAGATTCAAGTCAAGCATTCAAGTCATATTTCAACCATCAAGATCCACATCCATTGAAGCCATTTCATGCAAGATCAAGATCAATATTTTAGACTTCTAAAGGTTTATTCAAGGGTTTGGTGAGTTGCAACATAGCTTGTTCATTCATCATTCCTTTCACATTTCATTATTTCAATTCAAGTTTTAATTACCCAAAGGGGGTTGGACCAAAGAAAACCTCCATTCACCAAAACCAAACAATTTTTCCCTCATGTTTTTGTTGCAGATTTTAGGTTAAAGAAGGATTGAAGACCTTTAGAAGTGCAAGATTGGAAAAGTTGTCAAAGTTGCAAAAGTTGTCAAAGTTGTCATCAAGCCATGAAACCTCATCTACAGATCTGATTTCCAACTTTACAACACTAAAACACAGATCAAATGGAAGCTACAAATTGACATTAGAGGCTCCCAAAAGTTGTTTGAAATCTGTGACAAAAGATCCATTCACCCATGGGAAAATGGATCTCAAACAACCTCCCGAAACTGCCTTTTGGTGACTGGTAAATAGTGCTATGCCCTTCATGGATCTACAAAATTTTTGTTGTTTCTATTAATATTTAGCTTTGTATCCCTATTTCAAGTTTGAATTGGCATAATTGAGTAGATTTGTTATTTTTAATTTTTCTCCCAAAAGTGTTGTTCAGGCTGAAACGCCCACCCTCGGCATAAGGAAATCACTAGATTCCTTCATTGAGCTGACTTACCTAAGGGTTGTAAGTCAATTCTTTGTGTAGATCTCAATTCTTAATGAAATAGTGAGAAATATGTCTACATTTAAAATTAATTCTCCCACACAACATAAAACACCTATTTCTCATCATTTTAGGTAGATAGGTGGACTTACAAAATATAGTAGAGAAAAAGAAATCATCCAACTATATGGACTATTGAATGTGTTGGGATCACTTAAGTATATTCGAAAAGGTTTTCAAATGAAATATAAGTTCGTCAACAATCTCTATTTCTCATGTTGGAGCAAGAGCGGTGATCGAGGTCTTATTAAGAGTAATGGTGTGTTCATTTGTCTGTTTAGTGGGTGTTTGACTATCAAGAAGCTGTTGGAGATAACTGTGCATTGAACATCTATATATGCTAATGTGCTGTCATGAATTTGGAGAGCTAACAATTCTAATTTCAATTTCCAAAACTTCATAAAACAAAAAATTTAAAATTGACAATTTTACATCCAAGTTTGTAAAATATAAAACATATAATCTTCTTCAATAAAATATATAAACAGTTTCATTTTTATGGATCTCTATCTTTGTTCTGAACAGGTAGTGATCAATCCACAGTTACAAATAATGCACTAGCTGTTTAAGAACAAATAATATGCAGACTGCTTATATTATTCTTGTGCAAATAAGAAATAAAATACAATGTGTAGTAGTCAAAGCACAATTAGTTATGATATGTCAGCTGTTTACAAAAACCGCAAATAACATGTCATAGTTTAAACCTTTTAATATAATATATAAACATGAATTACCTTGGGTGAACACCAAATCTTAATGTTTTAAGAGGACTCACATTTAACAAATACATAGCCTCAACTTTGAATGTGAGTTCTATTTTAACAGCAAACTGGAAGTCGTAAGATGGAGTCCCAATTGGTCTATGAAAAAGCTCAACAAAGAAAACGAAAACAGAGGTTACAAAGAAATGAAAAAGAGAGGTTATGTGTCTCTACTTGAACGGGTGCTGCTTACATCGATATCACGCTGTATATTCGAAGCTAAAATCTCTATAGTTTTCTCCGCATCTCCCCCAATAGCCTCAGTGACTTCTCTCTTGTACTTGTACACATACGAAACATACAAGAAGAACAACCCGTTGAGAAATGACAGAACAGCTAAGAATGCGTAATAGTAATCCAGATGAGATGCATTGGTATTATTCACAATCCATCCTCTATGACCTCCTCTTCCTGTGATGTCACTCACTGCTGTAATAACAAAACTGCTGACAAAGCAACCCACGCCTGTAGAGCTTGTAAATAATGCAGTCCCCAGACTTTGCATGCTTTCTGGAGCTTGATCATAAAAGAACTCTATTTTACCTATTTCCAGCATTGCCTCAGCAATGCCCAGCAGTACGTACTGTGGAATTAGGGTGAAAAAACTTCTGGGCACTATTGCCTTCTTGTTATCTTCAAGCCCATGGTCTTTAACTGCATGTAGTCTTTTCATTTCAACAGCCATTGCTACTGCCATGACAAAAATGTGGATTACCATTCCCACTCCCATCCTCTGTAGTACAGTTATGCCCTTGGGATTTCCTGTGAATCGTTTCAAAATCGGTACTAAGAGCCTGTCATAGATTAGTGTGGTTATGAGCATGGATAGAGCGAGGAAGGCTGTGACACTGGCTGCTGGGATTTGGAAGGAGGAACCCAAATGTCTGTCCAGTGTCTCTGACTGTTTCACAAACAGAGTGCCAGCTTGTGACATGATTATGCTTGGTATGATCGTAGCCAACCAAACTGGAAGCATTCCAATCATGAGCTTTGTTTCCTCCACTTCAGTCACGGTAGAGATCTTTGAACAAGCATTTGCATCATTTATAATTGCTGCCTTGTCGAGAAATCTGTAAAAAGTAATTGTTTTCAAAGAAAAGACCCAGGAAAAAATTGTTAGATTATAATATTTTAGTGAGTTTCTGAAAAAACGTGTAAGTCTTTTTCGCATCAATGTTTCTTATCACATTGTAATCATCCTATTATATAATTATATATATAATAGTAGAGAAACAATATATACTATTATAATATTATATTATAAATATAATATATTTATCATTTGACTTAAAGAACACATTTAAAGATTTGATTAGCTTTGATGTTGGGATTTCACCCAACTCCCGTGCCTGTTTCCATTTCATACCATACACCAGCACCATCAGAGCTTCCGGCTCGCGGTACCACGGTGTCCACTGCAATACCACGACCCACCTACTTGCTATCCACGGTCTCATGGTTCCCTCATTCTCAGTCTCCCGCGTTACCGCGACCTTTCCGTGAGTTGCCTACGGTTGCACGGTTAACCGCCAAATCCTTGCTACCACTGTCCTGTGGTCTTCATCTTAACCATCCGCGGTGGCACGGTGCTCACCACCATCACGCGGCCTGCAGTCTGACTAACCGTGACAATGTGGTAATTGTGGTCCCGCGGTCTCGTTTGTGCCCTCTCGTGGTGGAGTGGTGTTCACCGCGATACCGTGAGACCTTTCTCTCTCATCCGCGGTAGAGCGGTTTTTTGGCTTGTTCGACGATGGTGTTTGTTGGGTTGCATGCTAGCCAATAGCTAGGATAAAAGGATGAATATTTAAATCAAAAGGACTTGTCTTTATAATGAATGGACATTTAGTTGTAATGTTTTTGAACTTTACAACTTGGCTTAATTTATTAGCCTTTAATAATGTTTTTTTTTTGAGTGGCCAAAAACTTTGATATAATGCTAGTGTGTTTGTATTTTTTGAGTAGTGAAGAAAATAAAAAATTGCTCAGTAGTAGCAAATTGTTATT
Source organism: Sequoiadendron giganteum (assembly GCA_007115665.2). Taxonomy (NCBI): domain Eukaryota; kingdom Viridiplantae; phylum Streptophyta; class Pinopsida; order Cupressales; family Cupressaceae; genus Sequoiadendron; species Sequoiadendron giganteum. The sequence goes on from CM021100.1 coordinate 438,571,701, forward strand.
ACTGTTCTATTAAAATTTCATGAATATATAGAATACATTTTCTTTGTAAGTTGTGTGTGTCTCTGCCTCTATTCCTTCACGTAGTATTAGAGCTTAAGGTTATCTGTAGAGTCTTTTAGAGTGACTAAAAGGAATGGCTGCAAGTAAAAGGTTGTCTAATCCCCAAATTCGATAGTTAAATGGCAAGAATTATGACTACTGGTCTATAACAATGAGAGCTTTGTTTTGTTCACAAAACTTATGGGAGTTTGTAGAAAATTGGTTTTCAGAACCATCAAATGTAGCAGCATATAATTCTTTGGCACAAGTAGAGAAAGACTTACTGAAAGACAATAAGGACTCAAAAGATCACTTTTTCATTCTACAAGGAGTACATGAGAGTATATTCCAAGAATTTCAGCTACAACTAGGTCCAAGCAAGCATGTGACATTTTGCAAATTGCCTACCAAGGAATGGAAAAAAGTTAAGGCTGCAAAGTTACAAATACTGAGAAGAGAGTTTGAGACTCTGTTTATGAAGGACAATGAGTCTATAGATTAATATTTCACCCAAATAATGAGACTGGTGAACTATATAAGAACACATGGAGAGAAACTAGAAGATGTTAAAGTGATAAGGAAGATTTTGAGGTGCTTACCCACAAGATTTGAATCAATTGTTGTGACTATAGAGGAGACAAAGGACCTCACCCAGTATTCAATTGATTAGCTTTATGCTTCACTAATTTATCATGAACACAAGCTCAGCAGAACAACTAGTATGCCATTGGAGCATGCATTCAAGACAAAAACTTCGATTAACCAAGGAAGAGACAAAGGTAGATCAAATTTCAGAGCAAGAGGAAGATGTTTCAACAGAGGTGGAAGAAACAACCTATCAAGTTCAAATCGAAGAGGCTGCAGCCAAAACCCATTGCAAAATCAACCTCAAGGTCAAGGGTATGAAAAATCTCAGGTCCAATGCCATTATTGTAAAATGTTTGGACATTATATGAATGAGTGTAGGAAGAAACAGTATGATATGGGTAGACAAAATATAAATTTTACTAAAGAGAGTTAGGAACAAAGACTAGATAAGAGCACAATGTTTCTGACATGTAATGTAGCACAAGCTAGTGAAAAAGAAGTTTGGTTTCTAGAATTAGGCTGTAGTAACCACATGACAAGAAATTTAGATTTATTCACAAGTTTAGATGAGAATATTAAGTCATGATGTCACATTGGGTAATGACAACAAAGTGTTAGTTAAAGGAAAAGGAAATGTTAATATTCTAACCAAGCAGGGGGAGCAAAAATATATTTCTAATGTTTATTTCATGCCAGGTCTAGAACACAATTTGATGAGTGTAGGACAGTTAGTTCAAAAGGGTTATAGATTAACTTTCAAAAATGATCTATGCACAATTTTAGACAAATACCCAAGTAGTCAATTAGTTGCTAAGATCAAGATGACAAACAACAAAATGTTTCCTTTAAGAATTCAGCTAGATTTGAGCACAAACTATGCACAAGCAGAAGAGGTAACAACTGGTATTCAAACTATCTTTCAGGTAGAAGTAAAAGATGAAAACTGGCTATGGCATTTACAATTTGGTCATTTGAATTTTGATGGTTTGAATTTGCTCCATAGGAAGAGTATGGTAAAGAGAATACCATTAATTGAAAAACTGAAGAGAATTTGTTAGGGGTGCATACTAGGAAAGCAACATAGAGAGTCATTCCCAGTAGAGAGATCGACAAGAGCAAAATCCCCTTTAGAAATTGTTTATTCAGATCTTTGTGGTCCAATGCAATCACCTTCAATAGGTGGTAGTCTTTATTTTCGGACTTTCATAGATGATTATTCAAGAAAGACACGGGTTTATTTATTAAAGCACAAGAGTGAAGTGTTTAATTTCTTTCGTCAGTTTAAATCACTTGCTGAAAAATAGAGTGGTCATTTTATTAAAGTACCAAGAATAGATAGAGGAGGAGAATATGTTTCAAGAGACTTTTTAAACTTCTGCAAAGATCATGGTATACAAAAACAATTCACAACCAGATATACACCTCAACAGAACGGGGTAACTGAGAGGAAAAACATAATGATAATGGAGATGGCTAGAAGTATGCTGAAAGCCAAGCATTTAACAAATGAGTTTTGGGCTGAAATTGTATCTTGTGCAGCATACATAATGAATAGATGCCCAACAAAAAGTGTCATGAATATCATCCCTGAAGAAGCGTGGACTGGTAAAAACCACAGTGTATCTCACATGAGAATTTTTGGATGTGTTTCATATGCACATGTACTTGATGAGTTGAGAAGAAAGCTTGACAATAAAGGAGAGAAATGTATATTTGTTGGTTACACTGATGAATTCAAAGCATATAAACTGTTCAATCTAGCAACTAAGAAGATTATAATCAACAGAGATGTTCAATTTGTTGAAGATGAAGCATGGGATGGAAGTAGAGAGAGTACAGTTAATGTAATAGTCAATATCTTCAAGAATAAAATAAAATTTTGGTACCTACAAATGTTCCTACTGCTGTACCAATTCAAGTTTAAGCAAGTGGTCAACAAGTGACACCATCAAGCAATGTAAGAGCAGCAACAAGAGGACTGTAGACATCAACTATAGCAAGAAATTCTGGTGCAAGACCTTCAAGTCCTTTTTCTGCAGATTCTAGTGATCTTTCAAATCCAACACTGGCAAGTATGAGAAGACAAAAAATCAGAAATATAAGTGACATTTACAATCAGAATGAAGGTGAGAATAATTCACAGCAGTTCACACTTTTTGCATTCTATTCACAAGCTAAAGATCCAATTCATTATGAAGATGCAATTAAAGAGGATAAGTGGATAACAACAATGGATGAAGAGATTGAGTCAATTGAAAACAATTAGACATGGAAATTGCAGAGTCTTCCAAAAGACAAAGATGTTATAGGTGCTAAATGGATTTATAAAACAAAATTGAATAGTGCAGAGGCACAAAGCAAGATTGGTTGTAAAAGGTTATGCACACCAACCTGGAATTGATTATACAGAGACTTTTAGACCTGTAGCTCAACTTTATACATTCAAAATGTTATTGGCCATAGCAGCACATAACAGATGATTAGTTCACCAAATGGATGCGAAATCGACATTTCTCTATGGCTATCTTGAGGAGGAAGTATATATTGAACAGTCACCTGGATATGAGAGAATCGGACAAGAAGACAAAGTTTACAAGCTGAAGAAAGCACCGTATGGTCTGAAACAAGCCCCAAGAGCTTAGTACAGTAGAATAGACAGTTATTTCACACATAATGGTTTTCTCAGATGCAGCAGTGAACCAACACTGTAAACTAAAGTGAACTTTGGATATTTTATGGTGGTGGTTGTATACTTTTGGAATAGAGATGCAAAATAGATTGCTCTGAAATAGCAAAAATTTATGTTGTTTTGTGTTAATATTTTATGAATATAATAGAACAAATCTTCAGTGTAAATTTTCCTGCTCTCTGTCTCTATTCCTTCATTTGACGTGTTGTGATATTGCTATCAGGATTCAACCATGTAGTTTTATGAGTCAAACTCATTGACCCATGTTTCATGGGCAGTGATTCACAAGAACCCATCTCTCATGATAATGAATGGTCCACTTAGCACTCATCGCATCTAGGTGTTGCTCACAGAGGTGAAGCACTAGGTCTTCCTGGGGGGTCACCCATCCAAGAACTACTCCAACTCAAGCGTGCTTAACCACAAATTTTCGACAAGGTTAAGCCAACATAGCTTGCAACCACATTTGCAAAACCTTCAGCAAGTGTTGTGCCTTATGAACAATTCATTATAGAGCCCCTTTAGCTCATCGATTGATAAGTAGGAGGTACTTTCCACAATGTGTCAAATAGTGATATTGTTATCAAGATTCAACCGTGTAGTTTTACGAGTCAAACTCATTGACCCATGTTTCATGAGTAGTGGTTCACAAGAACTCATCTCTCATGGTAATGAATGGTCCACCTAGCACTCATTGCATCTAGGTGAAGCACTAGGCCTTGTCGGGAGGTCACCCATCCCAGTACTACTCCAGCTCAAGCGTGTTTAACCGTTACATCTAGCTTTGATGTGTTCAAGTGACTTATCTGAAATTACACTAACTATTTCAGTAGAACCCACTTATAGTATGATTTAAGATGAACCATATAAACAAATCAAAACTTAGAGTATATTATTTAAACCAATATTATATTTATGACAAATTTACCTCAAGGCCGGAGTATGATCAATGGGATATCTGCCTTTAGCAAGATATTCTTTGGAGTCCACCTCGTGAAGATTAGAAAGATCCGAAGGAATTCTCACTTTCCAGTTCCTCGCTACCCTCCCAAACACTCCAGCAATTCTCTTTAGAGGGCTACCTGTTACTATTTTATGCCTGTAAAATGGGGTTCCAATCAAGAAGACAACACCCGACGTGATGACTGCTGCTGTGATGATTGCATAGCTTACACCGAAACTCAGGTTGTCTTCTACGTAAATCAGAAATGTTTTGCCAAACAGATTTCCAAAGAAAATAGTAAACATCCACCAGTTGAAGAAGTGGTTTTTTTGGGATTTTTCTTTGGGGTCGAAATCATCGAATTGATCTGCACCAAAAGTGGATATGGTTGGTTTAATTCCTCCTGCACCAACTGCCAGAAGGTATAAAGCCAGGTAGAATATTCCAATTTGAAGCTTAGAAGCTTTCTGGCATCCTTCTCCTGATGGGCACGGAGGAGGTCTCAGAGATGTCAAAGACACAGCCAGTGTCAAAAGTCCCATTGCCTGGATGAAACCTAATATCAGTTTAGCTACTTAATAACAGTAGTACAGATTAAATCATTTGAAGTTAATACTACTATTTCAACCAAGAGAGTTTACTATTTGGAGAAAAAGAAGAAAGAAAATTCAGGTTATTCATTCAATTTACACTTACTAAAACACCGAATATTTGGAATTTTGATTACAAACGTAGAGATGAATGTAGACAAAACATACCAGTATATAAATGAAGGAAAAAGCCAGGAAGGTCCAGTAGCGGCCCCAATGAGTATCAGCAATATAAGCCCCAAGGATGGGCATACTCCACATGGTGCCAGTCCATATAGTGACATTCCTTGAGGCGGAAACAGTGCCTTCATGTAGATTTTTAGTGAGATATATCACCAAATTAGCCCATATGCCACCAAAGGCCAGCTTCTCACAAAACTCATAGCCTGTTCAATCCCAACGATGGCCAAATTAATAATATAAAGTATTAATATGTTTCAACTAGAGGAATAAGACATTGATTAATACATACCAACTATAAAGGAACAAGCCTTCAATCCCCCTGTCTTTTCTCTCGAAACTGGCCTCCCTCTCAGATCAACAGATCCATCTAATGCAATGTTCTCTTTTTCTGTTTCCCATCTTGTCTCTCCATTGCTAGCCATTGGTTTTGATCTGGTCCTTACCCAAAAGCTAGCACCAACTTCAGGGCTTTTCAAACGATACAAGAGATTGCAAATACTAGATGATTTTAAGTATTAGCATTCTTATAAATGTTTCAAACATTGGACAGAGAAATGATGTATTCCCTTTCATTATCATGGCCCTTCACAAACATCCAATGCCGTTTAAGCATAATTTTGACTAAAGTTATGATAAGATTGTGTGTGTTTTGTCACCAATCTTTTATACCATAAAAAATCAGAGGCTGCTAATGGACAAAGTTATTGATCAAAATCAGACATCACAAATCAAAACATTAATTATTCCAAATTTCAAAATATCTTGGTCAACATATTGGATTAATACATATGCATATCATCAAAATACAAATGGGTGGCGTGGAAGAAGGGGTAAACTTTTGTAGCCAAGGAAATCATGTCAAGAAAGCTTTTATATTAGTATCACCATATGCTCCACTTCATATGGTATCTCCCACTAATTAGGTCGACTTTTTCTTTTGGACGTATGCATACTACCAAATCTTGCACTAGAAGATCGTATCTTTTACATTTTAGATTGTCTTTTTCCATCATAAGTTTTCTCCGACGTTCTATTTCTTTAAAATGATTAGATATTATCATGGTGTTCCACTACGAGATTCTATTGTATGTTAATCAATTTATTGTCTATCTGATATATTTTTTTCTTCGATGTATACATATAATTAACTTTTTTATGATGTCAAGAAGGTGTAGAAAGATATACGGTATATAAGGGAATCTAAGGATATATATTAATTTAATCGAATCCAACAAAATATTACTTTAAGGAGTTGAGATTGATTAATATAATAAAAGATCTAATTAATTTGAGATAAGAAAATATAAATATTAATAAGCGACAATCTATTTATTTGGTATTTGGTGAGATGTCAATCTTAACTACTTTGAATAATTGAAATGTTATAAAATGGTAACTAGAAACTGGTAGGATTACTAATCAAGGGCTTGTGACATATGAAATCTAATAATGCGTGTGCATGTGACTAGACTGCACACATTATTCTATCTTTAGAAACTTTGTTCTTGTAGGGATTCATCACTAATGAATTTTTGTGTCAATGTCTACATATCTTGCTTGCATATGTTTCTGCATATGTTTGAGAAATAGGTGGCTCTCAAATGACCTCATAAGACTTTCTATAGATAGAGGGAAGGTTACCAACTTGTTTGACAATATAATTAGACTTTTCCACAAATGTAACAACATCAAGAATAGAAAAAATGATATAATATGTTAATACACTTGAGATTGATGTTATAAGTTACATGGATGCAAGATGCACTTTACCTGATGATCTATTGATTTCTCTTACTCATTAAAGTTAAATTTATTATAATTTCCTTAAAGACAAATTCCAAAAAGCACATGTCAATACCCTTGGCGAACAAGTCAATGGGTAATGATCATATTCATAAAAACTTGACCTATGAAAGCATGCCACTTGAAAATTGAAACTAGAGGATTTAATTATAATCATAATTTTGTTTGGGGCATATAACTACATGAGAAAGTTAGTCTATGATAATGGAAATCTAAGGATGTAGACAAAACCTTATTTACAATGAAGTACCAATATATCAAAATAATGGACTAGGGATTATTGTTAAATAGTTTACTAAAGAGATAAATTGGGTGTTGATATAATGCATTTATAAAATTCTTATAAAATACAATAAAATTAAGTAGTATATATACCTATTATGCAATATTATCCTCTATATAAATCCATAATAATGTGTTTCACTAAGTGATAGTATATTTCTCTATTTATGTGGTCTTTCTCTTTGTAGAATCACATATGAGATTAATACTCTTATGTTATAAAAAAATAAAATAAATTTAAATATCGTCCATTATATACAACTATTATGTATTAATTATTTTTATAATTAAATTATTTTTAATTAACTTCTCTAGGTTGCTAATCAAGATCTTACAACAAATAGAGAAAATACTATAAAATAATATTGTATCTTCATATATTTTTAATATCATATGTTTGAATGAAAGGAAGCAAAGTTACAAAATATGAATCTTACTCTAATCTATGAGAGGAGGAATTTGCAAAGTTAAACTAATCATACAATACAAGGAAATAAATACAAATTCCTCATACCATAACACAATGATTAATGTGTAAAATATATTCTTGAGAGGAAAATATACACTTAAGAGTAACTCAATCTATTTTTCAATAATCAAAGGTTATATTACACATGTAGAGTGTAAGAATTTATACGAGTATTTTAAACCAAAGATTTGGGGTAATTTTAGTATCATAACAATACTTAGAAACCTTGCTATCAAAACCTCCAGGTCAAGTACCCGATAAATAGATGAAGCAATACATGAAAGCATCAAATGATAATTAGAAAAATATGACTTATAAATACTAAAAAATGTGTCTTGACCATGTATCCCTAATCAAAACTACTACACCCAAATCCTAAGATCAATCCATATGTTTGAAATAGTGTATTCCTTTCACCTACCATTAGTTTTTCATGATCTATATACCAACGTGGATGCTCTATTGTTTCCTTATTGTATATTTTCAATGATTCCTTATGGAATATCATAACATGTATCATAAGTTGCTCAAGAAATGTAAATATCTATTAAATCTATTTTATGTGTTATAAATGTTTTCTACATTTCTAATGTGGGAGGCCATATATTTTAATCTAGAATAAGTTGATTGGGTCCATTTAAAAAATTAAAATTGAAAAGATCTATATGTGAGGTAATAGGTAACTAATGTTGAACAACACACAATATTTATTGTCCAAATATCAACATCTATAGCCAAAATATTAGTTTTTCCTTTCTATATCCTAAAAATTATAATTTTGTATTCTTAAAATTGGGAGAAAGATTAAGACACATTTCCTAACATTATTGTACTTGTTCAATGCCTTGTAATACCAAAGTTAATACCAACACTATCAACTGAAATGTAGGGGGGGAAAGAGGCCCATAGAATCATATAGCACAACCTAAAATTAAATATGTTCTCACTAGCTTTCTCAATGCATCTGCAAAAATTTTCAAAGTCTCAAATTTCTCTAATACAACCATCTCATCCTTTACCATATTAGAAAAATGGTATTATAAATCAATTTACTTCATCCTGGCATGTAAGGTTGAGTTATTTTTCATACATATGGAAGTATCTATCATATAGAACTATAATGGATTATAGAGTTGGCCCACATATGAATGTAAATACTTTATAAAAATTTGATTAGTTTCCATGTAGTATTATTTTATAGTGAACAAAGAAAACAAAAATTGTATCTTACTTGAATATATTTTATTGTACTACTAATCATAGTGGAAACATATCCATTTGTGGATATCCTACTATCAACATCCCCAACCCAATCTAAATCAAAAAATCCATGAATACTCACCAAGGGTTGGCCCCTTGAAGAAATATCATGACAATAAATGGAGTAATAAGTGTTACTCCATAAATATTTGAAGGCGCTCTTCATTTAAAATCTATATGCACTCATCCCTGATTAACCATGAATTGAACCAAGAATGGAACATTACTTGGATGATCACTAATCTATTACAAACCATAGAATACATTAATCTCCAAATGGCACTACATAATATAATTGGGACACATTCTCCATTTTACTTGGGGAAGTCAAACATGTTTATACTGATAAGTTAGATTCCATTGAAAAAATAATACATGATACTATGTAACTTGTCATCTTGAACCCCTCCAACACTAAGTTTTCATACATTGTCTAGCCTGGTAATAGTTGTATCTCCTCTCTATCTCTTTTGATCTCCATACTCATGATGAACCTAGTAGTCCCAAATTATTTTATCTCAAATTATGTTGAAAGTTGAGAGTTAAATTCATAATCATGTCCTCATATTAATTGAAAAATAACATATCATCAAAATATAATATAATAACAAGGAAATGATCATTTTCTATATTATTTAATAGATGCAATAATCTAATTGAGATCTCAAAAATTGCAATGTCAATATATAGGAATAAATTTTTTATTACCACATCATAGGAAATTTCTTAAGACCGTACAAAAATTTCTTGAACTTATAATCCAAAACGTTTTTACCTTTTTCAACATAGTGTTGTAGTGAATTCATATATTATTTCCCTCCAAATAACCATGAAGAAAATTTGATGTCACATCCATCTATTCAAATTCAAGTCCAAAATTTCTTACAATAGATAGTAAAAAATAAATGGGTCTCAACTTAGCAACTTTTAAGAAAATATCAGCACAATCAATTCCATCAAGTAGTAAAATCACAATACTATGTCTTAGTTTTTGGCCAAGATGGACATTTTTATTTTTTATAAAGGATAAAATTATAATTTTTGAAACATAGATTCTCAATATCGATATCTAGGCATGGATTTTTTTCATGTTTTTTTGTTATATTTTTTTAATTAATTTATGAGTGATTATAACTATAATTTGGACATACGTATACGTTTCCCAACATAAATTCTTGTGTATATGTTGAAATTCATTTTTTTTTGGTGAAACAAGGACATCAATACCTAGGGTAAGTGTATTTTAATTTTATTTTTTTATAATGGTTTACTATTTTTCCACCTCTGCAAAATGAATAGCTTGATGTTTGAAGAGAAACCTATGTTTAGTTAAAATTAAAAATTAAATATGTGATAAAATGAAAACATATCAAAACTATACTTGTTGGAAAGCTCATTTTGAGGGCTACAATCTTGAAAAATCTCTTGTCAAGTTAAGTTCATCTAAAGGTTCAACCCATGGTTTGAAACTAATATTTTTGAGGAAATTTTGATGCGGAAGCCAAACCTATCATACTTAACCCCTTCTTTCAAAGGACCCTTGAATGAAGGTACCTTCATTTGAAGGTTTTTCCTTTGATTGAAGGAACCTTCGAGTAAAGGTCACCATGCAAAAAAGCTCGTTTACAACATAAAAAAATTATTTTATGAAAAATGCCTTCATGTGAAGGTGTTAAGTTGCATACCTTTGCTTGAAGGTCCTTTAAGCGTATATTTTACTTCAATTGAAGGTGTTCAAGTGAATCCAACCCGACCACTAAAAAAAAATCATCTTGCTAACAGTGGGACATAGTTCCGTGATTTCACCCCAACTTGGGAATATACCTTTAGAAATAATATATCCTTATACTTCTCAATATTTCCATCAAAAGTAATTTTATCTTTGAACACCCATTTACATCTGTAGACATCCAAATTTGATCACTTCCATATGATCAAAATCGTCTATTCTATTCATCTATTTCGTTAATAGTGATCAAATAATTTATTTAATCATTATTTAATTTTTTGCCTAAGGTTCCTAAAGTATCTAATTAAATAAATTAAATACTTTACCTTACCCCCTTGTCTTCTCTAAATTAAATAAACATGAAAAATTATTTAATTTAGTCATTTAACCTATTTGGATTGAAAACCAATTTTTAATCCCTCTTTTTCTCTCTCCTTGTCACATTCTCCATAATCCTCTTTTAATCTAGATTAAATTAATTAATCTGTGATTAGGATGTGCACCACTTAATCAAGATTAAGTGTCACATCCTCCATAATCTCCCACTTGCCTCTAATCCCTCATTAATTATCCTAATCTTGTGTTTGCACAACCTTAATCAGAATCATTAGCCACATTTGGTTTACCTTTTCTGGTCAACCTTCCCACTTACCCTTTTTAGCCTAGACTCCCTTCCCCATGTGAATTTTTAATTCAAATTTATTTAACCAAGGTTCCTCTCTTCCCCATGCGAATTTTATTCTTCCAAGGTTTACCCTATCCCCATGCAAATGTGACATGTCATTTTACATGTGCCCAAGACTTCTAGAACCTTGGACTTGTCACATCACCCACATGTGACAAAATCTCCAGCTTTTTGGAGACCCTCTCTTATCCACTAGATTCTTCTAATCATTGTGAATTTTTAATTCACTTTTATCCTCCAAAGAATCTTCTCATCCCCCAAGATCCACCTCATGTACTTCCCTTCCACCTCATTTCCACATCACTCCACTCTAAGACATCTCACATTCCACATGTCAAGATGTGAGGACTTGTGAGTCCTCAACTCACCATAGCCCTTCATCTTGATCTTGTTCGATCAATCTCAGCCGTTGAATTCTCTAGAGAATTCCAATTAGCCTATAAATACCCCCTCATTTCTCTCATTTTAGGAGGATCAAGTCTTTTGCAACAAAACTCTTGCAAAATTACCATTCAAGCTCTCATCCATTTTAGCACTTATATCATCAATCCATATTGCATCAATTCATCTTGCATCCATTCAACTTCATTGCCATCCAAGTAGCACACAAATATTGAAGAATCAAAGGGCCAACCAAGGAAGGAGCAGCAAAGGAAAGGTATAACACAGTTAAATCATCATTTGTTTTTATCTTACTCCTTTGTTTCAGCCTTTTCCTAGGCTAATCTTATTGAGGTGCCCTTTTATCCTATTACTTCTTCACAGTGCACTATTAGTTTTCTATTTAGCATCTCACATTAGGAGTAGCATTTTATAAGGATCACAACATCTACTAGTTGTCCAACATTTAGTCAAAGGTGTTAATTCCCATGTGTGTTTTAATTTCAATGTAGCAATCTCCTCACTCATAAATATTCTTAAAAATAAATAATAATTCATCCTAATTCTTATTTCCTATTTCTAAGCTCATCTATGTTAATAATAAATGAAAAATAGGCTTCCAGCTAATTTTTTTATACCTATATGGTTATAATTTATGCCAATTAGAATTTCTCAAGAGTTAAGGTGGAGCTTCCACCTCCTCTTTGAAACTCTCTAAACTATATAATGTCTCTTTTTCTTTAGGTAGTTTTATGGGATTCTAGTTCAGCCTACTTAATCTTTTGGGGTAGTTAAACCACATCCTTTTTATATCTTTCTATGGTTTCAATAATCTGAAAGAAGGTTTAACTTCTCTAAATATAACACTTCTTCTATATATAAATTATTTTTCCATAGCCTAAATTTTGTAATCTTTAATGTTAATGCAATAGCCAATGATACATTTCATAGCCTTTTATCCAAATCAGATTCCACTTCTATCTAGGAACATGTGCATATGCCTCACAACCAAATAATCAAATATTTCATGGTTTTTCTCAAGCATTTGTCAATAGGTGAATCCTCAACATGAGTTGATGCAGGAGATTATTAACTAGATAATAATTTCCATTACAACTTCATCTACCCAAATATTTTGTTCCAATCCATATCCTCTAAGAAGATTCCTAATATTCTCCATTAGAATCATATTCATTATTTATGACAAGGAATATGAAAAGGGGTCTATGAATTTTTCTTGTCTCTCTATTTATTGATATTGATATAATATTTTTAAATTTTTAAATTAAAATTTACTACTATTATCTATCTTCAAAATATTAATTTTTTTAGTAGTATATCTCTATAGAATATATTTTAACTTTTTAGAATGATTGAATATCATACATTTACTTTTAAGAATATTTACACACGTCCTACTACTATAATCATCAATCAAAGATAGATAGTATAAAATTTTGAAATTTAAAATATATTAGCAAGACCAAATATATTAGAATAGATTAATTGTAATACACCTAAAAAACTATTAGAATTAGAGTAAAGTTGAATGTGATTTTTCTACATATAAATAATGCTTATATAAATCAAATTCAAAATTACAATCACTTAACACCTCAAAAAGTTTATAATTTTTATGGCCCTTATACCCTTTTTGCTTGTGTGGCCCATGATCTAGTGCCATATCGTTATCTTAAATTATTAGTAGCTTATTCTCCAAAGCATGAAAAACTATAGATACCCATAAAGAATGATGATTGGAAGTAGATTAAAGACTCTATCTTATTGCTTCAAATTGAGAAGGTGTAGATTATATAGATCTCTTCACTATAGGAATAAAATATTTGTTTGATTGAGCTATGCATATGTCCAAATAAAATAGACTTCCTATATGGATAACCTTTACAAAAACAATATTGCCTATAACCATTTTCCACTCTCCAGTTGATAAAATAACTTTTACACCAAAAATATTAAGTTTACATATATATTAAGCTCTATGTGAAACTAGGATGCATAGTACACCATTGGTCCACTTCACTTTTCTATCTAAAAAATGAATCAAGAAATTTAAATAGCCAACAATCCTTGGATGAGAATCATCTTCATGCTATATTTCCAACCATCATATTCATAATATTTAGAGAATCAAACTCAACATGGGACATGTGGAAAGAAGAATTGGAGTCTATCTACCATGCACTATTGAATGCATGTGTAGCCAAGGTCATGAAACATACATCATCATAATCCTAGGAAGACTTTTTAGACTTTTCATCAAAATCAAATTTCTTATTTTTCTCCACATTTTACTCTCTTCTGAAACAACCAAGTTTTCCCTAGTATAAATTTTTTCCCTTGGTCTTACTAGGATATTTGGACCTCCAATAGGATTTGGATCTGATGTGGCTTACACTCACACCCCGATTTATTTTCTAGAAAAATAGGGACCCCTTTGTTCTTTCCTCTTCCTTCTCTTTGATTTTCTCTGATCCCTTTACCCTTCCTTGTTTTCTTTTCATTCTTCCCTTTGGGTTTTCTTCATCGATGTTTCAAGGTTTCCAAGGATGGCATGCCATCCTTGTTATACACAAAATTCAATGCCTTTTCATTCCACCATCATTCATTTTAGAATTTTGTCCAGTGCAGTTGTCTTAGTTAGTATGTCTTTTGACACTCTTGACTCTTGATTCTCGATGGTAGTAGTGTCTTATTGTCTTGTTTGTGCTACCTTTCAATGCATTCAATTGTGTCACTATGCATTTATTGGGCATTAATGCATCATTTTAAATGAATTTAAAAGGGAGAATAAAAAAATTTAGTGTTCATTTGATAATTTCCAAGTTAAGATCTTTGTAGGCTCTACAACTTCCTCAAAACCTCCCTTAAGATGAAAAATCAACACTTCTCATAATTTGTTGTCCTCAGTTTTATGTAGGTGTCATCATATTCTTTGCACCTAGTTTGTTGTAGTAGAACTTGCACATTTCCCTCTTTTCTATCTATTTTTTCATCTTTGCTCCCTTTGTTCCCCATGATATTTCTAGGTAAGCTTGATGGATTTGTAAATTTGTCTTTGTTCCTTTGGTTTTTCTTTTAATTTTTTGCATGGTTTTGTCATCATGGTGATTTTGTTGGGTTGTTGTGTTATTTTTTGTAGTTTTCATTCACTTTTTTGTTGTTTATATTTCATCCCTCTTTTAGGATTGTTTATTGAGGTTTTTTGTTTGCCCAACCTGTCAAATCTTGTTCTACCTAGGTGCTCTAATTAAGGATGTTTATGGTTTCATAAAGTACCTGATCGGATCCTGGGTTACCTTTCCAATTTTATTTAGGGAAGGGGGATATCATGTCTCTGATAAAACCCCTTGGACTTAAGTTTTTTATATTTTGGGCTTAGGTGTAGATAATGGACATTGGAAATATACCTTATTGAGTCTTACCAAATATTATTTTATAGACCTCAAGCTATATTCTCAACACCCCATATTTGATAAAAATTCCTTTGAAAGGTATGTTTGAATAGTCCCAAATGTCAGACATTAGGGAAATCATTTAGAATTTCTCTGGAAACATAAAGCAAGATCTAAGTTGGATTCCCTATTTTTGAAACACAAGGAGCCTTTGTGATTTTGTTATAACCTTTCTTCTCTTTTGGGATGTAGAAGTAAACCAAGGTTAACAGATATTAAAGAAGGATTCCAAATAACACAAAATAGTATCTCAAAAATATAATCCTCGATTAAAATTTATTAAGAAAACATTTTGTATTTTAAGAATTGAGCCTCAAACATTCACTATTGCAAGTATGAGTAGTTGGTATTGTCATTGATGTCAACATGATTATATTTTTTTTTTCATTTTTCAATGGTTGAGAAGTTGTGATGATGCTTTGATTAGTTTAACTATATTGTCATTAATAAGCTATTGGTGTCAAGCTCTAGTGTTTCTTTTATTAGCTTCTATTTGTGGATATTATATGTTTAGTGATCATGAGGAATTGTTGAAGATGATGAGTATATGTCTCTAGTGCTTGGTTTCCAAGTGATTTTGAGAAAATTTTAATAAAAGAGCTAAATAGTGTGTTACACAGGTGTTCTGGTGTATTGTGTGGTCTTTTGGTTTCAATCCACATTTATTCTGTGTTGAAGATCTACTTGTGCAGTTTGGATTAGTTGGTGTCATGTCCATAATTTTTCACTAGAAAATGCATTTTTTTTTAATCAACTATTAAGCTAATTAAAGTTCTAAGTGATCATAGTTCAACATTAAATATATTACCAATATTATTCCTATCTACAATAGCATGCTCGTTGAATATTTCTCTTTGATCAACATTATCTTTTTAGGCTTTAATTTGTATTTACACTTTGATTATAATCTTCCCTCTGATTTTTCTTTTATTTAAGTTGGTAATAGACTAGTAATGATGGTTAACTATAATTTGTTTTTTTTATGAATATAAAAATAAAATAGATTTAAGCTAAATGCATCCCAAGAAATTTACCACATATATTTTTTAATTAAATTAAAAACTCATAATACAATTGAGTTTCTTTAGATTTGGTAGAAATTAATTTATTATAGGACCACCTATAATATTATTATTCTGGTTGCTTTGAAAATAATAATAACATGGATGACTTTGTTATCATAGTCATTGATAATATTATTTAAAACTATACTACTATATTATTATGTTTGTTCAGATAAATTGAATATTAAAATCAATATCACGCCTCTTGCTAGCACTATTGGCATGGTATACATCCCCTTAAAAAAATGGATGGATAATGAGGGAAACACTATTCTTACCTTAACTAATAGTAAAAACATTATTTAATTGCTTAAGTTTAAAAAGTTGGTGGCCCTAATTACCTACAAATATAATTTTAATAATTATCCAACAATGACTTCTATTGCGAAGGATATTAATGACCCATCAACCAATTGTTAATTTTATTATGCAACTCCCTAGTTTATGCCATCTTATTGTTTTTTCTCAATGAACCCTTAATAATAATAATATTATCCTTACTAAACCATGATTCATCCATAATAGTATTATTACACTCTTCTACATGGCATTGATAATTTTTCCTCAGTAATGATAGTATTATTGTCTCATCAATTCTTTAGACATTTATGATGTTATCGTTATAGGTTCACACTTGAACCTTTATTATTTAACTAGTAATGGGGCATTAATAGTATTATTATTTATTGACAACTCAAACATTAGAACGAGATCATGTTGATATTTTAATTGTTAATAAAAAAAAATTGAACAATATTATTATGAAGAAACCATTAAATAATCTTGAATCGATAATATGAGAGATGGCTAGGGAAATTCAATGCTCAAAATTATTATTTATATTTACTCTCAAATATTCATTGTTAATACCACTTGCATTTAACCAAGTAAATATTACTAATATTAAATCCTTAATTAACTTCAATATAATGTTGTAACATTATTATTATCATTAATGGAATAATATATTATTATTTTATATCATACTATTATTGCTGGAAGTTTTTGAAATAATAATACCACCTCAATAATGACGGTTAGCATCATATATCCAACACTAAAATTCGTTGATAACATTGTGATTGTTTAATCTATTTTTTTTTGTTCTTATTAAGGATAAATCCACATTAAGGACAATAATGATGCTGATTAATTTTTAACAACACATTACCACCATCTAACCAAATGAAATTGCTATTGTTAACTGAAATATAAGCACACTAATAACACATTTAATCTGTACAATTAATAGTATCATTTTCTATTTACACTCTTTAAATAATTATATCATTTTCTATTTAATAACTAAACATTCTATATTTTTTTTAATTGACATAATGGTTTTACATTGCAAATAGAAATCTTCTCGTGCAATATGATCCAATTATAGTTGTTGCTGTAATTTTCATTTGTTGCTGGATATGCTGCAATTATAGCTGTTATTGTAGTCTTATTTGGTTTTTTTTGTTGCTAATCCAATTTTTGTTTGCTATTTTATTTGTTGTTGTAGTTAAAGTTCATCATTACCACTAAATTTACTAACCCAGCCCATGCCATACTATGATTCCCATACTGTAATGTAATGTTGATGTCCTTGCATTTGGATTGTGACAGGAAACAAAATTTCAGCAACTTAGGGGCCTATATTTGCAACTACTTCAATCTGCTATCATTTGTGTTATTAATTTCTGAACTTCCAATATTAATGAAGATGGTGACTCCCGCACACTATCACCCAGAAGGTCAAAAACCTAGGGAAAAAGAAATATATAAAAATAAACTATATAGCATCTACTTTTTACTTTCTTGAGCTGAATAATCTCCCACCTACTCTTGACAAGTGAGGAATTAAATTGATGTGAACCCATGACACTCTAATCACTAATTTTGAACAGCTATTGCAAACTTATTTGGGTCTTTACTTATTACTGCACAGTTTTTACAAAATGAGTAAAAGATACAAAGCATGGTTAGACAGAGCAAGTCTCATTGATGTGTTTTTTTTTTCCATTGGTAATTTTTTTTTTTTTGTTGGATAAACTGCTGCAGAGGGGCAACACTCTATATTAATTATCAAAATAGAATATACAATTACAGTTTGTGGCAGTTATCCACTCCAGCCAATTTAAAAATGGTAGAAGCTTCATGCCTATTAAAACAACTATCTACCAAGGTACCTAAATACATAACCAAAGCCAAAACAGAAAATACAGACTATGCTAGAAAGCACCTGGGACTGACTGTACTGAACTTAGAAATAGGAAGTTATGTTGTTTAGTCTTCTTCGACCTTCTCAGGGTCGTCTTACTCTGAGTCCTTTGCCACCATGCTTTTCTTGTAGGCTATGTATTTTGCGACCATCGAGCAGTCAACTTTTCACTTCTAGTGTGCTAGACAAAGAGCTTTTTCCTCTAGGTCCATGTCGTCTAGTGGGATCCATTCTTCGCCTGTGCCAAAACCCCAGTCAGTGTCGTCCCTAGTTGGGAGGTCAACGTCGAAGCCTTCATTCTTCACATACCGCAAGGCCCATCTGCAAGGTAAGTTGGTGGTGAGCTTTGCCGCCCTAAGGAGGAAATTAATGCTCTGATCACGCACATCCCACAAGCATTCGAAACCTGTACGGTCAATCATCCTAATCAATGGGAACTTCGTCACCTCCCGACCCTGAATGCTTAGCACATTGTAATGTTGGGGCATAGGGACGATATTATTGTCATCGACATTGTTAAGGGCCCCATCAATGTCACCCAACTAGGTGTGATTAAACACCATCTGGGTTAGCTTCTTCACCAGAGATTTTAGGACTCCCATGTGGAGGCTGACCGCTAGAAACATGGCTGAAATTTCTGCATTTGTCCTAAACTTGTGGTATGCCTTGAGAAATTCCGGACCCAACACCTTCTTGGTTGCTTCCAACACAACTGGGTGAGAGCATGCCATTATCTCAGTGAGCCTTTTGTCCATAGTTTCTCCACAGAATTCCTATTGTTGCTTCTTAGTGTCCAAAGCTAGCGGTGTCTCCATTTCTTGTCAAGAAGGTTCAAAGCGCTTCTGACAAACCGGGCTTGCATTTTTGTATTTTTTATATATTTTAGGAATGTCTGGCTCTGGGTGGTGATTTAAACAATAGATGAACATAAAACCACATGATTTATTAACTTGAGCCTGCATTAGAAGACTCGTGTGAGCTTGCTGGCCTACCGCTAGAATTCTGATCGAGGATTAATTTTTCGGTATGTTTTAGATCCACACAATCTACCTAAAGCCTTGGGACTTGTTTGAGGGGCCACCACCACAACAACCACTTGATGGAGTTGTCACATCCGAATGGACTCGATGCTCATCCTTACGCCTATGAGTGATTTTGGTTGCCTTGTTTTGGGTTTGCGTCGCTGGGCTTTTTTTTGGCTCCCTAGCTTGGTGGAGCCTATGTGGGTGACTTAGAGGCTTGTTTTTCCACCTCATCTTCCATGTTGTTGCCTTCTCTATAGACGTGGCTGATTTTGAATTCATCAAATTTGGCGGTTAACTCTTTTATGTGTTGAAGGAGGTGGTTTAATTTCCAGTTTGGAGTGGAGCCACATCTGATTGCATTTATTGTTATCAATGAGTCTCCTTCCAGATGTACTTTTTGCACACCCAAATCCATTCCCATTTGGAGATCCTGAGAAGCTGTCTTGAACTCAGCTTCATTGTTGGTGCTGGGACCTAGTTGTAAGGATATTTTTGCTAAACTATTTCCTTGTGAGTCCCTTGCAACATAGCTCACGCCTCCTGGGCCTGGGTTGCCATGGGCTGCCCCATCAAAGTTTATTTTGATCCAATCTGGCTCTAGAGCCTACCAAATTACTTTCGCCCTTTTGTTTTTTTGGTTTGCTTTCCTTGTTCCTAGACAGAATAGGTGGTTTTAGGCCTTTGAATTTTTTGAGTAGATAATCATCCTAGTTTTTGAAGAGTGTCTAGTTTGATGTGTTGGCTCAAGCTTCTTCATTTACTACTTCTACTATTTCCTTTTCGATTTTGTCCCAAAGCCTCTCTTTGTTAAGTTCTTTGTTTTGAAAGATTCTACCGTTTCTCTCCTTCTAGATTTCCCAGATTACCAATAATGGGATGGCCTGCTAGATTCCTCCAAACACTGATTTGCTTGTTTTTTGTGGCCACATTTTGAACCACGAGGGAAAATCTGCAGGTATGGGGGTTTGAAATCCAAGTTTTTTTTTTTACTATGTTCCAACATTCATACGCCAAAGAGCAGTGCAGGAGGATATGGTTTGCTGTTTCTTCACTAGCTTTGCATAAGATGCATCTACCTGGGACTTGGATATTGAAGGTGGCTAGCCTGTCTGTTGTGAGGATTCTCCCTTCAGCTACCAACCAAGCAAAGACCCCTACCTTGGGTAGGCATTTGCTACCCCAGAATAATTTACAGGGCCAATCTTGTTTTTTTAAAGCTAGCTCCTTCACCTTGTAGCCTAGTTTAACTTTGTATGATCCACTAGGAGAACCACACCAGTGGATTGTGTTTGGGCCTGAAGAAGGGATGAAGAATCTGTCATTGAGGATTCTGGATAGGCTATCCTTCTGGACCTGTGGGGCATTAAGGATCTGGAAATCCTTCCAGCACCATGAGCTGGCACCTTGAATAGATATGTTTCTCCCATAATTTGCTACTTTGTCCCCCCAAAGTATGGAAGTTTCCTCCTTTATTTCCTCTAGGCCGGGGTAGTTGCATAAGGGGAGTTTCCCACCCCAAGAATTATTCCAAAAGGATGGACTGTCCCCACTTTTGATTTCCTAGGTAACATGTTGGGAGATTATGTCTCTGCTATCTAGGATGAAGTTCCAGATAGCTGAACTTCTTGGGGGTTTAATTATAGTGATAATTTTGGTTGAGGAGTCAGAGTCTAGGTATTTCTCCCTAGAATTTTGACCCATTTTTGGTCTCCTTTAGAGTGGATATCCCAAACCAATTTGGCTCCCATATCCTGGTTCATTATAGGTAATTGTCTTAGTCCTGCTCCCCCAGCCTCTTGGGGTTTATAGACCTTGTCCGAGGCTAGTAGAGGAAATTTATAGTGATCTTTTGTTCCTGACCAGAGGAACCTCCTAAATATCTAGTTGAGGTCATCTTCTACTACTTTAGGGAGCTTTAGGCAAGACATTGAGTATGTTGGAATAGCCGAGAGAACTTATTTTACCATGAGAAATATTCCTACTAAGGACAACCATTTTCCTTTCTAGGTACCCATTCTGGCTTTGCAGTTATTGATTAGGCTATCTCAGTAGTAGTTTTTGTTGACTCTTACTAAAAGTGGCATTCCCAAAAATTTCCTGGGGAGGTTGGCCACTTTTAGATTCAAAATTCTGGCAAGAGACCTTTGCATGCTTGGTTGAGTGTTCAGAAAGAAGATGTCTGATTTTCCCCAATTGATGTTTTGACCTGAAGCCCTGCAATATCCATCTAGGAAGGTTTTAATGGTCCTTACCTCTCTCATGCTTGCTCCCCCCATCAGGATTGTGTCATCTGCAAATTGGAGATGAGATACTAGCTCCAACCCATTTGCTACTTGGATGCCTTTCCACTTGTCTTCTCTGACAAGGTTTTGGATTCCCCTTCCCAAGACATTTGCCATTATTATAAATAGAAAAGAAGAGAGGGGATTGCCTTATCTCAATCCTCTGGAGGAAGAGAAGAAACCATGGGCTGAGCCATTCACCAGGACTGAGAATTTAGCTGTGGAGATACAATTATTGACCCAATTGATCCAGTTTGATCAAAAACTGAATTTCCTTAGGACCTCTAGAAGAAATTGTCTTTCTACCTTGTCATATGCTTTAAGAATGTCCAGCTTCAAAACCATGCAGGCTTTTCTAGTTTTCCTTGCAGTGTGGATGGTTTCATGTGTTGTGATTATTCCTTCCACAATTGACCTACCTAGAGCGAAGCCGCATTGTTATTTTGAGATTACTTTGTCCAGAAAGAGTTTAAGTTGGTTCACAATTATTTTTGTGGTTACTTTGTACACTGTATTGTAGAGGGCTATTGTTCTGAAATCACTCATAGATTGAGGGTCCTTTTTTTTGGGATTAAGGCTAGGAACGTGTGATTCATGGCTCCCAGTATAGTCATTTTTTTCCTTGATTCCTCTATTACTGCTCCTAGATCCTCACCCACTATGTGCCAGCACTTTTGAAAGAAGCTAATTGGAAAGCCATTCGGGCCTGGGGCTTTATCTGGGTTCATCTGATAAATTATTTTTTTGACTTCCTCTAAGGGAATCTTTTGGAAAAGAAGGCGATTTTGATCCTCATTGATTAGAGAAGGAATAGACCTCAGTAACTTGTCTCTAATAGATTTTTTTTCAAGGTAGCCTTTGTTTAGCAACTCTACAAAGAAGTTGGTTTCTTCCTTATTAACTTTTGCAATGGTTTGAGTCATTTCACCATTTTCCTTTTTGATTTCCATGATTTTATTTCTATTTTTGTTTGCAATGGCTGATTTGTGAAAGAATTTAGTATTCCTGTCCCCTTCGTTTAGCCAAGATTCCCTTAATTTTTTATGCCAATAGCATTCTTCTTTTTTTAGTAATTCTGAGAGTTCAGCCTTTAGGTATTTTTCATTTTCAAAATCGTCTAAATCCATACCGTTTTCTATAACATGTTCATTCAACATTTTTATTTCCTATTCCACTCTTTCCTTCTCTTGAAATATGTTTTTGAAGTGGGAGATGTTCCATTTTTTGAGTTTAGTTTTGATGTGGGCTAGTTTTTTATTGATTTTGAAAAGGCTAGTACTATCCCCAAATTTAGATTCATTCCACCACTATTCAATTAGATTTGGGAGCTGATTATCTCTTGGCCACATATTTTTGAATTTGAAGGGGCTCCCCTAGGGAGGGACATCACGGCCAAGGGTAAGGGTGATGGGGAACTTATCTAAGCCTATCAGTGGTAAGATTTGGGCTTCTAAAGTGGTTGCCAAGTCCCCCAAATTTCCCCATAGGAGGAATCTGTCAAGCCTTTCCTTCTATTAGACTAGGTGAATGTTACATTTTTAGTGATTATATCTTTTAGATGATTGGAGTCTATGAATTTCTAGAAATATTTCTGGATGGGCGTGATTCTCCCCAGGCCACCCTGTTTCTCCTCATTATTCAATGTGGCATTAAAATCTCTTACTATATTTCCTAGTTCTCCTTTTTATTTTTCAGTTCACTTGCTATTTTGTCCCAGACTTGTTTCTTTGTTGCTGTGGGGACTGGTCCATATGTGTTGACACAGTAGAAAGGGATGTTTTTCTTTAGATCTTTGAACTTGAAAATTTTCCAATTGCTTTCCTCATTCTCCATTGTGCCATCAATGGACATGGGGTTTGAAAGGACTCCAAGTCCACCTGAAGCACCTGATGCTTCCTTAAAATGGCCTTTACATTGTTTCCAGAAGTCCAGTCTCTTCTGGCTTTTTTTCACTACTCCATTATGTTTCCTGTAAGAGTACGATGTCTGATTTTGACTGGTCAATTTGGCATTTGACCATGCACCATTTGTCAGGGGCATTGATGCCCCTGACATTCCACGATATAATCCTCATTCTACTATGGGAAGGATTTTTTCCTTCCCAAATAGAATTTTTTGTTGACCTGAAGCATTGCTTGCTATTAACAATTTTTCTTTGTTTGACACTTTGCCTCTGTTGGATTTCTTTTTAATGTTTGGAGATTTTAACCTAGATTCTAATTGCTCTAGTTGTCTTATTTCTATTAATTCCCTAGCCTCTGATTGAAGGAAGCTACCCTCATCTTCTGATTGAGCATTTACCCCTCCGGAGCCTTGCAAAGATAGGCTTAGAGGGGTTGGGATGGGTTGAACCGGTTCTTTTTCTAACACTTGGGGAGGCAGGGGATTAGGATCTTGTGCCCTTGTTTCTTTGTACATAATCCCTAATTGTATTTTTATGTCTTTTTGAAGATCCTGAGCCCCTTCCATTAGGGAAGTTAAGGCTAACTCTATAGTATTAGGTATATCAGCCATTGGTTCCTTGAGTTGAATTTCCAGATTGTGGGGAGTCAACCCAAATTCACCTACAAGTTGAAGCTCACAACTTAAGGCAGCTTTTTTAGGGAGAGCTACTGATGGAGGGGAGCTTGGGGCATGGGTGTTTAGGTTTTAAGTAGAGTTTTCTTTTTCTACAGTGAAGGGAATTCCAGTATTTGAGGGGCCCTCTGAGCATGATTCTCTAAACAAGCATTTTCTATGTTCTTGACTTGCCCAAATCTTGATTTCCTGTTGCCAACTTCTGTATTTTGTCAATATTTCCAAGGTTTTGTATATCCCAACCCCTTCATCTATTTCAACCAAGATGCCAGCAATGGATCCTTCTACTCGATTGATAAAATCTTCATTTACACCTAGGCACACCCCAAGGGCATCGCCAATGCGAATTAGGGCATCTAGATTCCAGAATTCTGAAGGTAGGTCGATTAGTTTGAGCCAAACAAGAATTTCATTTATTTTGTAATTCCAAGGGTCAAAATGAGCCTTATAATTTAAACAATGGAAGCTATGCCTGTTCATGAACAAGGGTTTCCCATTAAGAATTTCAAATTTCAAATTTTGATCATTGAATTCTATGAGGAAAAAAGAGTTTAGGAGTTGGCTTATGCTTACCCGGTTTTGAGATTTTCTTTTCCACCAGGATTTGATCTCCTCGGTTGGGAATCCATGCCCCATCCATTTAGTAAACATTGTTAACGTTGTTAGGCGATCTACTCTTCATTCAATTATGTCTAGAGGTAGTTGGAAGAGTTTGCTTCCTTGGGGACGTAGCCCGATGTTTGGATTTGGTTTGTGTTGCATTGCCCTCCTGTTAACTTTTCGGGTGAAAAGATCATGATCTCTTTGGTTTGGCCTTCTTCGATGATCCCTAGACTTTGGAAGTGTTTTCCCATTGTTCAAGTTTCCCAGATTCTTGTTTCTCGAGACTTTACTGGTTCGCACCGGCATGGCGTTACCTTTGCTACGCCAATTCATGTATGAGGGTTTTACCTGCCAATCATTTTCCTGGAACCACCCATACCTTTGAGCCTTTGAGGAATTATCCTAGTTTTTATTTTGAGGCATAATTGGCCGGGTGCTCTTCTGGTTGTAGCTCGAAGATTTTCTCAGATGGAGATGGGATGGGTCGCATTTGTCTACCCATTCTCCATTTTCGAATACCCACTAGGGGATATGTCCTGTGATTTGGGGAGGATGTTCGACTTTCTTTTTCTTCTCAAGATCCTCTTCAATAGCCCAGTTGCCCTAGGATTTCCTTGAGCTCGTCATAGATTTTTTCTGCTACACTTTTTCGCCCATGCACTCCATTTCTTATTTATTATTAAAATCTTTAAAAAAAATCCATTGGTAATTTTGTATCAATATGATCTGGTTTTAATGTGAATGTGTATGCATTAAATTTCCAAAGAACAAACTTCAAATCTGGTTGCAATCTTTAAATTTAAGCCTTATTCATTGACATGCATTTCTTACAAAAATTTGGGGGAAGGATATTGGAGTTCATTTCTTGTGGGTTCTACTTGGAACCTAGTTTGTAAAATGAAAGAACTTGGTTTTGTTCATAATGAAAATAATAGGTCTCATATTGTATAGGAAAATGTTTTATGGTGTTTTAGATGGAAAGGTAAAATGGGACTATGTTAATAAAAGAGATTTCCTGCAAATGGTGTTGAAGTCTTAAGAGATTGTGCTAACTTCCTTGCTAAAGATAAAACGATATAGATACAATATCTTTAAGTTGCAGAAAAAAAGAAGTTAAGAAATCCTTTTTGACTGGTAACATAGACTTAAGCAAATATTGGTACCTTTCTCTTAGATTTTCAGCTAATTCTACTTATAGGATATTATTCGTTGACTCAATATTGAATAACTTAAGTCTCTATAATTGTTCAAAATCTTTTAAGTCTCCATATTTGTTTATAATCTCTTTAAGAAATTAGATCGAGTAATTTATGAACCATGCAAAATGAATAGGTGACACTACATCTCTTTAACATGACCCATGAATCAGTTAAAAGTCATTATAGTTCTTAAACCAGTCGAATGAAATTTTGTTGAAATTTGTGTTAAGGAATACACATGGAGGATAACTTGTATCCTGCCTAAAGTTTTCATCTTGTACCATTCAACAACCATAATTGAAAATAATATTTTCTTTCTTCGCCGCTCATAGCTGTAAGAATATGATACATAAAATTCTAGTAAGAGAGGGAAGTTGAA
The DNA here is from genome assembly GCA_007115665.2 of Sequoiadendron giganteum. Classification (NCBI taxonomy): domain Eukaryota; kingdom Viridiplantae; phylum Streptophyta; class Pinopsida; order Cupressales; family Cupressaceae; genus Sequoiadendron; species Sequoiadendron giganteum. The sequence goes on from CM021100.1 coordinate 438,598,153, forward strand.
TATCTACTTATCTAATTAAAGGAAAAGATAAAATAATAATAATAAGAATAAAATAATCCATACTCTAGTAAGACTGTAATGTTATGGGATTGCAAAATTAAATTATGATAAAAATAAAATAAACATTTGGTTGTCTATCCAGAATACCTAGGTAAAAGATGTTTAGAGGTTCTATATTCAGAATTTCTTGGTCTAGATCAATGTGCAGAAGAATTTGTGTTCACCACTATTTGAATTGTGTTAGAGTGGTGCCTAGGAGAAATGGTTTTCTTCTACATTTCTTTGCATTTTAGCTTGTGGTCTTGCAGTTTTGGAAGTCTATTGATAAGGTTCATATCTACCTTCAGTCAAAGTTGTTCATTGTCTAGTGCTCTACAAGGCGGTTTCTTGAGTTACAGTGTATTGAAGGTTGTCTGAGTGTACTAGGTGTGTACATTCTTTAGGTAAAAATTGTTGTGAAGGATTTTTTTTTGTTTTTAGGGTGTTTGTGAAATGCTCTAGATTGTGTTGTTCATAAGTCATCTTTGTATTTGAGGAAGCTTGTACTTTAATTTTAATGGTGTTTACATTGATTTGACTGACCTTGGGTGTTTACACTAATTATGGATTTTCTTCAGTGATAGAGGAAGTGTGTCATGGTGTATATGTATGATTTGGGTATGAGTTAAGATGTGGTGTGGTCCACTTTCATTCCTTTTGACCATGAGAATTATTAGTACCAACATAATATGAATTTTCATTGTTGAGGTTCATAGTCAACCTTGGAGAATTATTTCAAGGTTGAAGAAGGTATAAATATGTGTTGTGTTGATGGAGAATTGTGTAGATCAGGGTATTATGTGAATTACAGAGTTGTGAAGTGTGAATTTGTGAAGTGTAGTTTTAGATTAATGAGTTAGACTACTATAAGTAATCAATAGTGGGTTTCTACAATCTTCAAAGAGCTTGTGAATGTGTTGGTGTTGTTGTGGTGGATTTTTTTTTATATTGAAATGGATTTCTCATTGTAACATTCTTCTTTCTTATTTTCTATAATCTAGTAGTGAGCCCTTCTTTCTTTTGGGTAGTCAACCCTTTGGTAGTGAGCCTATTGTATTTAATATTGCAATTACTTTATATTGCACTAGGAGCTAATCCTCACCGTGGTTTTTCCCTTCTTGGGTTTTCCACCTAAATACGGTGTTCTATTGCATATGATGTTGATGTGTTTTAGTTTCTCTTATTTGCTTTCATGCTAAATCATTCTAATAGATTAAGGGTTAGTTAAGTTTACGTGGATCTAAATGTTTATGAGGGTTTTGGTTGTTTTAATGTACAACTAATTCAATCCCCTCTTAGTTTTCTTGTGTGAATTCAATAATTGGTATCAGAGCAAGGTTCCTTGGAAGAAATCTTAATCACTTGGGTAGATCTATAATGGGGCACAAGAGAGATGCTCAAACTTTGTTTAATGGATCAAACTATATTTTTTGGAAGATAAGGATGGAAGGTTTCTTAGTATCACTTGGATTTGGATTTTGGAAGTCTATTAAAACTAGATATGCTATGCCTACTAGGGGTCCAAAAACCAATGATGAGATGAAGGCCTATGAGAAAATTAGTAAAGTAAGGTATGCTCTTTTAAGATTCCTTTCTAACACTCAACTTGTGAAAGTTATGAGTTTGAAATATACTAGACATATCTTGAAAAAGTTGGAAAGTATTTACGAAGGAGATGATAAGGTTAAGAAAACTAAGATGCAGAATCTAAAGATCACATTTGAGAACTTGTAAATGTTTGAAGATGAAAATATTACAAGCTACATGTAGAAGGTGGATGAAGTTTTCAATTCCATCAGAGGTTTTGGTTATTTCTTAGAACCAAAATTAATCATAACATTTACCTATGAATTTGTTGGACTCCAATATTAAGAAAAGGTAAGGATTGGACAATGAATAGGTACTAGCTTTTTAGGCTAGACCTCTACTCTTTGGGCTCTGTGAAACCCAAGAGGGTAATCCTACTAATGTTCAAATAATATTCTCTTGTCACTTTATCCTGAAATTAGAGAAAATAGATGTATTCCTATCAACTACAAATAGATATAATCCCTCAAGGATTTGGTTGACCATTAAGCGAATTTCTACCTAAAGCAAGTAATAAGTGAAGATTCATAATGATGTGTTGTAACTGAAGGTGTTTAGATGATTTTCATTCTCATTTTGTACCCTTGGTCTAGTGCAAAACTAACTCATTTACATTCAACATTTAACTAAATAAAAAAACCAGTGCCTTATCTTTAGGTAATGGAGTCATATTTGTAACAACCTATAATACCTTAGAAATTTGACTCAGTAATTCATAGGCTATTGACATATTGCATTACAATATTCAACTCATTATGTTGAAAACAAAACTACTTAGCAATCCTATAATTTTCCCTCACAAACCCATGATATTATTTAAGAATTTAATCAATTCCTTGAACCGAAGTAGAAATAAAATCACTCATTCAATTAAAACAATTGAAGACAAACAAAAATATCATTAATCATTTCATTTATAATCTGGAAGAGAAAATACATAGGAGAGAATGTGCTTCCGAACTTGCATTTTCATTTATATAATACTGCTACTATAAAACCAATTAATTTCATTACAAACCAGCTTATACCCTAGACTTCATACTAATCTACTCATTTGTGCATGAATTTACAAATTGGTGCTTCATGAGCTCAGTTTTCCAACCTAGACAACCTAAGACCCAAAATTTGAACCCCTATAACTGGCCCTAAAATCCCATTTATAGGAATATGGGATTAACAAGCTTTAGGCCAAATTACCATTTCAGACACATTTACATTTGACACATATTTCATTTCAATTTTAGAGATCCTCGAGATAGTTACATTTGTACTTCTATAAGTGTGGGAAAAGACAAAAAGACAAAAACCCATATTGCCCATTAGGGAAGACCAACCAACCTTTCCAAAAGGCACATTCATCATTGGAAAATAACCAAAAAATCACATCCATGTTGACCAAGGAAGCCTTCCCCATTAGCACCCAAGACAAAAGACTTATACTCTCACTAAAGAATACAAACCCACCATTGTGGCCCAACGGTGTCATAAAAAACTAAAACAAAGTCAGGGTGCTACTCTAATTCCTCATAATCAAAGTAAGAGCATCATATTTGTGTTCTTGTTGAAACTAGAGATTCCACTACCCCTCCATCATAATAATCCTCTTGAACCACCAGAGTGAGAAGGTATTAGCCATACTCCGAGTCAGTATTTGCTTCATCACTCAAAGGACTAGCCGAGTCCTGCATGGCAGAGTTGTGCCTCCCCATATAAGAATCATAAGCCTTGTGGTACTTATTCTTCTTCTTCCCCCAATACTTTATCAATTTACCACTAGGCTCGCACTGGTCATGACCAACAACCCTACCCCACAAGTTATAATTACTCTTGACACCACCCTTCTTAGACTTCTTACATGTTTTCTTCTTCTCTTTTGGCATTATAGGAGCTCCTGGTGTGCCTTGTTCAATTCTAGGTGCATTATCCTCAAGTTCAAGAATACTAATCCTGGGTATGTGCGGGATCATGATGGGGCAAAAAGTGGCAATATGTAAGTGATATGATGACCCATGTGGCTGAGGACTTTTTTTTCCCAAAATTGATGAAACGAAAAGGGTTTTTAAAGGATATTCTCATCTTTCCACCAATATAAATTATTATTTACTTTGAATCTAATAAATAATTATTATTCATTTCTATTTGAATTACAACTAAAGTCTTGATTGATAGGCTGATTGAAAAACATCTATAACTTTCAAACGGTATTACATTTTTTTAATCTAAAATATGTGTCACATTCTATGCTTTGCATACTATATGATTAAAACAAAAAGAATTTAATTTCATAAAGTTTTGACCAAGTTAAGGTGGTCAGACATACAATTTTTTATATTTTTTAAAAGTTGTAATAAAAAAATCATAATTATTTACCAAAAAATATGCATCACATTGGGACATGAGTTGTCTACTTATATCTAAAATAATATAAAAAAATATTATCATTTTTTTTTGGTTAGGGTGGTTAGCCAGACACCTACTTATTTTTTCCCTGAAATTTAAGTACTACTGCATTGAAATTTCAAATTTTCACCAAATAGATTTTTTTAATTTTTTAAATAAACCTAGTAGTTTAGAAACTACATTCAATTTTCTACAGATTCTATTCTTACATTTTTTTAAATAATATAAATAAGTTATTCAAGTTTTTATGTCAAGTTGCCTAACTTTGATTTTTTTGAATTTTATTGCCACTGAAGGGCCTATTTTTTCCATGATGATCCTACACATACCCTCCTCCTAGACCTAATTTCTAGTTGGACCAACTTACTAGGATTACTCATTTGTATAAGAAATAAAATGATAACTAGCAAACCTTCACTTGCAGAAAAACTCACCGGTTTATGCTCACAAAATGAATTTGTAGAAAATAACCCTAAACCCACACAAAGCTAACTAGACCAAGTAAAAATCATATAAAATTAAACCCTTATCACCATAGAAATTTAGAGCTCATAAGTTAACTCATACATAATTGAAACAAATCATATAAGAATACCCACCTATTTGAGAAAACCACTTCACTATCACTGCAATTACTTGCCCTAGACTCACACACTTCTTCTTTGGCTCCAATGCAATTCCTCAACTCACGATGACTGCAAATGGTGAAATAAAATAGCAAACAATCCTTATTAAGAAGAGAAACTAGAGAGTGTATCCATTAATGATCAAAGAAGGCTCATGCAAGTGAGCTGACAACCAACCACTAAACTTTGAATCTTAGTCATTGATCATTTTTTATTTAAAACATAATCAATGATGCTCCTCAAGAGTTGACACTTGACTTATCACCCATACTTGGAAACAGTGATGGAATTTTAGAATTCTACCACATAATTATCCACATATTCACAATATATTTTATACTCTATCACTCATCATAGTAATTCCCAAAAGCAATACCCAAATTTCAGCAATGAGTGGAAAGACCCCATTGGAGGGAATATTCCTCGGCATATCCCTCATTGCTTGTCACAAAAATGTGACAAAGTTAAAATTGAATTTCGACAAGAAAATAATTTCTTGTGAAGTCACATCACACACCATCGTAACTAACTTGGAGTTGAGAGTTCTTTCAACAATAGGCTTATCCAAAGATGAAAATAGGTACAAAAACATGACAAGATCACACCACTCCACTGAATACATTCTCATCGCTCATTGCAGTAACTAGGAAAAACCATGAAATACTTCTATGATGGCATGACATAAAGAAAATATAATAGCCATCGTTCATCACTGAAAAGAAACAAGAAGTTGAAATGTTTCAACGATAAGCGATACACAAGGCCGACAACCATATCGCTCATCATGGTAATCAATCATGAAAAGTGGAAACTTTGAGCAACATGTGATGTAGAGGAGAAGGATAGGCCCATCATTCATCTTGAAAATGAGCTTGATAGTAAAAGTAACTTCAACGATGAGTCATCACTTAAGTGATTGAATTTTTCATGTGTGATGGGATGTTTTAAAAGTGGGGACCTCCTAAGAGCATGCATGATAAGGTCTCAAAATACTAAAAAATATTTAGCAAAGGATGTAAAGGCTAAACAAGGTTGAGCATCAACCTAATAAAATAAAGAAAATTCAAGGACCTAGGAATACAAAAGGTTTTAATGACGGGTATTACGAGATCCTATCCATATGGAGCTAGTCATAAGAAATTTTCTAATGAGTCGGATTGTTTTTATCATGACTAGGGATGGAACAACAAGTCAATAACAAAATATAAAATTGCAAATGGCGACAAACATAAGGATTTTATTTTTTAGAAGGGTTTTAGTAATACAAACCCTAAGGCATAATAGTGGATGAAACCCTAGGCCCAGAGACATGACAATAACCAAATTTTGTAGAATTTTGAGATGGGACAAAATGTATTTTTAAGGGTTCCATCAGTGGCTCCTATTGGGGATGCTTATTCCTCCAAAATAAAGCAAGATCCTAGAATCTTAGGTTGAAGCGGATCAAGCATAGAGAACCAAAACTAGGACCTACCCAGATAAGGAAAGAGAATTAGACCAAAGCAACCAACATATGTACCATATTTACATGATTGCACAAAATGATCCTGTATGCACTTAAAAATGGCTTGAGCATGAATTAATTAAATACTTGTTATTTAATTAATAAAAATCTCAATTCCTCTACTTATAGATAAATTACAAAATTTATTTATATAGTTCAATTTCTAATATTCTTCTTATCTAAAATCAATTCCTCTCTAATTAATTAAATGCATGAATAAACTAAATTGTCATTTCCCTCTTTCAATCTAAATTTGAATTTTTAAATTCAAATTAGCCTCTAAATTCATTTTCCTCTTAAATTGGTTAAATGCACGAATTTAATTAATTTATCATTATGCTAATTTCCTGTCTCCATTTAAATTGAATTTTTAATTCAATTTAAGCACATTTCTAAATATTTTCCTAACTACCTGTCACCTCACCATGTGTCACATGAAATTGAATTTTATAAATTGAAAATTGTGGATTTTTAATCAACAAACTTGTAACCAATTTCAAACCTCCTGGACACATGGCTTCTTCTTTCTCTTGATTCCCTTCAACACTTGGAAAATTTCTCTCAAGAGGGGAGCCACCTCCATGATTCTCTCTAACTTCTTCATGCTCAACCGTTGATTTCGTAGGATCACAATCCTGATCATCCATTATTGCCACATCATTCCCAGCTTGGAAAATCCTATAAATAGAACTCATTGCTACAACTTTTCAACAAGTAGAATTCAACAAGTTTATGTTGCGGGAATTTCATTGAAGTTTGAAGGAATTTGAAGAGCATGTAGTTGCATTTTAGTATTTTTAGTTTGTTTTAATCATGGAATTTAATTTCTAGTGTTTACTTTCTTGCATCTCTCATACAACATTGTCTTTATCTTTACATTATTAGTTTAACATCATTTTAACAACAATTTCTCATCATAGATCATTAAAAAATTTACTTTCAAAAATACCAAAATATAGGCATGTAGGCCATTGTCATTTGCATGGTAAAATAGCTACTCATTTCTTAGGTTGTCATTCCATACATTCATCTACAATCCAAATTATGAGAGCATCAATTAAGGAATCACCGAGAATAGAGGATGATGATATGAGTTCAAATGCAAGACTGTGATAGTTTGTGTTATTACTTTTCCTTCATTAGATATAATACATTTCATCGCTTGTGTGTTATTTAGTTATGATTATTAATATTCACTGATGCATATTCCAGCACACATAAATTGGTGCCCAACGTGGGGCCCCAACCCCAGATTTGATCTATTTTCTATCAAGTTTTATTTTGCAGGCTCCGTTAAAATGTTTGAATCGACACATATGCATTTTTCTCTGGCACATCTAGTTTCTGGTTCGGTGCATTGAGATTCTATTTTGATTCATCTGGTTGTTCTTTTGGTGCATTAGGCTTCTATTTCGACGCATCTGGTTACTATAATGGCACATCTTATTTTTACTGTAAATTTTCTAGATTCCTGAAACTAATTCTATGTTTTTCTATTTTCATGTACCTTCTACGTAGTCAAAGACCTTGCTGAAACACATAAAATACCATTGCCAAAGAAAAATGGAATAAAACTACTAACGGTTGGCTGCAAGGTTAAATCTATTTTTTATTTTCCTTTGGTTAAGTTAGGAATCTAGTATAACCAGGGAGGTTAAATTTACACCATGTTTGTTGTGTTTGGAATGGTACTTGTGAGTATGCTCTCCCCTTAACTAGGTTATCAAGAAGCTAGACCTGTTCATTCTATTTTCATTTTTAACCTTAGAGGGCCTACCTCCCTGCTTCGAAAGGAGGGAATGACCTAAACCGGTAATAGGCTAATGCCAAGCCCTTCAAGCTGGTATATAAAACGAGGACTTGAGGAAAGTTCAAGGACCACGAATGGTTATGTTGACAAGTGATTCCCTTAATACCTATGTGGTACATGAAAAATTGTAGATAGTAACCTCTACATGTTGGGAGTCCCCCTTAATGGAGCTAATCTTGCTATATGTATAGCCCACCCATAATGGAATGCCCTTACTAAAAACCCCTTTGTTGTAGTAAGCCCAAAATTACCCTATCTATTATTTGGTGCAACAACGGTCATTGCTAGGGCATCCACATTCTCGCAATTCTTAGTAGAGGTGAAAAAATTTCCATGGGAGATTCATGGGAGTTTGAAGCTTGATTGGCCTGAGAAGAGAGTGCACTGTAAGTGGGAGCCTGTGTAGCCAAGCTTCTAAATCACCTACTAAGAGTAAGTGTGGTTGGAGTAAAATCCCTGTGGAATCCAAAAGAATGGTGTCTTACATAGCCTAGGAAATGTGCCTGTTTGATCTGTCTTTACCAATGTGTTTTTAAACAAAAATCCAAATAAACACCATGCTCTAAAATATCAACCCATTGATTCAAAAGATAATTCAAACAAACAATTCAAATTCCATGTCAAAAAACAAAACAATCTATCAAAACTACCGAAAACCATAAATTAATTTCAAGTTCAATGCATCCAATGACTATCCTATCGCATAGCTTACATATTTTAGTGCATCCCTATGTTGCTTTGGTGCATTGTAGTCATAAAATCTATTCATTGTTATAGTGCATCCCACAATCTGTTGCAATGCATCCTTGTCATTTTGTAGCACATTCATTCTTTGTTATAGCACATTAATTTCCTTTTTCGATGCATACAACCATTCCTATAGCGCATATATACCTTCCTATAGCGCATTTGAGTTTTGGCATATCCAAGCAATGTTTTAGTGCATTTGGTAAATTTGCAAACATAAAGCTAAATTTGACCTCCCATCTGCAAACTAAAATCAGTTTTAGGGATCCCTTTTCTAACAACATCTTGTCCTTGTCATAAATTTTCCTCAAGCTTGTCGAAACCAGCATCATTTTATATTAAGGGATTGGAAATCAAAAAAATTCATCGAGAAATCCCTTACCAAAAGAATAAAAAAACCCAAGAAGCCACTTAGTTACAAGAAAATTTTGAGAAAGAGACGCTTCTTGTACCAAAGTAGGAAGGTCTCGCTTGACTACCGAAATTTCCTCCATAGATATCATGACTTTGATAGAGGATATACCGATGATTTTTCTTTAGAACCTTTATCTTCACAATCGTATTATCAATGAAGGGATCTTTTACAAAGACATAATCATAGCCAACCCATTTGTCATTCTTACATTCTACAACTGGCAATACAATATTCTAACTGCCCAATTCAATTCATACAATAGAAATGTCATAGCCTAAAACTTGTTGACACCCACACTTGCAAGTGAAAATATCACCTGTAATCATTGATGAAACATTCAAAATTTCCTCCTCATCACCCCCATTTTTCAGATTTAGCAGCTGCATTTCAACATCAAGATTTATCGTCCTTCATTGGGATTCATCATCCCTCATCCCGAAATAAAGCTTGCTTAACCAGATTTCAACCAATTCTTTTGGCACTCCCAGAACTTTGGTAAAGTGTTTGGAAAATTTTCATCACTTGTATGTCTATCTTAACAAGGTTGCAAAAGAAAAAACTAGAACAAAAGGAAATTGAAAACCAAGAAACCATGAGGGAAAGAGAGGAAAACCCCTTTTTCAGAATTCGTCTAGACAACCTGTTGAAGAGATAATAGAGGAAACAATAGAGAAAGCTCAACAAGACCCAAATTTTCATAAGTTCATGGAAAATATTTTTGAGAAAGAAGGTGTGAAATACCCTTTAATGTTGGCAAATAAGGGAGTCAAATTACCTGATGATTTTGATGTCACGAAATTACAAAAGACTCCCAAGAAGATAGAAACTGAAATACCAACTGAAACAAGAAAGGAAACAAAGACCAATGATCCCATGGATGCCTTGACACAAAAAATGAAAGCCCTTCAACAAAAAATACAAAACATGCAAATAGGGGCCACTACTTGAGGTATTCCATACAAGATATATTCCCTTACCCATTCGATCCAAGATTAAACATGACAGATCGTTCCCTAAACATTTCAAATTTCCCAAGTTTGACAAGTACAACAAAAAAATATATCCCATTGCTCATGTAAGGGAATTTAGAACTACGAGCTTAGAATTTTCTCATAAAGATATTTATCTAATGAGGTTATTCCCACGTATCTTTGGAGGGCAATGTATGCAGCGGTTTTCACAACTACCTTCGAGGATTAAATATTTTGAAGAATTGGTTAACAAGTTTATTACACAATATTCATATAGTATCCAACATGAGATCACAATGAAAGACCATTGCAACATTAAACAAAAGAAAGGGGAATCATTCATAGTATTCCTACAAAGGTGGAGAAGGTTATTCTCAAGGTATCCCTGCCCCATACCTGAAAAGGAAAAGATGGAGGTGTTCATTGATAACCTAAATGATGACATGACGTACAGGCTTGAATTAAAATGTCCTCCCACTTTTGAAAAATTCATCAAAAATGGGATCAAAATTGAAGAAGCTTTAGTCAAGAGGGGCATTTTGAAAATATATAACGAAAACAACTCATCCAACTCCTCCAATAATGATAAACCAAAGTTTTTGTTAGAAATACAAGAACAATAGCAATGATAATTCCACAAAAGTACATAATGCCAAACCGGTTTTTAATCTACCAAGAGTTACACCCAAAGCCAATCCAACACCCAATCCAAACACAAATCAAAACAATGTCAATTAGAACACAAACCAGAACAATAATCAAAATAATAACAATCCTCCACCTAGGCTACCCTATCAAACAACAAACAACCGCAAAAAGTTCACTCCTTTAGGTAAAATCCTATGAATCTGCATTGAAAGATCGTATAGCAGAAAATTTCATCACTCTCCCAGACACTCGAGGATTTGAACCCAAAGTAAAATCATCATGGTTGAATGAGGCCCACTTCTGTGAATTTCATAGATGAAAATGTCACTTGACAAATAGTTGCATGCAACTAAAACATAAGATACAAGACTTGATCGACAACAAGGTCATACAAATTGAAGAACCTCAAGCAAACATTGATCATGGTGTGTTCAAAAATCCTTTGCCAAAATATGATAAAGGAGAATCTTCCAACACAAATGGAAAATGAAAAGGCATGAATTATGTTTATGATGGTACCATCTATCACATTTCAGCTATTGAATACCATAGAAATGACCTTCACATCAATAACACACCATATCCTATCGCGACCAATCCTCCAATCAATGATACCAACATTTCCTCTCATCAAATAAATAAACCCACAAGACATGGTTGTGACGGATAACAAAATAAATGTCATGAAGATCAAGGGAAAACAAGATAGTGTCTATGTAAATGTGACCACAAGGGCCCAAAAAAAATACGTATTAATAGGTAGCACAACTAAAACACCTGACGCTCCATCTCAGAAATAAAACATTGTGGATCAGCTCCAGAAAGTTCCTGCACAAATATCAATAATGCAGTTTCTCAAGATCTCACTAGCCCATAAGGAAATTTTGGAAAATACCTTAGTGGATACAATGGTACCCAATAATTTGGAAGTATGCATTGTCCAGGCCATGGTGGGACACCTAGTTGTGTTGGTGTAATTAATTATAATTTAATTACACTTTATTAAGTTTACTTAGGTAATAATTACTTTACTCAATTAATAAGTAAGCTTTATTTAGTTGAGCTGATTTTTAGTTCAAAATTAGGTTTTACCTTTAGAGTTATGCATACTTTTCTTTTATAAAGCAATTCATCTTTTGTAATTTCTTAATTCCTGAATACAATTCATTTGCACATCTTCATGCAAATTGCTCTTCCTTTTTCTATTTTTCTCTTGTGGAAGGTTTTTTCCTAGTTTGCATGCTTGATCTTGGTTTATAACATGATATAAGAGCCTTGATTTGCAGCCTCTTCTTAGTTTTTGGAGAATTTCATTGCATAGCACATTCAAAGTTCCTTGAGCTTACTTCGACAGTTTTTTGTCAGATTAGATGGTTTTTCCATGTTTTTTTGAGAAATTTTTGACCTTGATCTCTCAAATTGTGCATGTTGGTGCAAAATAAACCACACGAATGTGCTCAAAAGTCCCAAAAACCCCTATTTTCATATAAAATATGATAGGGTTTGCTGAAAAATTGATTTTTTTTGTGTTTTTAGGGGTTTTAAAAAATGTTGCAAGAAAAAAAAATTGTACGACTGTACGGATCCACACAGACGTCTCGATTTCTGTGTCATTTGACATTGATTTTTGTGCCATTTTTTTGGTGTCTACAACATTTTTTAATTGCATTGGTTTTTGTGCCATTTTTGCCTCGATTTTTGTGCCCTTTCAATTTCCACCTTTGTTTTTGTGCCATGAAAGTACAGCTGAATATTTTATTAATTTTTTAAATCTTTGAATTAATAAAATATTTCGTTAATGGAAAAATAAGCATTTTTAGTAAAATGGTCATATCTTGAGCATATGAAGTCCGTTTTTCGAAAAAGAGATACCGTTGGAAAGATCGTTTCGAGCCCGATCTAGTGGTGCAAGGTTTTTCTGCATATTTTTCTCCAGATTTATTTTTCAAGCCTTTGAAGTCAGATGAAACTATTTTCTCTTTGGAGGGCATATCGTTTGTCTCGGTTATCCGTTTTTTGTGATTCAAGCAGCACCGAAAAGATGATTCAATCCTCTACATAGATCTGAGGTCTTTTTTTAATTATGGAGGTAGATGTGAACATTGGTTTGTGCATGCACTCTTTCTTGTTTTTTTCATGCATTAGGTTTGTTTTCTCTCTTTGATTTATGCATGTTTTCCATGTTCTTCTTTACAATCATGGGGTATTGTAATAAATGAACTTATATAAAGTTCCATTAGGGGGGCTTGTTGCATAATAATTTTATTAGAGTGTAGTTGCATTTCATGTACTTTGATCTCATCTACATTTTTATGACAACTCGCATGAGTTGTATATCGATTTTGTTGTTTATTTTGGCCACATCTTGCTCATAGCTTGACACATTTTGGTTTGCATTGGTTCACATCTTAGTTTGAGGGCCATTCATTCTATGGTTATGTTCCAGAATCTTCATGGTACTTGCTCATATGGATCAATTTTAGTCATAGTTTGGCATCAGCATTGAGATACACATAGCTTCTCGATTCTTTCATCATATCATTCCCTCTTATGTGGGGCATCATTTATTCATCTACTGTTGCTTCATGGATTCTAGGGTTGTTCTATTTTGTGAGTTTTCTAGTGTTCCTTGGCATCAAGTTTGCTATTGCAATATCATGATTCCACCTGAGTCCTTTAGTGACTCTCATATGGTTTCTTGTAGACAAATGTATCTTTCCTTGCTTGCCAGATTTAGGATTCTAGTGTTACTCCACCAGTGTTCTTCCAGTGCTTCTTTGCAGTAGGTCATCTCATTGAGGGGGGGTTTTGTCCCATTGGGTTTTCTCCTCTTTCCCATTTATTGCATTTGTACATGGGTACCTAACATGGCCTTGTAGCCCGGACCCATTCATTCTTTCATGCATTCATCCTAGCATTAGGTGCATTCCTTTTAGTCTCCTTAAGTTGTACTTAAGGGGGGGTGTTGGCGTAATTAATTATTTAATTACATTTTATTATGTTTACTTAGGTAATAATTACTTTACTTAATTAATAAGTAAGCTAATTTTTAGTTCAAAGTTAGGTTTTACCTTTAGAGTTATGCATACTTTTCTTTTATAAAGCAATTCATCTTTCGTAATTTCTTAATTCCTGAATACGATTCATTTGCACATCTTCATGCAAATTGCTCTTTTTTTTTCTATTTTTCTCTTGTGGAAGGTTTTTTCCTGGTTTGCATGTTTGATCTTGGTTTCTAAACAAGTTGCTCTTCATTGCTTATATTTTTTTGGAAAATGATGATGTATCTCTCACCCATCCTCATAACATTACCATCCATATTGGGGTCCTCATTCATAAGAGTCACGTAAAACGTGTACTAATAGGTAGGGGAGTTGGTCTTAATATTTGTACCTTAAAACTTGTCTATGTACTTGGGTTATTTGAAAACACAACAAATACAATAAATAAGATTACCATTAAGGCCTATGGCAATGAGGAGAGATTTTCCAAGGGATTGATCATATTGCCAATTCAAGTGGTCCCGATTTAGAAAGATGTGGTGTGTCAAGTTTTGGATAAAGAATTGACATATAATATACTCTTGGGTCATCATTGGATCCATGAGATGCAAGTTATTCCCTCAACATACCACCACTATCTAAAATTTCCATGCAATGGGAAAGAGATCACCATTCCTGTGGACTCTAATGGTCCTCAACAATGCAATAATCTTAAGGGAATTCAGGATGTATTTGTACCACACAACCATGAAGCTCTTAATTCTACATATGATATCCCCAATAATCGAATTTCTTCATCCAAACAACTAGAGAAAGAGGAAAATACCACCCCTGAAGTCCATCTTAATACCTTGGCTAAACAATTTGAAAAGAAAGTCTAAGTCAAAGATAAGGGTGTTGGTGAATATTCCATTGAACAATCCCTTTGTATTTCACAGCTAACTTTGGCCAAATCATTTGGTCAACCATCAACCTCATCATTTTCACAACTGGTTACACTTTTTGATGGTCGATTCATAAAATGAAGCACTTGGGAAGCAGAGTCTAAAGACAAAGAAATTTTGAATTGGCTCTATATGGATGAAAATAATTCCCAAGCAGCAATGGCCAATGTTCAGACCACTCAATATGGCAAAGGATTCTTGATCCTGGAAAAGATGGGATATGATGGACAAGGACCCATTGGAAAAATAAAAGAGGGTGTTATTGAGCCCATCCAACCCATTATAACGAATCCAAAGGACAAGATAGTGTTAGGGTACAAAGAACATCAAGAGGGTGAAGAAGCAAAAGAGGACCTAAAACATAAATTTGTTGAAAGAATTTTGCAACTAGAAGCCAGTGATCATTATGAGACTGGTTCTAATAAGTATGTGGGATTCACTATTAGAATAAACCATCCATGATAAGGACATTGATGTCATACACAAGTACACCCCCACACTCGAGGAGGGACAAGGCTTGTGGTTAAGACCACTTGAACTAGGATCAAAAAATATTGATGAATCGAGTGAAGATGATCAAACTCTTAGCGATACAGATCATTCAGAAGAGAATAATATTATAGACCTTGATATTTCCATAATATTATTTGATTATGATGTTTCCATTAGGACCCTTACATTCTCTGATCTAAACCCATCTGACGATCCCTTGCAATTACTACATCTTGAACAAATAGATTGGGACCAAACCGAACCTATCAATATCCCCACCTTTTCAAATGATGAGGCCATCATAAACTTCCTTTGTGTTGTTAATCCTAAAACAGTTTCCACCATTGAACATCATAGTGGAGCTTCACAATAGGGGAGTGCCAAATTTCCCAGCTACGAAATAAATGAAACAAAAGACAGATCTGATGGTGAAAAGCTTTCTATGGCAGTATCAGATCAAGAAAAAGTACAAATAAAGAGCTTATCCGATGGTGAAAACCTCTTCGAGGTACCGAAGGATGGGAATTTTGACACTCTCCTAGAGCACTTCTACGAGAGATCAAAGTCCTGATTGAGCCAACACAACCCATCAATGCCGGCAGTGTAGAAATAGTAAGAACTCTTCATTTGGCAGAATCATTGACAGAATTGGAAAAGCCTAGCTTTATTAGGTTTTTTGAAGAGTGACAAGTCAAATTTTCCTAGTCTTATGTAGAGATGCGAGGGATAGATCTAGACCTCATGGTGGATCATTTATCTCTTCCTTCAAGAATCAAACAAGTAAAGAAAAAGTTGAGAAAAATGCATCCACACATTGCTCTATTGGTGAAAGAAGAACTAAAGAAGTTATTGGATGTCGGATTCATCATACCTATTGATTATGCAAAATGTATATCAAACATTGTGCTTGTTTCAAAACCTGATGGCAGCATACAGATTTGCATCGACTTTAGAGACCTCAACAAGCCTTGCCCTAAAGATGATTTCCCCTTACCTAACATTGACATCATTGTAGACTTGATAGCAGGTCATGGCATGTTATCGCTAATGGACGACTTTTCTGGCTATAACCAAATCAAGATAGCTCCTGGAGATTTTGATAAGATAGCCTTCCCTTGCCCATGGAGAACCTTCTTTTGGAATGTCACGCCCTTTGAGTTGAAGAACACAAGGGCCACATAAAAAAGAGCTATGACAACCATATTCCATGACATGATGCATACTTTCATGGAAGACTATATGTGGATGATTTGTTAGCAAAATATTACACTAGAGAGGGACATCTGGAGATATTCAACAAACTATTCACTTGTCTGGAGAAATTCAATGTTCACCTCAATCTAAAGAAATGTGTATTAGGGGTAATGTCAGCAAAACTACTTGGGCATGGGTAAAAGCAAAAAGTTGTGTTACACTTTATAAAGGAAAAACCAACGCTAATCCAACTTTTAACTTTCAATCACTAAAAAGTGGCATATATGTTTAGAATTTTGAAATGATGTAAACTAGTAAAGTGTGTATTTTTTTTTATATTTATGTGGGTATGTGTAGGATCATGATGGGCCAATAAGTGGCGATATCTAAGTGATATGTTGGCTCATGTGGCTGACAACGTTTCTTTTTACCCAAAATTGATAAAACGAAAAGGGTTTTTAAAGGAAATTCTTAGATTTCCACCAATATAAATTATGTTTTACTTTGAATTTAATAAATAATTATTATTCATTTTTTATTTGAATTACAACTGAAGTCTTGATTGATAGGTTGATTGAAAAAAATCTATAGCTTTCAAACAGTATCACATTTTTTGAATCTAAAACATATGTCACATTTTATGCTTCACATACTATAGTATTAAAAAAAATATATATATATTCATGAAGTTTTGAATAGGTTAAGGTGGTTAGACATGATTTTTTATATTTTATAAAATTTGTAATGAAAAAATCATAATTAATTATTTACTTGGAAAAAAATTACAAAAAAATATGCATCACATCGAGACACAAGTCCCCTACTTATATCTAAAATCTTATAAAATATATTATTATTTTATTTTGGTTAGGGTGATCAGACAGACACCTAATTTTTATTTTTTTCCTCGAAATTTAAGTACTACTGCATTGAAATTTCAAATTTTCACCAAATAGATTTTTTTTTTTTTTGAAATAAACCTAGTAGTTTAGAAACTGCTTTCAATTTGCTACAAATCATAAATTCTTACATATTTTTGAAATAATATAGATAACTTATTCAAATTTTTACGTCAAGTTACCTAACTCTGATTTTCTGAATTTTATTTCCACTTAAGGGCCTATTTTTTCCATGATGATCCTGCACATATCCATGTTTGTATTTATTTTTTAAAAATAAAAAAATATTTTAAACTAGCTTTTAATAAATTAACACTATAATTTCGTTGTTGATAAAATGGTGAAAAATGAAGTTGCATGGAATGCCAAACTTTTTATAGTAAATTTTAGTTTTCTTCTTTCAAATTTTTTGTGTATTTATAACTTGAAACTTTAGTGCATGGATATATTTTTTTCCAATTTTGTTAAATATATATTTTTCAATAAATATTGAAATGTGTATTGAATCAAAAAATAGTCATTTCCATTAGACATCAACTTTCATATTAAATATTTATCTAAAATAGAAAAAAAATTATACCATTTTGAAATAGATTCTTTTATCTAGTGCATCATATTTTTTTCAATTATTTTTTATAAGTTTTAGTATTTTTCCTAGGCATGGTAATCAACCTAATATTTTGTGTTGATAACCTACTTTTAGTTAAAATTAAAAATAAAATAAAAATTATAATTAAACTATTAAATAAATATTATTTTGAAAACTACACTTATGGATTTACAAAAGGATATTTTTTATATTTAAAAAAATATATATTTATATTAGCAGGAGTTATTGAAACTTCATTTTTTTCAAATTATTTTATTTTTTTGGTAAATTGGACTCAAAGTGGTGCTCCATATATTTTTAGCCAACAAATTTAGTTGAAAAAGTTGTGGAAGTATCTAACTTATCTAGAATGAATCTTACTAGATCATATGTTTGACCAAAATTGATTTTTAGTTAGAAATACTTAAATTCAGTTGTGCTGATAAGTTGGCTGAAAGTGTGACACAACTTTATGCTTTTACCCGTATATAGTGTCAGAGAAAGGTATTGAGGTAGACCCTACAAAGGTGAAAGCTATAATGGAGATTCCACCATCAAAAAACATCAGTCAGCTAAGGTCCCTCCAAGGAAGATTCCAATCCATCAGAAGGTTCATTTCACAAGTGGCTAACAAGACCCATCCTTTCACTCATTGATTGCATAAGAACTTCGATGGGACAAGAAATTTGAAATAACTTTCAACCAAAAAAAACAATACCTCATGAGCCCACCTATTCTAGCACCCCCAGTAGATGTAAATCCACTCTTGTTGTACATTGCCAGTACTGAATGATCATTGGGAACCTTGTTGGCACATGAAGATTCAACAGGGAATGAGAGAAATTTATAACATTAATAGAACTTTGAATGGTTATGAGATCAATTACACATCCATCGGGAAAGCTTGTCTAGCTATAGTGTTTGCTGCTAAATAATTGTGACACTATATATTGACTCATACAGTCAAGCTCATAGCCAAGATAGATCCACTGATGTATCTCCTAATCAAAGTGAATCTGACAGGAAGACTAGCCAAATGGATAATGGCACTTAGTGAATTCGACATCCAATATGTCCATAAAAAAGCAATCAAAGGACAAGCCATTGTCGATCAAATAGCTAAGGCACCAATTCATGATGATCATCCCCTCCATATTTAATTTCTAGATGCAGATGTCCTAATAGTAACAACAAAACAATGGGTGTTGTACTTTGATGGTTCCTACACTCAACATGGATCGGGATCAAGAATCTTAATCATCACTCCCCTAGGGAACACTATTCCAAAGTCCTATCACTTGATGTTTCCTTGCACCAACAACACAACCAAATATGAAACACTCATCATCGCAATCAAGATAGTCGTGGAATGGAAAATTACAGAGCTACAATTTTATGGGGATTCTAAACTAGTCATCAATTAGGTCAATTATGATTATCAAACCAAAGATGACAAGTTAATCCCTTACAAGAGAATTATTGATGAATTCAAGAAGTGTTTTATCGACATCAAGTTTGGTCAGATCCCAAGGAGTGATAACAGAGCTACCAATGCCATGGCCACCATTTCTTCCTTGTGACAAATTTTGGCAAAGTTCAACCATTACAATTTCATGGTGGAGCAACTATTTACCCTTGCTTGTGACCACCCTGAGTCCCAAGTTATATGTGACCTAGTTGATGCCGATACCTTGACCTACAGGAAGATTTACACTTACTTGAAAGATAATACCCTACCTCTTGACCTTTCTCTTAACCAAAAATGAAACTTCATCTAACAAGCCTCTTTTCATACCCTTATAGCGGATGTACTTTACCAACGAGGTCTTGATGGAACTCTCTTATGATGTCTAGAAAGCAATGAGTCTGAAACAACTTTATGAGAAGTCCATGAGGGTATTTGTGACACTCATTCAAGTGGTCTAACCCTCTCTAAGAAACTCCTCCATCTAGGATATTATTTGCCGACCATGGAGAGAGAAGCCTTCCAATTTGTCAAGACATGTCAAAAATGCCAGATTCGTGGTAATCTTATTCATGCACCAACACAAGAATGGCAACCCTTTGCATCAACATGGGCATTTTGTTAGTGGGGGTTGGATATTGTAGGTAAAATTCACTCATCTTCATCTAATGGACACAAGTTCATCATCACAACCATGGAGTACTTTACAAAGTGGGTTGAAGTCGTGCCTCTAATCACCATCACAAGGAAGAAGATCTCATTTTTCATCCTGAACTACATCATCTGTCGATATGGTATCCATCAATCTATTGTCACTGACAATGGAAGACCTTTCAAGAATTAGGATGTGCAAGAACTTTGTGAAAATTTTCATATACATGATCATTTTTCTACGCCATAATACCCTCAAAGGAATGACTAATATGAGGCCTCAAACAAAAAAATCCTAAAAATATTAAAGAAAACCATCAACGATGTTGGACGTGACTGGCATGTTCAACTGAGTCCTTTGTGGGCCTATCATACAAGAATATGAACATGCATGGGAGTGACACCATATACACTTGTTTATGGATTTGAAGTAGTATTTCCCATCGAGGTTGAAATACCGTTTCTATATGTGTCCTTGAAAGATCTCATTTTAGATGAAGATTACTATGTGTCTAGACTATAGGAGCTAGAGTTTTTAAATGAACATCGTCAGCTGACAATAGATCACCTGAAAGTATATCAACAAAGAATGTCCAGAAGCTACAACCACAAATTTAAACCTAGGAAATTTCAAGTAGGTGATCTAGTACTAAAAGAAAATCCACATAATCAGCATGACCCAGAAAAGAAAGGAAAATTTGAGCCCAATTGGTTAGGTCCTTTTGTTGTGGTATTAGTCTTTGGATCGGGGGAATATTAGTTATCTACACCAGAAGGGGATTTGTTGGAAGAACCTATGACCAACCTTCATCTAAAGAAAATCTACACTTAATGCATCCAATGCATGTTTAAAAGTCTTGAAAAAATCCTAAAAAAGCAGAAAAAGTCCTCAAAAGATCATAAAAAGAAGAAAAAGTCTTGAAAAAATCCTAAAAAATAGAAAAAGTATTGAAAAAAATCCTAAAAAGCATAAAAAGTCCTAAAAAAATCCTAAAAAGCCAAAAAAGTCTGAAAAAGCAAAAAAAGTCATGAAAAAATGGTCGCCCTGATGAAACCTAGCAAACAGGTATCTTGGTGACAACATACAATTCAAAAGATCAATAAAAGAAAATACAAAAGAGAAAAAATACAAAAAAAAAGTGAAAAATCAAAAAAATCGTTAACTTGGTGAGAACCTTGCAAACATGCATCTTGGTAACAACAAAAAAAAAATCATAAAATTTGAAAAGAGTGCAATAAAAATAAATGGTGAAAACCTGGAAATAGGCACTATTTGTTTTAAGTCGACACCTCCATCTATTCGATTGTGTGTTGACCATCCGCTTCTTCCATCACTACACATTCATGCCTATTTTGCAACAATCTTCATGTCCATATCCAACTAATGCGGTCGTGTCCCATCTTGGCTTGGTCCTCATTGTACATATCCATAATAAAAATCAGTTTGTTCTCACTGGGGGAAAAATCTAGAACTCATTGGGAGCAAATCACCATTGAACTTAAATCCGCAGGAAAGCAAACAACAAACGCAACCTTGGCAAAAACAACAATCACAATAACTATCAAAATCTGAACATCGAACATAAATCAATCCAATCAATTATCCAAATCAAATCAAACATCAAGTCAAATCAAATCAGCTCATCATTGACGAATCATCTTCTAAATCATGGTTGGATTACTTTAACACAAATTTTCAATTGATGTATCTTGATTATTGGTATCATTTCTCGGGAGTACCTCGATGATGTCACAAACTATAGGGTCTATGATCAAGAATGATATTTTTCTTTGTTTGTTGTATGTGATTCAATCATTACTATGCAAATTGTCATAGGACATGCTCTACAAAGTATCATTGATGACATTTTTAATTTGTATAGGAACATGATTCACTCTTTTTTGTTTACACAAGTGATACTCAGGTCATCTTGGTCTACGCATACCTAGATTCTTGTGTTATCTTGCATTATCAAATCTCAAACGAAAGTTGTATGGAATTTATACTCAGATCATCATGGTTTAATTATACCATCAATTTTTGTACCAAATTTCAAAAAAATAAAATGCTCACTGATGAAAATAAGCACAATGAATTAAATGGCAACATTGCATGATTAGGCTTGCAATCATTTTAGTATGCATTTGCATTATAGATTTTCCAAGCCGGTAACTCTCAACCTAATATTATTTCTCACTAAAAGATTGAGTATACTTGACATAACAAAAAAATCATTCATTCACATTTCATTTCCATTCCATACCATTAGAAAACATTATCATGTATCCACTATCATAAATCATTCATGTCCATTCATTATAATAATTGCATCATGAAAAATTCCAAAAATAAAGCATTTTTCAAATATCATCATCATCATCCATATCATACATCAAGGTCATAATAAATGCATTATTTACTTTATCCATAATCCATCCATATATCCATTCATCATTAAATAATAGCATCAAAACCCATTCATTATCATAATTCATTCATGATCATAATCCATTTTGCATTCATCCATTTCATATATTTGCATAGAAAATACCAAAAATATAGAAAACTGCATTTCATATCATTCATAATCATCACATAGGGGCATACCATAAAATCATATATGCATTTTCATCATCATCTATCCATAACATAAGCATCATTCATGATCATAAGATATCTACATAATCATCCATAGATCTAGGTCATTTATTTTCGTCATACAAAATCCAAAAAGAAAGCATTATCATAAAACCATACATCTATACATTGCATAATCCATATGATCCATCCATTTATCATACATCTGCATTCCATAATAAAATGTATCTATTCATCCATACACTGATATACACATGTGAAAAATTATAGAAATATAATGCATCATTCATAAAAATCTCATATCAATTGCATTACATCATCATCCATACATGCGTCCATAACATAATCATATAAAACATGGCATAATCACATGAAATATAAATTAAATACATCCATACATAATAAAAACATCAACACATAGATCATCAAATGTCGTTGCATATCATATAACCTCATAATAATATGTCAAGTATACAACGATATCAATAAAACTAATAAATGGTACATCAAAAATGTGGCAAATGTCAAGTCTTTGAATCAAAGTATAAATCAAACATGCCCATGGGATCCTATGGTGTTGCTGCTTGAGGTCACAGGCCTCTGCCCAACTCTGCCTACCCTTGATTATCCAACCCTTGATGGCTTTGGCCCCTTTGAAGGTCCACCTGGTGATCCCCCTGGTAGTGGTTGTACAACCCCTCTGGTAGTGGTACGGGACTAGGAGCGACTAGATCTGGATCTAGCATAATTGACCCTCTACTCTCGTGGTATAACCTCATGATACAAGCCTCCATAATACTCCACCTCCTTGGTAGAAGCTTTGAGCTCTCTAACAAGGTCACCTGTACCTATACCTTGAGCCGCGGTTTGTATCCTATCAGCCATTGCCACGACCTACTCTTCCTACCTCCTAGCAGCATCTCTCTCAGCAATAAGAGTGGCTACCTGGGCCTGTAACTGCACCATCTACCCCTCAATTTGTACATGTGCTAGAGCCTGAGCCTATATCTGTGTTTGGTCCTAGATGAGCTATGCTTGTAGCATCAAGATCTGGCCCTAGAGTGTCTGCACTTGCATCTATAACCCAACTATTTGAGTTTTCTGCCTCTTAGAGGGCATCCTGAGAATCACTGGTCTCTGCCCAATTGGTGTTGATCTTCTTCGCTTGGGGATAGCCCCAAAGTTAGGAGAATCTCTATGTCCACCACCATCTCCACATCCATGTCCACCTCCTCCTCCATCTCCTCCATAATCACCTCTATCATCCCCAACCTCCTCCTCTGCCTCCTCATCGCCATCCCCTCCTCTCAGTTGCACAAATGGCCCAACCCTCCTCCTGACCTCCAAAATTGGTGTAGGCTCATCTAGACTGGAAATGCGTGGAAATGGGTGCATGCAAAAGTACTCAACATAATCCTTTGTCATCTTCCCATCCACAATCTCTCTGAGGTACTATCAATAAATCGGTTGTAATCTGTGATACTTTGCACAGGTTACATCATAATGAAGGGTTGGCCCCCACTCTGGAATATCCTACCTACGTCGTGCATAGTATGCTACCCCTTGTAGCATACCCTGAATGCAGCCATACTACCTATATACTCTCCCAAAAAGAAACCTCTCAATGATGTAGGGTGTCCTACCTATCAGATATTTGCTACAAAAGGCATATAGGGTAACTCTAAATCATCCTCTAGCCATGCCTCACAGTCAAGATAGGGTCGCCATACCATAGTGTCAAGGTCCTGCCTCTAGTAATCTAACTTTCCCATCTTATGCTAGAAAAGTGGCCCTATGTATCCAAAAACATACGATTGTCCTACCGGTCAAGCCCTACCTCCCACTAGTTGTGTAATGGTTGTGTGCTCCAGGGCCCAAAGCGACAAAAGTGTACAACCTGTTGCGAGACTACTTGCTCGAAGATACAC
The DNA here is from genome assembly GCA_007115665.2 of Sequoiadendron giganteum. NCBI lineage: Eukaryota > Viridiplantae > Streptophyta > Pinopsida > Cupressales > Cupressaceae > Sequoiadendron > Sequoiadendron giganteum. The sequence goes on from CM021100.1 coordinate 438,622,663, forward strand.
CACCTGGTGCAAGTCATGATATAAATGTGCTAACATGCATGACCCACAAGCATACCTCATTCCATGAGAAATCATGGTATCCAAAACCCATCCCCAACCCATTGAGAAGCCCTTCAACATATGGTCGAGGTAGAGAAATCATCAAATTAATCCTGCCAATACACATGGTAAAGGCCACCTTGAAGCAATCAACTCCCGCTACGAAATATCTTATCCAATGAACTGATCATCATGAAATATCTGGCATATGGTTTTTGTTCCACCCTACTCCTCATGATCATAGACCACTAACTCCCCCATAATTGGTATCCTCAAAATCCAATAAACATCCTCTGGGCTCACTGCCATCTCTCTGCTCAGTAGATGAAAGGTGTTGTGGTCATTGTGCCATTGCTCTACAAGTGTTGTCAGTAGCCCCCGGTTAATCTAGTACTAGGGCATGTCTATGAATGAAGTCAAACCACACTGGTCAATGATGGCAAGATCCATTGGAGTTAGTTGTGGGATCATATTTCATGTCCTCGGAAAGTGCTCACAAACCTGAAGGTTCCCTAATCCACCCTCCTAGAATCAAATTAAAGCATAAAGTCAAAAAATCAATCAAATCAACGTCTCAATCAGTCTATCATCTAATCAAATCAGCTCATGTGAGATTTTGATTTAATCTTGAGGAGCACCTATCCTATCACTCGACTCTCATTTGTCTTGAGATTGATCATCAATCAACCTATAATCGTTCCTCACCTATCATGAGGACGATCATCAATCAATTAATCAATCTATCTATCATATCATCATTCCTCGCCTATCATGAGGATGATCATCAACCTATCAATCAACATCATCCTATCATCAGTTGATGTGATCACCAATCATCAAAATCTAGGAGGAATCTATCAAAATAGTCAATTTTGGTTGAATGCGTTAAAACAGGGTTTCTATGCATTGATCGACTAGATGTGCTAGAAAAATTGTTGGATGCACTGGAAAAGAGTCTTGGTGTGCCATTTCATGGATGTGCTGGAAAATGGATTGTATGCACCAGAACAAGGTATCGATGCACCATTTCCCGGATGTGCTAGTTAACCTACTCTATGCGTGACTCTATTCTATCGAGGTGCTAAATGCCCTATGTGCTAATCTAATCACCTAATGCACTGAAGCAGGTTCTGGATGCACCAGCCTATTTTTTGGATTCTAACCTAACTAGATGCACTACTACAGGGTGTCTATGCGCTGAAGCAAGTTCTATATGTGGTAAATTTCTATCCTAATGCGCTAAAATGTGAAATGAATCTGAATTTTTAAGTGCATTTTAAGTGGGAAAAATTCAAATTTCAAAATTCAAAAAGTTATTTTCGGGGTACATACCGGAGGTTCGTATGCGACTGGATGTTGGTGGCAGTGAACTCGCTCGAATCTGTGTGTGTGGCACATAATCTTGTCCATATTTTCTCTACAAGCTCTCAGTTTTCAAAATTCTCAAGTTACAAATGAGCCTATCTTTTACCGAAGTTTGACCTTTTAAAGGTTAATTAAGGGGTAATTTTTGTGGCAATTTTTTTTTAAAATGGGCCTTTAATCAACTAATCAACAGTATGGTGGAACTCTTATCATTTTCAGGAGATAAATCAAGTCATCCTTATCAAATTTGTTGATCATCAGCACATCATCTAAAAATCATTGAAATCATTAAAGTTTTTAGAAATCATCAAAAATTCAAAAATCTTTGATTTATCTCCCGAGGGGCCATCCTTTCATCATCACTGCAAAAATCAAAGTCTGGGGCATGTCAAAATTTTTATCATCGTGGTCGGAAAAAATATTCTTTGAAGCAATGCGTATGTGCACATCACTTCAAAGAGGGGCAAAATGTATGCACTTAAAAATGGTTTGAGCACGAATTAATTAAATATTTGTTATTTAATTAATAAAAATCTTAATTCATCTACTTATAAATAAATTAAAAAAATTATTTATATAGTTCACTTTCTAATATTCTTCTTATCTAAAATCAATTCCTCTCGAATTAATTAAATGCACAAATAAACTAAATTTTCATTTAATTAGTTTTCCCTCTTTCAATCTAAATTTGAATTTTTAAATTAAAATTAGCCTCTAAATTCATTTTCCTCTTAAATTGGTTAAATACACAAATTTAATTAAGTTGTCATTATGCTAATTTCCCATCTCCATTTAAATTGAAGTTTTAATTCAATTTAAGCACATTTCTACATATTTTCCTAACTACCTGCCACCTCACCATGTGCCACATGAAATTGAATTTTATAAATTGAAAATTGTGGATTTTTCATTAACAAACTTGTAACCCATTTCAAACCTCTTGGACATATGGCTTCTTCTTTCTCTCGATTCCCTTCAACACTTGGAAAATTTCTCTCAAGAAGGGAACCACCTCCATGATTCTCTCCAACTTCTTTTTGTTCAACTGTTGATGCCATAGGATCACAATCTTGACCGTCCATCGCTGCCACATCATTCCTAGCTTGCAAAATCCTATAAATAGAACTCATTGCTACAACTTTTCAACAAGTATAATTCAACAAATTTATGCTGCAAGAATTTCATTGAAGTTTGAAGGCATTTGAAGAGAATTGTAGTTTCATTTTAGTATTTTTAGTTTGTTTTAATCATGGCATTTTAGTTCTAGTGTTTAGTTTCTTGCATCTCTCATACAACATTGTATTTATCTTTGCATTATTAGTTTAAGATCATTTTAACAATTATTTCTCATCATAGATTATTTAGCAATTTACTTTCAAAAATATAAAAATATAGGCATGTATGCCATTTTACTTTGCATGATAAAATAGCTACTCGTTTCTTAGGTTTCCATTCCATACATTCATGTGCAATGTAAATTCTGAGAGAATGAATTAAGGAATCACCGAGAATAAAGCATGATGATATGAGTTCAAATGCAGGATTGTGATAGTTTATTTTATTAATTTTCCTTCATTAGATATAAAGGATGAAAAGTAGAAACTTTGATCAACATGTGATGTAAAGGAGAAGCATAGGCCCATCGTTCATCATAAAAATGAGCTCGATAGTAAAAGTAACTTCAATGATGAGCAACCACTTAAGTGATTGAATTTTTCATGTGTGATAGGATGTTTTAAAAGGGGAGACCTCCTAGGACCATGCATGATAAGGTCTCAAAATACTCAATAACATTTAGCAAAGGATGTAAAGGCTAAACAAGGTTATGCATCAACCTAATAAAATAAAGAAAATTCAAAGACCTAGGCATGCAAAAGGTTTTAACGACGGGTATTAGGAGATCCTATCCATATGGGGCCAGTCATAAGACATATTTCAATGACTTAGATTGTTTTTATCATGAGTGGGGATGGGAGCAACAAGTCAATGACGAAATATAAAACTAAAAAAGGTGACAAACATAAGGATTTTCTTTTTTAGAAGGGTTTTGGTAATACAAACCCTAAGGCACAATAGTGGATGAAACCCTAGGCCTAGAGACATGACAATAACCAATTTTTTTAGAATTTCGAGATGGGACATAATTCATTTTTAAGGGTTACATCAATGGATCTTGTTGGGGATGTCTATTCCTACAAAATAAAGCAAGAAGGTTAAAGCAGATCAAGCATAGAGAACCAAATCTAGGACCTGCCCAGATAAGGAAAGAGAACTAGACCAAAGCAACCAACATATGCACAATATTTACATGATTATACAAAATAATCCAACTTAAAATTTTCTTAGAAGCCCCTTCTGATGTATTGGATTTTAACCTGCATTATGTAGTTTAATAGGCTTCACTTTTAATTGGTGGCCCTAGGCCCCCAAAACATAAAACCATTGTTTGCCTCTGTCAAAAAATTTATTTTCTACTATCTGCACTAAGCCAATATTTAAATTATTTCCATTAATTACCCACCAGCTAATCATGTTGTGGCCTCTACAATCAACAATTATGGACATATGTTTGATCTTACCATTGTCCACATTAACCCTGCCTAACTGAAAACTACAATCAGATATTAACGAGAATCCGTAATCAATGTAGCACTTTACCTTGCTTAGTTCACAATCATACTCCACCAAATACTCCTCCAATTGGACCAAAAATTGAAAAAATTCATATTCCACTTGATCATTAACACCATACACTACAGGATTTGACCCCAATTTCCGACGGCCGTTCATTGGAATCTTGACGATACATTGTTGGTCGACCGACGAATCACAAAAATCAGCGTTGTCACTCAAATTTCATCTATATCCTGATGGACTATAAAATGTTGACCTCACGATGCAAGATCGTCGGAACCGTAGCACCCATTTCGTCGATCGTGAGACGAACAGTACCCAGAGCATGGGAGGCATACCTTTGCCAAACCGTCGGATTAACAACATAAGTCCATCGCCATTACAACAAAAGTTTGACGTATTGCCAATATTGTTGAGAGATCAAGATTGTTATAGCAATCAAAATTTCCTAAGAAGATATATCAAGAGGACTGGATTTTGGTCTCAACGATCAAGTTTCATCGACAAGATACACATATTATCTCATCGACGAAGCATGAGGGAAGCATATCGGCAAGACATATATCATTAGAGTAAGTTTTGAATGTCTACCCAACCAGCTATGTGATGTCATTAAGAATACATCGGCAGGAGTCTTGGAAACATAATTTAGATTGAAATAGCAACATAATTTCATTGAACGTGCAACGAAATAGGCAAGTCATTATGGTGAAAATTCATCAGTTGCTTTTTTCGATTCATCGTAAATTCGATGAAACATTGCAATTTCAAAAAAAAAAAACTATTCGTTTAAATGTAGGCATATCGGTGAAAGATCAAGACTATTACAATGATCAAAATTGCCTGAGAAGATATATTGAGAGAACTAGATTTTGGTCTCAGTGATTGCATTTCATTGGTGAGATACACATCTTGTCTCATCGATGAAGCACGAGGGAAGCATATCGGCAAGACATATACCATTGGAGTAAGTTCTGAATGTCTACCCAACCAGTTATGTGACGCCGATAAGATTACATCGGCAGGAATCTTGACGACATAGTTGAGATCGAAAGAATAATCATCAGGGAGACTCACCACGTCGGGGAAACTATAGAATATCCTAGCGATACATGATCTCTTGTCGATGAAGATACAAATGGATCGAAATACTTATCAGGGTGACTCTGGGTGATAGATAAAAGTTGTCAAGTCGGCCAGGCCTTAACAATGCAGGATTGATGATATCAGGCCTATTTGTAGCAGCAATAATGATAACTATTTTCTTGGCTGTCATACAAGCCATCTCCATCATCAGAGCTTTGAAACCAAACCTACACACAACACAATGTTCATAGTGAAAAGTTAGCACTTTCTTTCATCTTTGTAGATTGGTTTGATGCTTCAAACGATGCATTTCTTATATTGAAAAGTGCATTACTTACCTTATTGAGCTTCTCTTTGTTTTGAGAATAGTTTAATATTCTCTACTTAAATGGCCAACCATGTGAAGGTGGAAGCTCATTTGGCGCTTCCCCCCCCCCCATCACATCACTTTCAATTCTCCATACCCAATCATATAACATTAATCATTCATTCATCCATTAATAACATATAACATTCATTCATTCATCCATTAATAAAATATAACAATCATTCATTAACATATAACATTTATTCATTAACATATTCACATTCATTCATTAACATATTTCATTTTTTCAGTTTTTACATATTATCAAAAATATGGCTGTCATAATATGATTACAATCACTTTTTTTTTCTATTTTTTCTTTTGCAGCTAAAAAAAGCTGAAGTGGAGTATCATTTTCAAAATCATCTATCCCCCCTTGAGTTGTTCTAAGCTCTGCTCATGATCTTAATGTATGCCTAGCCGTGTACTCACAACATGGACATGGCTGCAAGGGGGGGTCTGCTACAATAGAAAAGAAATGTTAAATTGATATGTTTTATTATTATTGTTACACATATTTCATTAATTAAAAGAACATTAGAGTGGTTCTATTTACCTGATTGGGCCACATCATGTTCCTGATATTGTCTTATAGCCTCATGCTCAACATGTTGAACACCCTCTAAATCTTGATCTTGAGTTGAAACATGAAAGATTACATTAATCAATACACCAATTGCAATTAAATATGTTTAAAAGAACATTAGTGTGGTCCTCTTTACCTGATGGAGCCACATCATATTCTTGATCTTGTCTAGCCTGGTCAGGCTCAACATGTTTATCATGCTCTACATGCTCTAAAGTTGAAACACAAAAGGTCACATTGATTAATACACCAAATGCAATTAAAGATGTTTAATTGCATTAATCCATATTGCATTTTGTATAGCACATGAATACATCCAGTATTGGGATGCACATCATGGACTTCTTCAATAGGTTGTGCTCCACCCTCACCGGGCTGCATTCCTTATCAATGTAAAACAAATAGGCACATTATTATGGTGGAAATTAATATTGAACAGATTGCACAAGTATTCAATTTGAAATAAACTTTATTGAGTTTATTTACCTGCATGTTGGATGCAGTGGAAGATTGTGTTTGCCCAGTCGAGACTCTTAGTTGTTCAGACAAGGCTCCATAGCCTTGGTCGAAGGCAATCTTCAGGTCCTCTTTTGTGGGAACTTTGTTGAAATCAAAGCCCTGCATTTTTGCATGCGATCATGAATTTTTCTTCTATGGTGTGATAAAACCAAAATTGTTTGCAATTTATTATTTGGATGCAATATTTCATTTATTGATACTTACAAATCGTATGGCTACTTTCATATAACCACCAGAGCCAAGTTTGTGTTGCCCGTGTTTTTCTAGTCTTGCCTTTGTTGCCTTCGATGTGTCGAGCAGCCTATGAAAAATTTGAAATATGTTAGATTATGTAAAAAGAAAGATTAATCAATATATAATCAAATTGTTGATAGTATCACATACCTTCCTTGGCCCAGTGGTATCTTTCCTTTCTTCTTTTCAGCCTTCTCCTTTCCATCCGACACCAAATCCTTCCACTCCCTTTCTGGAATCATGGGGGACGCTCTTACTTTCTGTTCTTCTCTAAATGTGACCTATATTGGTCCCTCACATACTTTAGATAGGTACCAGCTTTCTTAAGGACCTTGGTTTAGTTGAATGTTTTATCACTGAACAACACAACTAAATGGTTAATGAGCTCATCTATTAAACCTTGATTTTGGGAATTCCACCGTGGACGTATGGTGGGCCCAAAGAGCTCCAATGAAATATCACTTAGATGTTTATAAAAAACATCATTTCCTATAGGAGCAGGATGTATAATTAGAAACTTAGAAGGACAAGGTGTATGGGTTGCTTCCAAAAACTTAGATACGTGCACGAATAACATAGCAGAAATGGAGGTGCTCACATTGGGATTGGAAGTCTGTATAAAGAAAGAAATTGATTTAGTAGAAATAGAAGGTGATTCTCAAATCTGCATTCAGGCAATCACATTGGGGAAAACACCAAATTGGAAACTAGACAATTCGATAGGAGCAATCAAATCCCTTCTTTAAAAGTTAAATGAATATACCCTATCACATGTCTATAGGGAAGCTAACAAGGCTACGGGCCTCTTGGAAAACTATGGAGTAAATCAAGGAAAGGTAATAAAAGTTGACAACTGCATGGAGCAGTGGTTAGAACTGCCAACACTTCTAATCACTGACAGTTTGGGCGATGAAAGATCTCTGAAATCTCTAAAAAGAAGTGAGCTGGGACAAGCAGATGGGATAATAGATAAGACTTGAGCAACATTTAGCCAAAGCATTAGGAAGTTGTGCCAGACTCATGGGACAAGCGTAAGCATTTATTGGAAGCCGAGGGATAAAAGGTGTTAAGGCACTGGTCTAGACTCAAAGTTTAGAAGGACAATGGTTTATAAGTTTGGTGTGCACTGTATCTGCTCAAATGAGATGTTGAGAGCCCAGTACAAAAGAATTTTCTTAGTCAGTTCCATGCAAGTGATCGAAGCAATAGAGCAAATAACCCAGGAGATCCTGCAGGAGGGGAACCACTGGTGTGATGGCATAATCTATGAGGTAGTCCTAAGCCTATTAATAGATGTTTTGGGTCCCAGAGAAGTACTGGTGGAGAAGCTTGGGGGTTTTGTTATGCTCATCAACATTCAAGTGGTGGAAAATGCTATCTTGGAGCTTCCCGTGGAAGGTATGGTGAGCTCCCTGAAATACATCTTTGGAGAAAACGAGGTAGGGGGAGACGAGAAAGAAGTGGAGGTTGAAGTTGGGGAGGAATACACTAGCAGCTCGCAGCACCAGACCAAGGCAATGAGCTGCTTCCTAGGCAATGCATGGGATGTATATCGGGTGGGCATAATCAACAATGACATGAATGCCTTCGCAAGGTTTGTTCAAAATGAGGATTAGTTCAACAAAAGGAGAATGAAACATGCAATAAAGATGGGGTATGCATGGGCAGTAGTATATAGCTATGTAGTAGCATAAAGCATGATAAGCATACAGTTGGATATATAGTGGCTATAAATAGGCAATTATAATGTAGGAAAATATTGCCATTTTGTAAATCAATATAATAGGGTGCTACCCCTACTATTAGCACTTACTTAAAAATAATAATAATAATAATTAAAACATTTTAAAGTACCTGGGACCTTCTCTATCTTTATGGGAAGGAAATCCTCAGTCACCACAAATGTGACTGGCAATGTTCCCGTACTAGTAATATGGGAAGATCTAGGAAATGCTGCTAAAACATCACCAGTAGTAGTGGCCTCTACATCCATAGGTACTGACACATGTAGTGGCATGTGTTCGCTGCCAGAAGGTGGACTACCGAATGCTTGCATGGTATGTGTTGCCAAAATTTCAAACAACAATATAGGCACAGATGATGGGGTCAGATGATGTGTTGTATGCGTAGGAAGATCAGGATTGACACTTGTACTATACCCTACTTCCCAAGAAACACTTGGAGTACCTTGATCACGGCCAGCAGCATGATGAGGATGCAAATAATCTTGTAAAAACAACACATATTTTAGTTCATGACATAAAAGAGTACAAAATATAAAACCATGAATGAAATTATATTATAATTAAAGATCTCATGACAGCTTACTTCCAAGTTTTGTGCTATCTCAGATAATATTTTAACCCTTTCTCTTATCTCATCTATTTGAGGCACTACGAATACCAACTGAAGGATTTCTTCATTGCATTTTTTTGGGCCTTCCTCATCATATCCACAAGGTTTGTGGAAAATGCGATGTCATCATCACATAATAGTGACTGCACCTCCATATGGATGCTCTCCTATACTACTGGTGCCTTTTCCCGATCAGCCAACTGCAACAAGAATATTAAAAACATTATCAAAATTAACCCAATAAACTCATGAAAAAAACATAATAATAAAACATTTTTCTCATATCTAATTTGTACAATTACAATGAGGTAAACCTATCATATACAAGCGCTTGAAGATGGATCACGATCTGTGCTCTGGACCAGAGCCTTCCTCATATGATCAATGTCCCGCTATGACAAAAATTAAATATAAAAAACATTACCGAAATGAAACCAATAGAATTACGAAAGAAAACATAATAATAAAATGGTATATTAGAGTCATTATTTGGAGGTTGGATAAAATGGTATATAGTACATATCGCCCCCATAGTAATTGTGTTTGTATCTAAGCGATTCAAATTGTAATCGATTAGCAACTCTTCCTCTCTAGTTATTAATTTTATCACACATATGAATACACGGTTTCCCTCTCGGTCCTCAAATATACAATTGGGTTGCTTATTTGTTGACCCAGGTCATGTACTATTTATAAACCCTCCAATATTCCCTGATGCTTTTAGCCTCCCGTCAATGTACCTAGCCACTCCTTTATTTTTATCCTTATCTTTTAGTTGTATATAATTTGTTGATAGTGCATACCTATGCATACTTCATGTATATCGAACTAGCTGCATCCAATCTTTGTAACTGTAACAAGGTCCAACATACTCCATCAACTTAGTAACTTTGTTGTAACAGACCTTTATGCCATCCATGCAAAATAGGCCCAAACCATGTAATGACGATGGTGCTATGTGATACATTCTCTCGTTGACACAAAGATCAGTGTTTATTGGAGGAAGTTCCTTGGGTACCCATTGTTTCTGTAGATGTTTGTACCTCAAGGGCACCTCGATGTTGCCTATGCTCTCATCATCATAAGAACATGACCCCCCTTCAGCAAGCAAAATTCCATGCGTTTACGGAATTTTCTTCTAATCTTTTAACCTCTAGTTGATCTCCCTCTTTTAGACCTGCTACATGTCTTGCTTTCCTCTTCTCTTCCTGAATTTCCCTTGCTCGAGGAAGAAAAATCTGAAAAATGCCTATTTGGTGATACCTACACTCATAAGGATGTTGGATGAAGTTCTTTCATGGTGATGTGATCTGAAGGTGACATTATGATTAATCTATTATTTCATCACTAGAATTTGACAGGTTATAAGGTAATCAAGTCTTGATAGATTGCAAGTTATTATTACTACTATCCAAATGTGTCCATCACAAATCAAATCTACTTAATGTTTTAACTCCCTTGTAACAAGTGTTAAATGTGACTATGGTTCACCAGTTACACATCCAAGGTGTCAAATGTACTCTCTAATTGTAATCAAAGGACTTTTTCTCTTCATTCAAGTAAATAAACTTGAAGGGAAACACCACCAAGTGGTTTATTGGACACCTACATGACTAAAAATAGCAGAAAATTTACATTTAATTTCCATATGTCTAAGTGGTTAATGGGGAGGGAGTGTGTACTAGGCCTAGTAAAGTCATCATAAGTTTATGCTTTGGCAATAAAAAATGTTTAAGTCATTTTAAATCTTCCTATGTCTAATTGCTAGGAGACTTTTGATATGTTTTAAGGTAGGATGAGTGGTCGCATCAATGTTCTAATTCTCTATGACAGGGTATTGAAATCTTCAAATAATGAAAGTTAGTGCTTATAGTCATTTGAAACAACATTTTGATTATGTATGATGGTAGGATTTGATAACTTAAAAGAATTGGCTACCCAACAAACTTAAAGTTAAAAGAAACTTTTTCAGTTTAAGGGGTTAGCACTTTATTTCATCTTTGCATATTGGTTTGATGATTCAAACGATGCATTTTTTATCCCACTTCTATCATATTGTATTCCCATCCCATTGCAATTGTTGGAGGAGTTGATACCAAAATTTCATATCAGATACTACATTCTTGGAGCAATTTTCTGTGTGTTTACAATTTTTCTGAAGTTCTTTTGTGTTGTATGGATCCATACAATCTTGAAATGCTCTGAGATCATTGGTGTAGATAAATATATGTGTTCCCTTTCATTTGAATTTGTTTTCAAGTTCTGAATCACTATTTTGTGGGATTAAACAATCAAATATAGGGACTGCCCTGTTGTGCTTATGTAAGGGTTTGAGGGCTAAATAGAAATGACATCCACCAATCCACCCACTATCTTGGAACTGTAACTCGGTGGATTGGTGTGCATCATGGTGGATTTTATGGAGTTTCAAATCTTGTTCTTTAAATTCCATTTATTTTTTTCCCTTGTCTTGGCTTGTTACATTGTTTGCGAGGAACCTAAGGTTGGGTTTTACCTTGGCTTTCATATAAATCCTAATGTTCCACGTAAAACCTTGGGTGAGATATATTCAGCCGTTACCTTTTTGGAGTGGGTATTAAAATGACTTATGTCTCATTGTTTTGAATTAAGGTCTTCATTTGAAGGTCCTTCATGCCAAGGTTCCTTTTATAAAGCATTTTGGACATGAAATATTTAAAATAAAAAATACCTTCATTTGAAAGTCTTGACATGGCATCATTTTTGAATGAAGGTTCTTCATTCAAAGGTCATGACGACATCACCTTCAAATGAAGGTTCTTCATTAACTGGTATTTTGTAATTTTGAATGTGTGATAATAATTTAGGGTTGAAAATAAATCCATTTGAGCCTTTTATAAATGAAAGGACATTTGATGCAATCATATGCCTTGTCAAAATTTTAACTTAATAGTAAGGGCATCATGAGTAGTTTTTGGGCCCATTCAACAATCTCCGATGCAAGGATTGAATAGTCTAGAATGTATCTACTATCAAGAAAGCCAATTTGTTTACCTCTATGACTATATCTCAAGCAATAGGTTTAATTTTGATGGCAATGATATTGACAAGGATTTTGTAATCTAGGTGTTGAGAAGCATAATTGGCCACCATTCTAGGAAAGATTCTTCATTCTCACTTTTAGGTGTTAAAATTTAACAATACGTAGATTGATGAAAGAGCCCGAAGAGCCTTTCTCCATGTTATCCAAGTACACATAGTAGCGGTCTTCTCTTATACGGTTGGACATGATTTCAAGAACTTAGCTAGGAATTATTCATTTAACCTAAGGTTTTCTCAAAATGCCATCATTGGAAAAGTATGATCAAATTCTTCTATTATGAAGAATTGGTCTATGTGCCTCTAGTAATCACTATAAAATGTGAAAGACTAAGCTATTTTATTTTTCTGTCTTATCTTATACCATTTTACGAGAATGGGGGGGGCAATGTATGAGAAGATCTTTGGAAACTAGGCATGAAAATTGCAGGTTAAAGAGAATAAGGGTGCCAATCTTATAGTACTCATTATCCCTTGGTCGTCGATTTTCCCTAAGTGCCCTCAACCTGGTCCTCGATGCTGGTATTGACCTTGTTTTAGCTACAAACCCTTCGTCGGCGCTGGTATTGACCTTGTTTTCACTCCTCCAAACTCTTCCTCAGTGCTGGAATTGACCTTTCACATGTCCAATTTGACGAGCTACAACCTGTTTTAGTTAAGTTTTAGAGTATGTTAATTAAATTTAAAAAAAATATGGTGCCATTTAGAGTAGTGAATATAAAGCAAGCAAAGCCTATTATGGCGCCATTTAGAGTAGTGAATATAAAGTAATCCAAGCCTATTATAGTCATGAGGGAAATAATAAAACTCCTAGGATACTTTGTGAAACCATTTTCCTTGGTTAAAGGGAGGCCATAAAATATATCTTTGGATTTTTTCAATCTTCAAATATGAGGATTTGCAAGGTTCTTAGCAACATGAGTAATGGAAATGTGTGCAACAAGAATTTTTGAACACACATGGAATCTCCTTGCCAATGAAAGGGGCTTCATAATTTAATATGATAATTTTTCTCAGCTCTAGAATCGATATGTTTCCTTGAAGAGGAAAGAGAAACCTAAAAGGTAAAAGAGATGCTTAGGAATCTCAACACTTCCTTATGATCAACCCCCTTCTATCCATAGGAATTGAACAAATTGGGCTTGGCTAAGAATGATTTCCTATAACATTGAGTTTTATGCCACTATATATTTGACCTTAAAGCTTTCCAAAAAATATCTAGGCATTGAATATCCTAAATAATGTCATGTTTTTCCTCCAAAAGAGTGAGAAAAGAGTCATTAGAAAAATGACCATTGAATAGTTGGGCTATAGAGTTACGAAAAGTAGCACCTTTAATAAGTTAGTAAGGTGAATTTATTAATGTTAATCTTAATATTCCAACATCCTCTATTAAGTTTTACATTCCTCACAGTAAAACATGTTGATTGAAACAAACAAATATATATAGTCTAAGCTAACATCATTTTAGTTTTCTTTAAGTTCTCCCCCAAGAACATCATTGGCTTGAGTTATACAAGTCCACACTATATGATCCTTTTTCTTACAATAATAACAATGATTTTCATTTTTTAATTATTATTACCTTATGAGTATAATACATTCTCATGTTGAGAATTAACTTTTAAATCTTTTCTATTATTCTTTATTCTTCTCCTAATAGGGCCAAAATCGCATCTTCTTGTGTTTGAGAAGTTATTGAATGACTACCTTCAAAAGGCTGATGTAATCTCCATCTCAACACCAAGGGCCCACCACATTATGCATCGCCAAGGAAAGACATGTGGCACTCGCCTGTGGTATTGCAATCAATAAACACCTTGCATCTTTGTATCATGCAAGGGTAGGCAACCGTTGATCTCCATCATCGGCAATCATGTTCATTCATAGTAGTCAACAGCATTGAACATAACCGTCAAGAAAATTTTCATGAAGATTATAACATCACCGTCGATTTTGAGCACGTGCATCTCAGAGCCGCTTTAGTAACCTGTCATATAATGTACTAAAATTCGACATAAATATTAAAGAACTTTGATTAATAGTAATGTTATAATATTAATATATTATATAACAATATTATATTATATTATATGAATTATAATGATATATTTGATATATCATGATTATATATAATCTATAGATTAATAGTAATTATATTAGATTATTAATATTATTGGTATATTATTAATAATATTAATATTGTATTAGATTAATAATAATTATAATATTGTTAAATGATTAATTATATTACAAATGAACACTGCTTTCAAATTCTTATCTTTGAATGAATGGTTGAAGCACCAATGTTGAATGTTGCAACTCTAGTAGGCATGAATAGAAGTAGAGGAGATTGTTTGGGAGAAGAATTTTTTATAATGCTAGGTTATGTGTTAGGTTATATAGGGTTAGGCTATATAGTGTTTGATCCTAGCCTCAAACACTAAAATTAGGGTTAGGTTATGTGGTTTCTTTAGGGTTAGGTTTGGGATTAGGTTTATGGTTATAGTTAGAGTTTACGGTAATCCAAATGATAACCTAACCCTTTTTCTTGAAACCTTAACCTTGACCCTAACCCTCACCTTTATCCTATCTTTATAACCCTAACCACAACCAAAAATCTAACCCCAACCCTAACCCTAATTACCTAACCCTAAATATTTTTTATTTTATTAATTAGTTGCATTCACTCTAATAACCCTAAACCTATCCCTAAACTAACCCTAGCCCTATCCCTGGCCCTAATCCTAACCCCAACTCTAAGCCAAATATAAAAACAACCCTTAATCATAACAATAACCCTAAAACTTAATTCTAGATATAACCCTAATACTATAATCCCTAATTTTAATCCTAAACCCTAACCCTAATTTCATATCTAATCCCAACCATAACCAAAACTCTAAATCTAACCCTAACCATAAAACTAACCCTAATCCTAACATTATTTTTCCTAACCCTAACCCTAACTCTAAACCTAACACTAACCGAACACTAAATCCTAACCCTAATTAAATACCCAATCATAACCCTAAATTGTAACATGATCCTTTGAATTGGATACTACATAAAAAATTATGTGTTACAATCATTGCTTCCATTGTTGGCATTTTACATTGGGATGCATATATTTTTAAAATCAACAAAATCTTTTAATGTCTTGCCAAAATTAATATTATTAATTGTAATATCAAACTTATAAACATGTATGCAAAATAAGAACATAAATAAGAAATATATGGTAATAGTTTCTTCAAAAAACAAAGTGATGTGGACTACAAGGACTATAAGATATCCACAAAAGAGATCTACATTGAAAATATTGTAGGGAAATTCAAGAAAATACAATTGGTAGATGCAAAGCCAAATAAATGTGAAATTGTGTACTATAATGATTTTAGAATATACACATAATGGATTTGTTGAAAAGGTTTTAGAAACTTTCAAACAAATGCAATTGGTAGATGCAAAGAAAAATTCCACAACCTTCACCAAAATCCTTATTGGTTTCCTTAATATGGGAGATTTGGAACAAGGTATAGACATCCATCAAAGCATAATATGAAGATGATTTTTTTCAAATGTTGTGGTTGTAGATGCCCTTTTAAAATTTATATAGAATGTGGAAGGATAGAAAAATCTTGTGAACTATTTGACAAAATGTCTCAAAGAATTGTAATCTCTCAATTTATTTTAGTGTCTATTTTGTTATACCCCATGTCCCAAATTGGGTATAACACAATAGACACTAAAAAAAATTGATAGATTGTTATGAGGGCAGTGATGAGACTTTTCTAATTAGAGTGTATTCCATGAGATAACAATTATTCGAGGCATTGTGTCAAATAGTTCATGAGCTTTGTCTATCCTCCCACATTTTGCATAGATTTCAAAAGGGCATCTACAACCACAAGATTTGAGAAAATTCATCTTCATATTATGTTTTCCTTATGATTGGTTGACTCTTACACTAAATTAATATGTTCAATTTATGTTTCCTACTTGATCTAACTATCCACAAATGGCAATTTAATAGTGGAAAGATATGATCCTACTTTGGTATAAATTGTATATGCAATATCAAGGTATGAATTAATATGTTCAATTAAGAGATGTTAAATGAAATGAATAAAACTAATGTAATGTAAATAAGGGAGACCAGTGCCTTATTGGGTAAAACAGAGTCAAATGAAAGCCTTTAATGAATGGTTTCTATCTAGAAGGTCCTCTAATTGTTTGGCATATAACTATGAGTTTACAACTGGTATAAACATGCAAGAGTGTAATTGATAAACCCTACTTGAGGCAGAATATCAAATCTAATTATCTGATTCTTCTTATTGATCCAAATGGCATTCCAAGATTACTATAATTTATTGAAAGGAATTTTAATTCTTCTTTAAAGAATCCAATAAACCAAATCACACAGAAACAACAAATGTGTACTGATAAATCGAATATATACTTGATACTTCAGTTTAAACAACCAAGAAACATCAGATTGGAGACAATCAAATAATCGCAAGAATCCAACAAATAATTGATACTAGAATGAAGCCACTAAATCAACAGTCTTTCATTATCTCCTTCAAAGTTCATACATGCAACATAGTCTCCTTAAATGTCATCATTTCTGAAAATTTAATGCTTACAGTAGTCTATCCTATTCTAATTCTATCTTCTACCCCTTTACATTTATCCAACAACGGATACTTATACATCAGTTTGCGAAAGGACGTGCCTTTTCAAAAAGGTTAAAGCATAAAAGGTTTAACAAATCCACTATTAACTGAATTCTCTTAAGCCACAAATGGACTGCAGACATATGCTGTGTATAATCCTCGCACTCATGAGTGTCGACATCTCCCAACGCATCATGGATCACAATCTCCATCATTATCATTTGCTCATTTTGCTCACATGCTGCATCCAATATCACATCTTTCGCAGTGGTTGTCTCCACCATCACTTGGAGTATTGTTTCATACTCACTTTTCCATGTAGTCGCTTCCTTCATTTTCCCTTCATCATCACATAGCTTGGTCAATCTATCTTCGGAAGCCTTTGTCAATCCCTGCATATCCCCTTGTAACTCCTCAAATAAATCCCTGTGCCTATCCATAATACAATTGGCATTTTCAGTCTCTTCATTACTAGGAGTGTCCTTCTACTCCAATTCCTCAATTCTTTCCTGAATTTTGCTATCCACTCTCCTATGTTCCTTTATTGCATCTACGTACTGTGAATGTTTTCCCTAGATTTTATTTAACCAAGTGGTTAAAACAACCTGCCTTTTTTTTATTATTGCAGCAAATGCATCCATTCTCCCTTAAGAGTATGCAGTTGACTCTTCCCAATGGTCTTTTTCTGTGAACTCTCACCTTGAGTGAGCATCCTTGTGGGTTCTATTACACCACCTACCAAGTCTTTCAAGCATTCATTCTCTCTCAACATCCTCTCATTATTGGTTTTGTACATCTCCCTTTCCCTTATCAATGCTTGGATTTGGGTTTTATTCAACTTGGCTATATTTATCCTAATATCAGCAGTCGCTATAGGATCAACCTCCCCAGCCTTCAGGGTCATGACATGTCTGAATGCCTTTTCAGTATCAATAAAAATTGATTTCTTGTGAGGAGGATACAAGGCCCAAATCATCAATGTTTCATCATCAGGATTGTATCTTGATCCTATGTATACCTCTATCACCTTCTCTATAGTGAGCTTGTGGGTAGGATTGTTATCTTTTAAGAAACTGTCAAAAACTAATGCAGAATTCATATCCAAACCTGGAAAAATCATAACACCTCCATTTTCAAGCAACTCCCTCCCCTTTTCAGGGGTCATGTCAATCATCTCTTTGTCTACTTCATCCTTTAAGCTTTTTAACAGTTGATCCTCATTCCCTAGAGTGACATTGTCAACCTGTCCCCTTATCTCTTTCCCTTTTTGCTTATATAAAAATGTCTTAAACTCCGAGGTCTTTATAAATTCATCATCTAATATGAAAGACCTATAGTCTTCACGTCTTGTATCTACATCCATGGTTTCTTCAACATCTATTTCTCTGGCAACATAGGAATACTTCTGAGTCTTTATTCTTGAAACTTTCCTAGATGAGCTTTGTGGCCTATCTATTTTTGAAATCCCCTTAATGGAGGACAACAACTCAGCATCCACGAACTCCTGATTATGTTTTTCAATCACAATTTTAACTTCCTCTACCTCCAGGTTTATGATTATGTCATCAGATTTAAAGGGCACATGATGGTACCCTCCAAAATTTATTTTTTGTCTGGCAGAGTGGATATACCCTTCTGGATCAAAGTTCTTTCTCACTGGTGCTCTTCTCATGTTGTAGTGCAATAATTTGTCCAGAATCAAATCATAACCTTCCTTGGCTAATATAGTGAAATCACTAAAACACAATGTGTTGGGCATAAAATCATGTTTCCCATATGAACTTAAGTTCATAACACTGGAGTAATCCATTTTCCTAACAATTTCTAGGTATTCAATTCTATCAGGGATAGTCCTGGGCAGAATGAAAGGTGTATCCTCAAAGCCATAAACCCTAATCATTGTGGCATTCTCTAAGCAATACAAATCCCCCCAGTTGTGGTTAATTGGTCCATTATAATCTCTAGGCCTAAGAAACCTTTTTACTTGTTCAGATAAAGAATAATCACAAGGATGGCTAAAAAATCTATACAAGGGTTTCACAAAGAATTCTTCAAAATAAAAGAAATTTGAATTGTCAAACCTACTATCCTAAACAACAGTCCATAATTGAATAGGCAATGGCCTACCTTCGTTGTTGGATTGTGAAATCCTCAGCTCTTGGGGCCATAAACCTAACTCTTGTCCAAAATACAACACTAAGTGCATCAATAGTGAGTAATTTATGAGATGGTTAACATAAGCACCACTCTTTATCACCATCAAACCTACATCCAACTCCTTAAAAACATGTGCAACATAGTCAAATGATCTAGAATTGTGATACTGAATGTCTACAACAATCACCATGGGCACAACTGCCATATGCTCAGGTACCTCCATCCCTAATACCTGTCCCATTGAGTAGTAAGTATATTTTAGGTAAGGTTTGAAGAGGTCTACATGAAAGGGTGGCCCCTCACTATCTTCCATTGGAGTAGGTTTTCCATGAAACCTAATTCTACACAGAGGTAACCTCCACCCTTTATAAATGGTCTCCATCCTTCTAAACTCACTATCAAGCTCTTCACTCACTACTTTCTCACTGCATATTCCCTCCATTATGAAAACCTCAACAATTGCATTCTCAGATACATGTATCAATGGATTCCCTGACAAATCGCATATAGCTTGTTTTTCGAATCATAGTGTCCGACCAACAATTTTACTAGTTCAACGTCAATAAAAATATTAGGGCACACTAATTTCCCTAAATTGAGCCTCCATGGATTGCATACTGGCTCAAAGTGATTTCTCCTATGGTAATGGAAATTGAATAACTCATAGCCTCTAATCGGAGTCCAAACATCACCTATAAATTTGTATTTGTCATCCAATTTATGAACTTCCGCTTTGAGCTATGCAGAATGCTTAGCATTAGGTCCAAAACCAAGTAAATGGTCTATGAGGTCTTGATTGAGCTTCCTTTGAGTACCTTCTGGTTGCAACTCAGTCTTTTTCTTTTTTTCTTTTGATTAGCTTCCCTCCTTGGGTTTTCTTCCCTTTAGTTTTCCTGAACTAGTGCCTTCCATAATTCAAAGTTTTATGAATTCTAAGAGGATGATAAACTTACTGTAACTTCTTCCAAACTCAAGCTAGGTGAATGCCTTAATTGCTCTATTGGTTCCCTTGCTCTCCTTCGCTTCGAATTTTGTGAGACAAAGATTTCAATTGATCATACCCTAATATGCAAAATCTCCTATGCTTCGTGGTGCCATTAATGTCTTTACAGAGACATGAATGCTGCAAGTTTTTTTTTTCAAAATTCTTGATGTCACATTAGGGCTCATATCGGCAAGACATTTCTAATCTCTAGCCGATCTGCCTATTCAATGTTCACCCATCTGCCAAGACGTCTTACAATTTCCCCAATATCACAAGTCTCCCCGATGGTTTCTTTCCTTTTGCTTTTTATATTGCCATGACTTTCACTGAAATAACTATCGCTCAGACTTAATGAATCGGGCCAACAGTTCTTTGCCTTACTCTAAAAGTACTTTGTCTCACCAAGATGTTTACTATATCAACTTATGTCACTAAGACCAATCAATTTTTTCTACTGACAAAATAATACTCGCTGTGATGTCTCTTAGATCTCCCCGTGGTGACATGTCTCACTGATACTCCTCTTCTTCGGCAAGACAACGAGCATCGTCTTATCGATACCCTTTATCTCCGCATGCTCAATTCTGTTGGTGTAACCCGAGGGGTCAATAAGACTTTTATGAACTCTTCCCGGCATCATTTGTCTAACCGATTGAGTCCTCCTTTTGCTTTATCGGCAAGACCAATAGTGCTTCAGCCAGTGTTTTGAAATCTCTCTCCAATGACCAAAGTCTCTCCGATAGACTTTACTTTTCTCCAATCAGAAAAAGGTAACTTAGCTTGATATGACCTCACACCATTACGCCGATACCTTTTGTCTTGCTAATAATTAATACAAACCTGCATTCTCCTAGTGTATAACTTTATCGGTATGACCCGTTTGATGTCTCACCGATAACATCACATCGGTAAGACATTTCAAACCTCTAGCCAATCTACCTGTTCAACGTTCACCCATTTGCTAAGATGTCTTGCAGTTTCCTCGACATCACAAGTCTCCCTGATAGTTTCTTTCTTTCTGCTTTTTTATCGCCATAACCTTCACTAAAAAAACTATCGCCCAAAATTAATGAATCGGGCCAATAGTTCTTCACCTTACTCCGAAAGCTTTTCATCTCACCGAGATGCTCACTTTATTGACTTATGTCGCCATGAATAAGTATTTGTTTCGCCGAGAAAATGATACTCGCTGTGATGTCTCTTAGATCTCCCCACAGTGACATGTCTCACCGATATGCTTTTTCTTCGGCGAGACCATGCGCATTGTCTTCTCGACTCCCTTTATCTTCGTATGCTCAGTTCTGTCTGTGTAACCCAAGGGGTTGGTAAGACTTTCTGAATTCTCCCTGGCATCGTTTGTCTCACCGAGTGAGTCCTCCCCTTGCTTTATCAGCAAGACTAATAACGCTATGGGCAGTGTTTTAAAATCTCTCTCCAATGACCAAAGTCTCTCTGATAGACTTTATGTTACTCCAATCGACAAAAGGTAATTTAGCTCGATGTGACCTTACATCGTCACACCGATACTTTTTGTCTTGCTGATAAGATATACAAACCCACATTCTCTCTGTGTATAGCTTGATCAGTGTGACCCTTATGATGTCTTGCTGATACATCTAGGATATGTATATTATCATCGATGACACCTACATCAACTTATGCCGATATTTTCATATGTAAATATTTTAATGTCAGATGAAATTTATGGGGTGTTATGGCACAATTTTAAATCAGATTTTGGTAAAAAATGCTATGTGAGGATTTTTATGTCTGCATTATGAATCTTTTTTGGGAGACTAATAATCATGAAGAAAAAATGAATTTGTCAAAATTTGACAGTTCCAACAGCATGAAGGTTTGATGTTTCATGAAAATACTAGCATTTGAGTTATAATGATATATTAAGAGCTCATGGCTCTCCTTTGTATAAACATATCACAATTTTGAATAATATAATCAAGGGTTATGGCGTTCATCTCACTGTTATGGTGTGTATGATTTCCATTTTTTCTTTAATTCAAAGAGTAAATTAAAATGCTTGTAAAGGGATTTGATAAGAAGTATTGAGTTAAGATAGAAATTGACACTGTTGTAATACAATATTGTTAGAGATCTTATATGTTATGTGTTTGAACCTATTATGGAAATCTAAATATTTGTGAATTCGACTCCCCAATAGTATATTGCACTGGCCTAAATTGTATGTGTTTGTAAGGTTCTGTGTCTGTTTTTCTTAGCTTAGAGCTTGCTGCCAAATTGCAAATTAAATGACTATCTTAAGTGGTGAAATGTCGTTGTAATCATCTCATGCTCCAAGTAGTTGATACTATTGATGTTTTTTTGTTGTTTAAATTGATATATCAAGCATATATATATATTCAATTTACCGATACACATTTTCTGTATTTGTGTGATGTGATTATTTGGTTCTTTCAAGTAAAGATTAAACCCTTCTAGTCAATCATAGTAACTAAAGATTATTAATTGGATCAATAAGAAGAATCACATAACTAGGATTGTCATTCTATCTCAAGTAGAGTTTGCCAGTCATTTACTTGCACATTTATACAAGTTATAAACTACATCTATGTGCCAAACACTTTGAATTATTTCCATAATAGATTACACTTTTATATATCTTCATTATACTCCATACACCCAACAAGGCAGTGGTCTCATGCTTTCATCTTTTCGTTTATCCATTTTATTTTTTACATCTGTTAATTGAACATATTCTAATATAATTCAAATATAATTAAAATTAAAAACATCATAAATTAATTATGTAACCACATAAGTCAAATATAATTCTATCAAGAAATTAATATCAAATAGATAATACAATTACATAACTCATACATTTCAATTTCATTGATCTTCTTGTTCATCCAACTCTTTGTCTGTATCATCCGATCCAGATTCAACATTGTAAGGATTGGTCATATCATCATCATCATCATTGATATCAGTTTCGATAATGTCATCATCCACATGGATATCATCTTCATGAACATTAACTCCTACATCATCATGATCTAGTTCCTCCTCTTCGACATCTTTGTCAAGCACATCATCAACTAACTGTTGATCCTGATCATCATCTACATCATCTTCTATTTCTTCAGTATCTTCTTCTTCCACCACATTATACTTTACCAACCTTCCTCTTGGATCATGTCTAACAACATATGACCAACCCGCTTTACCTGGAACCTCTGAGTAAAATACCTACTCACATAGGGTTCATTTCCAGCTCGCACAAAATGCCTTGTATTAACCATGGTAAATCCATTATCATGTTCAATAACAGTTCTCTTGGGATCATTTTCATTCAATCGTAGCCTATACCATAGGACAACGAACATAACTAATTTGAAGGACTTAAAGTCACACTCAAGTATATCATCCAAAATCCCATAGTATTGATTTTGTGAGACTTCTGGGTGTATGTCGCTTCTAGATGAAACATTAGTCACCTTGAAGACTGCATTTATCCCAAAATCACAAGTTTTCTTCGTGTCATCCAACTTTTTGATTCAAAATTTATGACCATTGCACCACATAGCCTTGTGGTGTTTCACCTGCAATATGTCAAACATGAAAAACTTATTGCAATATCGTCAGTTGATAAACATATTCATTCTTGGCCGAATGTATGCAAAGAAAAAAATCTCAACATATATATACATCAATATAATTCAAAATAATTAAATAATATGGGTATATTTATACAAACCTATTTATCTCTTAAACCATATGCTAAATCAATTTCCCTTGGTGTAACATTGGAATCTCCATTATGATGTGCTTCTTTAACCAATGAAGCCACACCTTCCCATGTTAATGCGTGACCAGATTTTTGACATCGTTCAATCCATACCGTTATCCAATCAAGATTGTTTGCAATGTACAAATGTAGTGCATCCCACTCTCGACCAACTGTATCAAAAAAATTTGAAATTCACAAACGAATTTAATTAGTTAATTACCATGGTATACGACCTTAATTTATAATTGATCAATATTGAAGATTAATAATTAAATAAGTACAATATACATAAAAACCAAATGTAAAATGTATCCTAATTAATCTCCATGACCATCTTACAATTACTTGACACTTTCCTCAATCTACCTTTCCCCATCAGGTACTCCCCTTCAAATTTGTTAATGGAGTTGGGATCCCAAATGCGATCTACATGGATCTTTGCTTCAAACTTAGGAAGATATTCAGTAATGTACACCATTGTCTAGTATACCATGTATCCCTCCACCATAGAACCCTCGGGATTGCTCTCTATCTAACCAAAGCCTTCAAAAATTTCAAATGCCTCTCAACCATCCACATTGACCTTGTGTATACACGTCCACACAATTCAATCTCCTTAACTTGGTGTATGAGGTAGTGTTCTTATGCATTGAATTCTTTTTAAGGTAGACACTTTTGCATTTCACACATTAGATGAGGAATTCTTCTCTTCCAATAATTTATATCTTCTTTATGGATTGCTTTAGATGACAGCCATCTACAAGTGATTCAAGGCACAAATATAATAATGAAATTTAACAAAAATATACAACGAATTGAACAAATATCGCTACTTACCTCATGTATTTTCCAAGATCATATATAACTTGCTTGACATTGTTGTCAAAGTTGTCTAGGAGAGATAGAGATAGAACGTACTGCAGCAATTATAAAATGATATTTTCATTAATATTTTTCCAAAAGTAGTAAACATAATACATTGAAAAAGTACATGTAGTATAAAAATATATATAATATACCAGAATAATTACCTTAATGAAGGTATGCCAATCATGCATTTTCATCCCTAACCCAAATTCACCTTTCTTTGTTATGATATTGTTTATGTTCGTAGCAAATCCTATGGGAAATTGAATTTTTTGTATGACTTGTTTTATAGCATTGCTTTGCTGCTCCATTAATAACCAAGGAAGGGAACTTATATTAATTTGGTCTCCATCGCTATTTAATTGAATGACATTTTTCATTGCATGACTGGCTTCCTGAATGTCACTACAAATTTGGACAATGTAGACTTTTTCATGCCTTCCATCCAATATTTTCCATAACATTTCTATCATATTCTTTCCAAGATGCATTGTATCAAAAAAATGCACAATTTGTAGTTGCTCATAGTAGGGAAACCTACTAAATTATTTGGGATAACTTTTCAGTCCCTGTGGAAGCCGACCATTAGTGCCTTGATGACCTTCATGAAGCATATAAGTTAAACAAATTAATGACAATCATTGTCAATTACAGCATGAGTAAACACAACACAATATAATTACAAATATAAATTCAAAACATATCATAAATGATAGATAAACAATTTGATCCGATGTATAACCTTGACGATTAATTCTATTATATTCCAGCTTCCATAGGCGAGATGTCATTCGTCATGGTTTTGATGTAGTCTCTTCTTTCCCATTGAAAATATGTTTTTCATTAGTTCGATACTTATGATTTATGTGGAGGAAGTGCCTATACTCATCAAACACCTACTTTCCTAAACTTGTTGAACGATGAGATTTCATCTTTGGACCACAAATTGGACATGCAAATTTTTCCTTTGTTTGAAGACCTGCAAATCATATATAATTGGATTAAATATGTCAATTTTTATAATTATATATAATGAATAGATTATTTAAAAAACATGCATGATATCTAATTCATAAAATTAAATATCGTTAAAGTCATGCAGTCGAACATTATAACATACCAGAAAAATGTGTTAGCCCTGGGGCATCATGAATTGTCCATACAAGCATTGCATGGAATTGAAATTGTCTTTGTCCTATTGGTCTAGATATGTCATACATAGTGACGCCATTCCATAACTTTAGTAACTCGTCGATAAGAGGCTCAATATATACATTCATATATTTAACTTGCTACTTACCTAGTTGAATGAACATAAACATTACATAATTATTATAACCATTTTATTGCAATATATATAAATTCATGTACATGACTATTAAATGAAAAAATAGACAAGTCATTATGCAACAAATAAGACAAATGAGATACAACTACGTTAAAGATAATTGATGTAAACAAATACCTGGAACAATCATTGCCAACATTATGTGCTCCCTCTTTATTGGCATCCATGGAGGAATGTTATTGTTGATAACAAAAATAGGCCACACCGAGTAAATAGATCTCAGCTCTCCAAATGGATTGACACCGTCTACTGCCAATGAAATCCTGAGATTACGAGGTTCTTCTTTTTAAAGTGTGGCCATTTTTCCTCCATATCCCTAAATATAGAACCATTTGCAGGCATTCAAAGAATCTCATCTCCACTTCTATTATGTGCATGGTAATCCATAAATTGCGCTAAGCTTTGTACCTAAATAATTGTTGCATACATGGAATAATGGGAATATAACGAAGAACCTTGTGAGGAACTTTTTTGTTAGTTGATCTATTCGATATCTATTGATATGACATTCTGGGCATTCTATTGCAAATTCATGTTGTTTATGATATATAATATGATCATTGGGACATGCGTCTATTGCTTGATACTCCATTCCAATATCTTTCATAATGCCAGATAAATCTCGGTATGAGCGAGGTAAAATATTTGATGGTGGTAATAAAAATACACCAATCAATCTACAACAAAAAATAATTTCTTAATATAAAGAATATTAAAGGTACATACTTCATCCTTTATTTACTAGCAATGAACTAACAACAATTAAAATAGATGAAAAAAGATGACATATATGACATACATTAACATCCATGAGATTGCTATGTTGGATAAACCATTCATAACCTTCAAGTTCACCTACAACAATACAACAGGGAGAAGAGTTGTTTGGGAGCCTTCATAAAGGGGCTCATATGCCTTCTCAAGTATAGGTAAATCATGAACATCATCAAAGTCATCTCGATCAACATGATCAGATGTGTCACTACATGTGTCATGGATCAATGTATTTGTACCATCATCTTCAAAAAAAAATTCTGGTGCATGATCATCTTCTTCCATAGGATCATTAACTTCATCTTCGATATTCACAGCTGCATGTTCCTCTACTTGCAAAACCACATTCTTTGGGCCATGATAATTCATATTGTGTGCCCTAGGGCGCCCCACCTTTATAATAATGATAGACACAAATAAGCTATGATCATGATCAAGTAATTTTATATATATATATATATATATATATCAAATATTAAAACAATATAAACATTTACAAATTCAATCAATATAAACACATATAATGAACAACTTACCAATGGACGATAATCATGCCCCCCTTCAACGTGACCATGCTGCCTACAATGTTTCTCAGTTGTTGTGATTAAAAGTCTTCTCATCTTTAAGCCCTTGCAATTATTGCAAGGACAATAACATTTCCCATCACCCTTTCTTTTCAATATAGCCCACAATCTAGCAACTGTCTCTTCATTTTGTTCTGGACTAATATTATCTGACATTATTTTTCTTTACCAATCTTGAATATTTAGATCTTCAAAAAATATCAAACTCACACTCCAATAATTTTTAATCATACACAGGTAACAAAATATAATAATTATGATATTTTACACCTAAAAAATTCGGCATGCAACTACCCCTACAAAAGAGAAGATAGTCTGAAGTTAATGACCCCAAAAAACACTTTCAAATGCTAATTCCAGAAATTATTAAATTCTGATTTTACTATGATTTCCAACTGTTAGACTCCTAAAATCAGAATATTGAACTTGCACAACAAAATCTAGAAATGAAATTCTCAAAATGCAGCTAATAGGCCTCAACAATTAAGGCCTACTCAAGACTCTATGAAGTCACTGCAAGGTTTCCAGGCCTTACCTGATGATTTCAGTACAAGGATTAAAGAGTTGGTAAAGATTTTTGATGACTGGAGTGACACATCTTTACCAAATATTGTAGATGCCCAAGGAAATGTTAGATCACTGCAACAATGGCAGGACAGGGTAGATGAAATCATCAATGCACAAATCAAATTGATTTGTGATGACTCAGATTATGACATTCTGATGAATAGTATGGATAAAGTCATTAACACTAGCACATTTTTGGAATCTTTTGAAAAGGAGGTGAATCAAGTAGCAGTAAATTATACACCTTATAGTGCCAAAGTAAATTAGGTGGTAAATTTTAATTTCCCAACGGATGAGGAATATCAAGGATGGGTAGAAAAGTACAAAAATGAACAAGAATAGGACAGAGTCTATAATCAGCAATTAACAACTCAGCGGTTATGGTTATAACAAATTTTGCCTATGTCTTGGTGGCAGTTTCGGTGCAAGTTTTCAAAGTTTGGCAAATGCAACAGTTATTCTCTAGTGGACGGGATGAACAAGAAGATTCTCCAGAGACTCAGCTATTGTAACCAATTTTTGAAATGTCATAAGGCGGTCCAAGTGACCAGTGACAGGTGTATTTCTGGTCCGATGCTTGTTGCTCCTTCATTTTCCCTATAAGAAGGATTTCAGGACCAGAAATATGGGTTAGCAAGTTAGATATATTTAGGTCAATTCTAACTGAAGTTGCAAAGGGAATTTGTAAAGAGCCTGATATTATAGTGAAGATACTATTCTTAGGTTTGGTGTCATTCTGTTGTAAGTTTTAGTTTCATGGGTACTTAATTTTCAAGACAGTACTAGCTTTTGAATGAAAATTACTCATTTCAAGGTCATGTATCTCCATTGTATGAGTATATTATTATCTTGAATAAAATGATCAAGGGTTATTTTGTTCGTCTCACTGTTATGGTGTGTGTAATTCTCATTTTGGCTTTAATTCAAGGAATTAATTAAAATGGTTAAGTGAGGTTATAGGTGACTATGTCCATATAAGGATTTGATAAGTAGTATTGGGTTAGAATATAGATTGATGGTATTGTAAGGCAGTATTATCTGAGATTTTATATGCTATGTGTCTAGAAGATAAACTTGGTTACAGTAAAAAACAACCAATACCTTTGATATTATCTAGCTATGGCTCCCAAATCTATTGCAAATTGATCATTAGGGTTAAAATTGAAACCTTGCAAATATAATCTTTGTCCAAATCCATCAAGAATTTTCCATCAGTTATAATCAATTCCCTTATAAATAATTTGTGAAGCCAGGTCTAAAATCTGGAAATGAAATTCTAAAAATGCACAAGACTAAAAATGAAATCTGATGAGATGTTGCTTTAAAATATGATTTTCAAACTTGGAAGTACAAATCTAACTTCACAAATGAATTCTGGAAAAAGACAATGATGACCCTCAACCTGGCGATATCTTCTTGAGTTTCTTCTGATTTTCCCCAAGAAAACCATCGAGCAAAACACTGTCGCAATAAATAGTCGAGCTCATTTCAATTTATGCCCGCCACAATTTAACTTTGTAGGTCCGTTGCAATTTCGGCGAAAGATCTTCATCGAAACGTAGATGAATCAACGGTTCATCGAAAATCTAATGAATGTCAGGGTAAAAATTTTTAAAAAAAGGAAAATTCACACAAGTGCCCGACAATACATCTGATTATATAGCTTTCGTCGGAAGGTTTTGTCAGAAATTAGGGTCAAATGAGTTAGTGATAAGGTTTGCCATCAATTTTATTTTGTACATCCAGCTAAAAAATTTCATAAACACTTTTCTCAACATTTCCATCTAGAAATTTTTTCCCTAACCCTTTAAAGTCACACTTCACTTCTATCTTTAGTGAATTGGAATTTGTGTAAGGCTCGTGTAAAATAATGGAATCATCCCCTAGTTTTTGTCCCATGCTAGGAAAAAATTCATCCTATGTGGTGAATGAGAAATTTTCATGCACATGCATATTCTCAAACTGGTGTTCACATTCACTTGAACAGTATAAACCTATCATACTGCCATATGCTCCATTACCTTGGAAAAGTGATACATTAAAACCCACAACATCCTTGCTCTTATTTAGATCAAGATCATTACCATAAACCCCATTATTGATAACATCAGGCATGCATCAAAGAATACTTCTATTTCAGGTTCATTAACATGCTCTAGTTCACTTTTCAAATCACTATCTAGCTCAATGCAAAATGTTTCCAAGGATGGCTCAAATAACATAGAATTAATAAGGTCAATAGCAAGGCACTCATGTGCCTCATCAAGTTATACGTATGTTGCTTCAAACATGGAAGGCTCATATGTGAAATGTTCATTATAATATGAATGTTGTTCATTATTAACAGAGCAAGCTTCTTCATCTCTTTCCTCCTTAATACATTCTTTGTTAAAAACAATCATGTCCATCTTTTTGAAAAAACTTTTATATTCCATTTTTGCTTCATATAGAAAATTTAGAGCAACTAGGACATGATTTTTCTTGTTAAAACCATAGTTTTCATCATTTTTAACAATATTCTCAAGCTTAATATACTAAACATACCTTCTTGTCTTAAAAATCATCATCATTCACAAAACTAGCATGTTCTAGTTCTGACATGATTGGATTGCATTCTAGGTATCCATGACATGGAATATATTAATTCACTAGTAAAGAGAATATTTCTCGAGCACTGGTATTATCACATCCTTCATGCAAATTAAATTCTTCTAGATCATCCTCACATAAGGATTCATACTCCTCAAAGAAATAGTCAAAAACCTCACCCTCCTTATGATCATTATCACAAGACAATTCATTACCACATGTACTGAGCTCAAAGTGTTCAGGATGAAATCTCAAACTCTCATTCTTAGTATCTTGACCATTTATTTGTGATGAGGAATCAACAACACTTGCAAATCTATCTTCTTCCTTATCACCCATGTACTGATTTGCACATAGGTTGCTTGTAGATCGGTTACAATCACTGTCCACACTCATACCACAAGATAGATGTACATTCTTTGATACACCCTTTTCACTTACTTGAGTTTCCTTTTGATTCTTTTCAATAGGAAAACCACCATCAATGTCTTGAGACATCATAATTTTTGCATAATCACATTTTATCTTCCTTAGCAATTTTGATCCAAACAATTATTTGATCAAAACCCTGATGCTTCAAGTCTTTTGGTAAAGTACTTAGCCCTGGCTCAAAAATTTCACAAAATAATTCAATTCACACAAAATCCTTTGGTCTGAGATTCTTGGGGATTTCTAACAAGGCATCTAAAAACATTGCAAATAAATCTTATGATGGTTCTCCTTTGTACCTTTTCAAGTTGGATAATTCTTTAATAAAAGGAATTTGATCAATGTTTCTCAAAACTTGTTGATGTTCAATTTGGAACTCACCAATAGTGACATTCAGTAATGATGGAACAAAATAATCACCATTATCATGACTGTCACTTTTGTTTCTTGGTCCATTTATAGGAGGCATGCTAAAATAGTCAACACTTTCAACCATATAACCCTTCATCACTAAATATCTCAAGTTATTTTTAATGTCCATAGAAATTTTATATGCATGATGCAATGTTGTAGACTCCTTATCTCTCAAAAAATAACTCATTTCCTCATCAAATGAACCCAAATATGCAACCAAACACTCTGCATCACTTGGTCTCATATTTTCAGGAATATTCCTTATTGCCTTTGCAAATTTGAGGTTAAAGGCTGAGACTAACTCTTTTTCATCCTTTTGAATTTCCATGAGTTGTTTCCTTACTAAACTTGGATAAATTCTTCACCAAATTGTTCAATAAATTATGCCATGAATACATTCCATGAAAAAATAGAACATACTGGAAAACATGAAAACCAATCTCTAGCATGTCTTCCTTCAGAGATTGAATAAATAATTTCATAAAAACATCTTTATGATCCACCTCATAATCCCTCATTAAATCCATAAATGTATGCAAATGCCTATAAGCTTATTTAGAACCCTGCCCCATGAATTTTGGAAAATGTTCCCTAACATTATTAGGAATAAGGTTTGGGAAACCTTGAATACCATTAAAGTTTGATCGATTATACCTCCCAATAGAGAATTTTTTTTGATGGAATGAAAAAGGTTGCACGCCTTGCATGTTTTTACTTGACATTCCATAGGGAGATATAGGAGAATGATACATTTTCTTGTACCCCTTTGCAAACCTGAAATATCAACTTCACATTTGATCATTCAAGGCCCTACTCCTTGAATTAATCATGACTTTAAAATGCATAACTCAAATATATCTATGCTTAGGATCTTCTAATGGGAAGATTTCAAAACCTACATAATTCTTCAACATAATAAAAATATTTAAAATTATACCTTAGAAGTATGTAAAATTACCACTACCATTCCCTCTATTACGGCTCAATTCACTTAATAGGGAACCAAAATTTTCTTCATATCATTCAATATGGTTTTCACACAAATTTATGCTTCTTGAAAACCAAAACAGGGGAAATACCTAGATATGTTGCAACTACTTTGAAATATGCTTTTAACTAGAAAACATTGCATATATGAAGCCATCATCACAATTTCATTAGGTTCTTTGCATAGAGTTGTCACCTCCTTCTATAGAGTAATAAACTTCAACAGCATGAAGTCTCTTTCAAATGTTGATTTCACTTTGAGTCCTCTCCAAGATCTCATTCTCAAATGAATCCTTTACACTTTCTACAAAACAACCCTTTTCATGTTTATAAAACTCAATATCATAACCAGATGTTCAGATTTAGTACATTATTTGACTCTCTCAAGATAATACTAGAGTCCTTTGAAATTTTCTCTCTAGTTTCCCATCATGGTACTTAATTATGTGAGCTCAGGTCTACCTTATCTTTTCTCAGCAAATTTCTCATTCTACTTTTAGGATATTC
The DNA here is from genome assembly GCA_007115665.2 of Sequoiadendron giganteum. Taxonomy (NCBI): domain Eukaryota; kingdom Viridiplantae; phylum Streptophyta; class Pinopsida; order Cupressales; family Cupressaceae; genus Sequoiadendron; species Sequoiadendron giganteum. The sequence goes on from CM021100.1 coordinate 438,655,585, forward strand.
TCAAATAATACACACTAATGTAGAGATCTCAAAGTTGTCATCCACATCTAGTGATAAATTATAAAATACTTATGGAATTATGGTAGATCTTGATAGCATTTGCAAGTTTAAAGGGAAACACAACATATTCTTACAAAAATTTTGAGAGTTAACTCACTAAAATCAAACCTAGATTTGAAAGATATATTTTATAGAGAAATATTTAACTCTTTTATAGGATAGTCTGTAACCCAATTTTGAAGTGCATCCCCAGTAGAGTCGGCAATCTATTGGTTATTTTTTAGAACCAAACTTAATCATACCATTTACCTATGAATCTACAAGAATCCATTGTAAGAAAAGGTAAGGATTGGCCAACGAATAGGTACTAACTTGCTAGGGTAGACCTCTATTCTTTGGGTTGTATGAAAACCAAGAGGGTAATCCTGATAATGTTCAAATAATATTATCTTGTCACTTTATCCTAAACATTAGAGAAAACAAATTCATTCCTATCAGCTACAAATAGATAGAATCCCTCAAGGATTTTGCAAAACCTTAAGTGAATTTCTACCTAGATCAAGGAATAAGTGAAAATTCATAATGACATGTTGTAATTGAAGGTGTTTAGATGATTTTGATTTTGATTTTGTACCCTTGGTCCAGTGCAGGGCTTACTCATTTACATTCAAGATAACCAAACAAATAGACCAGTGCCATGTATTTGGGTAATGGAGTTCTATTTGTAACAACCTGTAATACCTTAGCAATTTGACTTAGTAATTTCTATGATATTGACATATTGCATTACAATATTCAACTTATTTTGTTGAAAATAAAACTACTTAGCAATCTAAGAATTTTCCCTCATAAACCCATGATCTTATTTAAGCATTTAATCAATTCCTTGAACCAAGCATAAATAAAATCAATCAGTTAATTAAAACAATTGAAGACAAATAAAAAGATCCTTAATAATTTTATTTATAATATAGAAGAGAAATTATATAGGAGAGAATGTGCTTTCGAAATTGCATTTTCATTTATATGATGATGCTACTTTAAAACTATTTAAGTTCATTACAAAATAACTTATACCCTAGACTTCATACTAATCTATTCTTCTCTGCATGAATTTACAAATTTCTCTTTCATGAGCTCAAGTTTCCAAGCTAAACCACCTAAGGCCCAAAATTTGAACCCCAATAACTAGCCCAAAAATCCCATTTATAGGAATATGGGAGCAACAAGCTTCAGACCACATTACCATTTTAGTCACATTTACATTTGACACACATTTAATTTCAATTTCATAGATTACCTAGATGGTTACATTTGTACTTCCATAAGTGGGGGAAAACACAAAAATAAAAATGCCCATATCACCCATTGGAGAAGATCAGCCAATCCTCCAAAAGACACATTCATCATTGCAGCAACACCAAAAACTCACATCCATGTCAATCAAGGAAGCCTTCCACATCACCACCTAAGACAAAATAATTATACACTTGCTGAAGAAGACGAACCCGCCATTGTGGAAATAGTGTCATCAAAAACAAAAACATAGCCAAGGTACTACTCTAATTCCTCAAAATCAAATTAAGTTTGTACCCTTCATGTTCTTTTTGAAACTAGAGAAGCAACTACCCCATCATCATCAAAATCCTCTTGAACCGCCAAAGTGAGAAGGTATCAACCATACTTCAGTTCAGTATCTGCTTCATCACTCAAAGGACTAGTCGAATCCTCCATGATAGAGTTGTGCCTCCCCATATATGAATCATAAGCCTTGTGGTACTTATTATTCTTCTTCCCCCAAGACTTAACCAATCCCACCAGGCTCACACTAGTCATGACCAACAACCCTACTCTACAAATTGTAATTACTCTTGACACCACCCTTCTTAGACTTCTTACAGGTTTTCTTCTTTTTTGGCATTGTAAGAGCTCCTAGTGTGCCTTGTTCAATTCTAGGTGCATCATCTTGAAGTTCAAGCATACTAATTCTCCTAGACCTCCTAACTAGTTCAACTGACTCACTAGGCTTACACATTCTTACAAGAAATAAAATCAAAACTAGCAAACCTTCACTTGTAGAAAAACTCACCGGTTTATGCTCACAAAATGAATTTGCAGAAAGAACTCCAAACCCACACAATGCTAACTAGCCCAAGTAAAAATCGTAGGAAATTAAACCCTTATCACCCCAGGAATTTAGAGTGCACAAGTTAACTCATGGATAATTGAAACAGAGTAGTGGGTAAGAATACCCACTTACCTAGGAAGACCACTTCACTATCATTGCAATTACTTACCGTACACTCACATGCTTCTTCTCTAGATGCAAAGCAATTCATCAACTCTCGATGACTACAAATGGTGAAATAAAATAACAAACAATCCTCATTATCTAGAGAAACTAGAGCTTGTAGCCAGTAATGATCAAAGAAGGTTCACACGAGCGAGCTAACAACTAGGCGCTAAACTTTGAATCTTAGCCATTGATCATTTTTTATTTAAAACATAATCAATGATGCTCCTCAAGCATCACCACTTGGCTTTTTATCCATTCTTAGAAATAGCGATGGTATTTTGGAAAGCTGCCACATAATTATCCACATATTCACCATATCTTTTATACTTCATTTCTCATCATAGTAATGCCCAAAAGCAATACTCAAACTTTAGTGATGAGTGAAAACACCCCACTGGAGGGAATATTCCTTAGCATATCCCTCATCGCTTGTCATAAAAATGTGACAAAGTTAAAATTGAATTTTGGCATATCTTTGGATTGGAGGAAGCGTTTAATTAAATGTTAATTGTGTTTACACTAGTTCTGTCGACCTTGTTGAAATGCACAATATAATTGTGAGGGGGGGTGAATCAGTTGTATCAAATCACTTTACTTTCAAACTTAGTATTTTCACTTTAACTTCAAGTTTTTATAAAGTTTAAACATGAAATGCAAATAATAGAAAGCAAACACTAGAGATAATAGATTTACGTGGAAACCCCTCTAGACATGGAAAATGTACAAAAGTCATTTTGGCACACATGATCCCAATTACTAACAACATTTCTTCCTAAATCATACTCTTAGCATTTCATCGTAATTTTGTCTCTTAATTTAATGGATCATTATTCATCTAATTAGGTTATCACCTCCTTTGATTAAATTAATCAATTTAATTTAATTAACCTTACATTTATTTGATTTAATCTAAAATATTCCTCTTTGAGTTAAATAAATCAAATCATTTCCTCTCAATTCTTGACTTAAATCAATTCATAAATTTAAGTCTAAATTGTCACATCATCTGATTCTTCATTAATTTAATCAAAATGATGATTAAGTTAATCCCTCTCATTAAAATCCTTAGAGAATGCAAGTGGCACAATAAATCAAATACTTTGATTTATTTAATTCTCTATTTTCCCTCACATGTAATCAAAAGGGAATATTCCCTCATTTGAATACAAAAATGCCAAGTGGACTTGGTCCTTCCAACTTTACATGTCCTTGGCCTCGAGCCAAGTGACAATAAATCCATTTGTCTTCCCTCTTCAACAAGTCATATCACAAATTCAAATTCAAAATAAGTGCATTTATTGGCACTTTGGCCAAAATGTGCACAACCACTAACCATTCACATCATGACATGTGGCATTCAACCATTGGATTGGCATTTAGTCTCACATTTCTTAAACCTCACTTTCTCTTCCAAATTGAAAGTTATAAATTAGAGGCTTCTCTCCTCATTTAACATCCACAATCTTTATGCAAAGTTACTCTCTTCACATTGAGAGCTAATTTTGCCCATTTCACCCAACCTATCACCATTTTCACAAATTGTAACAAGGTTATGCTCAAATCTCTTTGGATATTTGACCATTGTTCAATCACTCAACATTGCAACTTAGGTATTGGGAAAGGGCCAATTGCAACACTTCATTGGCACCAATTCCCCCATGGGATCACTAATTTATTGGCTTAATTAGGATTTAACTTCATTTCTTGTATTGTGTTCTTCATTTTCTAATTTTAGTTTGAATAGATGGATTTCATGGGGAATCTCTCATACTTGTTTGCATGCATTTGATCTAACAACCTAATGTGTTTTGTTGCTCTTGTGCATTTGCAAGTTTAGGGGTTCACATTTTGGCGCTAGAAGGAGGGTTGTTCAATAAATTAATCACGTTTTTTTTTTAAATTCCGCTTTTTTTTCTTAACATTTTCTCATAGGTCACAGGAAAATAGCTACCTGGTGTCATATTGAGCCATTTTCATTGGTGTGGCGCAATACTTCACCGCTCTTAGGGAAGCGGTGCAATACCGACCTGCGCATAGTTTCTTAACCTCGCTATATTTTCTTCCCGCCTATCATTTTTTTCAAATCTCCTAGCTCCATTGCATTCACCTCCACGACGCTATACTGCACCGCCTTCAGTGTCATTGCAACATATCACACCGTGTTTCCTCCAAACTCCACCACTCCACCTTTCCCGCCTAAAACATTTGAAATTTCAAATAGGGCCGCTTCCAAACTATGTCACTTGCCCCTGTCGCTCCGCTTTTTCACTCTTTGTTTTTGCAGAGTGCTACCCACTATCAACCGTGTGGTGCTATATAGCACCGCTTTCACCCAAACTGTGCCACTTTTACAAACTATGTCGCGACAAAATAGTGAGGTCTAAAATTGACATGTGCTTTTTAAATTTTGGATTTTTTAATTCTTGACCTTGTTGTTGTCTTTTTTCTCTCTAGTTTTTTGTCATTTTGTAGGTTGGAGCAAGAAAAAAAAAAGCAAGGGAATAAACTCATAATGACCTCATACTCATCATGCAAGAAAAAAGTGTTTTTAAACACTAAAGTGTTCAACACTTTTTAAGGGATTTTAAAATTTTGCTTGTTCAGAGAAATTTGTTAATATCTTTGGCCTTAGAAACACTAGATTTACTTTGGGTTTAAAGAGAACAAACAAATTTCCATTTTTCAAGCAAGGCAGGAGATTCGTTATCACACCATCCTCATTTTGTACAAAGTGTTCTTCAACACTCTTTAAGTATTTCTAGATTCTTTTTTAAAAAGAATTTGATAATTTCATTTTCCTTAGGAACACTAAATTTCTTTTGGATTCTAAAATAAACAATCAAATTTCTTTTCAAAAGTTGCCAAGGGGCTAAAAATAACTTTAGACAAACATACTAGATTTTGTTTAAAGGATAAAAATTGAACAAAGCATTTTCACATTTCCTTTGGTGCTTAAAACGAATTCATTATTGCTTTGAGGAATTTAAAATGAACATGTGTTCTTTATGTCTTGTAATCTTTTCTGCAAAGTAGTGTCACTTGAAAAGGCGTATGCACTTCTCTTGCGTCTCATGACAATCTTGAGAATCAAAAGTCTTTTTGGTGACACTAACTTGCATAAAAGATTGCCTCCACATTTCAATTTGGGTACCTAACAATTGAACAAAACATGCGAGTGTGAGTAAACTTATTGCTTGTGTTCTCCCTTTGTTTCTAAGCGAAGGTTGATCGAACTACGAATATGTTTACTCGCTTTTTTTTATCTTAGAGGGCCTTCCTTGTGGGAAAAAGTAATCACCCAAGGGAACGACCCAACCAGGAACATGCTAAATCTAATCAATTTCCAACTGGTATATAAGTGTGGGTTCTTGAGGAAAGTTCAAGAATCACGAGGATTATTCCGACGAGATGGACAAAAATGGACTCTCACCGATGTTGGATAATACCCCACAAACTGAATGCCTGAATTAAAACCTTTTGTTTAGAAAAAGGCCAAAACCTTGTCTATTTTGTTGGTGCAAGAGGTCATGTCCTTTGAAGCCACCCCATGTTATGCATGTAGTTTTGTTGTAGAAATGGAAAATATGCCATGGGAGATTCCTGGGTACTAATGGTTGGCTGACCTGAGAAGTGTGTGCCATGGAGGGGAGCCAGTGTGGTCAAGCATTTAGCCATTCACACAAAATATGTGCAGTTGGATTGATCCAAGTGGGAACCCAATAGAATATTGTCTCATCATCCTAGGATTGAAAGAAAGTGCTTGGAAGTGGAAAACACATTGCTTGGTTCTCGAAAACATTTGCAAAAAAAACATTCACAAGATCTCCAAATTTCAAACCCCTTTTAGGAAACAAATACCTTTGACGAGTTTAAGCACTCTTGCTTTCCCTAGGGATCATATCCTTAGAGGTTTCTAAGTGCTTAGATTCTATCATCATTTGTTTTCAACAAGGTTAAACATAGGAATCTTTTCCCTATTTTCCTTGATTTCCACATAATGGACGTTGTGGGATGAGAAAGAAAGTGGTACATTAGACATATAGTTTGAAACATAAGCAAGCAAGTGTCTTTGGCAAAAAGAATTCATTAAACCAAGATAAAAGGACAAAATTGAACCTCATTTGTGTTGTTCCAAATGATTTCCCGCAAGATCAAAATCCCAAAACCAAAGTTCAAGAAGCTTAGTCTAAAATCTTGTGAGGAGCGCCTTGAGAGACTTTTTGAATTTAGAGAAATAATAGTATACAACTTCAATAAAAAGGCTTCAAGGAATAATCCAACATTGTATGCATTCTAATATCAACAAAATCCCAAACTTTTTGAAAGGTTTTCTTTCCTCCCATAGGAAGTCTAGCGTGTTGTTCAACACCGAGGTTTTGTAAAGAGAACTGTGTCTAGGTTCAAGTCTAAGATCAAATTCGTCATCCTCATCCATCTCTCCATCAAACCAAATCTCATTCCATCAACAAACCTTTTGTGAACTCTACAAAAATCACTCATGCTAAATTTAATGGGCTAAACCAACATCACCCTATCTTGGCTTAACACACCTGGCCAAAATAGTCAAATCTCTTGGATGAATTTACCTCTAGGATAATGTGACTTCCTAAGGTCTACTAATTCACAATCACATTGGCTTAACACACTTAGTCAATTCATCCTCTTGTGCAAGTTCCCCTCGGATAGCACAACTTCCTAGGGACTACAACTTCACTACAATCTTATTTGGCTCAATACACATAGTCAAACCATCACAATCAATCTAAGTCCTAACAAGTTTAGCATAACCCTTAAAAGGTTCACCAAAAGGTTTCACTCACTCACTTCATCCATTTATCCCATCATCATTACCACCTTCTTTGATCTTTGACTTCCCTAGTTCTTCTCTTTTGGGCCTAAGACGTTAGGATAATACGATCCCTAAATTTTATGGTTCAAACAAGATCACAATACAAGAAGAACATGGAAAATATCAGCGAAATAACAACTTCCATTGACATGAGTCAGATAACCTCCAAAATAAACCTTTCGGGATCAAGCAATCAACCAAGTAACTCTTCTTTGCCATAAAAAAATCCTCAAGAGGAGAGCTACGAAGAGGACATCACAAATGAGGATATCGGGATGATACAAACTGAAATGATAAAAATGGTTCAAAATCCAAAGAACTACAAAATTGTCAGTACCATGTTCAAATACTTAAACATGTTAGCGGAAGGAGGGGTCCATTTCCCTTCTAACCTTGATGCAAGTACTAGTACGCACATGCCTCTTATGAATGCATCCCCTATATCAAATATCAATCAAGAAATGCCTCACACCACATCGGCCATCACACCAACCTCACCAATGGTGAACAAAGGGAGTGTTATGTTTCGAGAGTTGCATCAGCATCACCTTGTGACCAATAAAGAGGTGCCCATCACCACTGCACCAGATAATTCTATCCCAGTAAATCCATTACACCCATACGTCCCACTCACATTCCATAATCTCGCTGGTTCATCTTCATTCCATGCCTCACCAGCCTGTCAACCCAACATGCAAACTTCTCTACCACAAGGAGAAGGTGGTTTGTTTGGAACAATCGATGTTGCTAATCCTTTTTCATTCCAGGGTAGCATACCATCCCTTCCCCCATTTCCATTCACAACCACATCACCTCTCGGGTTGGGTTTTCCCCCCCTAAACACTGATGGTCTCTCAGAACTGGGTGATGTGAACATCACATCAAATTCCCTCTTTTCGCCCATAACATCACAACAACAAGTGGCAACCATTCAAGCCACTACATCAATCGATCCTCAAATATCCCAAAGCACACCCTCTCAAGGACCAAGCATCTTGACCACCCCACCAACAACCCAAATCCAAATCACCACCATAATCCTTTCACCTATCACAATGGTTTGCAAGATTCCTGTTCCACCACCAATCCCACCAAAAGTCAACATGGAAGAGTGCTCAAGAAAAAGCAGCAAGATGAAGCCCAAGCACAAGCACAAGAAAAAGCTCAAGAACAAGCTCAAGCACAAGCCCAAGCACAAGCTCAAGCTCAAGCACAAGCACATGAACAAGCTCAAGCCCAAGCGCAAGCACAAGCACAAGCCTAGCAACAGGCACAAGCCCAATACCAAGCACAACTACAAGTAATCCATCTGCAAGTATACCAACAATCCCTACAAGACTTTCAAGCACAACAACAAGCCAAACAAAAAGCTTTGTTGGCACAATAGTAGCTCGACCAACAACAAGCTTTGTTGGCACAATAGTAGCTAGACCAACAACAAGCTTTGTTAGCGCAACAACAGCTTGACCAACAATGGGCTTCATGGGAACAACAACAGATGGACCAAAAACAAGCATTATTGGAACAACAGCTGCAAGATCAACAACAAGCATTGTTGACACAAATGTAGGCATACCATCAGGCTTTGAAAGCACAATAGAGCTTGCAACAAATTCCCACTAGTTTTCGTCCCACCCATCAAACACCTCAAACACCTCACAACTCATTCATTCCACCTCCCAACCCAAGCAAAGATGTCGCAACACAAATCAAACTTCTTTCGCAGCAAGTGTTGGACTTACAAGCAGGAAAAACCATGAGAACACCGTGCAACTTGTGCCCTTATCCTTTCAAAAAAATTCTCACCATGATACCATTCCCAAAGGGATTCGAGATCCCCAAATTTTACAAATAGAATGAAATGGGCAACCTTGAAAACCACGTCAAGGAATTTCAGGTGCATTGCATAGAAATTGCATACCATGACACATATCTAATGTGACTCTTCCCCTGTAGTTTGACTGGTCTAGCCATGGAATGGTTTTCTCACCTACCCACGGGCATTAAAACATTTGAGGAAATTGTGGAAGCTTTCCTTAATAATTATGCCTTCATCATGGGTGCGGATGTTAGTTTGGAAGAACTATCAGCACTAAAACAAAGAAAAAGAGAGTTTTTTGCATCCTTCTTACAAAGATGGTGATCCAAGGCCAATCAAAGATAGTGGACCATGCTAGAGGAACAAAAAAATTTCACCATCATATCCAATCTAGATGAAAACTTGGCGTTCTACTTGAAAATACAATGCATCACATCCTATGATCAACTGATCCCAAAGGCACTCAACATCGAAAGAGCCCTTACTACACGAGGAGGTGCATCAACATTCACTCCACCATAGGATAAATGCTCGTCTAATAACTATAATGATAAGCCTCAAACATGGTTGAGGAATAAAAATATCACGAACGATAGTGTGGTTGATGCTAAAGTGTTCATCAGTTCCCCTAAGCAGAACATCCAAACCCATCATCAACTGTAAAATCATAATTGCAACAATGTGTAGACTAATGTGGTAGTAGCACAACAACAATCAATTCCCACCAACCAAATTAACAATCTGAACAATCAAGGAGGACCACCTCTAAGAGGGAGATACCCTCCCAAGCGGAAGTTCACGACTTTGGGAGAATCTAATCAAAGTCTCTAACTCTGAGAAATACGTGAAACCCATGACCAAGCCACCATGGTATAACAAAAATATCCTTTGTGACTTCCATAAGGTCAAAGGACATATCACTGCCAATTGCATGAGGCTGAAAAACATCATCCAAGACCTCATTGAGGATAAGATCATCAATATCGAGCAGCCAACCGGAAACCAAGACTTGAAAATATACACGAATCTGATGCTGAACCACAACCAAGAGAACAATCAAGGAAATAATTAGGGGAACAATAAGGGCAAGAAAAAATATCCTAGTGCTAATCTAGTGTATGGGGAGATAGTTGGATGTATCGATGAAATGGTCATAGTCATAAATGTCAAAGGAGCCAACAATGACTATGGAGTCACCACATGTGGTGGAAAGGTTACCATTGTTGGGGCACCAGCTAAGACCCCCATTTCTAATACAAAACTTATTCCCTATGACTAGAATGTCATTGACCAGATGAAGAGAACTCTTGCCTAAATTTCCATCATGGAACTATTGAAAATCTTTGCAGCCCATAGGAAGATCATTGATGAAGCATTAGTTGCATCCACCATCTTCACCACCCTTGACACAGAGTAGTTCTAGGCTATGGTGGGTAGCATTGTTACCCCAAATCTCATTACATTCTCTGACCAAGATTTCCCCCCTTTAGCCATCTCATAACCACACACTCCACCTTCAAGTGCTCATCCATAAAAATAAACTCAAAAGAGTCCTGGTGGATGGAGGTGCAATCCTTAACATTTATTCTCTAAAGCTCATAAAGAAATTGGGATTCACCAAGGATTCCATTAATAAGAAAAAAAGCATCACGATAAGGGCGTATGATGATCAAGAAAGAGTGTCTCAGGGCGCTATCAAAATCCCCGTCCAAGTGGGACCAGCAACAATGGAAACCACCTATCAGGTCCTCAACCTCAACCTACCATATAATATCCTCCTTGGACACCCATGGATCCATAGAATGAAGGTAGTGGCCTCGACATATAACCAATGTATCAAGTTCTCACACCAAAATGAGGAGGTCACTATATATGGGGATCCTGAACCTTTCGTCTACTACAAAAACTTGGAAGCCAAGTTTTATAAAATCCCCCAAGTACCAAAAAATGATGAAGGCTCATCTACTTCATATATTGACCCAGCCAACCTCACATCCACTTCTATGACAAAGACACCTGCCATCCCTGACATATCCAAAATCAAAAACATGATCCAAGAAAATGGATGCAGCGACTACAGAATGAAAAGGAATGCATTTGTTGTAGGAGAGTTACCACAATCTCCTAGGTCGCATGGACAACCTCAGTCAGCTAAAACACATGTCCACACTGTTAGGGAAAACCCTACTAGATTGCGCCGTTGGGGGGATCTCAGTCAGGAAAATGTGGATGAGGAAGACATCTCAAACACATTATACCAAGATGAAAGGCCCACCCCCACCCTACCCATGGATGAAACTAGCAGAGGACTGTAAATTATGTTTGGTATGGGCTATAATAGGAACGAAAGCCTTGGAAGAAATAGTGATGGACACTGGAGCCCATCATTGTAGAAAGAATAATGCGAAACCTTGGTCTTGGGTATACTCCCCCAAGTATAACCGTACATGGCAGAGGTACTCCCAGAAGGGAAGTCAGGTCCTCTCCTCAGGTAACAACAAATACTCCTAGACCACCTGTGTGTCTAGGCATCCCACTTGATAACTTCACCTATGATGTCACTGATGTTTGTGCTAGTAGTGATGATGAAGACACCATAGCAGGTCTCCTTAGGCTCTTTGAGGACTCCACCTTGTTAATGATTAGTGCCTCCCTAGCTGAGGAAAACCAACAAACCCACCGAATCACCTTAGTACACCCGCAACTCATCGATCATGACCAACGAGGACCGCCAATTCTAGACTCATTCGAAAACAATGAGGCACTCTCAAAATTCATGGGACTAAGGGATACAATTCCATGTGGGGATCACAAGGTGGGTTTTGACATCACATTGAACACCCAAGCATATTATGGCGAGACGATTGAATCGTTCAGTCACAAAAGGAAAATATTGAGATTAAGCTCGAGGTTATTGAGTGAAAACCACACTGTGGCCCTCTCTAACCACAAAACAGTAAAAATAAAGGACGTATCCAATGGTGAAAATGTCTCTGAGGTGCGAAAGGATGAAGGATTCAATCTCCCCCCTACTTCTCTACATCAAGAAAAGTCAGCAGTCCTGGCAGAGTAGTGTAACCTTGTCAACTTGGGAACGGAAATAGAACCGCAAATCACATTCTATGCTCAAACACTCCAAACAGAGGAACAATAATTGTTTACTACATTCTTAAGAGAAAGAAAGAAAAAAATTGCATGGACCTATGCCAACATTCTAGGTCTGGATCCTGAAGTAGTAGTTCATCATTTGGCTATTTACCCTGGACTGAAGCCAGTTAGATAGAAGTTAAGAAAAATCCACCCATAGATAGCTCTGCTCGTGAAGATAGAGTTACAAAAACTCTTAGATTTTGGCTTCATACAACCAATTGACTATCCAAAATGGGTATCTAATCTTGTGCCAGTCTCAAAACTAAATGGGGGCATTTGCATCTGCATGGACTTTAGAGATCTAAACAAAGCATGTCCTAAGGATGATTTTCCACTACCCAACATTGACATGATAGTGGACATGACGGTCGGACATGAGATGTTGTCCCTAATGGATGGTTTCTCAGGGTACAATCAGATAATGATCACAAAGGAGGACCAGCATAAGATAACCTTTACATGTCCTTGAGGCACCTACTACTAGAATGTGATGCCGTTTGGGCTAAAGAATGTAGGAGCTACCTACCAAAGAGCCATGACACTGATCTTCCACGACATGATCCATAGAACTATCGAAGACTATGTGGATGACATATTGGCCAAATCAAAGAGGAGACAAGATCACATAGCAACTTTAAGTGCAATCTTTGATAGGCTAGAAAAATACAAGGTCAATCTCAATCCAAAGAAATGTGTCTTTGGGGTGCAATCAGGAAAGCTATTGGGGTACATAGTTTCAATGAGAGGGATAGAGGTAGATCCCACAGAAGTAAAAGAAATCCTTGATATGGGAGCACTAAGAACACTAAAGAAACTCAAAGTATTATAAGGTAGACTACAATCCATCTGAAGATTAATAGCACAACTCGCAGATAAGCAGATTGCCTATTCACATCTACTCCACAAGGGAGTAGAATTCAAGTGGGAAGACAAGTGCAAACAAGCATTCAACAAAATCAAAGAATATCTACTTAGACCACCTGTGTTGACACCATTGGTCATAGGGAAACCATTGATTCTGTATATCTCAGCAATGACACCCGCCCTTGGTGCCCTTTTAGGCCAACATGATGAAAAGGGAACCGAGCGATCCATTTACTATATCAGTAGAACAATGGTGGGGCATGAGCTCAACTACACATCAATAGAAAAGGCTTACCTAGCAGTGGTGTTTGCAGCCCAGAAATTCAGACACTACATGCTAACTCATCAAATTAAGCTAATTGCCAAAATAGACCCCTCAAATATCTATTGTCAAAAGCAATGCTTACGGGTAGAATGGCTAAATGGGTTATGATACTATCTGTCGCGCAAAAGGCAATAAAGGGACAAGTTATTGTGGACCAGCTAGCAAAATCTCCCCTCTACATAGACAACTTGCTCATATTAGAGTTTCTAGATGAGTCCCTTTTCAATCTCAATACAGCTGACCACTAGAAACTATACTTTGATGGCTCCCACACACAACATGGATCAAGAGCCTATGTGTTCTTCATCACCCACAAGGGGATTGTATACTGAGATCTTACAAGTTGGCATTCCCCTATACAAACAACATTGTAGAGTATGAGGATTTAACCATAGGTCTCAAAAATTGCAACACAGTGGCAAATAATGGCATTAAAGGTCTATGGAGACTCATAGCTTATCATTAACCAAGTCACCAGTGAATACCAAACTAAAGATGGTAAGCTCGCACCATACAAAAAGGTAGTAGAAAGCCTCAAGGAATCATTCATCAACATCACCTTTGAGAAAATACTGAGGGAAAATAACAGAGTAGTGGATGCAATGGAAATAATTTGATCCTTGCTAGATATCCCTCACAATGTCTCAAAACACGAATTATTGGTAGAGTAGCTTCTCTTACCCACTTTTGAGGTACCGGAATCAGAATATGTGTGTGAACTCGTTGGTCCCGGTGATTTTTGGTACCATGATATTTACACCTATCTAAGATTAGGAATCCTCCTAGCTGACATTACCCCAAACCTCAAGCGAACCTTTGTCAAAAGGTCCTTACGATTTGTCATCCTAGGAGAAACCCTCTTCTGTAGAAGTATTAATGGAACCCTGCTACGTTGCTTAACACCCAAGGAGGCCTTGACTGCTTTGACTGAGGTACACAAAGGCACTTACGGTTTGCATTCGATTGGTATGACCTTGGCTAAGAAGTTGCTAAGAACTGGATACTACTGGCCGAAAATGGAGAGAGAGGCACATGACTTTGTTAGAAGGTGTCTATAGTGCCAACAAAATGGAAACCTCATTCATGCACCAGCTCAAGAATTACATCCTATTTTACACCTTGGCCCTTTTCCCAATGGGGACTCGATCTCATAGGTAAAATCTCACCCACCTAATCCAATGGCCACAAGTTCATTATCACCACCACCGAATATTTCACAAAGTGGGTCGAAGCAATTCCCATGACCTATATCACTAGAAAGCAGGTATCCAATTTTATCTTGAACTACCTCATTTTTTGATACGATGTTCTCCAATCCATTATCTCTGATAATAGGACACCCTTCAAGCACTAGGATGTCTGTGACATGTGAAAAATTCAAAATCCAACACCACTTTTCCACACCATATTACCCACAAGGCAATGGCCAAGCAGAAGTTACCAACAAAACTATCCTGAAGATCCTTCATAAAACAGTCAATGACTCTGGTCATGAATGGAATCTATAGTTAAACCTCGCCTTATGGGCCTACCGCACTAGCATTTGCATGCCCATAGGCACCACCCCATTTTCCCTAGTCTATGGATCAGAAGCTATACTCCCAATTGACATCAAGCTCCCATCCCTGAGAATATCTTTGCAAAACCTCATCATCAATGAGGAATACAAGGTTACAAGACTGAATGAGCAGGAGATACTAGATGAACGATGCATGGATGCCCTCAATCATCTACAGGTCTATCAGAATTTCCTGAAACAGAGCTACAACAAGAAGATTAGGCAACACACCTTTTAAGTCCATGACCTTGTGCTAAAAGAGAACCAAAAGAATATACCAAACCTAGAAAGCAAAGGAAATTTTGAACCCAACTAGTTGGAACCTTTCATCATCACCGCAAGCTATAAATCTGGGGCATATTAGTTGTCGACACCAGAAGGTGAACCTCTATAGGAGCCCATGAACAATTCCCACAAAAAATTTTATGCCTAAATCTTGCAAGTTATAGAAACAAAAAATACAAAAAAAATCAGAAAAAGTCTTGAAAAAATGGTTACCTTGATGAAAACCTGGCAAACAGGCGTCTTGGCGACAACAAAAAATCCAAAAACTCCAAAAATCCAAAAAAATCAGAAAAAGGATTGAAAAAGCAAAAAAAAATCATCCTCTAGTGAAAACCACTTCGATGGTGCTTTGGACAAGGACCTTGGTGAAAACGTGGCAAACAGGCGTCAAGTGTAAATATAGCACTCTCTATCCACCAGGATCTGCGTGACTCACTCATCCATCCCATCACATTTCATTAATCCTCCATCCACCCATCCGTTTGCATCTGTACCATGGTTTGATCTTGTGCTCGTATCATATTCCACCATAGTACTACTTGGCATATTCCTAAGGTCAGTTTTTCCTGCCTTTATTGAAGTAGTCTATCATACCATGCTGGGGGCATGTTCTTGTATTAGCATTGGATCAAATTCATGTATATTCTTGAAATCTCCTCGAAACGTCAAAAATTCAAAAACATTCAAAAAATATATCAAAAATCCAAAAACATGTCAAAATATCAAAAAATCTTCAAAAATTCATCATTGAGTCTTGTCAATCTTCCACCTTGTCAAACTACATTGTCTCTAAGCTTGAACATAGGCAAGGTTGATCTATGATCATCCCCCGAGATGGTAAGGTCATTCCTTTAGGCATTTGTCACATTGGCAATCCATTTTCCCATCTGGTCTACATCTTAAGTCAGTTTGTTAAGCAATAAAAGGGCAATCCATTTGTCCATTTTATCATCAGGTCAGTTTGTCGTCAGTTGAACTATGTGGTCTTTGCGTGTATAACGTAGGCAAGGCTAATCTATGGATCAACTCCCAAGACCCTTAGGATAGGTCTTTAAGTTAGTCTGTTCGTCATAAATCTTGAAAATACCAAAAAGATTTGTCAAACATCTCAAAAATTCCAAAAACAGCCTCAAAATATTTGGAAGAAACCAAAATGGTGCATCCATTTCATCTTGTTCTCACCCGTGATCTGTCATCACTCATAATAAAATCAATCATCGCTTTCATCTTTTGGTAAGTCAGTCAGAAGCAAGTCTAGTAGGTTTAAAAGTGAACGCTCTAATCGTTAGAGTCTCGAAAGTCTAAGTTAGTAAGCAAGCAAGTTGGTCAACTCGGAATATCAATAACTTATCACCCAAATCAGTCTCATCAAAACCTTGATCACAACATGTCCTAGGATGAAGCTTTCCTACGATGGACATAAGCATTAGGTACCCCATAGTAGTTAGTCTTGGTTAGTGGTATTAAGAACATTAGCTTGTTTGGTTTTCTTTATTTAGTCTTTTATTGACTTATCTTATTTTATGCTCATTCGAAGGACCTCTCGATGATGCCTAAATAAAACAGGTTTAGAGAGAAAGGAATGGGGCAACAATCATTATCTTTTTATCTGTTGTGCTTGTTGGATATTCTTGTAAAATAACTTCATCATGCATAATTTGTTTTGTTTGTAGGAAGGATGTCTTAGGTATCTTGTTGTCCACATAAGAAGGCTTGCCTTTTTATGTTTTGGCTCGAGATGTCTGGAATATCTTAACTACATTCTAAATAAGGTTATGTTTGTCAAGTGTGAACAAGAGTACTCCTATTTGTTTGACAAGTCAAAATCCATCACTCTAGGTACAAACGCCATCCTGGTCCTTTATACCTTGATGCATCATACCTATGTGTGTTATCAAACATAACGCAATTGACCTTTTGAAAATCCCAACTCCTGGCAATACAAATCACCATCATCATCCTAACTAACTCATTAATTCAAAATTCATCTATCTTCCTTCCACACTAACATGATATCATAATAGTAATCAAAGCATCGCCAATGCATACACTCTGCATCCACATAATCATTAGCACATTGCATCATATCATTATCTTAAGTTATGAGGAATAATATAAATTTGTTATTCTAAGCATCTTAAGAAAGCATTACATCATGCATAATCATTATGCATACATAACCATTTGCATATCATTACACCATCATTAACATACATTACATCCATAGGATCACCATTAAAAAGCATGAAAAATATACAAAAAGAAATGCATCCATTAGAAACATACATTACATCACTTAAGCATAAGAATAGGAACATCCCATAGCATCATAATAAAACTGCATGTCATACATTTGCACCATACATATCATAAAAGGATGGATCATATCACATATATCATCAAAAAATACTGTTATGATACAAGTCAGATCAAGTGTACATCCAATACATGGTATAATAAGGCCAAAATAGTGCAGCCCATAAATCAAAAATGCAAAATTGTCTGTGATCAAAAGGGCTAGCCCTGCTGACTACTGCCCTCCCCCACCTGTCGGTCGCCTCTCTGTCCTGCTAGGAGAAATCTAGCACCCTGCTCGCTGATGGCATTGCCTGTCGGTAGTGTTTCTAATAGTACTCAGCCTCTTTGATAGCCTCTCTATACTCCCAAATGTCAACTGACCAGCCCCGAGATGTGGAAGCTATGCTCTCTAACTGCCTCCAACGGCCAATCTCCTGATCCCTCTCGGATCATTCCTAATCTCTCTCAACTGTGACTGTAATAACCTACTATCGGGCCTCATCTCACTCTGCTGTCAGCACCTATACCTAGCCCTGCAGTTGCTGAATCAATGTATCATGAGGATCTGGCTGCCCTGTTGGCTGTGCTGCCGGTTGTGCTATTGGCTAATGTTGTGGTGCCACCTAGGGCTTCCCATTCGCTCCTCCTACCTAGTGTGCTCTGTCTCTCAGAGGTGACTACTAAGGAGGTGGTACACCTCCCCAACCCCTACCTGTTGCCCTGCCTCTAGGCCTCTGATGTGGAAGAACTGTCCTAGGAACTTTCAATCTCGAGGGAGGTCGAAACCATGCTCTGTACGTTGCAGTCACCCCTGCATCTCCTGGCCCCAGATCATATGGCCATGACCAAGCCACTAACTATCTAAATGAGGAAACTGTCTCCTCTACTGGAATTGACTACCCCTATATTGTCTCCTTTGTCGTATAGGCAAAGAGGGCCATATACTGATCATCAAGTATGTCCTACACCTCGCCAAACTGTCTGGCTACCCTATCAAGAAGGTACCTCTCTATCATAGTATGCTCCCGACCCTGCATGAATCTCTCCTGGTGAGCAAAGAAGAGTTGTTGAGCATCATCATACCATGGCCCTATACCCATCCAAAACCCGCCGCCAGTAGGCTATATCGTTTGTACCCATGTGGGTAAACTGAATCTCTACCCCACCGTACCACCAGACAATGGGGTCATCAATATCTAGAAAAACTGGTGTCATAAGTGGGTGAGCATTGGGATCCACTCCCATGCCCAAATGTGTAGAAGAGTCAACCTGGCCCTAAGAGCCCAACCGTCCAAATAGGAAAACTTGTGCAAATATTGGTACAGAAAGGCCAGTAGTACTTGTCCCCAGGCAAAGTACACTCAGCGAGCGCACATCTATTGCCATGCCAATCCCCAACCTAGACTAAAATATCAGCCACATCGATCAAGACCTACAAGACTAGAAATAATGGCGGCCACAATCAAGCTGTAAGTAGGGGCTATCCCCCGATACTGCTCCAAATCTATCTGGCCATCACAAAGGATAAGTTCGTCAATACCCATAACACCAAAGCGGGCATCCCTACCCACCTCCAAATCATAGATCACTCGGGCTCCATGAATGGGTAGTCACAGGATGCACCAGACATCCTCAAGAGTAATGGTGGCCTCGCTAATAGGAATATGAAAGGACGACGTCTCGTTGTGCCACCACTCGGCCAAGGCATGCATCATACCCAGATGTGCTCGAACAAGACGGACATAGGCAACGTGCCATAGACCAAGAATCCCAAGCTTCTCTTGGAGGAATACATGCATATCCTATAATCTCTCAAGTATTGGACACTGGTGCTCCCTCGAATGAATGACCTCATGACTCTCTCACGCAAAGAAAGAAGCCCTGTCAGTTTCCCTAAAGAAATTTTTTTGTCTGTATTGCATTTTGCTTTTGAAACAACAAAAGCAATGCTAATCTCAAAAGCGGAGTATTTTGTAATATTCCAAACTGCGTCGCACAATGAACTTTGACACCCTATTTTGATAAACTAGCCTACACGACGCTATTTGTACAAGTGACCGAGTTTGGTGACCGAAAACCGTCAAACCTAAACTACGCCGCACAACACTCTATGCACAAGCGGTCCTATACAGGACTGCGCAGCCCCGATTTTGCATTTTCCATGGTGCTATATCGTGTCGTGCCGCCTAGACCGTACCTAAGCCCCAATTAATGCATAAATAATGAGAAAAATTAAAGTTGGATAGGGATACATACCATGGGTCCTACGGCGACCAGTCACTGATGTACTCGTACCTACTCTCACACTTGCAGAGGAAGCTGTCGTTGTGCCTTTGTGACTAGGTCTCAGAGCTCTAGGTCTCAAATTTTTTAGGGTTTAAGATTGCGAATGTATTGAAAGTGAACCTTTGAGGTCTATTTAAGCTTGAAAATTAGGGTTTTTTTACCTAATTTGACCTTCCAACTAGGGTTTTGGTCCCCTGATCCTATTTTCATCCAATCAAGGGCCATGTTGTATCTTTTTTTGGGCATCTTAACCTATTTTTGGGAATTCTGGAGCATGCCTGGCCTATTCAACACATTATCATCTTTTTTTTCACGAGATCATCCAAAAAAATTATAAAAAATCATCTGATCTCTCAAGAGGGCAATATCCAACATCATCCTTCCGCTGGGGCAACAATGGGGCATCTAAAAAATTCAAGAAAATTTTGAACATTTGATCATAGCAGTTTAATTTATTTGAATCAATGCAACAAGTTCATTGCTTCAAAGAGGGGAAACATGTAGACACGAAAAATGTACAAAAGTCATTTTGGCACACTTGATCCCGATTACTAACAAAGTTTCTTCCTAAATCATACTCTCAGCATTTCATTGTAATTTTGTCTCTTAATTTAATGGATCATTATTCATCATATTAGGTTATCACCTCCTTTGATTAAATTAATCAATTTAATTTAATTAACCTTACATTTTTGTTTAATTAAATAATTCATTTTATTTGATTAAAATCTTTAAATTCCTCTTATTAAATTAAATAAATTAAACCTTATTTGATTTAATCTAACATATTCCTCTTTGAGTTAAATAAATCAAATCATTTAATATATCATTTCCTCTCAATTCTTGACTTAAATCAATTCATAAATATAAGTCTAAATTGTCACATCATCTAATTCTTCATTAATTTAATCAAAACCATGATTAAGTTAATCCCTCTCATTAAAATCCTCTAGAGAATGCAAGTTGCACAATAAATCAAATACTTTTATTTATTTAATTCTCTATTTTCCCTCACATGGCATCAAAAAGGAATATTCATTCATTTGAATTCAAAAAGGCCAAGTGGACTTGGTCCTTCCAACAAGGAATTTAAGGCCTCTTACATGTCCTTGGCCTTGAGCCAAGTGACAATAAATCCATTTCTCTTCCCTTTTCAACAAGTCATCTCACAAATTCAAATTCAAAATAAGTGCATTTATTGGCACTTTGGCCAAAATGTCCACAACCACTAACCATTCACATCATGACATGTGGCATTCAACCATTGGATTGGAAGTTAGTCCCACATTGCTTAAACCTCACTTTCTCTTCCAAATTGAAAGTTATAAATTGGAGGCTTCTCTCCTCATTTAACATACACAATCTTTATGCAAAGTTACTTTCTTTACATTGAGAACTAATTTATCCCATTCCACCCAACCTATCACCATTTTCACAAATTGTAACAAAGTTATGCTCAAATCTCTTTGGAGATTTGACCATTGTTCAATCACTCAACATTACAACTTAGGGATTGGGAAAGGGCCAATTGCAACACTTCATTGGCACCAATTCTCCCATGGGATCACTAATTTATTGGCTTAATTAGGATTTAACTTCATTTCTTGTATTGTGTTCTTCATTTCCTAATTTTAGTTTGAATAGATGGATTTCATGGGGAATCTCTTATACTTGTTTGCATGCATTTGATCTAACAACCTAACGTGTTTTGTTGCTCTTGTGCATTTGCAGGTTTAGGGATTCACAACCCTAATGAGGGAAAAACCACGGTGAGGATTAACTCACAATATAGTAGAAATGTAATACCAGATATAAAGGCTCACTTCTAGAGGGCTCACTACCCAAATACAAAGGCTCACTGCCCAGATGCAAGGGCTCATTGCCTTAAAGGAATCATTGTCCAGAAAGAGGCTCGCTACCTGTAGAAAAAAAAAGAAAAGATAAATGAAGATCTACCACTAGGGTTCCACACATTCACAACTTGACCAGAAGATTGTAGACACCATTAGCTCACTACTTTCAGGAATCTAACACCTTAAAGTATTGTTGCCTCAATTTTCTTTTCCACTCTTTTCTTTTCACACACTTCAATTTTTCAAATCGTGGATGGATGAATATCAAATTTGCAACAACTTGATTTTATTTAATACCATCTTTAACCCTAGAAACATTCTCCAAGGTCATCTATACAATTTCATTTACAAACTCAAACTGGGTTGGCTACTCAACATTCTCGTGGTGGATATGAATGAGAGAGGACCAATTACATATTTAATTGAGGACCCAAAAACAACTTGGATCAATCACATGCTTCCTTAAGTTGATGAAAAACTTAATGCAACGTGTAGACACTAGGTTGGCCAAACCTAATTAAAACACCAATGATCTTTGAAGTACGTTCATCTCCAACAAGATGATCACATGTAGATCACTCAGAATGCTTCACCAAAATTTTTACCACCTCTGAGAATTCCTTAAGAATATCCACAACAATTGCAACAAACTTCATTCATAGAGAACTCATCACTAGTCCAACTGGACCAACTTAGCAAAACATAGGAGCTCTAGAGAGCGCCAAACCACAAGAAAGTTTGTCAAAACATAGAAACTGCTACTAAGAGTCATATCCTAGATCCATAAGGTCTGAAACCAAATATTAAAAGATTGTGAAGCCAAAAAAATTCTTCGAGTCCTCAACTAATAGTTCTACCAAACCAATTCACACACCGATGAACGTGTCTTTTACTCTCTATCAAACTAGAAGCTAAAACTCGGGATATATTATCCATTTAAACTCATGAACACACTTATAGATCTGCATAGACATATGATCAATATAGAATAAATTCATAGCACAACACTAAAGAACACTCAAAACACACACTTCAACATTGCTTTCATTATTTCTCAAATTTTCTCAAAAAGCATAGTTCTACAACTTCATAAATATAACTCCATGTACTCTAAGGAATTCTACGGTATCTAAACTATACAAGTACCATCTGCAACCAACCTGAACTATATTGACATCAATGAAAATATTAATGACAACACCACCAAACACATCCATACTTGCAACAAACCTTATGTTTTTACACTAATTATGGATTTGCTTAAGTGATTATGGAAGTGTGGCATGGTGTATATGTATGATTTGGGTCTCAGTGAAGATGTGATGTGGTTCAATTTCATTCATTTCCACCATGAGAATGCTTAGTGCCAAACTAA
Organism: Sequoiadendron giganteum; assembly: GCA_007115665.2. Lineage (NCBI taxonomy): Eukaryota > Viridiplantae > Streptophyta > Pinopsida > Cupressales > Cupressaceae > Sequoiadendron > Sequoiadendron giganteum. Next base: position 438,678,543 of record CM021100.1, read on the forward strand.
TTTGAATTTGCATGATTGAGGTACAAAGCCAACCTTGGAGAATTTTTTCAAGGTTGAAGAAGGTATAAATAAGTGTTGTGTTGATGGAGAATTGTGTAGAGCAAGGTATGATGCAAATTTCAAAGTTGTGAAGTGTAGTCCGATCTTAATGAGTTATACTACTGGAAGTAGTGAGAAAAAGATGTCTACAATATTTAGAGAGGCTACAAATTTTTTGGTGACACTATGGTGGATTTTTCTATTGCATTGAGATGGATTTCTCATTATAAAATTCTTATTTCTTCTTTTCTATAATCTAGCAGTGAGCCTTTGGCAGTGAGTCCTTTCTTTTGGGTAGTGAGCCCTCTAGAAATTAGCCTATTATATTTAGTGTTGCAATTATTTTATATTGTGATCTAATCCTCACTTTGGTTTTTCCCTTCTTGGGTTTTCCACTTATATCTGATGTTCTATTGTGTGTGATGTTGATGTGTTTCAATTTAGGTTATTTTCTTTCATGCTAAATCATTCTAATAGATTAAGGTTTAATTAATTTGATGTGGATCTGAATGTTATGAGGGTTTTGGATGTTTTAATGTACAACTAATTCACCCCCCTCTTAGTTTTCTTGTATGCATTCAACATTCACCTTATTAATTTCCATAAAAACTCTTGAAAACTTAAAGGATACGGTCCTCGATCTCTAACTTTGGATGATAATTCCTTTTACTTTTTGAAAATAAATTCGGTGTGAGCCTTAATAGTTAAAGTCATAATGGAGTAAGAGATAATAATTATCCTTGAACTCTAATCCTTGGCAATAAACCATTTAAAAAAAAACAATTATCAAGAATTAGATAGTAGATGTTTCTCCAAATGGTCGTGTTTAATAAAAAGAAAGAAACAAGTAACATAGTTGAATCTTGACACCTAACAATTCTAAACAATTTTCTATACCTTTTTTGGAATAGTAATGTTTGAGGTAAGTTTAGTTACAATGCTTAATTTTTTTATAAGCGATAAGGAGTATCACTAAGACCCAATCCTTGAAAATGTAGGACTTTGTTTAAATAATGATTTTAGAGCATTACATTGTAATAGAGCTTAATATAGTCTATCTTCATAGCCCAATTGCGGTGTTGGTTTAAATATTTCAATTAATTCCTTCAGTGCTCTAATGGATGATATTTTAATGTGTAGGTAATATGCAAGGAGAAGGTGCCAAAATAAAGTAAGAATACAAGGGGTACCACTCTACATACAAGATATTTTATTGTTACTTTGATATCGAAGATACTAATTTAGGGCATGTAGTGATGGTTGGGTTTTGTTGAAGAATCAACAATGAAGTAGATATATCAACCAGAGCTACCATAAGCCAAGAGGATGTGTTTTTGTGGTTATATTAGAGGAAACTCTTATGTATAAGTCACTATCTCTCATGACAAAAATATTTTATTTACAACCACCAATAAAACATCAATCAATCTAACATTCATAATGGGATCCTTGTTAAATAGTGTATCAGGTGCTATTGTGGTATCCAAATGTATTCAAGACTTGCCCTAACACATTGAGGGCTTTTGTTAGTCTCCTTTCAAGAGAAGACTTAGTTTCCTAGATCCTAGAGTTTGACCTTTTGGTTTTACAAGCCAACACCTTGAAGGGACTATCTTTATATCAACTATCTATCAGTTAAATTATTACAATGATTTATCACTTTTGTGCATGGATGAGCTGTCCAATATTTATTGAATACTTTATCATTAAATGGTCTAATTTTTAATTAGAGATAATAATTATCTATTTTAAAAATCATCAAAATCATCTAAATATATGACTATTGATATGGGATATGTGATTTTTTATTTATTGAAATCAATTGATTATGTTTATCCTTCTAATGTAATTTTTCTAACAATATTTATATATGTGCATTACATTGGTGAAAGATGCTCCTTGAAATATGAACATTTTGCAAATTTATTTATAATATAATGATCTAATTTAGTTTGAATTAAAAATATATTGAGTATATTGGATAGTGACAAAGAGGACAGGAGTGATATGATAAGATTTTCTGAAATAATTTTTGTTGATGGGTGTCACATCCATTAATTATTTTTTATTATAAATATTCAATCTCTTATAAGTTATCTTAATATTTTTTTATTCAAATAATCAAATACATTCTTGAAAGATAATAAATACATGAATTATTTTGCTTCTACACACTATATTGAAGAATGATTTGTTTTTTTAATAAAAACAGTAAAAACTTTATTGAAATCCAGAAAAGAGCATTACAAAAGAGTCAAGGAACCAAAGGATCCAAGAAAATATACAAAATCATCCAACCAAAGAAAGAACTAACATCACCCAACACCATATCCATCCACATCATCAGTAAAGAACCTCTCCAAGTCATGCAAGTGATCAGGGGATAACTGCCTCCAACCATCGATCTTCCAATCATCATCATGCTTTGAAGCCCACTTAGCCAAATAGTCAACGACCTGATTCCATTCTCGAAGAATATGGACAAAAGACACGATCTCCATCAAAGAGATAATCTGTAGGATCTAGTGCACAACCAAAGCAAGCTACCAATTAACATTATTCACCTTCTACTCAATCAAAAAATTAACAATAACTTGTAAGTCAGATTCACAAATAACCTTATTGCAACCCAAAACATAGTCACACTCAATAGCGTAGAGAATCACCAATCCCTCCATAAAGTTGTTAGCCTGCAACCCTTTATGAATAGAAAAGAATAAAATAACGACACCTGAACAATCTCTACCAACACCACCAATCCTAGTAGGCTCGGGATTACCTCTAGAGGAAACATCAACACTAATTTTTAAGAAATCATTTGGAGGAGGAAACCATCTACCCACCCTTTGAACCTTCTTTTTCGCATGCCTACCTCTTCTAACACATGCAGAGGTTAAAGATAGCCTTTGAATACCTAGTCTACCCATAATCTTAGCATCAGTTATGTCTAAAGGAAACATCACCTCACATTTAGCTTCCACTGACTCTTGGATCATACCCACAATTCTATACCAAACTTGATGAACCAATAACCTTTCTTCTTGAAAAATCCTATGATTCTGCTCTAGCCAAATCTTCTGAAGGATGAAGGTAATTCCAATACAACACACAATCTGGATTAAAGAAGTCAAATTAGGAGGCCTACTCAAATTGCTCTAGAATTCCACCAAGGAAGAAGCATGAACACAAGGGTGCTTCAAAAAACCCCACCAAAAATTCCATAGTTGGAAAGAGAAGGGTCACTCGAAGAACAAGTGTGAAGCTTCCTCCTCACTAGAACCACACAAATAGAAGGGCCCTAAAATCCTCACTTTTGAATATTATACCAAGTCAAACATCTATTCCAAGCCAAATTCTACACAAAGTAGTTACACTTTGGCCAAGAGAACTTATCCCACACATACTTCCACCAATGGAACTCTACCCCATCCAACCTACAAGCCAACAACTCTTGATCCTATGGACATCAAAATCTACAAATGGCTAAATTTCTAACAAACACATCATTAGCATGATTAGTATTTCAAAAAAAAGAAAATATTTAGCATCCATATGAGATAACACATCATTCTTCAAAATGCAAACAATAACAAGATAACTAAAGCATATAAAGGAAAACAAGAAGCATACCTATCCCATATAGGATTGGTGCTACTCTTTGTGTAGAAAGTAACCCTTTCCCAACCCTTTAACAAGCCAAATGATGATAGAAAAAGATATAAGATTAATTCAAGTTTCCTTAGTAAGAATTCTCAAATTGTAGATGGTTGAAATGAAGGATAGCCTCTCCATTTATAGAAAATTTTGATGAGAGAAGAAGCAAATAAGATGAATGTGGGATAAAAATCCAACCAATAGGAAGAAGCCACTTGTCACCATGTGAATGGGAAAATTTTGTGCAAGTTTTGGTGAATGTGCCAATAAATGACACTAGGTGGCCTTTTCAAATTTGAAATTTGGCTTTTTGGAGGGAGAAGAAATTGGGTCTTAAATGCCAAGTGGGGGACATGTAAGAGGGGAGTTAATGCTATGTTGGAAGGGATAACTCATTTGAGAGGGAAATTAAAATTGGAGGAATATTCCCTAAAGATTTCATGTTAAGGAAATTAGAAGATTTAATAAATCAATTAAATTATTTATTTGTGTGAGTGGGAAAAGCTAGAGGATGGGACTTGTATTAAGATTAAAATTAATTATGATTTAGTTAAATTAAGAGAGGATTTGGTGATTTGACCCATTTGATTTAGATTTATTGATTAAAATAAATCAAAAGGAGATGGAAAATAATTTAGACATAGTTAAATAAATATTTTGATTTATTTAGCTAAAGGGGATGGTGTTTGTATTAAAGATGAATTTATTTAATTTAAATGGAGAACTTTAGAGATTAATTAAATAATCTTGATTTATTTAATTAAGTGTGATAACCTTAGGAGATTAATCAAATAAAATTGATTTATTTGATAGGCAAATATGATTAATGCATGACGTTGGTTTTGCATGTCTACATTTTTCCCCTCTTTGAAGCAATGTACTTGTTGCATTGGTTCAAAGAATGATGTTGCCGACATCAAAATTAAAAAAAAAAATGATTTTTTTGGATGCCCCAGTGGAAATAAGTACATTAGTACATTGCCCCCTCAAGAGATCGAGCGGACAGATTCAATTTGAGGTCGATCTCATGACAAAGAGGTTCAAAATGAGTGTATGGATGGTTAGACTAACAAATGTATATGATAATGATGATGTAAATGAGATTTGTTTTTTTTAAGATGCTTAGAATAACAAATCTATATTATCCTAAACAACTTAAATGATTATGTAATGCATGAAAAATGAATGAGATGGATGATGTTGTCCTGTGATGATATGGCGTTATTATGCAGGATGGATGCATTGTTAGCGCGGAAAAGGATAGAAGAATGAGAGGGATCAACCCTTAAATCCAAGAAGATGCAAAATTAAAACAAGTCCATTAGTCATCATGACTTTATTAGATATGATGATAAATGATGATGATGTATTGCTTATCCAGGGATGAGATAAATAAAGAGCATACCCTTCTTTATGTTTGATAACACACATAGGTGCGATGCATCAAGGTATAAAGAACCAAGATGGTGTTGCGCCTAGTGTGATGGAATTTGACTCGTCAAATAGATAGGAGTACTCTTGTTCACACTTGACAAAAAAAACCTTATTTAGAATGCAGTTCAGATATTCTAGACATCTCAAACCAAAACATAAAAAGGAAAGCCTTCTTATGTGGTCAATAAGACACCTAAAACATCCTCCCTACAAACAAAACAAAGCACACATGAAAAATTTATTTTACAAGAACATCCAACAAGTAGAATAGATAAAATAAATAATGATCATTGCCCCATTCCTTTCTCTCTAAATCTTTTTGTTTAAACATCATCGAGAGGTGATTGGAATGAGCACAATAAGATAAGTCAAAAAGACTAGGATAAAGTAAGCAAAAAAGCTAATGTTCTTCGTACTGCTAGCCAAGACTAAACTATGGTGATGCCTGATGCTAATGTCCATCGCATAAAGGTTGCATTCCTAGGACATGTTGTGACCAGGTGATAATGATATTTTGATTGGGTGATAACATATTGATATTCTGACTTGATCAACTTGCTGACTTACTGAACTAGACTTGAGACTTTGGCATTTAGGTGTTCACTTTTGAACTTGCTAGACTTGCTTTTGATTTCCTTACCAAAGAATGAAGGAGGTGATGATTTATTTTGAGCGAAGTTTATTGTGAGTGAAAGCAAGATGAGACAGGTGCACCATTTTGGGTTTTTTCAAATATCTGGATTTTTTTGGTGTTTTGAGGTTGTTTTTGGTATTTTGAGATGTTTTACAAATGTTTTTGGAATTTTAATAATTTTCAATGTTTTTGGTATTCTCAAGATTTTGTCCAATAGACTGACTTAAAGACCTATGTTAGGTTTTCAAAAGGCAGATATCTAAAAGCTAAATGCAGATTTTATCAAATAAACCAAAATAAAACACAAAAAAATAAGACAAAGAATTTAACATGGTTCACCCAATGTGGGCTACATCCACCAAACCGTAGCCATCCAATGATTTCATTAACCAATGTAAAACCCTATTACAATATCATGAATAATCACATTTTCTTATACTACTGTAACTCTATTACAAACCTCTTATAACTAGCTTTTTAGAAGCTTCCAGATTAGGGTTATACAAAGTTGGGGTTTTCCCCTTTTCGGTGATTCAATAGCCACCACATACCAACAATCTCCCACTTGGAGAATAATCAGGCTCCACACCAAAACAATCTCCCACTTGGAGAATGAACCTCAACGACACCGCTACACTTACAGCTCCCACTCGAAATAAGCACCTTGGACCCTGCTGCTTTGTTATACTTTAATTCAACCTTGAAGGCCAACCGAAGTTGAAGAGGAGCTCAGCTTCTCCCTTATCACCACCTTAGTAAAAATATATGTTGGATTTACATCTGTATGTATCTTTTTCAGCTTTACCTGTCCATCCTCCATCACTGACCGAATGAAATGATACCTCAACTGTATGTGTTTGGTTTCAGATTGCAAGGCAGAATTATTTGTAAGATGTATAGTACTCTGGCTGTCTGTGAACAAGTAATTTTTATCCTATTGTTTTCCCAACTCTTCCATGAAAATTTGCATCCATATCATCTCCTTTGTTGCCTCTGTGGCAACCACATACTCTGCCTCTGTGGTGGATAAAGCAACCACCTTTTGCAACTGAGAAATCCAACTAGTTGTTGTCCCACCAACAGTAAATACATAACCTGTGGTACTCCACCTAGTATCAATATCCCCTGCCAAATCTGAGTCAACATAGCCTTTTAAATCTATATTAGATCCCTCAAAACATAATATTTATCCAGTGTACCTCTCAAATACCTAAGGATCCATTTCACAGCATTCCAATGCTAAATTCTTGGATTACTCATATACCTGCTAACAACTCCTACAACATGTGCAATATCTGGTCTCATGCATACCATGGCATACATTAAACTACCTGCAATTGAAGCATATGGTACCTTGGACATTTTTTCTTCCTCCTCTTCTGTCTTTGGACACATATCCTTAGTCAATTTTACATGACTAGGCAAAGGTGTGCTGACAGCTTTTGCATTCTCCATATGAAATCAATGCAACACCTTTTTAACATAATCAGCCTAAGATAAAAACAATTTCCTATTTTTCCTATCTCTTGTAATCTTCATACCAAGGATTTGCTTTGCTGCCCCCAAATCCTTCATAGCAAATGAATTTGCTAACTATTGTTTTAACTCCTTTATGTGATCCATGTTAGACCCTGTTACAAGTATATCATCAACATATAAACATAAAATAATGTAGCTATCTTCACCTAGCATCTTAAAATAAACACAATGGTCTGAATTACACCTGTTGTAACCTTGCTCAGCCATAAAACTATCAAATTTAAGATACCATTGTTGAGGTGCTTGCTTCAAGCCATATAAGTTTTTCTTCAATCTACACACTAGTTTCTCCTTACCTTTGACCTCAAATCCTTGTGGTTGTTCCATATAAATTTCCTCTTCCAAATCACCATGGAGAAAGGCAGTTTTAACATCAAGCTATTCTAAATGCAAATCTTCAACAGCCACAATACTTAACACAGTACGAATAGAGGTCATTTTAACAACTGGAGAAAATATTTCATCAAAATTAATACCCTGTTTCTGTGCAAATCCCTTTACAACTAATCTGGATTTAAATCTTTTCTTACCTCCATCGTCCTCTTTCATCCTATAAACCCATTTGTTTGCTAAAGCCTTTTTACTTGCAGGCAACTTACATAATTCCCAAGTCTGATTTTCAGAAACGAGTCCATTTCTTCTTCCATTCCATGCTCCCACTGAACCTTGGTATCCACCTACATAGCTTCATGATAAAATTATGGTTCACCAGCATCAGTTAATAAGATAGAGTACAAAGAGGGAGAAAATCTATCTAGAGGTCTACTTAACCTTGAAGATCATCTAACATTCACTGGAGTTTGTGGTATTTCTTGTTGCTGTTGTTGCAGAGCATGAGGATCCACTGAAACTTCATTGTTTGGAGTATCATCCAACATTGCATAATCATTTTCTTTCTTTTCATGCTACTGCAACTGATCTTTGTACAACACTTTCTCATTGAATATGACATCCCTGCTTCTCACAATTTTCTTATTTTCAAAATCCCAAAGCCTATAACCAAATTCATCAATGCCATATCCGACAAATATACATTTCCTTGATTTTGCATCAAGCTTGGTTCTATTTTCAGAATCTACATGTGCAAATGCTTCACAACCGAAGGTTTTCAGAAAAGAATAACTCACCTTCTTACCTGTCCATGCTTCCTCTTGAATACCACAACCCAAAGTATTAGATGGAACTCTATTAATTAAATAAATAGTAGTGTTTACAGCCTCTGCCCACATGTTTAAAGGCAACCCAACATGCAATCGCATAGTTCATGCACGCTCCATTATTGTTCTATTCATATGCTCAACCACTCCATTTTCTTGTGGAGTCCTTGGAACTATTTTTTGCCTATGAATACCATTAAAAGAACAATAATCTTCAAACTCTTTACTAAAATACTCACCACCATTATCAGATCTGAGACATTTTAACCTTTTACCTATCTCATTCTCAACCAAGCTTCTCCATTTTTTAAAAGTTTCAAATATATCATATTTCTACCTAATGAAATAAATCCATAACTTCCTAGTTGCATCATCAATGAATGTGACATAATAATGAGAGCCACCGAGAGAAGATACCTGAGCTAGTCCCCATACATCTGCATGCACAAGCTCCAATTTCTCATCTTTCTTTTGTTTCCCATCCTTGAGAAAACTAACTCTCTTTTGTTTTCCATAAACACAACTTTCATAGAAATCCATATTAACACATTTTAGACCTGGTAAAATATTCTTTGAATGAAGTACTTTCATACCTTTTGCACTCATATGCCCAAGTTTGTTATGCCATAGTGCTGATTCAGAATTCGTAGCAACTATCTGGTTTTCTTCCTGCTGAACTGCAACAACTGTTCCTAAACATTGATTTTTATCTGCAATAGCTAAAGTAGAAGGAATAGTATGACCTATACAAAGATATAAGGTGCCTACTTTCACACCTTTTGCTACTACTAAGACACCTTTTGTAACCTTCCAATTTTTATCACTAAATGTAACAACACAACCTTCATCATCTAGTTGCCCCGCTAAAATTAAATTTATTTTTAGCTTTGGAATGTGCCTTACCTCATGTAGTAGCCAATGATTCCCATTCTGCAACTTAATCTTGATTCCTCCCTTTCCAACAATTTGACAGGGTTCATTATCTCCCAAATAAACTAGCCCAAAATCCCCTTGGACATAATCAAGAAAATAATTTCTATGGGGCGTAGCATGAAATGAAGCCCCTGAATCTAACACCCAAGAATCATCAGCCTTATCAAGAGAAAGAATCAAAGCATCCTCATCAAATTTATTACTTACCACATTTGCCTCTTTATTTCCTTCTTGTTTGTCTCCTTCTTTATTTTTCGAAGACCAACAATCTTTCTTTACATGCCTTGGTTTACCACAGTACCAGCAATCCCTCTTGTCTCTAGATTGGGACCTTTTGTCCCTTGATTTTCCTCATGACTTCCCACGACTCCCAAAATTGTTTCATCTCTTGTTTGTTTTGCCCCTATTTTCTGCATTCAAAACACTGCCTGATGTGGATGTTCCACTTGAGCTTTTCCTATGAATTTCCTCGCTTAAAATAACACCAACAACATCATCAAATTTCAATGTATTTAAACCAGAAATAGAATTGCTAACAACCATTACCAAGCTATTCCAGCTTTCAGGCAAAGAACACAGAATCAATAGAGCCCTAACTTCTTCATCAAAGTTAACTTTTACAAAAGTTAATTAACTGGTAACCATATTAAATTCATTCAAATGATTAGTAACTGATCCACCTTCTACCATTTTCATATTAAATAAACGCTTCATAAAATATACCTTATTCGAAGTGGAAGGCTTTTCATATAACTTTGCTAGGGTTTCTATCAACTCTAGAGTTGTCTTTACTATTGTAATATTGAACGCCACCAATTGTGTCGGGCATAAGCAAATACTGCCAAGTGCCTTTCTGTCCAAAATATCCCAGTCCTCATCTGACATTGTTGTAGGTTTCTTGGTTTTCCCTTCCAATGGCCGCCATAAATCCTTCTGATAGAGATAATACTCCATCTGCATCTTCCATAACTAATAGTTCTACCCATTGAACTTATCAACCTTCAACTTACCCTCGTTTTCCATTGCTCTCACTTAACCGTGAGACTCCCACTCAACTGTGAGACTTTCTTGTAGAAGATAATTGAAAACAACCCACTCTGATACCACTTGTTAGGTTTTCAAAAGGCAGATATCTAAAAGCTAAATGCAGATTTTATCAAATAAACCAGAAATAAAACACACAGAAAAATAAGACAGAGAATTTAACGTGGTTCACCCAATGTGGGCTACATCCACCAAACCATAGCCATCCAATGATTTCATTAACCAGTGTAAAACCCTATTACAATATCGTGAATAATTGCATTTTCATATACTACTGTAACTCTATTACAAACCCCTTATAACCAGCTTTTTAGAAGATTCCGGATTAGGGTTATACAAAGTTGGGGTTTTCCCCTTTTCGATGATTTTTCCCTCTTTCGGTAATTCAACAGTCGCCACATACCAACAATCTCCCACTTGGAGACTGATCAGGCTCCACACCAAAACAACCTATCCTAGGGGTCTTGGGAGTTGATCAATAGATTAGCCTTGCCTACGTTATACACACAGAGACCGCATAGTTCAAATGACACATACTTGATTGATGAAAAGATAGATGGGAAAATGGATTGCCATTGTGACAGAAACCTAAAGGACCAACCTAGGGTGTCTTGGGAGATGATCAAAGATCAACCTTGCCTACGTTCAAGCTTAGAGACAACATAGTTTTGTTGGATGACTCTATTTTTTTTTTTTTAAGATTTTTGACATGTTTTAGATTTTGAATGATTTGGATGTTTTTGGATTTTTGCATGATTTTGAATGTTTTTGGATTTTTTTATTTTGTGAATGTTTTTGGATTTTTGATGTTTAGGAAGATCACAAGAATATACATGAATCTGATCTGATGTAGGTACATGAACATTGCCCCAACGTAATGTGATAGACTACTTCAATATAGGCAAGAAAAACTGACCTTAGGAATGTGCCAATAGTACTATGGTGGAACATAATACGAGCACAAGATCAACCAATGATACAAACCTGAATGGATGGTGGAAGGATAGATAGAATGTAATGAATAAGTGATTGTGTGGAATAGGCTATGAAGATCCTGGTGGATGAAGAGTTCTTTATTTATGCTTGGTGCATGTTTGCCAAGTTTTCACCAAGGTACTTGTCCAAAGCATTACTGAAGTGGTTTTCACTAGAGGACGATTTTTTTTTCACTTTTTTCAATCCTTTTTTTGATTTTTTTGTTGTCACCAAGATGCCCGTTTACTAGGTTTTCATCAGGGTGACAATTTTTTCAAGATATTTTCTAATTTTTTGTATTTTTTGGTTCTATACCTTGAAAGATTTTAGACAAAAATTTTTGAGATGGGAGTTGTTCAAAGGCTCTTGGATGGATTCACCTTCTGGTGTTGATAACTGATATGCCCCTGACTTATAGCTTGTCATCATGATGAAAGGTCCCAACTAGTTGGGATCAAATTTACCTTTTCTATATGGGTTTGACACTTTCTTTTGTTTCTCCTTCAACACAAGTTCACCCACTTGGAAGGTTCGCCTCCTGATTTTCTTGTTATAAATCCACTTGATTCGCTCTTGATACACCTGTAGATGGTTTAGGGCATCCATATGTTGTTCATCTAGTAAATCCAACTCATTCAATCATGAGACATTGTATTCTTCATCTGTGATGAGGTTTTACAATGATATTCTTAGGGATGGGAGCTCCATCTCAATGGGTAAGATGGCTTCTGATCCGTAGACCAAGGAGAATGGGGTGGCACATGTTGGTGTGTAGATGCTAGTGTGATAGGCCCATAAGGTAGGATTTAGCTGCAGATGCCAGTCATGACCATCGTCATTGACTATTCTCTTAAGGATTTTCAAGATTTTTTTGTTGGTAGCTTATGCTTGGCCATTTCCTTGGGCATAGTATGGAGTGAAAAAGCAATCTTGGATATTGAATTTTTCACATAAGTCACGAACATCCTGGTTTTTGAAAGGTATCCCATTATCTGAGATAATAGCTTAGGGGACACCATACAGACACATGAGGTAGTTCAGGATGAATTTGGATATCTTCTTTCCTATTATGTAAGTCATGGGAATGGCTTCGACCCACTTTGTAAAGTACTTTGTGGCAGTGATGATGAATTTGTGACCATTGGATGAGGTGGGGGTGATTTTTTCGATGAGATCGAGCCCCCACTATGAAAAGGGCCAAGGTGTAACAATAAGATTAAGCTCTCCATCTAGTGCATGGATGAGGTCCCCATGCTGCTGACATTCTAAACATCTTCTAATGAAGTCGTGTGTGTCCCGCTCCATTGTGAGCCAGTAGTATCCACTTCTCAACAACTTCTTAGCCAAGGTCATACCACTTGAGTGAGATCCACAATTGTCATCATGTACCTCAATTAAAGCAGTCAGGGTTTCCTCGATGTTCAAGCAACGTAAAAAGGTTCCTTCAATGCTCCTACGATAAAGGGTTTCTCCTAGGATGACCACGCAGGTGGAATTTTTGATAAAGGCTCATTTAAGGTTTCGTGTTTTATCAGTGGGAAAGACTCCTATTCTTAAGTAAGTGTAAACATCATGATACCAGGGATCACTGGGACCAATGAGTTTACACACAAATTTAGACTCTGGTACCTGGAATTCTAGTATGAGAAGATGCTCTACAAGGAATTATTGATTTGGGACATTGCATGGGATTTTCAATAGTGATCCAATTTTTTCCATTGCGTCTGTTGCTTTGTTGTTTGCTCTAGGTAGCTATTCAAATGTGATATCAATGAATGACTCTTTGAGGCTCTCGACTAACTTCTTGTATGGAGTCAGTTTATCATCCTTTTGTTTGATATTTATCATTTACCTAATTGATTAGGAGCTGCGAGTCCCCATATACTTTTAAATTCATGATCTTCCATTGTACTGCAATCCTTAAGTCTATGATGACAGCCTCATACTCTGCTATGTTATTCATGCATGGAAATGAAAGATTGTAAGATTTGGGTATGTAGTCTCCTTGGGGAGTTACAAAGAAAATTCATGCTCCTGATCCGTGTTGCATGTAAGATCCATCAAATTATATCTTCCAATGTTCTGCAACACTTAGGCTAAAAATTGATTCATCGGGGAATTCTGAAACGAGTGGGTTCTTTGCATAAATAGGAGCTTCTACTAGTTGATCTACAATTTCTTGTCACTTGATGGCCTTGCTCTCTACATATTCAATGTTGTGTTTTGTCAATACCATGACCCACTTGGCTATTCATCCCATGAGAGTGGCTTTAGAAATAAGGTATTTGAGAGGATCTATCTTCACGATCACCTTGATTTGATGAGCCAACATATAATGTCTTAATTTATGAGCTGCAAACAAAACTGCTAGACAATATTTTTCAATGGGAATATAGTTCAATTCATGCCCTAGTATAGGTCTTCTGATATAATATATTTCTCTCTCTTATGTTTTCATCGTGTTGAGATAATAGAGCATCGAGAGCTTCCATAGTTGCCAAAATATATAGGATTAATGACTTTCTTGGGAGTGGCGGCATCAAAACTAGTGGCGTGAGTAGATATTATTTAATTTTACTAAACACCTGATCACACTTGTCATCCCACTTGTATGTTACTCCCTTGTGAATTAGAGGATAGTATGGGATCTATTTATTTGCCAGTTGTGCTATGAATCTGCAGATGGATCGAAGCCTTCCCTGTAGGCCTCTAAGTTGTTTTAGTGTCCTCGGTGCTTCCATGTCAAGGATCACCTTGAATTTGGCAAGATCCAATTCTATTCCTCTCATTGATACTATATATCCCAGGATTTTTCCTGATTGCATCCCAAAGACGCATTTCTTGGGGTTAATTCTAACCTTGTATTTCTCCAATCTATCAAAGATGGCACTTAGAGCTGCTATGTGATCCTGTCTTTTCCTTGACTTGGAAAATATATCATCCACATAATCTTCCATAGTTTTTTGACTCATGTCATGAAAAATTAGTTTCATGGCCCTTTGATATGTTGTTCCCGCATTCTTTAGCCCAAATTGCATCATGTTTCAGCAGTAGGTGCCCCATGGACATGTAAACATTGTCTTATGTCAGTCTTCCTTTGCTATCATAATCTGGTTGTACCCTGAGAAGCCATCCATTAGTGATAGAATCTCATGTCCGGTTGTCATGTCCACTATCATATCAATGTTAGGTAGTGGAAAGTCATCCTTAGGACATGCTTTGTTTAGGTCTCTAAAACCGGTGCAGATACGGATGTCCCCATTCGGTTTTGAAACTGGTATGAGATTTGACACCCATTCTGGATAATAAATTGGGCATATAAAGCTAGCATCTAGGAGTTTATGTAATTCCACCTTGACTAGAAGGGCTATCTAAGGGTGCATCTTTCTCAACTTTTTTCTCATTGGCTTTGCCCCTAGGTAGATAGATAAGTGATGAATCACGACTTCTGGATCAAGACCCAACATGTCAACATAGGTCCACGTGAATTTCACCTTTCTTTCTCTTAGGAATTTTGCTAAGAGTTCTTGTTCTTCTCATTTGTCTTTCTACAATGATGGGCTCCAGTCATCCATCATTGTTCCTTCCAAGGCTTTCATTTCTATTGTAGCCCATACCAAGCATCATTTTTGGTCCTCTACTAGCTTCATCCATGGGTAGGGTGGGTGCGAGTCTTTCATATTGGTATAGTGAGCTTGAAATGTCTCTTTCATCCACATTTTCTTGACTTAGATCTCCCAACAACATAATCTAGAAGGGTCTGCCCTAAAAGTGTGGACATGTGTTTCAACTAGTTGGGGTTTCCCATGTGACCTAGGAGATTGAGGTAACTCTCCTACAAAAAAAGAATTCTTCGTCATTCTGCAATCTCCACACCCATTGTCTCAGATCATGAGCTTGATGTCAGATATTTCGAGGATGGAGGGTGTCTCTATCACAAGAGTGGGGGGGCCTTCATTGTTCTTTGGTACTTGGGGAACTTTATAGAACTTGGCTTCCAAGTTTTTGCAATAAGTGAACGGCTTAGGATCATCATGTATTGTGACCTCCTCATTTTGGTATGAAAATTTGATGCATTGGTGGAATGTTGAGGAAACCACCTTAATTCCATGGATCCATGGTTGTCCAAGGAGGATGTTGTAAGGAAAATAAAGGTCGAGGACCTGACATGTTGTTTCCATAGTAGTTGGCCCTACTTGGATTGGCATCTTGATAGTGCCTTGAGACACTCTTTCCTAGTCATCATATACTCTGATGGTAATGCCTTTTTTTTTCGATGGATTCTTCTGAGATTCCCAAGTTCTTTATAAGTTTAAGCAAACAAATATTGAGGCACGCGCCTCCATCGACCAAGACCATTTTGACATTTTTCTTGTGAACCAGGACTTGAAGGTGAAGTGCCCATTTGTGAGATGGTTGGGTGGGGAAGTCTTGATCGAAAAAGGTGAGGAGATTTGGAATGATGATGTTATTGACCATAGCCTAGAATTAATCTATATCAAGGTTAGCAGAAATAGTGGACGTAGCTAATGCTTCATCAAGTATTTTCCTATGGGCAGGGAAAATTTTTAGTAACTCCATGATAGAGAACTGAGCAGGGGTTCTTTTTAGCTGGTCAATGACGTTATATTCATAGGGAATGAATTTATGATTTGAGATGGAGGTCTTAGATGTTTGTGATGCCCCTACAATAGTAATCTTGCCACTGCGTGTGGTGACTCGACAATTAGTGTTGGCTCCTTTGACGCTAATAACAAAAACTATTTCATCTATGCATGCGATGATGTCTTCGTATATAAGGTTTGCACTCGCATAATTTTTTTTCCCTTTATTGTTCCCTTGTTTATTTCCTTGGTTGTTTCCTTGATTATTTCCCTGATTATGATTGGGCATTAGATTCGTGTATATTTTGAGATCTTGATTTCCAGCAAGTTGCTCAGCATTTATGATTTTATCATCAATGAGATCTTGGATGATGTTCTTTAACTTCATACAGTTTGTGGTTGTGTGTCCCTTGAGCTTATGATAATCACAAAGGATATTTTTGTTGTACCAGGGTGGCTTCACCTGGGGTTCACTATAATTATCATGGGTGGGGCACTTGATGATGCTCTCATTGACCAAATTTTTCCTGATGGATTCAATTGACTCCCCAAGGGCTATGAATTTTTGGTTGGGGGGATACTTGTTTCATGGAGGTGGCCCTCCTTGATTATTTAGATTATTGATCTGATTTTGGGGTGGTTGTTGGTTCACCACATTTTTGTGTGTTATTTCATTTTTTGTTTTGTGGTTGATGATGATGTGTTTGATTATGTTTCTTAGGAGCACTGATGACAACCTTGGCATCCACTACTCCATCGTTGGTGACATTTTGGTTCTTCGCCCATGTGCGAGGTTTATCGTTGTAGTTTGTGGATGGGCGAATGTCCTAATGTTCAGGATAAGTAGGGGTGCCCCCTTGTGTGACAAGAGCCCATTCAATATTGAGTGCCTTGGGATTCAGTTGATCATAAGTGGTGATGCATTGCATCTTTAGATAAAATGCCAAGGTTCTGTCTATATTGGTAATGATGGTACAAACTTGTTGTTCTTCTGGCATGGCCCACTTGATTTGATTGGCCTTGGCTCACCATCATTGGAGAAAGGTGGTGAATGATTCCCCCTTACCATGTTTGAGTGCCGAAATTTCTTCCAAACTAACATCCACATAAATGTTGGATGCATAATTTTGGAGGAATGCATCTTCGATTTCCTGAATTTTTTTAATTCTAGTAGCTAGATGAGAAAATCATTCCATAGCATCACCAACCAAGCTTAGAGGGAATAGATGCATTAGATATGTGTCATTGTATGCGACTTCCATGCAATGTACCTAAAAAACCCTGATGTGATCTTCAGGGTTTCCTATCCTGTGATATTTATCAAATTTGGGGATTTCGAATCCCTTCAGGAATGCTACCATTTGCAAGCTTCTATCAAACTGATAGGGGCACAAGTTACTAGGTGTTTTGATTGCCTTTCCTGATTGAATATCTAGCACTTTCTGCAAGAGCAATTTGATTTGTGCCATCACATCACCTTGTGGATCAGGAGGTGGGGTAAATACGTTCTGGGGTGTGGGATTAATGGGCGGGTTGTTGGTGGGAATTTTCTGCAAGATTTGTTGAGCAAGCAATGCATGTGTTTTTTGTCGATCCAACAATGCTTTTTGTTGGTCGTGTTGTTATTGCGCCAATAATGCTTGTTGTTGTTCGTGTTGGTGTTGTGCCAAAAAAATTTTTTATTGGTTGCATTTTTGTTGTAATTGATAGTCTTGCAAGGCTTGCTAATATGTTTCTTGTTGCGCTTGCAATTTTTCTTGAAACTGTGCTTGTGCTTATGCTTGCTGAGCTTCGAACTGGGCTCATGCTTGAGCGTGTGCTTGTTGGATTTCCTATGTAATCTGAGCGGCATGTGCGGCTTGTGCAGCTTGGGTTGCTTGAGTTGTTTGCATAGCTTGGGTAGCTTGTGGGGCTTGTTGTTGTTCTAATAAGGCTTGGGCTTGTGCAACATGTTGTTCCTATTGTGCAGCTAGTTGCGCCTGCGCTTGCTGAGTACCTATTTGTGTGGCCTACAAATTTTGGAGAGCTTTTTGTTGGGCAGCTTGTCGAGTAGTTTGCAACGTCATGGTGAATGAATTGGTCATGTTATGCTTTGGTGGTAATGGCGGTGGATTAGGAAGAACGCTGACCATTGTGATGAGCGGAACGATCATATTAATGATCGGGGTTTGAGCTATGGATGGTGCGATCAAGGTGTTGATTATTGTGGTTCCTTGGATGGATGCCATTTGTTGTTGTGATACATATGGTGCAGCTGGTGGATTTGATAAGGTGTTCTGATTTGATTGATTGATGGTGGGAAGAGGAGGAAGACCCAACCCAAGGGATGATGTAGATGTGAGTGGTAGGGGTGGAAGTGGTGGAAAGATAGGTGGTGCAAACTCTAGAAGTGATGATGATGGATCCAAGATCCCCCCTACTCCAAATAAAGTCACCTTCTCCTTGTGAGATAGGGAGAGAGGTTTATGTGTGTAGAGGATAATCAGGTGTTGCATGAAATGAAGATGAATTGGTATGATTCTGAAATGTGATCGGGATGTAAGGGTGTAATGGATTTACTAGGATGGATTGATCCGATATGGTGCTTGCATTCAACCCTTGGTTGTTCACAAGGCGATATTTTTGGAGTTCGCAAAGCATGTTGCTTCCCTTGTTAACAACCGGTGGGGTTGAAGAGATAGATGATATGATTTGGGGTATGTCTTGAGTGACATTTTTAAGTGGAATTTTGTATGTGAGTGACTAAATTATATTGAGAGACCTCTCCATAATAGTGCTTACGTAAATGTTAGAAGGGAGTTTAGCCCCTTCTTTTGCTAACTCTAACATGTATTGGGATGGCTCCAACCTTAACATGACATTGACAATTCGGTGGTTCTCAGGGTTTTGCACCATTTCTAGAATTTCTTCTTATGTCATCCCATTGTCAAAGATGTCCTCTACATGACCTTCCTCTTGATAATTTTGAGGCATTTGAGGAGGATTGATTGGGAGGTCAATGTTTATCATTGGGTCGAATGTTGTTTATGTTTGACTTAGATCACTCGAAGTGGATGTTTCTTTGTTTTTCTCCATATTATTTTTGTGTTGAGATCGAGTTTGAACCATAAAATAGAGATCAATTTTCAGGAATGTAAGAAATGAACCTGTAACCGCTTAGATTGGTCTAAACCTTAGGTTCGAAGAAGAGAAGAACTAGGATAATTCAAGGACCAAAGTGATGATGAGGATGAGATAAACGAAAGATGGATGATATAGATGAATGAAACTCTTGAGGAACCTTGAGGCTGATGCTAAACTTTAGGACTTGATTTGGTTGATTGTGATGGATTGATAGTTTGACTAAGTGTGTTAAGTCAAAAAAAAGTGATAATGCACTTGTAAACTCTAGGAAGTTGTGTTATCCTAGAGTAAACTTGTACATAAGAGAATGGTTTGGCTAAGTGTGTTAAGTCAAACAAGGTGATAATGAATGGGATTATTTGACTAAGTGTGTTAAGTCAAACAAGATAATAATGAACTTGTAAACCGAAGGAAGTTGTGTTATCCTAGAGTAAACTTGTGCACAAGATGATAGTTTGACTAAGTGTTAAGCCAAACAAAGTGGTTTTGATTTTTCCTAAAAGTTGAGCATAAATGATGTTTTCAAAGTTTCCAAGAGTTGTTGGTGAGGTGATTTTTGACTGATTTTGATGGTTGAGAGGTGGATGAAAGTGATTATTTTGATCCTATACTTGACCTAGTTAAAAAGCCTTCTTACAAGACCTCAGTTATGAAGAAAACACTTGACTTTCTATGTGAGAAAAGAAAACCTTTAAAAAATTTCAGGATTTTGTTGATAGTAAAACTCATACAAGTTAGGGTTATTTCTTGAAGATTTCTTGTAAAATTTGTTAACAAATATTTTTCTAACTTCAAGAAGTCTTTCAAGATGCTCCTCACAAGCTTTAGACTAACTTCTAAACTTGGGTTTCTGAATTTTGATCTTGTGGGAAATCATTTGAGAGAATACATGTGTGGAGTCAATTGTTCTTTACTTTTCTTAATGAGTTCTTTTTACCACAAATAATTATTTGATTAATGTTTCAAACTAAATGTCTTTGTCCCAATTCCTTTTCGTTCTACAAGGTCCATTATGTGCAAATCAAGGTTTCAAGAGCATAGTTCCCTAAGTTGACTTTAGTGAAAACAAATGATGATTAAACCCAAGTACTTAGAAACCTCTAAGGATAGAATCCATAGGGAAAGAAAGAGCACTTAGATTTGTCAAAGGATATTTGTTTCCTCCAAAGGGTTTGAAATTTTGAAGCTCTTTGTGAATTTTTGTTTTCCAATGTTTTAGATCCAAGCAAGGTGTTTTGATTCCAATGACATGCACAACCCTAGGTTGAAATGACAATATGTGTTGGGTTTCTAGTTGGATAAATCTAGTTGTGCATATTGAGTGCAGATGATTAGATGCTTGACCACACTGGCTCCCCTCCACGACACACACTTCGTAGGTCATCCAAGCATCAATACCCATGAATCTCCCATGGCATATTTTTCATCTCTACAACAGAATCACATGTATATGTGGGAAAGCTTCAAACAACATGACCTTTTGCACCAACAAATAGAAAGGATTTTGGCCTTTGCTAAACAAGGGTTTTAATTCACACTTTTTGTTCATGGAGATTAACCCATGCAGCAAGAGACCATTGTTGCCCTTCTCGTCGGGACCAACCGTGTGATACTGGCCTTTGTTCTAGTACTCACTTTTATATCTCAGCTGGAAATACACTTGGCTTTAGTGTGCTACCGGTTGGGTCGTTCCCTTGGGTGAGTATTTTTTCCTACAAGGCAGGCCCTCTAAGATAAACAAAAATGAGCAAACATATTCATAGTTTGATCAACCTTCATTTAGAAACATAGGGATAATACACGCAATAGGCTTACTCATAGTCGCAAGATGTTTTGTTCAATTTTAATCCCAAAATGAAATGTGGAGGTAATTACTTTACCCAACTTAAGATCATCAAAGGCCTTTTGATTCTCAAGATCTCTATGAGGTGCAAGAGAAGCGCATACATCCTTTCGATGGTATTACTTGGACTAAGAAATTACAAAACACATAAACACTTGTTCATTTTAAGTCCACAAAGCAATGATTTTGATTCATTTTAAAGCACCAAAATGAGATATGAAATTTGCCTTGTTCAATTGTTAAATCCAAAAATCAACTCTAGTAAGTTTGTCCTAAAGTTCTTTTAAATCCCTTTGTCGTGAAAATTGAAATGTTCTTTTTAGAGTCCCAAAAAGATGTGAGTTGATTCAAAACAAAAAATTAAAGCATGAAATGAAAGCCCTAAGCATTTAAAAATGCTTTGTCAACTTCAAGTTTTAATGCACAATTTTCTCCAACTCCAATTTGCTTGTTTTCACTCGAATCCAATGTCAACCTTCTTTGTTTCGCTTAAGTCTGGTGTCCAATTCCAATGCTAAATATGTATATCTATAAACAATACAAAAGTTACCATAAATAAGAAATATTATATTTCAAGGATTTAATGATATCTTAACATAATGAATGTATTAACTTGCTAAAACAAGAAACCAATATTTGGGAATAAGCGTTTTGGGAAATAAATTTTTTAATTTAACAACTACTAAAAAATAACAAATAAATTGTTAAACACTTCCCTCTTAAACCCATTTTTCAACTTGCAAATAATAGCTATTCAAATCAAATATTCAGCTTGATTTACGATTTGCGACCAAATTCAAAGAGATAGATTGTTTGCTTCATAAATATCACCCTTGCTATTCACATAACACAATCTCGTCATAAAGATATTTATTTTGAAAACAAAAAAAAGATAATTAACTTATCATTCAAGTCAAGATCTCATGAATCCACTCTTGGAGGAATAACTTCACATCTTAAGCAAGTACCAAATCCTATCTACACCAACAACATGAGATAAATGCGCAGGTCTAGTGCGCAGGTCACAACTTTATTTCACATAGATATTTAATCAATTTTGTGGGTGATCACTCATTAATAGAGACGTGGAGGAGTTATTATAATGAGGTCATCCTATGCTTTTTGTTTCTTCAGTTTTATGAAAGATTTGGCTGATTCGCTTGCTTTACTGATTTGACATTGATGTCTTCTGAGTGGATATCTATCTGTATATGTTCAACTATATTTAACTTGTTGTCTTGTTATTGAATAGTTAAAATCTTAGGACAGTTATTAAAAGCCAAAGATATTCAAATGCTTACGTCTCATTACAACCGATCTATGAAAGGTCAAATCTATAGACTGACAACTGAATTTGTTTTTCCCTAATTCTCTTTAAAAATGACAGCACACAAAAGCATACACAATTACACAAACATTACTGAACCACAATTTCTTTAAAGACTGGTCACAACACACAAAAACATACACTATTTACTATTAAGAATATTGCTAGTATAGCCTGCATTTTTAACATGGTTTTGGTGAGACCTATAGCCACAAGTAATTCCCTTACTTGGAAGAACGGCTACTAAGAAAACAACTTTATTCATCAGAAAAGACTATCATTTCCATTTAAAATCATAATCGACTGATGCCCCAATAGAGTTACTCAATCCATATGTAAAAGACTGCCATTCTAGATAAACTCTAAATAGACCTCCCTGTCTTCAAGTGGAAAAGCAACAATAAAACCATTTCTTAAACTTGCATGAGCAACACATTCATCAAGGCACATCAACAAACCAGAGAAAGTGAATAGAACATAGAACATTATTTATCACTCAGGAACAATACAAAACCACAAATATCACCCGATGTCGCTTTTAGAAACTTTCAAACTGATGCAATTAACAGCGAATGAATAGATTTTCTGAAAGTTTCAGTCTAATGCAATTGGGAGATGTAAAACCAAATTCCACAACCTTTGCTAGCATCCTCTCTACCCACCAACATGAAATGGATTCGTTGAAAGGCTTTAGAGACTTTCACGCAAATGCTATTAATAGGACTGAAGTCAATTTCTCAAACCTTTGACCAGCATTCTCCTGGAGCATAATTATTATTATTATTTTTTGGTCAGATGTTATAGTTGGAAATGTTGCGCAGAAATGTATGCAAAATGGGGAAGCATAGAACAGGTGCGTTGACTGTTTGACAAATTTCCTCAAAGAAGTGTAATCTCATGGAGTGTAACGATTGCGCGATGTGCTTAAAATGGACTTAGTGAAGAGGCTTACATACTTCAAATGGAAAACTGCATGTGTAAAGGAAAATTTCACAGCATTAATTCTACTAACCTTTTTTTCAAAGAAATGTAAAATCGTGGGCTATAATGGTTGGGAATATTCTTGAAATGACTGTATAAGGCATGGGGCATAGGACGTATTTAACAAAATGCCTAACTGAGACATTGTATCACTGTCGACTGCTTGGAAAAGGATGGTTCGATCCTAATGAAATTAATGAGATTTCAATGGTCAAATCAAGGTAGAAAATCTGCAGGCTGACGCTTTGGTTTTGTAAATGGAAGGGTATAAGGGAGTTTTGATGGAGAGGTGTGTCATGCAAAGAACAAAGCAAGCCATGAAAGAAAGATTGCTAGGAGGGAAGAACATTCAGCTCAGGGTCCTAGCAAGCCAACAGTAGCATCTACGTGACCAAAATATGCATAAGTTCCAAAGAAGTCAGAGAAGTTTACCTTAGATTGATAACCATGTTGGCAAGTCACACGCTAAAAAATGATTGAAGTAATTATTAATATTATTCCATTCACATCCTCATCAACAGAGCTATGTAAATTTTGTAGGCTTAAAAAGAGGTAAATGGTCAGCTCAACGATGAGGCTGTAAAAAGCCAGAGATACAATACACAAAAAACCATCGCAGTTACAGTTATTTTATATACCCAGAATGATTATAGGAAGATGCTACCACAAAATTTAATAGACGATTGCATATAACTGTAACAAAAAGAAGTTGCAATCGATTACCCTTATTATGACTACAAATTTATGGTAGGCTAGATCAATAATGCAAGCATCAATATAAGCGTTGGATTTAAATGGTAAGCTAGATCAACAACTACCCAAAGCTTTAACCAACATCCAAAGTACGTTAGCTTTTTGAAAGAATCGGTATTAGGACGTGAACAAAATGGGGAAGCATAAATAAAATGAGGTAGCATAGACAAAGCACGTAAGCTTTTTAGAAACCTTTTAGCATAGAAAATCTAATGTTTACACTGTCACATTAGTCAGGAAAGAAATTTAATCTAAATCCGAATGCTAAGACAGAAATCTGAGGCCCTCCTTCTAACGCCATTAGGTGGACATCAAAATCTGCAAATGGCTAAAATTCTAAAACACACATTATTAGTATGATTAGTATTTCAAAACAAAGAAAATATATAACATCCATACGAGATAATACATCATGCTTCAAAATGAAAACAATAATAAGATAACTAAAGCATATAAAGAAAAAAATGAAGCATACCTATCCCATATTGGATTGGTGCTACTGTTTGTGTAGAAAGTAGCCCTTTCCCAACCCTTTGACAAGCCAAATGATGATAGACAAAAAGATAAGATTAACTCAAGTTCCCTATAGTAAGAATGCTCAAATTGTAGAGGGTTGAAATGAAGGATAGCCTCTCCATTTATAGAAAATTTTGATGAGAGAAGAATAAAATGGGATGAATGTGAGATAAAAACCCAACCAACAGGAATAAGCCACTTGTCACCATGTGAATGGGCCAAAGTTGTGCAAGTTTTGGTGAATGTGCCAATAAATGACATTAGGTGGCCTTTTCAAATTTGAAATTTGTCCTGTTGATTGGAGAAGAAAGGGGTTTTAAATGCCAAGTGTGGGACATGTAAGAGGGAAGTTAATGCTATGTTGGAAGGGACAAGTCATTTGAGAGGGAAATTCAAACTAAAGGAATATTCTCTAAAGATGTTATGTTGAGAGAAATTAGAAGATTTAATAAATCAATTACATGATTTATATGTGCAAGTGGGAAAAGCTAGAGGATGAGAATCGCATTAAGATTAACATTAATCATGATTTAGTTAACTTAAGAGAGCATTAGGTGATTTGACCTATTTGATTTAGATTTATTGAATAAAATAAATCAAAAGGAGATGGAAAATGATTTAGACATAGTTAAATAAATATTTTGATCTATTTAGCTAAAGGGGATGATGTTAGTATTAAAGATGGATTTATTTAATTTAAATAGAGGACTTTACAGATTAATTAAATAATATTGAATTATTTAATTAGTTTTGATAATCTTAGGAGATTAATCAAATAAAATTGATTTATTTGATAGGCGAATATGATTAATGCATGATGTTAGTTTTGCATGTCTACATTTTCCCCCTCTTTGAAGCAATGTACTTGTTGCATTGGTTCAAAGAATGATGTCGCCAACATCAAAATTAAATTTTGTATTTATTTTTTCGAATGCCCCAACAAAAGCAAATATGTTAGTATAGATACCCACTAGCAATAGTCAAAACAAATTTATGATTCATATGCCAAGGAAGACAATCCTTATCCTTGAGAGAGCTACAATGTATACTAGATAAAATTATATGAAGCTCAACACACTCCTCCTCCATACCAATAGCAGGCGAATCGCCAAGGGCCTTCCACCCCGCTAGCTCCAACTACCCACAAGAATAGAAATATTTAAAATCACACAAGCTGGACCACCCAGCCTCAAGGAATCACTAATAGAGAGCCATAAAATTAGGATATTAAGAAATAATGGAAGGAAAACCATCCCAAGAATCGGACCAAAAGAGAGCCTTTTTCCACTTGTTACATATCCAAAATAAACCTTCCTTAATTAGTGCAACCCCTTTCTTGAGCGTATCCCAAATCACCGAACCTTTCCCCACCAAAGAATATCTAGGAATTTCATCCTTTGGAATCCACTGAAGATACTTATGAGATAAAATCCTGGCTCAGATCTGATCATATTCCACACACCACCTCCAAAATAGCTTAGCAACAAATGCCATCCCAGAAAAAGTTGACTAGCTTAAACCAAGACCTCAAAACTTCCTCAGACAACACAAAATATCCCACCTGACAAGGCTTCGTTTAGAGGAAGAAAATTTGCCCACTTATAAGAACTGTCTTTCCAAGGAATCCAAATCCTTAAAAAAACCTATTAGAGCCACCTAGAGCATACATTTATAAATGGGGAGAGCTTGCACCACCTATTTAAGCAACTGAACACACCCAACAAAGGATAACCACCTATCTAGTGATTAACCTTCAGACAAATTTTTTCATGAATATTCTACTAAGAATCCTTGGGAGACTACGAGAAGAGATAGGAATGCCAAGATAAGTCAAAGGAAGAGAACCAATATGGAACCTCAAGATATGAGTTATCCTTAGTTGAACAGGCCTTGGCATATTGAAGAAGAAAATGGAGGATTTATCTTCATTAATCAATTGACCAGAAGCAACAAGATAAACATCCAAAGACTTGCACAAATATATTGCTTCCCTAACCTTAGCCATACCTATCAAGGAAGTATCATTCACAAATTACAAGTGAGACTATGGAGGTAGACCATTTCCCCACCTCAACCCATGAATGAGACGTAGCTCCACGTTACTCTTCACTCGTCTCCCTACACCTTCAAAAAGAAGAATAAATAAATAAGGGGAGAGGGGGTCCCCCTATCGAAGGTCTCGAGAAGCACCAAAAAGATCTATATGCTCAACATTTATCAGAAAAAAAGAGGTAGAAGTAACACAACACATAACCCATTGCAGCCACTCCTTAGGAAAACCAAAAGCACCTAGAATCTTCTAAAGAAAGGACCACCCAACTCTATCATAAGCCTTAGCCATATCAAGTTGGATGAACATAGCCTTATCTTTAGAAGCCACCATAGAGTGAATGGTTTTAGTAGCAATAACCACCCCATCTAGAATTCATCGATCTACTACAAAACCACTCTTCTCCTTAGAAATAAGTCATTTAAGCCATTTTATCAACCTTTCAACTATCAACTTGGAGATAATTTTATAAATCACATTACAAAGGGAAATAAGACATAATTGATTTAACCAATCAGTCCCTTCACACATGGTAATGAGGGAAATGAAAGTAGAGTTCAAAGCACGCAACATATATTTATTCCTTAGAGACTCCTTGACCACCTCCAATAAATCCAACTTAACAATATCCCCAAATTTTTGAAAGAATTCAATCAAAAAACCATCAAGGGTTGGAGCTCTCCCCTTCTTCTTTTGGAAAACAGTCACCTCCAAATACTCAAGTGAAATATAGCCCATGTAAGATTATATTTCATCTCCCTACTAGCCAAAGGATGGATACAAGACAAAACCTGAGTTTCCTCAGCAGATCCCTCTTGAGATTCCTCCCTAAATAATGAAGCAAAGTATTGCACAACCTCTGTAGAGATGTCATGTAGGGAGGAAAAATTCTCACCCCGATCATTCACAAGAACAATGATAGAATTACCATGTCTCCTAGATTTCACCAAATTGAAGAAGAAAGTACTATTTTATTGCCTTCTTGATGCCACTCAACCCAAGCCTTTTGTTTCCAATAAATTTTCTCACGCAACTCACATTCTTCCAAGGTTTTCAAAGCTCTAGCCTCCTCTCAAAGCAAGGCCTTAGACAAACCAACCTCCCTTATTTCCTTGGTAATATCATCCAACTCAAATTGAGCAGCATCTTTAGCATGAAAAATATTTCCAAAATACTGTCGATTCCAACGTTTAAGCTAAAATTTAACAAATTGCAACAATTTCAAAAAAATATACATAGCAGTGCCATAAGTGTGTCTACCAATCGTCCACTAGTCAGTGACATAATCCTGAAAAGAAAGATCACACAACCACATAATCTAGAACTTGAAGGATGGAGGAAAAATGAGTAGAATATAATATGGCAATGATCTGAACCATGCCAATCTAAAATCTCAGAACTAGTAGACCACAAACCACCAACCCAAAAACAAGAAACCAAAAATCAATCAAGTCTCTCTACAATATAGTTTTCCCCTATCCTCAAGTTGTTCCAAGTAAATTGACCATTCTTGGGATTGATGTCAACAAGGTTCAAATCTAAGATGTTATCGTACGAAGGAAGAGAGTTGAAGGCTCCAACATCGCAATACCACCATGGTTCTCAACCAACTCAGAAATAGCATTGAAATCACCAGCTATAATCCACAGATGATAAAGAGCCAAGCTTCAGATAAAATTCATATGGGACCATAAAAATTGCTTGCCCAAAAAATTACTAGGCACATAAATATTTGAAAGGAGGATAGGTTCCCTCATCTCAAGGCTTGACGCAATCATAAAGATGGAAGACTTAGAGGACATCCACCAAAGAGGGTGAATCTTTAAAGGGTTCCATAAAAAGGCCACACCCCTAGCAAACCCATGAGCACTAATGCATTGACATTCACCCCTTCCCCATAGCTTAGGCAACAAACCAATCATGCTCTTAATAGATAACTTAATCTCTTGCAAAAAAAGAACATCAGGAGAATGACTTCTCACCAAGTCTCAAAAAAAATTTTGTTGAGGGCCACTGTTAAAGTCCTTTACATTGCATGAGAGAATGATCATTTCAAGGGGCTCCAAAAATGAGAATCCAAAGTCTTCACTAACCCTAAATCCACCAAAGTCTCCTCCATCAATTTAATATTTTCCAAATCCTTCTTTGTACCAACCTTGGATGAATTTTCCACCACCCCTTTTTCTAGATCCTTCTAAAGAAGGCTCGATTGAGGAGAAGCCTTGTAACTCTTTGCCACTTCGGAACCCCTTTAAATACTAGAGAAGAACCTACCTCATCACCCATCTTCACTTCTATAATACGAAGCAAAATCTCTTGAACCATGAGGTGAAGATCCGTGTCCATTTGCAGAGCACCAACATCTTGCAAAGCCTAAGTGACGCCTGCATTAAAATCCTCATACACTACAACCAAAGCACCCTGATCCATACTCATCAAGCCCGAATTCACCTCCTGCTAGAACTAAGATCATCAAGAGCCTCAAATTTATTAAAGGAATCTCCATCTTCTCTCTCCTTCAAGGCCCTCTTTTATCCCTGATTCTTACTATAAGCCTTAATTGGAACAAAACCATTAGCACCAACCACATCACCATGAATGAGAGCCTTTCCTTTATCAAGCCTAGGGGGAATGCAAGGAGGCTGAGAATACTAAGACTCAACTGGCTTAAACCTTGGGCACCTTCTCTACAAATGACCATATTCATGACAAAGACAATTTCAAAAGGGTAGGGTCTCATAATCTAACTATTGCACCCAAGAGCAAGAACCCGCAAACATATCCATAAAATCTGGCAAAGGCTTACTTAAATCAATTTCAACACAAATACGGGAAAAAGTCATTACCCTTTTAACTTGAGTTTGTTGAGAAGAACCAATTGGTTTCCCTAGCAACAAAGCCACCATATGCAAGATATCATCCTGCCAACACTCAACTAGAAATCAAGGGAGTCAAACCCACACCGGAACCTAATTTAGTAGTTCCACTGAAGGATTGAAACCCACATGCCAAGGTTTAATAAATAACCCAATCTGGTTATGAAAATAGGGACCACCTTCAAAGACTTTACTGTGATCATCCATGCAATTAAAAGTCACCATGAAATAGTTATTCACCAAGAGCATAATATCCATCTCACCCTCCGGTGACCAAGTCTATTGAGACCAAGATTCCAAAAATTGCAAAGAAATCTGCATCCCCATAAATTTTCCCAAAAAATAATGCTTCGAATAATAATCAATGTATTCGAAGCATTATTTTTTGGGAAAATTTATGGGGATGCAACATTCAAGACACCCATTAATCTTCGGGAGCCACCAGTTGGCCCAAACCATCAAGCCCAAGTCAAAAGAAAACAAGTTTTTATCAAAAACCTTCGAAGCATGAGTAGGAGATTTGGCACCAATCACAAATCAGAAGTCCAAAGAAGGGTTAGCCTCGAACGGTTGCCCACGAGCCATTGAAGTGGATAGGGTGGCTTGAGAGGGCCATGCAAGCCAAAAGACCTGAGAGAAAGAGGAGAAAAACCCCTTCACAACGGGCACACCTCACTCAACCAATAAAGGCTCTACCAACACACGACTCACACCAAAAAAATAGAGCCTGCAAAATAGAGAAATCTGGCCTCAACCAGGAGATCAACGCCCAAAGTAGTGCCAACCCACTAGCAATACCAATGTAGCCCCCACGCACCCAAGCCACACACTAGGAAGAGAACACAAACAACACAAAGAAAAGAAGAAAGGCCTGCTACCCAAGCCAGCCTGCAAAACCACAACGCCCCCCAAACAACACACAGACAGAGAGAAACAAAGAAGCGGGCTAGGGCGCGGATGCCCTAGCTTGAAATCACCATGCAAGATACCAAGAATGGAACTTTTGTTATTATGTTCAATGTCAAACAATTATTCATATTTTTGTTATTACTAATCATTTTAATCAAATATAAATATCGGTCTTGAAGTTAAATACTAGGTATATAATTTAAATGTAGTATATAAAATATTAGTGTTGGTATAGTAGAAAAATTTACTATACATCAAGAAACATTTTTCACATGCTTAATGATAAGTATAGAAAAATAATTTAAGTATAAGCATTATTTATCTATAATCAATTACAATCACAAATTATATTTTGAATTATTTTATATGTTTTCTTTAATAGAAAAAAAAATTGTCACACATTTACCTATATTATATTGATTAAGATCTACCATGATAATGTGAAAGTAGTTTAATTAAGGTGGTGGTTTAGTTTAAAGAAAAGACACAAATCAAGTATTTCATTGAAATGTTAATTTGGAAATAATCATGAATATTGATAAATTAAATATTTTTGAAGTTTCTTTCTTATAATATTTTAAAAAATCTTGTAAATTATCATATGTATAAAAAAATTAGATTAATAACAATACCTAATGATACTTTCAAATGACTTGGACAAAAATAATTACAATCTTATTTAATCCAACATTACAAAAATTAACTTTTAAAAATCTAAATATACATACTTGATGATTGACTTTTAAATATTTGTGTTTATTAATTAACGATAAATATAATTAAATTGAATTAAACAATTAGCTCTTTTATTTTACTAAATAAATAATTATTTTTTCAATCGTCATCATCATTTATTATAATTGAGAAAGTCTTCAGTTTTCATCATTAAGGACTTGTGAACTTTTCTTTGTCATCATCAACGTTTCATTAATACTACTTTCGAAATAGAGATTTAGATGGAATAAAGCTTGACTAGAAAAATTAATGACGACATTGCATGGGAAAAAACACTTCAGATAGCTTCTTACTCCTTTAGTGATTGTATCAACGCCATCTTAAGGTTATATAAAGAATGCAATCTCTTCTAGTAGACTATATAAATAGTTTAATTTGTGTTCATTGCTTTTTTTGTATTCTTATTATTTTTCATAATTTTATAATGATATTAGGGTTAGATTAGGTGTGAATCTATCATAAGAGTGTTCAAGAAGATGAGAGAATTTTGAATATTAATCATTGTAAATAAGATTAGAGTTTGGCATAGAGAGAGTAATCTAAGTGTGTTGTGAAGAAATGTGATTCATATGTTTTGTGGATGAACTAGATCTGATTATTTGGTTAAAATGTGAATGAATGGAATGGGATTTTGTGATAATAACACTAGTGCAATGATGATTTGTTAACACAAATATTAAGTTTGGATTTAGTTTTAAACTCTAATTATTTTCTATGTTAGAACTATTTTTTTTTTTTTTTGCAACAACTATCTTCTTTATAGGCATCATTGTGGAGAGCATGATATTTATTTTAGTTCTATTTTCCACTAATGGAAGAGGTTTCATCAACCATGCATTCTATTTGAGAGAAAAGCAGAGAAGTTGTTAAGTTTGTATTTTGCTTCTGGATAAAATCGTGTCCAAAATTTTTAGCATCAATGTTTCGGATCACACTCCGTTATCCATCACCAATGTTTTTAGCATCTGTATTGCTATTAATATTGGTCAGACCATTTTGTTCCAAGCAAAAACTTGAATTAGGAAAATGCTAGCTAACAAAAATTATATTGTTGATACCTAGAAGCATTTTGACTTCAAAGATAGAGAATTTTCTTATACTGTAAAACCAGTGTTTGGTAGACAACTAGACTTGCAAAATCTAATGAAGAAATATAAATCATCCAATTATATGAAGAACCAATGAATGTTTTGGGTCAGGAAAGTACATTTTAAAAGGTTTTCAAATGAAATATAAGTTCCTTGACAATCTCAATTTGTGGTGTCAGAGGAAGAGAGGTGCTTGAGGTCTCAAAAAGAATAGTAATGTGTTCATTTGTCATTTTAGTAGATATGTGACTATCAAGAGGGTGTTTGAGATAACTATGCATTGAGCATTTATATATGAACATCTACATATGTTAGTGTGTTGTCATGAATTTGGAGAGCTACCAAACTTAAAATTTTAATTCTCAATTTTTTTTTAAAATAAACTTTAAAAGGTGTCAAATAAATCTCAGTTTATTGTCAATTTTATATCAAAATTTGTAAAATTGACTGATACTATTAAATCTATAAAACATATTTTTTTCAATAAAATATATAAACAGTTTCATTTTTATATATATATTATCTTTGTTCTAGACAGATGATGATCAATCCACAGTTACAAATAATGCACTAGCTCTTTACAGAACAAATAATATGTAGACTGCTTATATTATACTTGTCTAAACAACAAATAAAATACAATGTGTTGTAATCAAAGCTTAACTACTTGTAAAATGTCAGCTGTTTACAGACACCGCAAATAACATGTCACTGCATAAACCTTTTAAAATAATATATAATTATGATTTAACTTGGGTGAACACCAAATCTTAATGTTTTAAGAGGACTGACATTTCACAAATACATAGCCTCAACTTTGAATGTGAGTTCTATTTTAACAGCAAACCGAACTGCTAAGATGGAGTCCTAAATGATCTATGAAAAAGCTCAACAAAGAAAATGAAAAAGAGAGGTTGCATTCATCTAATATGTGTCTCTACTTGAACGGATGCTGCTTACATCGATATCACGCTGTATATTCGAAGCTAAAATCTCTATAGTTTTCTCCGCATCTCCCCCAATAGCCTCAGTGACTTCTCTCTTGTACTTGTACACATACGAAACATACAAGAAGAACAAAACGTTGAGAAATGACAGAACAGCTAAGAATGCGAAATAGTAATCCAGATGAGATGCATTGGTATTATTCACAATCCATCCTCTATGACCTCCTCTTCCTGTAATGTCACTCACTGCTGTAATAACAAAACTGCTGACAAAGGAACCCACGCCTGTAGAGCTTGTAAATAATGCAGTCCCAAGACTTTGCATGCTTTCTGGAGCTTGATCATAAAAGAATTCTATTCTGCCTATATCCAGAAGCGCATCAGCTATGCCCAGCAGTACGTACTGTGGAATTAGGGTAAAAAAACTTCTGGGCACCATTGCTTTCTCGTTATCTTCAAGCCGATGGTCTTTAACTACTTGTAGTCTTTTAGCTTCAACAGCCATTGCTACTACCATGACAACAATGTGGATCACCATTCCTACACCCATCCTCTGTAGCGCAGTTATGCCCTTGGGATTTCCTGTGAATCTTCTCAAAATTGGTACTAAGAGCCTATCATAGATTAGTGTGGTTATAAGCATGGAGAGAGTCAGGAAGGCTGTGACACTGGCTGCTGGGATTTCGAAGGAACCCAAATGTCTGTCCAGTGTCTCTGACTGTTTCACAAACAGAGTGCCAGCTTGTGTTATGATTGTGCTTGGTATGAGCGTAGCCAACCAAACTGGAAGCATTCCAATCATGAGCTTTGTTTCTTCCACTTCAGTCACAGTAGAGATCTTTGAAGAAGCATTTGCATTATTTACAATTGCTGCCTTGTCCAGAAATCTGCAAAAAGTAATTATTTTCAAAGAAAAAATCCAGGAAAAATTTGTTACATTATAATATTTTTGGTAAGAGTTTCTGAAAAACTGTATAAATGTTTCTAATCATCATTATAAAAACAAATAATATATAATAGTACACAAAAAAAATATCATATTATAACAGTACATTATAAATATAATATATTTATAGGGGTTTAAACATCATCTGAAATCATACTAGTTATCTCAATTGAACCCACCACAAACATCTGAAATCATACTAGTTACTTCAATTGAACCCACCAATTAATGTGATTTAAGATGAATGATTTAAACAAATCAAAAGTTATAGTATGCTGTTTAAAAAAAAAATTATATTTATTACTAGTAAAAATTTACCTCAAGGCCGAAGTATGAGCAATGGGATATCGGCCATTAGCAACATATTCTGTGGAGTCCACTTCGTAAAGATTAGAAGGATCTGAAGGAGCTTTCACTTTCCAGTTCCTGGTTACCCTCACAAACACTCCAGCAATTCTCTTTAGAGGGCTACCTTTTACTATTTTATGCCTGTAAAAGGGGGTTCCAATCAAGAAGACAACGCCTGCGCTGATGAGTGCTACTGTGATGATTGCATAGCTTACACCAAAACTCACGTTGTCTTGTATGTAAATCAGAAATGTTTTGCCAAACAGAGTTCCAAAGAAAATGGTGAACATCCACCAGTTGAAGAAGTGGTTTTTGTGGGATTTTTCTTTGGGGTCAAAATCATCGAATTGATCTGCACCAAAAGTGGATATGGTTGGTTTAACTCCTCCTGCACCAACTGCCAGAAGGTATAAGGATAGGTAGAATATTCCAATTTGAAGGTCAGAAGCTTTCTGGCATCCTTCTACTGATGGGCAGGGAGGAGGTCTCAGAGATGTCAAAGACACAGCCAGTGTCAAAAGTACCATTGCCTGGATGAAACATAATAGCAGCTTAACTAGTTCATAACAGTGCAGATTAAATCATTTGAAGTTAATACTACTATTTTAAAGCAAGAGATTTTATGTTTCAAGCAACAGATTTTACCATTTGGAGAAAAAGAAGAAGAAAAATCCAGATTATTCATTCAATTTACACTTACTGAAACACCATATATTGGGAATTTTTATTGGAAACTTAGAGATGAATATGGAAAAAACTTACCAGTATATAAATGAAGGCAAAAACCAGGAAGGTCCAGTAGCGGCCCCAATGAGTATCAGCTATATAAGCCCCAAGGATGGGCATGCTCCACATGGTACCGGTCCATATAGTGACATTCCTTGAGGCAGAAACAGTGCCCTCATGTAGTTTTTCAGTGAGATATATCACCAAATTAGCCCATATCCCACCAAAAGCCAGCCTCTCACAAAACTCATACCCTGTTCAATCCCAACAATGACCAAATTCACAATATAAAGAAATACTATATGAATATGTTTTAATTTGAGGAAAAACACATTGATTGATACATACCCACTATAAAGGAACAAGCCTTCAATCCCCCTGTCTTTGCTCTCAAGACTGGCTTCCCTCTGAGATCAACAGATCCATCTAATACAATGTTCTCTTTTTCTGTTTGATCCCATCTTGTCTCCCCATTCATAACCATTGGTTTTGATCTACTCCTCACCCAAAGCTAACACTAACTCCAGGGCTTTCGAAACAATACAAGAGATTGCAAATACTAGATGATATTAAGTATCAAGATTCTTATAAATGTTTCAATCCATGGACTGCGAAATCATGTATTCCCTTTCAATATCATGGGCCTTCACAAACAAACAATGCCGTTAAGCACGATTTTGACTAGAGTTCTGATAAGATTATCTGTATTTTGCCACCAATATTTAATGCCATTAAAAATCGGAGGCCAACAATGGACAAAGTTATCGACGATCAAAATAAGACATCACAAATCAAAATATTAATTATAACCTAATTTTAAAATATCTTGGTCAACATCTTCGATTATTACGTATGCATATCATCAAAAGGGGTAACCTAGAATGTCATGAATACATTCTTTCTATTGATAACTATTCTACGCTTTGGCTAACAAACTTCCATGATTCTTTGAAAATATTACTAATATTTTGTACGGAATCCACATAATCCTCCTCTTTAGGTGCAAGGAATCGTCATGATTCTCAGCTATATTATCTTTAAAATCAAATTTATGCCCTAATAAATCGATGGGTAATGCTAAACTTGACTAGACTTGAGGTTGAAGCTCACTTTTTTTTTTGAGACCTTTTTATGTGTTAAAATTATTGTAGATATTTTTAATATATTCATTTAAAATATGTTGAGATATTTGAGGCATCTATATTGAAATTATTATTATCAAACGATAGATGATTTGTAAATGAAATATCTTTATGATAGAAGTATTTTATATTTCTATGCTATTAACATCTGCAGTGTAATATTAGTAGTGCAACATGTAAGATTTTAATCTATTTTTTATGTTTATATAAATTT
This sequence comes from Sequoiadendron giganteum, assembly GCA_007115665.2. NCBI lineage: Eukaryota > Viridiplantae > Streptophyta > Pinopsida > Cupressales > Cupressaceae > Sequoiadendron > Sequoiadendron giganteum. The sequence continues at coordinate 438,715,080 of CM021100.1, forward strand.
TATTTTTCTTTGATAAATAAAGAAGCCAATCATATTCATCCAAATGTACAATGTACATCATATTTATTTAGCATTATTGAAACATTTCATAAAAGGTCAAATGTGCATTATACGACATATTAAAATATAATTAAAGGAATGTACCATATTTATCTTAAAATATTGTGTACATGTAATTAACAAGCAGTAAGAGTTTAATAGAAGAATTGTATCTTAATATACATGAAATACATAAAATTATTGTAGCTCTAAACGTTTAGTCTCTCTTCTTTAGCTTTTCATTTGGAGAGTTGTTTTCATATTTTCATTTTTCATAATGGTCATATGAAAAAGGTGGAAAAATTCATAGTACATTAAAAGAATTAGCATGTTAGTCACAATTGTTAACTTTGCTCTTTCTCTTTATCCTAAATCATGTGTTTCTTTAGAATGAGTCAATCCTTGTAATTTATGGATTGTTAGTGTCCAAGATAATTGTAAAGAAAGTTGATGTGAGCATCTTGTTTGTATTTCTGAAAGAGAAACTATATTTGTAGACACATCTTCAAAATATCATTCTAAAGTAATGATTAAATTTTCTCATAAGATATGTTGGTTGATCTAGTGGATCATTTATTGGTTTTTATTTTATATTCCAGATACATATTAGATCTCCATCTATAAGACCTATTTCTATCCACAAATTAGAGGTTAACTTGACCCATGCATCCTAAATAATTGATAATTCAACATACAGTTCATTATTTAGGCCTCATGATCTCTTTTATTTTTTCTTCTTTTCATCTACCTCCATCTTCTAGGCTAGGATGCTAACTCCTTCGTGAACCACTATTTTGTACTCTATTTAAGGTATCAACATCCATTGTTTCTTGAACAATATTATTTGTAACTTGTAGGACATGATCTTTTTTAAAATATTTTATCCTTTCATAATCAACCTTCACATTAACATGAGATTGATGATGCTTTTAGCTAATTCATGATTACATTCTTGTAGTCGTATTTCTATCTTAGTAGATTGATATAAATCCATGTATCTATTTGCAATTGTTCTTATTCTATCTTAGTGAATTTTATAGAATGTATATGCTTTCGTACACATTTAATACCTAAAATTAATATATAGTAAAATAAATATCTAAGTTCAATGAAAAGTTATTGAAATATATACTTTTTCTTTCATGAATATTAAGATATCTATAAAATATTTGGACATCTCATTATCTAGTGTGTTATCCAAATATATTGGATAGTTTGTATCCCTAAGACAAGGAGTCTTCCTAGTCTCATTTTAAGATAAGACTTAATTTCCTAGATCCTAGAGTTTAACCCTGTGGTTTTACAAGACAACACCTTGAAGGGACAATTTTTATATCAACTATTTATCAATAAATTTAAGACAATTATTTATCACTTTTGTGCATGCATGAGGTGTCCAATTATCATCTAATAGTTTATCATTAAATGGTTTAATTTCTAAGTAGAGCTAGTAATTATCTATTCTAAAAATCATCAATATTGTCATGTAAATGCCTTAGAGTGACTATTGATATGGGATATGTTATTATTTGATTAACGAAAATCAATTGATTATATTCCTCCTTATAATATATTATTTCTAATAATACTTAGATCTATAAATTAGATTAGCGAAAGATGTTCCTTGTAATATTCATTTTACTAATTTCTTTATAATATAATGATCTATTTTGATTTTGAATATAATAGATACACAATATATTTGCTAGGGAGTAAAAGGACAAGAGTGATATGACAAGATTTTCTCAAAGAAGTTTTGTTGGTGAGTGTCACATCCATTGTTTATTTATTTTTTATTATAAATATTCAATTTCTTATAAGCTATTTTAAGAATGATTTTCTATTCAAACAATCACATACATTCTTGAAAGATAATAAATACATAAATTATTTGGCTTTTTATTCGGTGAAATTGACAACCTAACTTGCCTGTTTGAAAAAATGGGGTCTCTCAGTGATGTAAATCACCGAGAGACCCCATTTCTTGGACCTATTTTTTCAAACTTGTCATCACCGAGAGACCCCATTTCTTGGACCCATTTTTTCAAACAGGACAAGTTAAGTTGCCAATTTCACCAAATTGGAAACCTAGTGGGCCCACTAGCTTGCCAATTTAGTGAAAATTTTGTCAAACCTAATCCCTCAACCCTTATACCCTCTTAATCCTTGAACCCTCAACCCTCAACCCTCAACCCTCAACCCTCAACCCTTAAACCCTAATCCCTCAACCCCTATACCTCTTAATCCTTGAACCCTCAACCCTCAACCCTAAACCCTTAAACCCTAATCCCTCAACCCCTATACCCTCTGAATCCCTCAACCTTCAACCCTCAACCCTTAAAACATAATCCCTCAATCCCTAGACCCTCTTAATCCATCAACCCTCAACCCTCAACCCCGATACCCTCTTAATCCCTCAACCCTCAATCCTCAACCCTTAAACCCTAATCCCTCAACCCCTAAACCTCATAATTCATCAAACCTCAACCCTCAACCTTCAACCCTCAAACCTCAACCCTCAACCCTCAACCCTCAACCCTTAAACCCTAATCCCTCAACCCCTATACCCTCTTACTCCTTGAACCCTCAAACCTCAACCCTCAACCCTTAAAACCTGATCCCTCAACCCCTATACCCTCTTAATCCTTGAACCCTCAACCCTCAACCCTTAAACTATAATCCCTCAACCACTATACCTTCTTAATCCCTAAACCCTTAAACCCTAATCTCTCAACCCCTATATCCTCTTAATCCCTTAACCCTCAACCCTCAACCCTCAACCCTTAAACCCTAATCCCTCAATTTCTATACCCTCTTAATCCCTCAACCCTCAACCCTTAAACCCTCAACTCTCAACCCCTATACCCTCTTAATCCCTCAACCCTTAACCCTTAAACCCTAATCCCTCAACCCTCAACCCCTAATCCCTTAACCCCTATACCTTCT
>CM021100.1:438718164-438829442 GCA_007115665.2 Sequoiadendron giganteum
GAGATGTCTTTTTAAAAAATCTTCTATATTTCACATAATCGAGTTCATGCTCACCGTCAGGATTGCACGTGGTTCAATATTAAAAAAATCAAGCACATGGGTAATGTTGGGATCTCTCTTAGCTATCCAACGATGTAATTTTTTTCACTTTCTGAAAATATTAAGCCTTTCATCCATAATTTATTTTATTTGTATGTCTTTTTTTGGCCAAAAAGCAATGTTTGCTAATTTTTTCATTATAAATTAACCGTTGATTGATTTTTCAAATAAATTATTTTTTTAGAAACTAGACTCCATTCCACAAATTTTAAAAAATAAATAAAAATTAATTCAATTAGTTTCCAAAATTTGTAGGAATAGCACGGCCAAAATTCTATTTTTCAGGAAATTTCCACTTTGAAAATTAGTAAAAAATTAAATATTCATTAAAAAATTATCAGAAAAATCGTGCATCAACTATATACTATTAACTAACTTCTGACCATTGTGATTTTAAAAATACTAAAAAAAAGTTCACCGTACGAGGGTTGTACAAGAGTTGCTATGCTATGTTTTACTGACAAAAACAACGCCAATTTTTGTACGTCCCTCATTTGAACCCCTTAATCTCAACCATTTTCAAAATAAATTAGTAGTTTAGAAATAAGACTCAGAGAACTTGAATCCTACTTTTTGTTCCATCTCAAAATTTTGAGTGTAAGTATCCTCAATTTCACGTCCAAGGTCAGTATTTCCTGATTTCAGAAAAAAACTGTCCACTTAAGTCCCCTTTTTGGGAACCATCTTGGTGCACTTACCCAAATATTAAATCATCAACATATATGTATATAATCATAATTTCACAATTTTCATTCATCTTAGTATACAATGTAGGCCCGTTATTGCATCCGATGAAGCCTTTTTGTATAAGATAACTATCAATCATGTTGTACCAAGCTCTTGGAGCTTGTTTGAGACCATACAGTGCTTTCTTCGACTTGTAAATTTTGTCTTCTTGGCCCAATATCTCATACCCAGGTGGTTGTTCAACATAAACTTCCTCTTCAAGATAGCCATTTAAAATGTTGATTTCACATCCATTTGATGAACTAACCATTTTTTTTGTGTTGTTATGGCCAGTATCATTCTTAATGTGTCAAGATGAGCTACAAGTGCAAAATTTTCAGTATAATCAATTCTTGGTTGTTGTGAGTAACCTTTTGCAAATAATCTTGCCTTATGATTTTGCACTTCACCATTTGCATTTAACTTGGTTTTGTAAACCTATTTGACTCCTATTATATCCTTGTCTTTTGAAAGATTCACCAACTCCCATGTCTGATTATTTTCAATTACATCAATCTCTTCATCCATTTCACATATTCATTTATCTTCTTTAGTTGCATCTTCAAAGTGAATTGGATCTTTAGCTTGAGAATAAAATGAAAAAAGAGTAAACTGTTATGAATTATTTTCACCTTCATTTTGATTGTAGATATCCCTTATGTTTCTGATTTTTTATCTTCTCATGCTTGCCATTGTTGGATTTGATAAATCACTTGAATTTGTAGAATGTAGACTTGATGGTCCTATGCCAGAGATTCTTGTTGTAGATGGGGTCTAGAGTCCTCTTGTTTCTCTTCTTACATTAGATAATGGTGTCACTTGTTGACCACTTTCCTAAACTTGAATGGGCATAGAATAATTCACATTAGTAGAAGTGCTCGCTATAATAGAGATTTCATTTTCCTCTTGAGGTATACTTACATATACATTAACTATACTTTCTCTACTTCCATCCCATGTTTCATCTTCAAAAAACCATACATATTTTTTGATTATGACCTTCTTAGTTATTGGATTATAAAGCTTGTACGCCTTGGATTCATCACTATATCCAACAAATATGCATTTCTCTCCTTTATTATCTAGCTTTATTCTCAATTCACCAGGCACATGTGCATATGCAACACATCCAAAAACTCTCATATGTGAAACATTGTGTTTTCTTCTAGTCCATGCTTCTTCAAGAACAATATTTGTAGCACCTTTTTTTGGAAACCAATTCATTATATATGTTGCACATGATACAACTTCAGCCCAAAATTTATCTGACAAATGTTTGGTTCTCAACATACTTCTAGCCATTTCCATGATTGTTTTGTTTTTCCTTTTAGATACCCTATTCTATTGAGGTGTATATCTCATAGTAAAATTCCTGTAAATTCCATGATCTCTACAAAAATTTAAGAACTCTTTTAAAAATATATTCTCCTCCTCTATCTGTCCTCAACACTTTAATATAATGAACACTCTGTTTTTCTGTAAGAGACTTAAATTGTTGGAATAAATCAAACACTTCACTGTTATGCTTTAAAAAATAAATCCATGTCTTCCTTGAATAGTCATCAATATAAGTCAAGAAATAAACACTACCACCTATTGAAGGTGTTTGCATTAGCCTACACAAATATGAATGAACAATCTCCAATCGGGCTTTTTGTCTAGTTGGCTTCATTGTTGGAAATGATTCCCTATTCTACTTTCCTAAAATACATCATTCACAAACTCTCTCAGGTTTTTCAATTAGAGGTAGTCCTTTGACCATACCTTTCCTATGAAGAAAATTTAAGCCTCCAAAATTTAGATGTCCAAATCTCTTGAGTGCCTTACCTAGTTTTAATCTTTTACTTCTGCTTGGAAGATGGTTTACATTGATGTTGTAATTTCTTGTGCTTGTGCATAATTAGTGTTCAAATCTGGCTAAATTTTCAAGGGAAACATTCTGTTATTTGTAATTTTGACCTTAGCAATGAGCTGAATACTAGGGTATTTTTCTAAAATTGGGCATAGTCCATTCTTGAAATTTACCCTATATCCCTTTTGAACTAGCTGACCAACACTCATTAAATTGTGTTTTAGACCTGGCACAAAATACACATTTGAAATATACTTTTTCTTCCCCTGTTTGGTTAGAATGTTGACATTTACCTTTCCTTTAACTAAAACTTTGTTGTCATTACCCAAAGTGACACCAGACTTAACATTTTCATCTAAACTTGAGAACATTCAAAATTTCCTATCAAATGGTTACTACAAGCCGAGTCTAAAAAACAAACGTCTTTTTAACTTTCTTGTGCAACATTACAGGCCAACAATATTGTAGTCTTAGAAAATGTAGCTTCTAGAATGTGACAATATGCCAAACTCCAAAATATTCTAAAGTGGATGACATCTGACTTCTTTCTTGAGAACATTTCCTCTAGTGTCTTCTTACCCAATACCTTATCTGGAACCTTTTTTTGTATGTATACTGTTGTACTGCATGCCTCTTCCAATAAAAAGTGTGGCATATCCTGGTCATACAACATAGCCCTTGCTACCTCTGATATGGAACAATTCTTCCTCTCTCCAATCCCATTCTATTGTGGGTTGTAAGGAACAATCTATTCTCTCTTGATTACTTCCTTGGTAAAAAACTCTTGAAATTCTTTCCCTTTGTACTCACCTCCATTGTCTGACCAAAGAGCCTTAATCTTCCTACCTATTGAATTCTCCACAAGAGCTTTGAACTCTTGGAAATGACTGAAGACCTCATACTTCATCTTCAAGAAGTATATCTACGTCTTCTTAGAGAAATAATCAATAAAAGTAAAAAAGTAATTGTATCCTCTAAGAGATTTCATCTACATTAGTCCATATATATCTAAAAGTACTAGATAAAGAACACCTTTGGATCTGGTGTCACTCCTTGGAAAAGCTTCTTTCACAAAATTCCTCAACACACATCACTTACATACATCATCATGCTTTGTGCTCACCTATGGAGCACCTATCACTCTCTCACAAAGGAATTTAAGTGCTCCATGATGTATATGGTCCATCCTCCTATGCCATAGCTCTCCTTGATCTCTAGAATTACCCTTTCTCTTTTGTGTCTTATGAGTATCAAACTACAACCTGTAAAGTCAGCCCCTCCTAACTTCAATAGCTATGGGTGATTTTTATTCCTTACACTTGATTAACACATTTTACCCTTTGAAGAGTACATTGTATCCTTTATCCTAAAGGAAAAAAATGAAAATCATGTTCATACCCAAGCCTAGCACATGCAGTACATGATGAATGGGAATCGAATTTTCATTCTCTCTCTAAAATACAACATTTTCTTTCCCAACTGGTTTGAGTTTGGACATGTTCGCCATAGAAATCTTGATTCGGATGTCCTCCTCCTTATAATTGGAGAAGTATTCTCTAACTCCTGTCATATTAAATGACACCCCATTGTCTATATTCCAAACACCCTATGACGTTGAGCTTACCATACAAACTATGAGAGAAAAATCATTCTCCATTCTACTAGAGAGCTCATCAGAACTTTTTGAATCTATCATTTGCTGGAAATCATTGACATAGTGGTCAAAATTGTGAAAGTCATAAAATTTGACTTTAGACAAGTCCCTCTCCCTCTCACCTTTAGGATTGGATCCTTTGCTAGACCACTTCTTCACTTTTCCTTTTCCAACTAGGGCAACATTTTCCTGTTTTTCCTTACTTTTCTAACTATTATTGTTGGTACGACTAACAAGTCTTAGTCTAAGATCATCTAGAGTGAAGTCACTACATGGTCAATCCCAACTTGGTAAGGTGTCTCGTCCATTAATAACTTGAACAAAGATGCCCCACTACTTAGTAAACCCATTTAGGGTTATTCATACTTGCTCATTATCATCTGGATTATCTCCAATAGTTTCCAACTCATCTTTGACAATTCCAAGTCTCATGAGGTAACTTGTAATGTATTCTCCCTTGTTGATTCGGGTATTCCTCAATTTTTCTCTGAGAATCAACTTCATGTTAGTGGTAGCATTTTGGTACAGATTCATAATGGCATCTCACATATTGTTTTCTATATCCAACTCTATGATATGAAAAAAAATATGATCCTTAACATCATCAAGAATAAGCCTCCTCACCTTGGCATCTTCCTTCTTATATGTTGGTATTATAGCTCATCCTGCAATTACCAAAACTAGTTCATTTTTTTGTCTCAAAACTAATACTACTGGATACCAACATTATTATTGTGGATGCAATTATTTGTTGAGGTGAGTCCTTTCATATTTAATATATTTGTTGCCACTAGGTAATGAAATAAACAAAATATCAGCACAACTACTTGTTGGAGAAATTAAAAAGTATAGTCTGAGGTTATGTATTGATCAACAATGAAGCAACTTAGTTACTCAATGAGACAACTCTTCTTACCACAAGTATGAAAGACTTCAAAAGTATTGTTGTGAGTTTCATTGTTGAGAAAATCTATTTCTTGGCAAAGGTAAATATAGGTCATGCTCAAGCTAAGACTATGCATTTAATGTGTAACTTAGGCATGAGTCATAATAGTGCTATCAAAAAATGAAACTACAACTGTACTTAGGATGGAAATACACTATTGTAGGGGGTGGTTGGCATAGTTATGGCAAGAGAAACAAAAAAGTAATTGTTTTTTGAAACACACATATTATAAACATATTCAGGGTGCAAGTATAGTTGAAGGCAACTTTTTGATCAAACATTTATGGTGCCTATCGAGTAAGGTACAAGTTATAAATTTATTACCAGGGAAGCACCATACTTTACTTACAAGGAGATATACATCCCCACATGAGTGATGGCCAAATAATTATCAGATGGAGACGTTGGGGGTTATGAATATTCTATTTCAGTTACTGATTATTAATCTCCTATCTATAAAGATTATTTAACAACCGAAAATTAATTCATAGCTAATATTGAAAAATAACACAACTACAACTTCACAAATAAAACCATAGGAATAGAGAAGAAAACATGCAAAATAATAAGCACAATACTTTTGGATAAATTGGAAAACCAATACTACAAATGAGAAATTTTATTAATTTTCAGCAAACCAATAAATACATAAATTGCTTGCCTCTTACTAGTAGAGCTTTGGAAATATACTTCTCCATAAATTCTTCCCTTAATTTCTCATTGATGAGCCCACAATATGGCTATAATTTGGATGTCATGATTATAAGTATTAAAAACTCTTGCTCTCCTTTATGAATGTTTTAAACTCTATGGTGATGAACTTTTAATGTTTATGGGTAGTATTCAATGACAACCAATCCTATACTCTTGCTGCATGAATATCTTAGTCTATCTATGATCATTACCCTATTTTGACTTCCCAATTGATTGGTACATATATGTAGTGTTTGGATAAGTAAGATGAATTGAATGCATGTGATTAATAAGGAATGTCATGCTATTATGAGTGCATGCCTTATTTTGCCTCTGTTGCCATGTGTTCTACAGGTTGTTGAAGCTAGTATGAATGAGTCAATGCACAACAGAACACGGCCTCATGGAAAAAGTCATTTCTAGCGCACTAGCGAAGGAGTCATTTCAAGCAAGGATCCTTTGTTCGGGTCTTTGGGAAGAAACCGGATGAATCATCAATCTAGGAGGAGTGGAGTTCTAGATTTCCTCTGAGATAGTTGAGCAGATAGACTTGTATTTATGAAGTTTGTTCCTCCGTCTCAGGTGACATTTATACCCACGTCTTTCTTTGTTAGTTGATTAGTTAGTTAGCTATTTCTCTTTAAAGAAAGGTTCCTCCTGCGCGAGTGAACGGATTGATTAAGAGAGATTAGACTAGAAAGTAGAGATAGAATAGATTGTAATGTATTTACTATTATAATGAAAGATAGAGCTTTGTATTAAGTTTTCCTACAAGCAAACAACCATGTATGTGATTCAGAAGTTATGAATAAGAAACTAATGAAGTTTTGAGTTCTATTTTTGCGTAATTGGTTGATGCTTGCTAAGGGGGCCCACTTAGTAAGTATCTGTAGTTAGCTATCTACTTTTTGTTATTTATCTGTTAGAATTCCATTGCAGTAAGCTTTGATGCAAACTCAGTCTTAAACTGCTCTTACAGCATAAGGAATCCATCCTTATGTCTATTCCTGCAACATAAGGCCAGTTCATGGTTTGTTTCCCAGTAATTGTTATTGTGATTCCTATTTTAGTTAAGTGATACTTAAGTTAGGAAGACTTTATTTCATGTCCCTACATCAGAGTTAGAATTCCTTTCAAGCATTTACTTCTAGAAAGTTATGGCTAAAACCAACTCTTAGTGCACATACAGTGGCGCTCCATTTGAAGTATATGTTCCCTGGTTTGACAAGTAAATGAATGACCATGAGAAGATGTTAGTCACCTACTAGAATGTCCAATTCCTAGGTTAGGATTTTCCATGACTTCTATATCCTTTTGTGGGTGTGACCATTTTTGGCGCTGTTGTCGGGGATGTTGTCAAGCTAAGAACCTGTCCTAACCATTTTTAGCAATAGTTTTAGCATTCAAAATTTTAGAAATTCTTCATTTCAAGTTAAGTCTGTTACATGCATAGAAGAAGAGACCAATTTGGAAGATTTCTTCCTAGACATTCAGATATCCAAGAAAATAACCTAGAGATTGACCCAAAAATTGTCCTAGAAGACCCATATTTGGATGCCGGCCAAGACCTTGTCACTTCATCTTCTTCTTCCTCGGAGATCAGTTTGAACCTGTTTGATATACTTGATAATATTGATTTACTCGCATCATAGTTGAATAACCTACATCCCCATAACAATCCACTAGCCATTGTTGTCTACCAGTCAGGAGCTAACCCAAAACCACCACCAAGGATGGCAGTGCCTACTTTTCCATTTCCACTCCCTGAGTTCCATGACAATCATAATCTCAAAAATATCCATGCTTCATTGCTTCCAAAATTCTATGGCCTGATTATAGAGGACCCTCATACCTTCTTGTTCGAATTTGACACCCTATGTAGGAGTTATGATTATACTACTAATGCCCATAAGATGAAATTGTTTCCTTCTACTTTAAAGGAGTCAGCCTTAAGATGGTTCATGGGATTAGGAGGCAATGCAACATCCACTTGGGATGAATTGAAGGAATTGTTCTTAGGGAAGTATAAGGAATATTATAGGGGAAATGATATGAGAGGAGATGACCTCTTCAAGATGGCACAAAAGGAGGATGAAACCTTGGAGGACTATGTCTCCAGGTTTTTGTTCAATGTGTAGAAAAATACTCAGCACCAACTAAATGAGGAGTCTAAAAAACTTCTCTTTCTAAGGGGAGTCAATGATACCTGTATGGAAGCACTAGACCTCATGGCTAGAGGAGATATTACCCAAAGTAATTGGGATGAAATCAAGACAATATGTCTCAATTACTCTAGGGCAAGCGTAAAGAAAGGCAGGGGGTTCAGACCCTCTGTTGCCAAAGGAAGTGGCTCAGGCGTATCAAAAGGAGAACTCTCTAATCTGTTGTCTCACTTCAAGCAAGACATCATCAATGATGTAGCTACTCAGCTGGACACCATGCAAGCTAAAAGGAAGAAAGAAGAAGCTGATGCGATGCTGGCTGGTATTGCCCTCACTGCAGACAGAGGAAGAGGGACTATAGATGCAAATTAGTGGCCAATTTGGAGGTGCAACATCTTCCTACTGAGTTCAAAACTATTGAAGGAGAGGAAGATGTGTTCTTTGTTGCTCAGTGTAGGCCATGGGCCCCAAGACAAGGTATGCCTTAGGACCCCTTGCAAAATTTTGGTTCATATAATAATCAATGGCAGAACCAATACCCTCCAAGTTATGGCCCATATTCTCAACCTCAATGGAATAACCCTTGGCCAAATGCCCAGCAAACCGTTGGCAATCCCTACAAGGGAATTGGCAACCACCACAACAAAATCAGTGGCAACCTCTGCAAAGAAATTGGCAACAGTCTAACCAATGGAGAGGAGGCCAACAATGGTCAAATCCATCCACTGGTTTCTTGCAACAACCCCAACAGCAGTCCATTATGCCACCTCCTATAGCTAATCATGGTCCGAATCCAAAGCCAACACAATTACCTGCTCAAGCAGCACCCAATCCAAATAACCAGCAGCCACAACAACAACAGCAATAAGTCTATTTTGCTGATCCTAATCATCAGCCTACCTATGCTCTCAACCTAAATAATATCAATTTACGTTCAGGAACTATGTTGACCACACCATCTCCTCTCATAATCTCAGAATTGCCATCTGAGGGAGCTGACCAAGATGAGGATACAAATGACCTTCCCCAACTAAATGAGCTAGTTCAGATTCCATCATTACCTAAGACATCTAGTGAAGTGTCCCCTCCTTTTCCACAAAGGTTGGAAGGTGAAAATGTGAAAAAATAAGAAAAACCTATCTTTGACATCCTTGACCAACTAAAGCATATATGTGTGAAAATTCCCTTGTTCCAAGCAATCAAAGAGGTACCATCTATAACAAAGATATTAAAGAGGCATGTTTGAAGAAACCGGGGAGGAAAAAGAAAGACCCTCAAACTGTCCATGTCATAGGCCAACTCTCTGACTTAATGCTAGGGAAGCTTACCATCCCAAAATATTCTGATCCAGGAAGTCCTGTTGTGGAGATCAATATTAATGGGTTGCAAATTAAGAATGCTTTAGTAGATCTTGGGGCAGCTATCAATGTCATGACAAAGGACCTAGTTGTAAAACTTAGTATTTTAGACCTAAGGGCTATACCTACAATATTGCAGCTTGTTGATGGCTCAACTGTCAAATCTGATGGGGTAGTTGAAGACCTTGTAGTCACCTTGGATTCCTGGGAGTACCCTGTTGACTTTATGGTCTTATCTCCAAAGGCATCATTTGGGGGATATCCTATCATATTAGGAAGGCCTTGGTTGGCTACTGCTAACACTTACATTGGTTGTAGATTGGGTAACATGACAATATCTGATGGGTATAACAAAAAGAAGCTCACCCTCTATTCTTCAGCCCAACCCTAGCCTGAGTCGGGAGAAGCCATTTGGCCAGATTTGGGAGAAGAAAAGGAAGTGAACTCCGTGGCCAAATTAATGATTATTACTAGATAGCCTTTCATTGCACAACAAGAAGAAGAAGTTATACTGTCCAATATCCTGCTGAATGACTATGGTACCGAATACTTTGATTGTGAAAAAAATCCATGTTCCTTGCAAACCATTCTTCTTTCACCTACATCAGCTCATTATCCTACAACAACTGATTGCTAACACACCTTGCTACCCCACGAGGTAGAAATGCCATTTCTTCCTGAAGAATCTATAGTTGATTTAACCTCCCAAACTGAGGTAGCAACAAGAAAAACTTTGAGCATCAATAAAAACCTCACCGGTGAGCAACAAGAATCTATGGTTAAAATGCTTACTAGTCATAAGTCAGCTTTTACTTGGGAATATGGTGACATGAAGGGTTTAGACCCCAAACTTTGTACACATCGCATATACATTAATAGTGAGTTCAGGCCTATCAAGCAGCCTCAAAGAAGAATACATCCAGCTTTGAGAGAAATTGTTAAAGAGGAGTTGCAGAAAATGTTGAATGTTGGTTTTATCTACCTAATCTCAGATAGTCAGTGGGTTTCCCTATTGGTTATTGTTCCTAAGAAAGGAAGAAAGTGGAGGGTATGTGTAGACTACAAAGAACTCAACTTGGAAACAAAGAAAGATTACTTTCCTCTTCCATTCATTGATCAAGTTCTAGATAATTTAGTTGGGAAAAAGTACTTCTCATTCTTAGATGGCTTCAATGGGTACAATCTAATCAAAATTGCTCCTGAGGATCAAGAAAGACTAATTTTACATGCCCTTGGGGGACTTTTGCCTACTCAGTCTTGCCTTTTGGTCTCTGTAATGCACCTTCAACTTTCCAAAGGGCAGTCATAAGCATCTTCTTAGATATCTCACATGAGTGCATGAAAATATATATGGATGACTTTACTGCTTATGGTTCAACGTTTGAGGAAGCTCAAGCAAACTTGAAGAAAGTATTACAGAGATGTGAAGATCACAACCTATCACTGAATAGTCAAAAGTACTTCATGATGATGCAAGAGGGAATAGTGCTTGGTCACTATATTTTTACTGCAGGAATACAAGTTGATCCTGCTAAGATTGAGGTCATCTCTAATCTACCCCTTCCTACCAAGAAGAAAGAGGTAAGGAGCTTTCTAGGCCATGCTGGATATTATAGGAGATTTATAAAGGATTTCAACAAAATAGCTAGTCCATTGTATGCCTTATTAACTAAGGACTCTGAATTTCACTGGACTGAGGCCTATGATAAGTCTTTCCTGCACTTGAAGGACCTACTTACTAAAGCACCTATTCTTCAAGGACCAAAGTGGAGTCTACCCTTTCACATACATACAGATGTATTTGATTATGCCATAGGGGCTATGTTAGGACAAAAGGAGAATTCCATTAAGCATGCTATCTATTTGATCAACAAAAATCTACAAGGGCCAGGAAATTAATTACACTGTCACAGAGAAGGAGTTGCTAGTAGTAGTGTATGCTCTGAATAAGTTTAGGAATTATGTAACTGACTACCAAGTATTTGTTCACACTGACCATGTAGCAATACAGTACCTTATGAATAAACCTGCCATTTCTAGAAGGTTAGCAAGATGGCTACTATTGTTGCAAGAGTTTGATATCACAGTCATTGACAAGCCAGGCAAGGAAAATGTGGTCGTTGATTTCCTGTCAAGACTTCAAACAGCTACACCTGCCACATCTGAGGTAATTGATGATACTTTTCCTGATGAACATCTATTCTATATTGCTGCTCACACCCCATGGTATGCAGATATTGCAAACTACTTGGTAGCCAACAGGATTCCAGCTCACTTCTCCCCAAAAGAGAGAAAACTACTGATTGAGAAGAGTTTCAACTTTTCCTGGATAGCCAATTGTTTGTTCTATACTGGACCAGATCAAGTCATGCATAGGTGTGTGAGGGAAGACAAGACATATGATGTACTGCATGCTTGTCATGATAAGTCATGTGGTGGCCATTTTGCCTCTAAAAGAATAGCAATGAAGGTACTTAACACAAGGTATTATTGGCCTACTTTACACAAAGATGTTGTAGCATATACCAGGAAATGTGACAGATGCCAATGAAT
Organism: Sequoiadendron giganteum; assembly: GCA_007115665.2. Taxonomy (NCBI): domain Eukaryota; kingdom Viridiplantae; phylum Streptophyta; class Pinopsida; order Cupressales; family Cupressaceae; genus Sequoiadendron; species Sequoiadendron giganteum. The sequence continues at coordinate 438,730,208 of CM021100.1, forward strand.
GGAGTGACCAACAAAGACTGATGAAATGCCTTTGCATCCTCAAGTGGTAGTAACTCCCTTTGACAAGTGGGGTATGGATTTTGTTGGTCCTATAGACCTGCCATCCAATGGAAATTCCTATATTTTGGTGTGCACTAACTATGTAACCAAATGGGTGGAGGTAAAGGCAATGGAACATGCCAAGGACAACAAAGTTGCTGAATTCCTGTATGAACAAATCTTCACTTGATTTGGAGTTCCCAGGGAACTCATCACTGATCAGGGAGCTCAATTCACATCAACATTGATCACAGCGTTGATGAATGATTATAAAATCATACACAAGAAATCAAGCCCATATCACCCTCAAGCAAATGGCCAGGCAGAGGTTACTAACAAAGAGTTGGAAGCAATCATCACCAAAATAGTGAAGCTACATAAGAAGGATTGGAGCAGCCATCTTCCAGAAGCAGTCTGGGCCTACAAGACAACCTGGAAAACTACTATAGGATTCACACATTTTGAGCTATTTTATGGTAAGATAGCTATGTTGCCAATTGAATTTGAACATAAAACCTTGAGGACTGCTTTGTAACTATAGATTGATCTTTCTGAAGCACAAAAAGAATGTGTCCTTCAGTTGAATGCATTGGATGAGATACAGAAAGCTACCATGTAGCATACTGAAGCAGTGGCACGATCACCATATCAAGACAAAGTGATTTTTTGCTGGTGATTGGGCCCTCCTCTACGACTCCAGATATAAAGAAAATTAGGGTAAGCTTACAACAAGGTGGCTTGGTCCATATGAAATTGAGAATGTATTTGATAACGGGTCAGTACAGTTGGTGAAAATTGATCTTGTCTGCTTCAAACTGTTGGTTAATGGACACTGTCTTCGGTTGTACCATAAATCAGCTTCAAAAGAAGAATTCATGCAGCAGTTTGTTTCCCCTGTAGTCAGTGATCTGCATGTAGCAAAGGGCTTCGGTCCTCTTCCTACAACATCTCTTTGATTTACGTTGAACGTCCATAATAAAGGTTTTCTTTTTATGAAAACCTTTTCTCCATCATCACCCATCACCATCAATCACTCATTCCATTCTTCTTTTCTATGTCACCCATCCATGTCATCCATCTCTCATACCACATTCATTTATAGTTTCTTTCCAAGCCGTCATTTTCGATTGTGCTGTGAGATCTACCAATATCCGCGGGCATTTATTAAAAGGTACGTGATATTTGTTTTATTAGGCATATCATTCATTAATGTTATTTATTCATTTATTGCATTATGTCTATCAGTCATTCCTGTCATTACTCCCCATGCCTCGCCTATACTTTCCCACATGTGTAGACACATGTCAAATTTTAAGTAGGGGGCGAGGATAATTTGAAACAAATTATTTCTTTTTGCTATTGCCATGTTTAGTAAAGAAATTTTTTATCGTACATGCGGCCAAATGAATGCATGCTTTTTCTAGATCAACAAGTTAACTGCTAGTTAAGTAGTTCCTCGAAATCATTGCATGCAATTGTTTGTACATTATTTCTGGTAAAGAAAAAAGAGAAAGAAGAAGAACAGAGAGAAGCCGAGCAGAGAAAAGAGTCTTTTTAAAAGAAGTTGAGATTCAGGGTTTTTAGTAGAAAAATTTAAGAAAATGGGTCGTCAGCTTGTACAACATGAACCAGCGGCTCATGAAGCCTTAACACAAGACCCACAAATAGTTCAAGCATTTAGCATGTGCGGATGGTTGAACTACTTTTTGAGCATCGATTCTTTTGATGACGAAGTTGCTGGTGAGTTCTTAAGAACTCTCTCAAAAGGTGCGACCATAGTATGGGGCTTAGCAGTAGTAGTCACTGAAGAATGGATTGCAGAGATAATAGGTCTTCCTATAGTTGGTGAAAACTTTCCTATGGGAAGGGACGCCGTCTCTGCCAGGGTAGAATTCACAATGCCAGCTAATGGACCCTTAGAAATTTCAAAGCAAGGGTGCAGAAGGGTATCTCTATCTTACCCCTACTCGAAATATGCCTCCTATATAATCAGGTACTTAACTTGTGAGGGATGCTTTTCCTTTTTGCACTTCTATCATTTTAAGCTGTTAAGCCATATAAGGCACAGATTAGCTCTCAATGTCCTGAACTTTTTGTTAAATCTTTTAGAGCACAGTGCTAGTGAAACTCAAAAAAGAAAAGACAATTCAGTCTCTCATCATGCCCTCATTAAATGACTGACTGAGCATTCTCTGAGGGATGTTTCCCCCCTTTCCTGGTAAGAATTTGTTGCCTAGAAAGGGCAGCAGCCTCCTGAACCTCCAAGAACATTTCCTGCACGACCCAAGAAAAAGAGCAAATGAGTAGAGTCTTCAAGTAGATTAGCCAAACAAGATTCCCCAGCTTCTCTTGCAGCACCTAGTCCTGCAGCTGTTAGAACTGAGCCCTCTACTCAAGTTAAAACTAGGTCTGCTACAAAGAGTGAAAAAGGGAAAATCAAGATAACCGAACCATCTAGCACTGGGCATACCCTAGGAGAAAACCCTCAAGCCAAGAAGCAAAAACAAGCTACCTGGCTTTCTCTTGTAGGAACACCTGATGCCACCACGGTTTCATCATCCTCTCCTACTAATTCTCAAACCCCCAAGCAAGCTAGGAAAAGAAAAGCTGCCCATGAATCTCCTGCCTCAACTACATTACCTAGGAGAACTTCTGCAAGAAAATGAAGTCAGATTACCCCACCCTCTTCTACCCAACCTGAAATAATTGTCATTTCTGAGGAATCCAAGGAACTCATTCCTAAAAATTCTCAGAGTACATCCGAGAATTTCCCACCCGGCACCTCAGAAATTCCTGTTGATATACAAGAAGAAACAGGGGAAGTTGAGAAAGGACAGCAAGGTTGTAATAGTGAGGGGAGAATGCCGAGTCTTGATGACTTGGTTGAGGCAGCTGAAAGAATTTCTAAGGAAGCACAGTTCCCTATTGACTAGCAACAAGAGTTTGTCCTGTAGCAAGAGCAGGAGTAACCAGAGACATCTAATGCAATCCCATTACCTTCTGAAACATGCCAGAAATTAGTTGTATATAAGAGCCCGCTGCTAACCGAATGCTTAGAAAACCTTCAAGAAACTTGAAATCCTATGACACTTCAAACCTTGAGTTTCCGCCTTCTGGCTGAAACTCAAATGTAGCAGAGTCTGTGGGAGGAAGAAAAGAAGAAGTTAAAGAAAGAAATTGAAAATCAGAAATAGGAAATCCAGGAGGTGAAGGAAAAGATGAATGAAATGATGAAGGTGGCAGGTCAGATTATGGAATGTAGACCACCACCTAGAATATATGCAAGGTGCCTCAAAGAGTAGTTTTTGTGGTTTCAGTTGATGAGGATTTCTAAAAACCTTGACCCTGTTCCTACCACTGCTAAAGAATTTTATGATGCTTATCAAATGGCACCTGACTGGCTAAGGAATTCCATGTGTGAGTTCTAATTACATGGTTTATTAATTCCTGATGAAACTGAGTGGAATCCACTTCTGTTTATAGGTGACATACACTTGACATCACTGATGTCCTAGCCAATAAATGAAGTTAATTATGGAAAACAATCTGAGGACTATGAGGAGGCTGAGCGAAAAGAACCTCTTCCCTTGAGATCAGAGAGCACAGATCCCAAAGAATTTTTGAGGGCCTGGTTCTCTATTATGTATGGTTTTTATGATCCTGCAGCCAGGGTAAGGATATTTGATCTGAGGAAACAGGTTTATGACGAGTTCAAAAGCCAACCATATTCGTTCTAGAAGCTTTCAGCTTCTAGAAGCAAAACAAGATGGGAAAAGCTAATGGTTGGTTTAAAGAAGTCTGAGCCCCATAGTCCCCTGCATTTGAGAGCAACTGTCAGGAGGTTTGAAAGATACATGCAGATTGGTCTTCAAAAAAGGTTTGAATTATGGTTGCCACTAACATTTAGACCTCCTCTTTTAATATGGCCATTGTATCCTTATCAGGCCATGGAAATCAATGAAGATAAAGAAGCCAGAAGATATGAAAGATGGCAGAATTGCAGGGGTTTCTACTTTAGATTTGGGACTGCATTGCAGGGCCATGTGACTCCTACAGATTTTAGGGACACAACCAGAAAGACTAATGTTGGAGAACCAGCATTAGATAAAGTAGGGGGCAAATGATGAGCCCAGAATATGGCTATAATTTGGATGTCATGATTATAAGTTTTAAAAACTCTTGCTCTCCTTTATGAATGTTTTAAACTCTATGGTGATGAACTTTTAATGTTTATGGGTAGTATTCGATGACAACCAATCCTATACTCTTGCTGCATAAATATCTTAGTCTATCTATGATCATTACCCTATTTTGACTTCCCAATTGATTGGTACATATATGTAGTGTTTGGATAAGTAAGATGAATTGAATCCGTGTGATTAATAAAGAATGTCGTGCTATTATGAGTGCATGCCTTCTTTTGCCTCTGTTGCCATGTGTTCTACAGGTTGTTGAAGCTGGTATGAATGAGTCAATGCACAGTAGAACATGGCCTCATGGAAAAAGTTGTTTCCAGCACATCAGCGAAGGAGTCATTTCAAGCAAGGATCCTTTGTCTGAGTCTTTGGGAATAAACCAGATGAATCATCAATCTAGGAGGAGTGGATTTCTAGATTTCTTTTGAGACAGTTGAGTGGATAGACTTGCATTTATGAAGTCTATTCCTCCATCTTAGGCAACATTTATACCTGCATCTTTCTCTGTTAGTTGATTAGTTAGTTAGCTATTTCTCTTTAAATAAAGGTTCCTCCTGCACGAGTGAACGGGTTGATTAAGAGAGATTAGACTGGAAAGTAGAGATAGAACATATTGTAATGTGTTTACTATTATAATGAAAGATAGAGCTTTGTATTAATTTTTCTTACAAGCAAACAACCATGTATGTGATTCAGAAGTTATGAATAAGAAACTCATGAAGTTTTGAGTTCTATTCTTGCGTAATTGGTTGATACTTGCTAAGGAGGCCCACTTACTAAGTATTTGTAGTTAGCTATCTACTTTTTGTTATTTATCTGTTAGAATTCCATTGCAGTAAGCTTTGATGCAAACTCAATCTTAAACTGTTCCTACAGCATAAGGCTAGTTCATGGTTTGTTTCCCAGTAATTGTTATTGTGATTCCTGCTTTAGTTAAGTGATACTTAAGTTAGCAAGACTTTATTTCATGTCCTTGCATCAGAGTTAGAATTACTTTCAAGCATTTACTTCTAGAAAGTTATGGCTAAAACCAGTTCTTAGTGCACATACAGTGCCGCTCCATTTCAAGTATGTGTTCCCTGGTTTGACAAGTAAATGAATGACCATGAGAAGATGTTAGTCACTTGCTGGAATGTCCAATTCCCAGGTTAGGATTTTCCGTGACTTCTATATCCTTTTGTGGACGTGACCACTCATATTGAAATTCCACCGTTATTGCCTCCAATGCTATCACTGTGTCGTTGCTAGCACTGCAAGAATATTTTCTCATTGCAAATTTATTTTCTATCACTACAAATATTTCTCAAGTTTGTATTTTCTCCAAATGCTCATTGATCCCATTTTAAACTATTCTCATTGAAAAATAAATGGCCATGATTTAACCTCAATCAATGGCTAAGATTAATTAGACTCTAATAAACCCTAACTAACTAGATTCTATATGTCTCTCAAGGAATCAATTGATTAATTATTTAATTATCTAGACCTAACCAAATCCTTTATAGAAGTCTCCAATATTATATAATAATTATTGGGAATGGAGAAAATAATTTTCTGAGGTACAATAAATTAACACTCCCTCTTAGGGAGGAAGGTGTTCTGCATAACACCCAACATATCTCTGAAGAAGATGAATTTTGTCTTCCCCAATGCCTTTTTCAAAATTTCTGCTACCTGATGATCTATAGGTATATACTGTAGTTGAACGATCCACTTTTGTACACAATCCCTGATGAAATGATAATTGATGTCTATATGCTTAGACCTATCATGAAACAATGAATTTTCAGACACCTTAATGCAACTCTGATTGTCGCAGTGTATCACTATAGTCTCAACTATTTGACATAGCAACACTACTAGCAACTTCAAAATCCATATCACCTCACATGTCTCCACACTAGTTGCTATGTATTCTGCCTTTGTAGAACTCAAAGCCACAAATTTATACTTCCTATTGTACCAAGATACAACTCCTAACCCCAAGCTAAAGCAACACCCTAAATTGTTTTTCCTATCCATTGTATTGCCTACCTAATATTCATCAGTATAGCCTATCAACCTGATACCATCACATTGATCATATTTGATCCTATACTTTATTGTACCACACAAATACCACAACACATGATTTTTCATTGTCCAATGCACTCTCTTCGGCTCAACCATGAACTAAATAAGAGAGTTTACCGCAAAGGATATATTTGGTCTGGTGTTGACCAAATACATGAGAGATCTAATCAAATGTCTATATAAGGTGGGGTATGCATCCGTCTCCCTAAATGATTGTACTTTCTTCCAATTCATGATCATAGGAGTAGACATGGCTCTACAATCCTCCATCTCGAACCTCCTCAAGATTTTGATGTAGTATTTCCCTTGTCCAAGAAAAATCTCTCCATTTATCTGCCATACCCCCATGCCTAGAAAGTAGCACATAAGTCCCAAACCCTTCATCTTGAACTTTTCTACAAGGTCCCTCTTGCGCTATGCTATGAGCCCCAGTGAACCTATTAAAAACAAGTCGTCCACATATAGAACAAGAATGAAAAACTCACCCACAACCACCAAGTAGTAGATATTAGCATCCGCCTCCCTCTTCACAAATCCCATTCCCTGCAAGTATCTATTAATGAACTCATATGACACCCTGGGAGCCTACTTAACTCTCTTGAAAGATCTCTTTAATTTGTACACGTGGGTTTAATTGTTGTCTGCTAAAAAGCTCTCTAGTTTTTCTATGTATACTCCCTCTTTCAATTCACCATGAAGAAATGTCGTCTTGACATCTATTTGATGGATCTTCCATCCCATCTGTGTTGCAAGTTAGATCACAACTTGTATAGAAGTATACTTGGCCACTGGAGCAAATGTATCCTCATAGTCTATTCCCACCTTTTTAGAGAACCTTTTGGCCAAAAATCTTGCCTTGTACTTCTTGATGCTACCATCTACACCATATTTGATCTTATAGATCCAACGTGATCCAACCACTACCCTATCTATTAGTCTAGGCACAACCTCCCACACATAATTATGCACTATTGAGGCATATTCCCCAACCATCGCATCTCATCACACCTACTACTCTATGGCCTCTTGATAGATGGAAGGCTCAATATCTACCAACTGACTAACTAATTCCATATAATTACTATTCTTTGCTAGTTATCACTATTGTCTATTACTTATCCTAGGAGGTCCCACAAAATTCTAAGTATCCCTCTATGTCTGTTGGTTTTTGCTACCAATTGTAGATGATGAAGTATCAACCTCTATGTGTTCTTGATGCATCTCTTGGACCTGATGCATATGCTTCCCCATACTCTATGAGCTCTTAGCACCTAATCCTATGCTAGAACTAGTAACTATACTCTCGTATCCCCCGCCCTTAATTTGATTACTCGATCCTTTGGCATTATTTTGGTTGCTCACTCTAACCTTCTGCTGAGAAATCTTGGGACCTCCTAAATTCGTAATCATCCATTAAATTGACATCACACCTAACTATAATCCTCTTGGTCCCTAAAATAAATATTTGATATGCCTTAGAGGCTTCACTTTACCCCATAAAGTACCCGCTCTCTACAGTATGATCTAACTTAGAAAATGTAGCTCCTAGAATGTGATAATATTACAAACTTCAAAATATTCTGAAGAGGGTGACATATGACTTCTACCTTGATAACATTTCCTCTAGTGTTATCTTACCTAATACCTAACGTGGAACCATTTTTTGTATGGATACTGTTGTATTGCATGCCTCTTCCCATAAGTAGTGTGGCATATCCTAGTAATACAACATAGCCCTTTCTACCTCTGATATGGACCAATTCTTCCTCTATGCAACCCCATTCTATTGTGGGTTGTAAGGAATAGTCTATTCTCTCTTGATTCCTTCCTTGGTAAAAAAATCTAGGAAATCTTTCCCTTTGTACTCACCTCCATTGTTTGACCAAAGAGCCTTAATCTTACTGCCTATTGAATTCTCCACAAGAGCTTTGAACTCTTGGAAATGACTGAATACCTCATCCTTGATCTTCAACAAGTATTTCTAGGTCTTCCTGGATAAATAATCAATTAAAGTAACAAAGTACTCGTATCCTATAAGATATTTCATCTACATTGGTCCACATATATTTTAATGTACTAGATCAAGAACACATTTGGATCTGGTGTCACTCCTTGGAAAATATTCTTTCAAAAAACTCCCCAACACACATTGCTTACATACATCATCATGCTTTGTGATCACCTTTGGAACACCTGTCACTCTCTCACAGAGGAATTTAAGTACTCCATTATGTATATGGCCCATCCTCCTATGTGATAGATCTCCTTGATCTCTAGAATTACCATTTCTCATCTATGCCTTATGAGTATCAAACTACAACCTATAAATTTAGCCCCTCAAAACTCCAATAGTTATGGGTGATTTCCAATCCTAAAGCTTGATTAACACATTTTACCCTCTGAAGAGTACATTGTATCCTTTATCCTAAAGGACAAACACAAAAATCATGTTCATAACCAAGCCTAGCACATGCAACACATGATGTATGGAAATCGACTTGCCATTCTCTCTCTAAAATACAACATTTCCTTTCCCAACTGGTTTGAGTTTGGACATGTTAGCCATAGAAATATTGATTCAGATGTCCTCCTCTTTATATCTAGAGAAGTATTCTCTAACTCCTGTCATATGAAATGACACCCCACTGACTATATTCCAAAGACCTTGTGAGGTTGATCTAACCATACAAAATATGAGAGAAAACTCATTCTCCATTCTACTAGAGAGCTCATCTACACTTTTTGAAGCTATCATTTTCTTCTTGCCTTTATTTTTCATTCTTCTTCCTTTGGAGAAAATCATTCACATAGTGGTCTAACTCGTGACATCCATAGCATTTGACTTTAGACAAGTCCTTATTTCTCTCACCTTTAGGATTTGATCCTTTGCTAGTGGTCTATTATTGTTGGTATTACTGAAAAGACTTAGTGTAAGATCCTCCTGAATGAAGTCACTCCATAGTCGATCCCAACTTGGTAAGGTGTCGTGTCCATTAATAACTTGAACAAAGATTCCCCACTGCTTAATAAAACCATTTAGGGCTATTCATACTTTCTCATTGTCATCTACTTTATCTCCAATAGTTTCTAACTCATATTTGAGAAGTCTAAGTCTGGTGATGTAACTTGTAATGTCTTCTCCCTTCTTGATTCAGTTATTCGTCAATTTTTCTCTAAGAATCAACTTCATGTTAGTGGTAGTATTTTGGTACAGATTCATAATGGCATCTCACATCTTCTTCGCTATAGCCAACTCTATGATATGCAAAACAATAGTATCCTTAACACTATCAAGAATAAGCCTCCTCACCTTGGCATCTTCCTTCTTATATGTTTGTATTATAGATCATCCCTCAATTATAGAAAATAGTTAATTTTTTCTCTCAAAATTAATACTTCTAAATACTAAAATTATTATTGCAGACACAAATATTTGTTGAGGCGAGTCCTTTTAGATTTAATATTTTTTTCCACGAGATAATGAAGTAAACAAAATAGCGACAAAACTACTTTTTGGCGAACTTACGAAGTTAAGTGTAAGGTTATGTATTGATCAACAACAAACCAACGGATTTACTCAAGTAGAAAACTCTTCTTACTGCAAGTATGAAAGACTTCAAGAGTATTGTTGTGAGTTTGATTGTTGAAAAGATTGATTTCTTGGCAGAGGTAAATATAGGCCATGCTCAAGCTACGACTATGCATTTCATGTGTAACTTAGGTGAGTCATAATAGTTCTATCAAGAAATGAAACTGTGATTGCACTTAGGATGGAAAGGCACTACTATAGGGGGTAGTTGGTGTACCGATGCTAGGACATAAGAAAAGGTAATTTTTTTTTGAAACACAAAGACATTATAAACATATTCAGGGTGCAAGTATATTTGAATGCAATTTTTTGATAAAAAATTTATGGTGCTTGCCCAAAAAGGTGTGAGTTATAAATTTCTCACCAAGGCACCACCATACTTTATTGACAAGGAGATATCCATCCCCACATGAGTGATAGCCAAATAATTATCAAATGGAGACGTTGGGGCTCTGAAAATTTTATCTCAATTACTGATTATTAATCTCCTATCTATAAAGATTATTTGATGGAAAAAAAATAATTCATAGCTAATTTTGAAAAATAACACAACTGCAACATTACAAATAAAACCACAAGAAAAGAGAAGAAAACATGCAAAAAGATAAACACAATAATTTTGGACAAATTGGAAAACCAATATTGCAAATGAGGAATTTTATTAATTTTTAGCAAATCAAGAAATACATAAACTACTTGCCTCTTACTAGTAGAGCTTTAGAAATATACTTATCTAGATATTTTTCCCTCAATTTCTCCTATTGAAATTTCATTGTTGTTGCATCCATGCTATCACTGTGTCATTACTATCATTGCAAGACTATTTTATCTCACTGCAAATTTATTTGCTATCACTGCAAATCTTTCTCAAGTGTGTATGTTCTCCAAATGCCCATTGATCCCCTTTTAAACTATTCTCATTGAAAAATCAATGGCCATGATTTAATCTTAATTAATGGATAAGATTAATTAGACTTTGGGTATGTGCAGGATCATCATGGAAAAAACAAGCCCTTAAGTGCCAATAAAATTTAGAAAATCAGAGTTAGGCAACTTGACGTAAAAATTGGAATAAGTTATCTATATTATTTAAAAAATATGTAAGAATAGAATCTATAGAAAATTGAATGTAGTTTCTAAAATACTAGGTTTATTTAAAAAAAAAATCTATTTGGTGAAAATTTGAAATTTCAATGCAGTAGTACTTAAATTTCAAGGAAAAAATAAGAAGTAGGTGTCTATTTGACCACCCTAACCACAATAAAATGATAATATTTATTTATAAGGTTTTAGATATAAGTAGGGGACTCATGTCCTAGTGTGATGCATATTTTTTTGTAATTTGTTTCCAAGTAAATAATTAATTATGAATTTTGTATTACAAATTTTAAAAAATATAAAAAACTCGTATGTCTGACCACCTTAACTTGGTCAAAAGCTCATGATTTTTTTTTTTTAAAATCCTCTATTAGGTGAAGCATAGAATGTGACACATATTTTGGATTCAAAAAATGTGATACTGTTTGAAAGATATAGATTTTTTTCAATCATCCTATCAATCAAGACTTTAGTTGTAATTCAAATAGAAAATGAATAATAATTATTTATTAAATTCAAAGTAAAGAATAATTTATATTGGTGGAAAACTAAGAATCTCCTTTAAAAACCCTTTTCGTTTCATCAATTTTGGGTAAAAAGCAAGTCGCCAGCCACATGGACCATCATATCACTTAATATTGCTAGTTTTTGGCTCATCATGATCCTACACATACCCCTCTAATAAACCCTAACTAACTAGTTTCTATAAATCTCTCAAGGAATCAATTGATTAAATAATTAATTATTTGGACCTAACTAACTCCTTTCTAGAAGTCTCCAGTATTAAATAATAATTCTTGGGAATGGAGAAAAAAATTGTTCGAGGTACAATAAACTAACACTCCCTCTTAGCAAGGAAGGTGTTCGCCATAACACCCAACATATCTTTGAAGAAGATGAATTTTTCCTTCCACAATGCCCTTTGGAAAAGGTCTGCTAACTCTTGATCTGTAGGTATATATTGTAGTTGAACAATCCCCTATTGTACACAATCCTTGGTGAAATGATAATTGATGTCTATATTCTTAGACCTATCATGAAACAACGAATTCTTAGAAAACTGGATGCAACTTTGATTGTTGTAGTGTATCACTATATTCTCAGCCCTTTGACCAAACAAGGCTATTAAAAAATTCACACTAATGCATTTTGACTCAATTTCGAATGAAAGTTAGTCAAAATTTTGATGAACTTTCATCAGAGGAATTTCATCTGAATTTCGACGAAATTTGAAATGTCAAAATTCTAACGAAAGGGCATCAAAATTTTGACGAATTTTCATAAGAAATTAAGTCAAAATGCAACACTGTCAAAATCCATATCGCCTCACATGTCACCATGCTAGCTGCAACGTATTCTACCTTTGTAGAAATCAGAGCCACAAAATTCTACTTTGTATTGTACCAAGATACAACTCCTGACCCCAAGCTAAAGAAACACCCTAAAGTGTTTTTCCTATCCATTGAATTGCCCACCTAATATGCATTAGTTGAGAATATCTAATCCCATACTCGATTGTACCACACAAACACCACAACACATGCTTTTCCACTGTCCAATGCACTCTCTTTGGCTCAACCATGAAATTACTAAGATATTTTACTATAAAGGATATATTTGGTTTGGTGTTGAACAAATACATGAGAGATCCAATCAACTGTCTGTATAAGGTGGGGTTTTCATCCTTCTCCCTACATGATTGTACTTTCTTCCAATTCATGATCACAGGAGTAGAAATGGCTCTAAAATTCTCCATCTCGAACCTCCTCAATGTTTTGATGCAGTATTTCCCTTGTCCAAGGAAAATATCTCCATCTATTTGCCATACCCCCATGCCTAGAAAGTAGTGCATGATTCCCAAATCCTTCATCTTGACCTTTTCTGCAAGGTCCCTCTTGCACTCCTCTATGAGCCTCAGTAAACCTATTAAAAACAAGTTGTCCACATATAGAACAAGAATGAGAACCTCACCCCCAATTACCAAGTAGTAGAGATTAGTCTTTGCCTCACTATTCACAAAGCCCATTCCCTGCAAGTATCTATCAATGTGCTCATATGATGCCCTGGGAGCCTACTTAAGTCTCTAGAAATCTCTCTTTAGTTTGCACACATGGGTTTTATTGTTGTGTGCTAAAACCCCTCTAGTTTTTCTATGTATACCCCTTCTTTCAATTCACCATTAAGAAATGTCATCTTGACATCCATCTAATGGATCTTCCATCCCATCTGTGGTGCAAGTGAGATCACAACTTGTATAGAAATATACCTGGCCACTCGAGCAAATGTCTCCACATAGTTTATTCCCACCTTTTGAGAGAAGCTTTTGGCCACAAACCTTGCCTTGTATTTCTTGATGAAACCATCTACACCATATTTGATCTTATAGATCCAACGTGATCCAACCATTACCCTATTTGTCAATCTGGGCACAACCTCCCACACATCATTTTGCACTATTGAGGCATATTCTCCAACCATCACATCTCGTCACACCTGCTACTGTGTGTCCTCTTGATAGATAGAAGGTTCAATATCTACCAACTACTTAACTAATGCCATGCAATTATTATGCTTGGCTAGTTGTCTCTATTGTCTATTACTCATCCTAGGAGGTCCCACAAAATTTTGAGTATCCCTTTGTGTCTGTTGGTTTCTTTTACCAACTGTAGATGATGAAGTATCAACCTCTATGTGTTCTTGATGTATCTCTTGGACCCGATGCATATGTTTCTCCATACTATGTGAAATATCAACACCTAATCCTATGCTAGTACTAGTAATTGTACTCAAGTTTCCCTACCCCTAATATGATTGCTTGATCATTAGAGCTTTTGTTGGTTGCTCACTCTAATCATTTTCTGAAAAATCTCGGGACCTCCTAAATTCCTCATCCTCCATTAACTTGACATCACACCTAACTATAATCCTCTTGGCCCCAGGAATAAATATTTGACATGCCTTTGAGGTTTCATTGTACCACATGCCTACCAACTACCTAACTAATGCCATGTAATTATTATGTTTGGCTAGTTGTCTCTATTGTCTATTACTCATCCTAGGAGGTCCCACAAAATTTTGAGTATCCCTTTGTGTCTGTTGGTTTTTGCTACCAACTGTAGATGATGAAGTATCAACCTCTATGTGTTCTTGATGTATCTCTTGGACCCGATGCATATACATTTATCCATACTATGTGAAATATCAACACCTAATTCTATGCTAGTACTAGTAACTATACTTGAGTTTCCCTACCCTTAATCTGATTGCTTGATCCTTGGAGCTTTTGTTGGCTGCTCACTCTAATCATCTTCTGGAAAATCTCGGGATCTCCTAAATTCCTCATCCTCCATTAACTTGACATCACACCTAACTATAATCCTCTTGGCCCCAGGAATAAATAGCTGACATGCCTTTGAGGTTTCACTGTACCCCATAAAGTACCCTCTCTCTATAGTCTAATCTGACTTAGAAAATGTAGCTCCTAGAATGTGACAACATGCCAAACTCCAAAATATTCTGAAGAGGGTGACAACTAACTTCTACCTTGATACCATTTCCTCTAGTGTCATCTTACCCAATACCTTATGTGGAACCCTATTTTGTATGTATACTGTTGTACTGCATGTCTCTGCCCATAAGTAGTGTGGCATATCTTGGTCATACAAAATAACCCTTGCTACCTCCGATATGGACAAATTATTCCTCTCTACAGCCCCATTCTATTGTGCATTGGAAGGAATAGTCTATTCTCTCTTGATTCCTTCCTTGGTAAAAACATCTTGAAATTCTTTCCCTTTGTACTCACCTCCATTGTCTAACCAATGACCCTTAATCTTCCTCCCTGTTGAATTCTCCACAAGAACTTTGAACTCTTGGAAATGACTGAAGACCTCATCCTTGGTCTTCAAGAACTATATCTAGGTCTTCTTGGAGAAATAATCAATAAATGTAACAAAGTACTTGTATCCTCTAAGAGATTGCATCTACATTGGTCCACATATATTTGAATGTACTAGATGAAGAACATCTTTGGATCTGGTGTCACTCCTTGAAAAAAATTCTTTCACAAACTTCCCCAGCATAGATCACTTACATACATCATCATGGTTTGTGCTCACCTCTGGAACACTTGTCACTCTCTCACGAATAAATTTAAGTGCTCCATGATGTATATGGACCATCCTCCTATGCCATAGCTCTCCTTGATCTCTAGAATTACCGTTTCTCATATGTGCCTTATGAGTATCAAACTACAACCTGTAAAGTCGTCCACTCCTAACTCCAATAGCTATGGGTGATTTCCAATCCTTATGCTTGATTAACACATTTTATCCTCTAAAGAGTACATTGTACCTGTTGACGCAAAATTTTGCATGTACTAGTGGTCTCATGGGAAACTTAATTATTGGGGGACGTGGTGTGCTAGCTAAGTGACCTCTGGGATTTTACAAAAGCCGACTCTTCATTTAGTGGGGGGAGTAAAATGTGAGAAAGATAGCAGAAATATAAAATTTACACTACAGGCGATGTGCCAAAGTCTTAAACAAATTTACTAGAGCACAGTGCAGAATGCAAAGGCCCGAACCACTAAATTGTAGTTCATCAAGCTAATTTCTCAAAAGCACTTAAAATGTAAGAGTACCTTCTAACTTGCATAACATAATTTTAGCATAAATTTTAGGTAACACAGAAGAGTCGAAGACAACATGATCTCCATTTATTAAGTTATGAAGGATTACATAAAGCTGAAGAACAAACATTCATACAATAAAAGAAGATAACGACATAGACCAATAGTCTCACTAAATGCATGAATAGACAAAAAGGATAAATTTATTTGGCATAGTTTTGAGTTTTCAAATTGAATAAAACTATTATAAAGGCCTTCTTCGTAGTGCTTGAGATTTTTTGCAAACTTAACCAACAACCCATAAAAATAAAACATGGCCGAATTTATAGGCTAGCCCACTGCCTGAAAATGCACCAAGAGAAGAAAAACCATTAGCAATGACCAACAGCCTAGATTACCTTGAGCCACCACAATGAATATCAATCAGCCAGGAGCATGCCAGTGAAGCCACAACATGGAACAGAAAACCATGTAGTAGCAGGTGAGAACACGTGGCACCACAATAAGAAATGCGGTTGGAGGCGAGCACAAAAAGTGAAGCATCATTTCAAAGGTAACTAGCACAGCAGAAAATGCCACATGTCACTCAGACGAAGCTCGAAAAAAGGTCGAAGAAATGCTCAGTGAAATTCTCGTAGAGGGAGCCACATGGAGCACTTCGAGAAAAAGGAAACACAAGGCGGGCCCAGCATGGAAAGGAGCCAAAGTAAGCCACGGGGCATGCAGACGGAGACCAAAAAAAAGTGAAGCGATACAAAAGAAGAAAGCTTCATGAGAAAGCCACGTGGAGCATGCCGAGAGCAGTGAGCATTTGTAAAGGCAAGGCGCAGCTGCAAGGTAAAAAATAAGATTCCCAAGGCTTGGCAATTTTTATTGAACAGTTTGGCGACTCATAGGGGCATTTCACTGTGAGAAATGAAGAACCCTAGAAAACTTGGTTCAGCATCCCAAAACCACTCACAACCTTGAGAGGGTGGCCTATGGACTAGTCCAAACCTCATTCGATGATGCAGAGAGAGCTCATAGATTCTCATGAGCCAACCTAAGATTGATAATTTCCTTGAAAGGCAATCTGCTTGATACTTTTGTTTCCAATTCCAATTGGAAGAAGAGCTACGCTAGCTGATGCACTATTCCCTCAATTTCCTCGACAGTCAGAGATTGATCAAAAGATTGGAAAATAGAAAGGTCATACTTCTTCTCTTCGATCAATGCAACAATGTGGTCCACACCCACTACCACCTAATTCGTAGTGAAGGGCAAAGGGAGGCCTCTCTGAGTTAAATAGGAAAATGTTTCCCTCATGTCGTTGGTAACCTAATTCAATCAATATCTACAATATGCCACCCATTGAATGACCTCGTGCATAGAGATGAGGATGTTGGTGCCCATGGCCACCGTTGTTCAGTCATCGATGTCCACTCTGCTCAAAGCTTCATTGGAAGCTGTATACAGCTTGCCCAATAAAATCCTAGCCTCCGAAACCTTGTCAGAAGTTAACTCCTAAACCTGTTGTATTGATTCACTCACTGTTCCACAAAGGCTAGCCACTTGCACCATAAATTCCAAGGTGGGCTAAAGAGTAAGGCACAATGCCTTTACCTCATCCCACTATGATGCATACAACTCTTTGGCAATCACCAATGAGCTCATCTGGGGCACAAGAGGTTGGATCTTTAGAGTAGTTGATTCTACCTCTTTGCTGATCAAATTTTCCCTCAGTTCCAACAAGTTTATGCCCGATGTGGACACCTGCTCTCTCAAAGTGGAAACCTCTTTTTCTTTTTCCTCTAAGGCTAATTCGGCCCATTTTTCCTTTTGAATCTCCAGCTCTAGATTGGAATTCATTTAATTGATTTCAGCATTTGTGTTCTGCCAGAGCTCCTTCATTCCCTCACTTAGCAACACAAAATCAGTGCAGAGCTTCTCCTCATTTTCCCGGCTTTGGTCAACTTCCTGTCGGAGAGTCAGAATGATCTCCGCACCTATAGCTTGCAGTTCCTTGATTTGACTTTCAAAGGAACTCCTCTCCTTCTCCAAGCACTTTATTTCATTCTTTTGGGCTTTGAACTTGTTTACCTAGATGTCGACCTTTCCCCTGAGCTCCGCTATCTGATCATATTTTTTATTCATCTGGCAGTTGAGCTTGAGATAGTCAGTGGTCACTATTTTCTAGGTATCCTCCGTTAGCTCAAATTTATCTCGCGGGTGGGCCTGTTGCAAGTCTAGCTCGATAACATTTACAGAATAATCACTCGGTAGCATTTTTCCTACTGGTTTAATCACATTAGGAGTGATTTTCGCAAACATCAAAGAATTTTGACACTCATTGAATATTGTTTGCAAGTGGAGCTTCGCCTGCCTAGTTGCGTCTTTCTATCTTCTTTTATTTATCCAGTTGGCACAAGCACTCTTGTTTGCATCAACCTATGAGAAATATTCCTGGGCAGGGATGCCCTGGCCACCAATAAAAGGGTACTCTTGAGGGACAGCCAATAGGAAAGACAATGTACTCAATGCATCAGAAGTCTTGTTGGGTCTCATTATAATGGACGGGGAGAATGGTGGAATGGAATGGCCACTCAGAGGGGATGGTAGTGAGGTGTAAGGAAAGGGTGGAGATGCACCAACTACAAGACTGGGCCTTGTAGATGAAAATTTTTGGCTGATGAGCCCAACAGTTACACCAAATTGCATTCAAGTCAAGGGATGGAAAGTGGAGGATGAAGGTGGGAAACTAGGAGGGGTAAGACTGGACTACCCAGGATATCTAGCAGTAGAGAAAATAGGGGCAGACGAGGAAGAGACTACAGACATAGTAGAGAGAGAAGAGGGAGGAAATGTTACCTGAGGCTCATGTGGAGCTGCAAACATTTCAACCACTTCCTCCATCGATTTCTCTTCCTCTCCGCTGGACTCTCTAGTCTATTGCTGTTTTTCTTCTGGAAAATCATCAAGGTCAAGAATGACCCACCTCTAACCACTGGCAATCCTCACCCGCTTTCATGTTGATTTAGAGGAGTTGGATGGCTTTGAGGTTTGTGCATGTGGATCCTCCTCCTGCGCAGGTTGCTTACCCATATCCTTCTCGTGCATTGGATTCTCGACATCGGCAGGGGAATTCTTAATGACCTCCTCCCCAGGCTCCATGGCAATCTCTTCTCTTCTGTAATGTTGCACAGACGTTGAACAGTTTAGAGACCTTTCCAAGTCTGGATTTTCATTCTCCCAGATATCATTAAATATTTCATCAAGGGCTACCGCTTCATGAAGCTTGCCAGTTTCCAGAGTCTCCTGCCACTATACCCAGAACTTTTGAATCTTCTCAGGCGTACAACCACCTGAGTAAGCTCAATTGGGTGTTCAGGGATGGGTTGATCTTCTGCCTAGGGTTGGCCTTTCCCATGACGTAATAAAAATTCAGCCATGGCCGTCAATGATCCTTAGTAGGTAGATATTCAAGGCCTATATATCTACTTAAATTACCCTCTTCGACATTTCTCTGAAGGTCCTAGAATGGACGAGGCGAATGTGGGATTTTGATGCTGACCCAAGATGAGTTATTGTCAGAGTTGTAATGTCAGGTATCCTCTATTAGCACGAACCTAAGATGGCCTAACTTTGAAAGCAGAATCTCCGAAGTATTAATCTTCGAAGTCGTCTTCTTGATCAAGGACACAGATCCAAACATGATTATCAACAACAAATGAGAGGTTAAGTTTTTTCCCCCCTAGTAATCATTATCAATGGTACATAGCTGCCTCATTGCTTCTAGGGCCAGCACTCTATCTGAAAGATAATGGGGGAGTCGAAAGGGCTCCCCTGCAAAACCTAGTATGCGAAGTATGGTGAAATCCACGCCAAAGAACCAATCACATGGCGATATCAGCTTCCCCAGCCAGGACTTATATCAAGGCAATATGCGCTCAGTCATATTCACACCAACCCCATCCAAAGCCCTCAGAGTTGGGGCTAAAAATAAATACGAGAATGCATAGAATTCAAAGGTTTTTAACATGATAATATTCCATGTCGAAACTGGCTTTCTCAAACCGCCCTTGTCAAAAATAGCCAGAGACATAAATGTTGAAAAATAATCCAGATTCTGATGTAAAATCAAGTAGGCTAGGAAGGAGGGATACCTAAACCTAGAGTTGGCCTAGAATTCTTGCAACTACAACCAAATCCCATCACTGATAACTGTTGCAAAATCCAAGAGCAGAGCCTAATGATTCCTCTTCAATATGAAGCCGAGGCACATTTGAAACTAAAAAATGTGCTTGCTTATATCTAGACCGCACACTAGTGCCAGCATAGAAGCGATAGAGGAAGACCCACCTTTCAGGGCCTTCAGAAAAAAAAGAAATTTGGGTTGTGTTGAATTACTTGTTGGCTAATTGATCTCCGAGTAATAGAATTGCTGCACCTTTTGGAGCTCTCCCCACTTTTGTTGCATTCTTCTTACCTACAAAATCTCAACCTCCCAGGTCAAGGGAAGCAGGACACACAACATATCTTGAATAGCTTTAGGGCTAATGACTATGCTAAAGTTATTTCCGCTTATCACTCTAGTGTTTGTGTTAAAACATGTCGTGCATGCTACCACAATCTCTCGACATGGGTGCACCAAAGGAACCATGTACTGTGGAAGCCCACAAAACCACAAACGCTTGTTGAAAGAGTCAGTTACATGCTTCATTCTTTTGCATGCGACCTCTCTAAGGCTCTTAGGATTTTGGGAAAGCTCAAGATCGAAGGCATTATCCCAATCCTCTA
This sequence comes from Sequoiadendron giganteum, assembly GCA_007115665.2. Taxonomy (NCBI): domain Eukaryota; kingdom Viridiplantae; phylum Streptophyta; class Pinopsida; order Cupressales; family Cupressaceae; genus Sequoiadendron; species Sequoiadendron giganteum. The sequence continues at coordinate 438,750,609 of CM021100.1, forward strand.
TAATCAAAGCTTGATCTTTGTGATGAATTGTGTTTAATATTCTTTGTTCCACCAAATGGGTGAACAGCTAGCAAGGCTTTGTGGGGATGCCTGGAGTAGCATAGACTCTTGGTCATAGAGCTGCATGCAGGGCACTCTTCTCATTTGCTCGGCTATAGTTTCTAGGGCCAGGGTCTATGTCAGACTCTCTACAATCTTAGCCATTTCGCTATCTGCAAGAACTTTTCTGCAAACCTTCACAAATAGCTCAACTTTTTTGAAGAATTATTTCCCTCTTGCGAATGCCTTAGTTTTTTAATCTTTAGGTAACTCCGCAATAAATGTATTCCTGCATGCCTAACCTTGCATTTTTTATCTTCAAGGAAAATGATCGAAAAGGGTATGTGCTAGTCGCTCATACCAAGTTGCCATTATGCATCACCAGCCTTTCATACATGCGAAAGAAATGCTAACCTGCCAAATTGCTCTCTTCATTTAAGAAACAATCTCTCGCATGTGGTGGCGTCTGATTTTCTTGAAAAACGAACCAAGAAAACCCTGCAAAACTCCCTTCGTAGGCTTCATGCATTTACTGTTTTCATTGAACGTACTTGGGCACGTCACCCAATAGCCTTTCTTTTAGATTTTTCCTTGATTCAGATGGGATGACAGTTCTTTGTGCTGGCACCTAGGAAATCATTAATGAATGTTGCAACTTAACAAAGCAAGTTGCAATTGTACTTGCATATTCCCATCATCTCACATGCCGCATCACTGAAAACTGAGGCAAATGTGACACACTTTGGCCTAGCCGGAATTATGGTTTTCCTCGGTTGGTGAACCTTAGCTAGTATATAAATAAGACCCCTGGCAACATTGCAAAATCACAAGGCTTTCTAGCATTCTTAGTTTAGCAAGCTTTTTATCTTAGTAATTTTGTTTTTCTAGCTAGAGAAGCAAACAACATGGAAACGTCAGTAAGGCTTGTCTATAAGAAGACTCAAGCTACCTTCTTAGGCAAAATTAGATGTAGGTGCTTAAAGTGCATGACAATTGTGAAAAACCTGTCGTATGTGAAGGCAATCAAGTGGGTCCTGGGGAAAGATTGTGTGGAGTATGAGGAGCAGTACCGGGTGAATACTGGCATCTACTCCCACTTTGTCGCCTCGCTACTGGACATCAACAATTCCAAATGCAAAATCTTAAAGCTGAAAAAGTAGGTTTTCCCTCGATGCTACCTCAGAGGCCTGGAGCAGATCGTGCGTGCGGCTCAATTTGATCGTGGGATGCCCTCGGTTCGTAACATTTGCCTGTTGCAACAACATGGAGGACCTATTCCAACCAGGCCCTTCCTCTTCAACTTCAAGCTAGAGACTCATGAGGAGCATCGTGCCAAGGTCCACATTGGTTGCTACTTCCTCATGCTTGTGCACTACATTGAACCATTCCAAAATATTCAGTGGTACAAAGATTTTGAAAGAATGGTGTTCCTCAAGCTCGCGCCGCCTGTTGCCATGATTACTGGTCCTTCCCACTGATAACTTGAGAATGAAGATAATCCCTATTTTTTTTTTCACTTTTCAAACTTTGCTCTATAGCAAGCATATGTAAATATTGATACAAGGCCTCTGGCGGGTGCTGGCAAGAAGTTGAGTCCACTTTTTGGCTAAAAAGTGGAAGTGTTTTCCTTGATTTTCAGAGTTTGACATTTGACCTTAAACTTTGAAGCACTTAGAGATGAAATCTTCAAACAATTCACTGATCATAAAATGTAGTTCTCAAAGTCTAGTTTCCAAATATGTAATTTATTTCAATACCCACATTGTACAAAATGAGTTTCAATAGGATTTTGTAAAAACCACTATTTAAAAGACATTTTTTTTTACCATACCATGCATGTGTACGACATCCATATTTTGACTTAAATTATCATATTTTTCTAAATCCTTTAAGAAAAAGACTTGTGACTCACTGAAGCGTGACCTGGATATTTTTTTGTAATTTTTAATTGATTTTTTGTTTTTTTGTTAATTTTTTATTAGACATATTTGTTGTTTAGAAAAATCGTCGTGTACGACATGCATAAGATGACCTAAAGTTATCATTTTTTGCATTTTTTTTTTTAAATTGAAAAGAATTGTTTGAATTTTTCCCTTGTGCAATCCGTTTTTCAAAATATTATGTTGATCAAAAGTTATTAGTAAAAACCACTGATATTTAAAGTTTATGGACCGATTTCATCAGAAATTAATTAAAAAATAGAAAAAATAATCCAATTGTAAAAAAAATTACATATTTGGAATCTACATTGTCTCATCTAAAATGGGTTTTAATTTCGTTGATTTTTTTTGCAAAATAAGGTGTCAGCCATATGCCCAAACTCAGTATTTTTTTGTGACATTGCTAGGACCTTCAACTTGTAGGTCAAACCAGGTCCAAAGCTTAGGTTCGAGTCCCCAAGCCTTTTCCCGAACCGAAAAACAAAGCAAAAACCTGACCAAAAATTAAAATTTTAAAAAACGGGATCCCGTTTCATAAAAAAATATTTTTTTATTTTATTTTAAGAATTGAAACGGGATCCCGTATTTTAAAAAGCAGGATCCCATTTCTTAAAATCATAAATTTTGATTTTTTTTATGAATTTAAGAAATGGGATCCCGTTTTTTAAAATACGGGATCCTGTTTTGAAACGGGATCCCGTTTCTTAAATTCATAATTTATTTATTTTATTGAAATGAGATCCTGTTTTAAAATGGGATCCCGTTTATTAAAAACGGGATCCTAGTTTTTGCAAGCCGATTTCATTTTTTTGCCTAAGGCAAAAACTTCCATGTCTCGTGGACTCATCTTTTTGCTTGTACCCTGCCAGCCCCCAAATATAATGTAAATATTAGGCTCTTATATATAATATGTCTTTTTAGATATCTTGGTCTATTTACAATGTTCTTTTAATTTCTTGCATCATTTCAGTTATTACGAAGCCTTGAGAATACCCAAAACTTAAAGCCAGAAAAATTAATTACATATTTACAATTTACACAGCCTTCACATAGGTAGGATTAATAAAAAAAATTAAGATTTATTCCATTAACTGGAATATTGGGGGTGTTACCTTCTTCGTCTTCCAACTTAAAAAGAGTTGAACTTTTTGCATTGGGTAATTTTGAAAGGCCCTTCGTAGAGGCTATCAAACTTCTATGTTGACCAGGCTTTGCTCCACACTCATTGAACTTGAGCACCAAACTCTGCATTGTAACCCTTAATCTGACACCTTTTTGTTAAACCATTTCTTAACCACCTACTGGCGGCTATTCATCCCCTCAAGGGCATGATCTTTTTTTTCTTGTACCTCAAGTAGCTCAGAAAACCTCACCTCCATTGCTTCGTTTTGTTCAATTTCCAAAGATTTAAGCAACTCCAGGGTAGGAATTTTAGTGGCAATAGGAAGAAATGCCTTCTCCTTGTGCACCATCTCATAAGGAGATGTCTTTAGTATCTTCTTGTGCGTGATTCAGTCTACCCACAATGTTGTCTGGAGGTTCCTATTCCATTCTTTCTGGTGTTCCAAGCCTATTTTTTTATTAACCTGATGAGGTTTTTGTTAGTAGACTCTGCGAGGCCATTCCCCTGGGGATAACAGTTAGAAGAGATTTTTAGGAAAACCCCATATTTCAATGCGAACTAGCTCATCTTTGAGCTGAGGAATGCTTTGGCATTGTCAAAAATGATTGTTTTAGGTGAGCCGAATCTGGCTACCAACTCCTTTAGGAAATTAACAATCTCCACCTCAGTAGCATTTTTTAATGTCACTGCCTCTGCCCACTTGGCGAAGTAATCCGTAGCTGTCAATATCCACTTATGTCCAGTTCAGGAGAAAGGGTTAATCATCCCAATGAAATCTAAGCCACATTGAGCAAAATTTTCTTCTACTACTATAGGCCTCAATGGCACAGCAACATTCTTTCTCGTCACATCATGAAACTGACATTCATTGCAAGACCTAATCAGTAAAAATGTATCGTTGAAGAGTGTCAGCCAAAAATAACCAGCACATATAACTTTAATTGTTGTGGTCCTTGCAGAAAAATTTCCTCTAGTTGGGCTATTGTGATATTGATCTAATATTTTCTTGGCATGTTCCTCATTTACACACCTTAGTAGAACGCCATTAAAATTTCTCTTAAACAATACACCTTCCAGGAGAACATAATTACTATTTTGCAAACAATAGAAACGCCTTTTAAAGGAAGGAAGATTGATCATATACCTTCCTATCTGCATGAAGAATATTCTATCTTCCAACCAGTCACCCTAGGAAGTTTCTTCGTTCAAAAACACAGGTTCCCGAGCCTCAAACTCTGTTACTGTTTCAATATTTTTCATGAGATACTCACACAATCCTTTTCCTTTGACAGTCTTGACTAGTATGACTTCAATATCACATTCCAGGATCTTTGCGATCCAATTAGCTATTTTTTCTATGATTTCTCCCTCCATGATATACTCCCACACACTAGGGTGTGGTACACAAACAATCACCTTGTTATATGATATCAAATGTCAAAAATTCTTAAGCCCTTTGACCATGGCAAAGGCCTACTTTTCTACAAAGTTGTACTTTAATTTGTATTCTTTCAAAGTTCATGAATAGAAAGCAATAGGGGACTCCCTTTTCTCTTCATCATTCTTTTGCATAAGTATTGTGGTGATACTATTGCCACCACCAAAAACATACATAATAAAATCTTTTGATAGGTCAAGGTTTACCAAAACATGAGAAGAAGAAATAGCCTCCTTTATAAGCTCAAAAGTTTTTTTGGCTTCTGTCATCCATTTGAAAATTTGTTCCTTTTTTAGCATTAAGGTAATAGGCCGAACAATACCTACAAAATCTGCAATGGATCGGCTAATAAATTTGACCTTACCCAAGAAAGACCGCACACCCTTCTTGTTGACAAGTAACAAAAGTTCCTAGATCACGTCAACTCTTTCTGGATCAATGGTAATGCCTTCCTTAGAGACAACATATCCCAATAGTTTCCCCTGGGGAACTCCGAACACACATTTATTGGGGTTTAAAGAAATCCTAAATTCCTAGCACTTCTAGAAGACAAGCTCCAAATGATCAAAGTGATCATCAACAGATTTTGAAAATACTATCAAAATCATCCAGGTAGATGAGTATAACCTTATGGATCAGATCCTTAAAGACAATATCCATAGCCCTCTGAAAAGTGGCTCTAGCATTCAAAAGTCCAAAAGGCATCTTAGCATATGCACAAGTCCCCGACTTTGTGGTGAACATTGTCTTGTGTTGGTCCTCCTCTTTTACTCGAATCTAGTTGTAGCTCGAAAAACCGTCCAAGATTGAAAACATTTCAGAGCCAGCTACAGTTTGCAAAATTACCTCCATTGAAGGTAGGGGGTAATGATCTTTTAAGGATGCTCTATTCAAGTCTCAGAAATCTATGCATAGGCGTATGTCCCCATTTTTCTTCTGGACTGACACCAGGTTTGACACCCAAGTGTTGTGTTTGATCAGAAACACTATTCGGGATGCGATCAACTTATTTAACTCCTATGACATGAGAGACTCTATCTTTGGGTTTATAGGTCTCTGCCTTTGAAGAGCTGGATTCGCCCCTTTCGATAACTCAATTGTATGTTCGATGATCTCAAGATCATATCCTTTAATATCATCATATGACAAGGCTACTACACTCAGGTATTCTTCACAAAAATGTCTTAATCTATCCTTATTATTTTGAGAAAATTCTTTCCCGACCTTGAAATTTTTATCTTCCCCGATATGAAAATCAGTGTAATCACCCTTGTCAGCCACGAGCTTCCTTTTGTCCCTCGTCGCATAATTAGAATCAAATAGGCTCTCTAGAGTGACTAGCCCTCTTAGAAGCTTATTGGATTTCAACTAGATAATTTGATCCCCATAAGCCTCGACAATCTTTGGTTGTAGTTGATCAGAAAATTCTCCAGATGACTAGATGAATGATGCAATATGAGCATGGCTATTGAACACATTCTAGTCTTGATTGTTATCTAGAACAACGGGTCTTACAATTACCCTTACTGCATGCTTATTTCTCAATAATTCGAAGGCCGGTTCAAACTATGCCCCGATAGTTTCCATTCTGTCAGCTTCAGAATTCATCTCCCTTAGCCTAAATATTGAATGCCTCAAAGCTGAGACTCTATGTCGATAGGATCGGATACAGATATTATTTGTAGCGAAAATTCCATGGATTTGGTTGACCACCAACTCTGAATCTCCGAACACACTTATCTGCTTTGCACCCATTTGTTCTGCAAGGGTCAAACCATGGACAAGAATTTCATATCCTACTTCGTTGTTCGAGCATGTGAACTAGAAGCGATACGAACTCAAGGTATTTTCCTCGAAAGGGGATATCAAACAAATTCCCGCTCCATCTCCTACTCTACATCTTGCTCCATCGAAGTAAAAAGTCCATATTCCGGAAGATTGTGCACCTTCAGGATCCTTAGTAACTTTGGGCATAATCTTCCCTTCTTCATGTATAACATAGCTTCCAAGACCAGTTGCATGGTAATTCTTGAAAGGGTCTGTATCAATGAACTATTTCAACAATTTTTTCTTGTCTTCTATTCAAGAGTTAGTAGCCTCCTCTTTTTCCATAAATTCCACATTGAACCTCTCTTCTCGAGTGATTGAAGTGCGTGCTGCTTCAGAATTGAGCAAGGCCTTGTCGGTAACATGTTCAGAATGCATTTTTCCAATAATAGTTTCATCTTGGCTCTATGTTTCGTCTTCAGGATCAGGTGTGACCAATCCAGTGCTAGATATCCTCTGACATTTTCTATGAATTCTCAGGATAAAAAAATCCCAAATAGAGGAAGAATATCAATGAGTACAGTATCCTGATTTACAGTGATGCTAGGGTAGGAAAACAAATTCATAGGAAATCCCTTGATTATCCCAATGATATCAACCTTATTTCCATCTACCTGCATGACTCCTTTGTTCAGAGACTCATATTTCAAGCCCAAAGCATCAGCTACTTGCTTTGGCATGACAGTGGTGCTAGAACTAGAGTCGATCATACAATTATGTAACAACTTGTCACCAATAATAAGTGTTAGAAAGAAAGGCTTAGGTTTAGGCTTACTTTATTTTCTAGACTCGAGCCTCTCGTTTGGTTGAATTTTTAGCTTTTTATCTAGGTCGGGCCTAGATAATTTATCTTACTTAGACTGAGTAGGTATCTTCACATCCTCCTCTCCTGACAAAGCCTTTTGTAATTTTACCTTCTGATCTAGAATAGCTAGGACATCCCATAGAGAAGCGTTGGTAGATGACTTCTTCAGTTGTTCCACCATGTTGAACTGTACTCTCAACTAGTGAGTCACATTTTCTTTCACTTTAGGTTTCACAGTTAGCATTGGCTTTGTGGCCGGCACGTCTTGTTTTTTGGCAATAGCAGGGGTGATTGATGGAGCCTTTGCCTTCGAAGGAAGTGGATTCAAAGAGCTAGAAATAACTTCCTTAGACTATGGTGGGATGTGCAATAGGCTTGTTGGTTGCGATGAAGCATTGGTAGGAAAGGTTGTGAACTCTCCAGTGAATCTACGCTTTGAACACGTTTTGTAGTCAGATTGCACCTGGGATATTTTATCCATAGGGATGTGATTTGGAAATTTCGACTCCTCTCCTTCCATCCAAGAAAAGAGTGCTTGATCTGGAACTATGTCGGACTCTTGCTGGATAGACATCCCTTGCATTTGAGTGGCAAGGACATCATTTTCCATCTGCTGGGACGCATATGATTGGTTGTCAGGATTAGATGTGCTGCCTTGGCTATGTTGGTCTGTGATCTTTTGTTGTAAATTTCTTCACAGACAATTTCTTGGCATCTGTGCATCGTTGCAAGGAAAACACCATAAATTGGCTTCTTTAGCTAAATTATTCTACCCCACGACTATCTCTTTATTTGAACTAGGATGAACGGTTTGCATTGGTAGGGTTACCAGAACCATCTGGTTACTTGGATGAGCCGAGGTATTTCCACGTGACCTACCTTGCCATTCATTTGATTGGTATGGAGATTTTCCACCTTGGTAACTCTAGTGAGCCGACTTCTTATAACTATATTGTTGTTGCTTCATAGTAGTTAACTCATTATTCATGGCTCGCATCTATTCTCTCATCTCGTTCATCTCAGTAGCTAAGGGATTAGGTATAGGAGCTATCATCGGAGTGCTTCCAGGATACATGTACATAGATTGGGGAGGAGCCATAAGCACACTAGTGGAAGGAAATTCGGCCTCCGTAGCATTTCCTTTGGGAAACAATGGCATTATCGGTCTTGGTGCCAACTTTCCAGTGGCAATCAAGTTATTTTCCACAGTGATGGCCAAGGCATAAGCATTGGGTAGAGTCTCTCCACCAAGAGCTTGTAACATCATAGAGATGTTGGTATTGATTGACTTTAGGTAGAACATGAATGCCAGATCTGAAGGTGGTCGACTGCCAACAAACACTCTCTGTTGGGTCAAATGGAATCTCGTATTGAAATCGGGTAGAGCTTCATGAGGAGCTCACTTTATATTTGACAGTTGATGGTGAAACGATGATCTATCACCAACATTGGAGAAATGTTCATAAAAAAAAGTTCTGAGCTGGTCCCAAGTTGCAATAGTACTAGCTTCGAGAGTCTGGTACCAATTTAGCACCTTTCCTTGGAAGGAGGTGTTGAGTAGCCTAAGAGCTACATTTTCATTTGATACACCGTGTACTAGACATACATCTGCTACATCTTGTAGATGTTCCTTTGGTGTTTTTGAATCATCCCCAGAATACTTAGGGATAGCTTTTAGAGTGGAAGCAGGGATGGGAGCCCATACTATAGGAGGCACAAGTGTGACTAAAGGACTGCCAGAGTCCTAGGCTACATAATTTCTAGCAGCCATAGGTACAAGCGGAGCAGGTGATGGTGGAGATGGAGGAGATGGAGGAGGTGAAGGGCTACCTTGCCGACCTCTTGTGTGAACAAAAACTAATGGTGGTACAAGCTGACCAGGGACTCTTGCAGTCTATGACCTAGTTATAGGCCGATGGCTCTACACACTTATAAAAATAGGCCAATGTGCTAGTTCGCCGTCCCATCGGGCGTACCAGTAAAATAACTATTGACGCATAATTTTGCATGTAGCAGCAGTCTCATGGGAAACTTAGCTATTAAGGGATGTGGTGTGCTAGCTATGTGACCTTCGATATTTTACTGAAACCAGTTCTTCATTTAGTGGGGGGAGTAAAAGGTGAGAAGATAGCAGAAATATAAAATTTACACTATAGCCGATGCACCAAAGTCTTAAACAAATTTACTAGAGCACAGTGCACAATGCAAAGACCCAAACCACTAACTTCTTGTTCATCAAGCTAATTTCTCAAAAGCACTTGAAATGTAAGAGTACCCTCTAACTTGCATAACATAATTTTTGCATAAATTTTAGTTAACATAAAAGAGTCGAAGAAAACATGATCTGCATTTATTAAGTTATGAAGGATTACAGAAAGTTGAAGAACAGGCATTCATACAATAAAATAAGATAACAACACAAACCAATAGTCTCACTAAATGCATGAATAAACAAAAAGGCCGAATTTATTTAGCACAGTCTGGAGTTTTCAAATTGAATGAAACTATTACAAAGGCCTTCTTCCCAGTGCTCGGGAGTTTTTGCAAACTTAACCAGCAACCCATAAAAAAGAAACATGGCCGAATTTATAGGCCAGCCCACCACCTGAAAACACACCAAGATAAGAAAAACCGCGAGCAGTGACCAATGGCCCAAATCACCTCGAGCCACCACAATAAACATCAATCGGCCAGGAGCATGCTAGCGAAGCCATGACATGGAACAAAAAACCATGCAACAACAGATGAGAACACGTGGCACCACTGCAAGAAATGCGGCAGTAGGCAAGCACAAAAAGTGAAGCATCATTTCCAAGGTAACCGACGTGGCAGCAAATGCCATGTGTCGCTCACACGAAGCTTGAAAAAAGGTCAAAGAAATGCTCAACGAAAAGCTCCGAGAGGGAGCCATGTGGACCGCTCCGAGAAATAGGAAACACAAGGTGGGCCCAACCTAGAAAGCAGCCAAAGAAAGCTACATGGCACGCAGATGGAGACCGGCAAAAAGCGAAGTGATACAAAAGAAGAAAGCTTCACGAGGCAGCGACGTGGAGCATGCCGAGAGCAGTGAACATTTGTAAATGTAAGGTGCAACCACAAGGTAAAAACTAAAATGGCCAAGGCTTGGCATTTTTTTGTTGAACAGTATCCTTTATCCTAAATGAAAAACACAAAAATAATGTTCATACCCAAGCCTGTCACATGCAGCACATGATCAATGGGAATCGACTTGTCATTCTCCCTCTAAAATAGAACAGTCGCTTTCCCAAGTAGTTTGAGTTTAGACATGTTCCCCATAGAAATCTTGATTCTGATGTCCTCCTCCTTATAACTAGAGAAGTATTCTCTAACTCTTGTCATATGAAATGAAACCCCACTATCTATATTCCAAACACCCTGTGAGGTTGAGCTAACCATACAAACTATGAGATAAAACTCATCCTCCATTCTACTAGAGTGGTCATCTACACTTGTTGAGGCTATAATTTGCTTCTTTCATTTTTTTTTTCTTCTTCCTCTATGGGAAATCATTGACATAGTGGTAAAACTCATGAAAACCATAGAATTTAACTTTAGACAAGTCCTTCCTCTCACCTTTAGGATTTGATCGTTTACGAGACCCTTTCTTCACTTTCCCTTTTCTAGCTGGGGCAACATTTTCCTATTTTGCCTCACTTTTCTGACTATTATTATTGGTATGACTGACAAGACTTAGTCTAAGCTCCTCCTGAGTGAAGTCACTCCATAGTCGATCCCAAACTGGTAAGGTGTTTCATCCATTAATAACTTGAACAAAGACACCCCACTACTTATTAAATCCATTTAGAGCTATTCACACTCGCTCATTATCATCTGGTTTATCTCCAATAGTTGCCAAGTCATCTTTGACAAGTCTAAGTCTAGTGAGGTAACTTGTAACGTCTTATCCCTTGGTCATTAAGGTATTCATCAAATTTTCTCTAAGAATCAACTTCATGTTAGTGGTATCATTTTGGTATAGATTCATAATGGCATCTCACATCTTCTTCTCTATATCAAACTTTATGATATGCAAAATAGTATGATCCTTAACACCATCAAGAATAAGCCTCCTCACCTTGGCATCTTCCTTCTTATATGTTGGTATTATAGCTCATGTCGCAACTACCAAAACTAGTTAATTTTTTTCTCTCAAAATTAATACTACTAGATACCAACATTATTATTTCGGATGAAATTATTTGTTGAGGCGATTCCTTTCAGATTTAATATTTTTGTTGCCACTAGGTAATGAAGTAAACAAAATAGCAGCACAACTACTTGCTAGAGAACTTACAAATTTAAGTCCGAGGTTATGTATTCATCAACAAAAAACCAACGGAGTTACTCAAGGAGACAACTCTTCTTACCACAAGTATGAAAAAATTCAACAGTTTCGCTTTGAGTTTGATTGTTGAGAAAATCAATTTCTTGGCAGAGGTAAATATAGGCCATGCTCAAGCTAAGACTATTCATTTAATGTGTAACTCTAGTGATTCATAATAGTGCTCTCATCAAAATGAAACTATGATTCTCCTTAGGATGGAAAGAAACTACTATAGGGGGTGGTTGGCGCAGTTATGATACGAGAAAATAAAATGCTACTATTTTTTTTTAAACACAAAGACATTACAAACATATTCAAGGTGCAAGTCTAGCTGAAGGAAATTTTTTGATGAAAAATATATGGTGCCTAATAGGTAAGTTTTGAGTTATAAATTTCTCATAAAGGAAGTGCCATACTTTATGAATAAGGATATATCCATCCCCACATGAGTGACAACCAAATAATTATCAAATGGGGAAGTTGGGGATGTGAAAATTCTATTGCAGTTACTGATTATTAATCTCTCATCTATAAAGATTATTTAACTGCCAAAAATTAATTCACAACAAATATTGAAAAATAACACTACTGTAACTTCACAAATAAAACCACATGAATAGAGAAGAAAACATGAAAAATAATAAACACAATATTTTTGGACAAATTGTCTTGGAAAAACCTCAGAGGGAAAAGAAGTACTGTAGACGAGTAATTCTATTAATTTTCAACAAATAAAGAGATACATAAACTACTTGCCTCTTATTGGTAGAGCTCCGACAATATTCTTCTTCAAAAATTCTTCCCTTAATTTCTCCTGCTGAAATTCCACCATTGTTGCCTCTAATTCTATCGATGCACCCTTGCTAGCACTATAAGACAATTATCTCTCATTGAAAATTTATTTGCTATCACTACAAATCTTTCTCAAGTGTGTATGTTTTCCAAATGCCCATTGATCCCCTTTTAAACTATTCTCATTTAAAAATCAATGGCCATGATTTAATCTCAATCAAAGGCTAAGATTAATTAGACTCTAACAAACTCTAACTAACTAGTTTCTAGAATTCTATAAAGGAATTAATTAATTAATTATTTGGACTTAACTAACTCCTTTCTAGAAGTCTGTAGAATTAAATAATAATTCTTGGGAATGGAGAAAACAACTGTCTAAGCTATAATTAATTAATAGGGGCAGGGATTTGTAGGTTGGCCATGCTTCACCTGGTGACTATGATAGATTCATGTAATTCAACATTCAAAACAAATTTAATTTCATTTAATATGCACTCAATCAAAGGGAGATATAATGCACCCTACAACCTATCACTTCAATGTTATGAAAAGACCTATCACTCCTCCTATGCAACAAAAAATAATTTTAATATAACAAAGAGTTCACAAAGGTCAAGGAAGACTGCAAGGATGGGTTTGAAGGGTGAAGGAGATGGAGCATTTCTACATTTTGATCTGCAAGAGGGGTCACTCAAGGCCAATAGATATATTATAGAAAGAGAAAGCACTGATAACGGTGAATGATTGACTTAGTATCCTTATCCTTCCCTTAATCAATGTTAGCTTCTTCTTCCTTATTAATAGAACCTCTCAGACCTCTTTCCTCAAACTCGATTGTATTGTTTAATAGTTGTGGCATTCTACCTAATGTATATGGATTTATTCCATACTCTTCCTTGGACTAGAATAGATTTCGAAGGGGGTGAAATTTGTGGAGATGATTTACAACAACCCAATGATGGTGTGTTTATAAATTAATAGAAGTATGGATTTTGGGACAAATCAAATATTGTGGCTCAATTTTGAAGTGATTTTCATTCATTCTAACATGTAGGTTGATTGGGTATCGTGTTAAATTCAATGCTACAGATAAAATAATTTTCTATAAGATCTCGCCTAAATATATATATTTTAAAGCTGCAAAGTGTACTATTGTACATGTTACTAGTTTTTTAATTACCACTCAATCAAGTAGAACTTGTTGATTTTAAATGAAGATGAGGTACATTTCACATTTATCTTCCCTATATTGCATTCATTTGTATTAACAAAAAGAAAGAAAAAATCAAGAGATTTCAAGTTTTGCATTTATACAAGTGCATATTTTATTGAAATGTTTTGCACAAATTTTTCTTAAAGAAATCTTTATTGAATCAAAGGTGCATATTTGTCTCACACAAGCCATGAGACTTAAGTCATTCAATATAAATGAGAGATAATTTATACATTGATAGATGGACACAATGAAAAAATGCACATATAGAGGGAAGAGGCCAGTCATTGCCTGATGACTAGTTACTATCTCCTATCTTGATCTGTCTCTTGCTTTGATTTATCTCACGTCCTTTGTAGCTCCCTGTTTCTAGAGCCTACATGTGAAAAGAAAATTTACAATGATGTTAGAGTAGTGCTCTAAGCAACAACAGTCTCTAATGCTACATGTACATGCATCCACCAGTGTATAAACTACCCTTCACATAAATTTACAAACAACAAGCTGTACATGCCCAAAGAAGAAAATAAATATTCAAGCCCTTTAGGCAGATGCACTTATTTTTCTAACCATTTGCTTCATGTGCAAATATAGGAAAGCAATTTTTTTGTTTTATCAAGTTTCAAAATGTGGTGTAAATGTGGCTCCCACAAGGGTTGAGCCCAATGTGCTATTATTTTGTGTTTTGAAAGGATGAGAATGTTAAGTCTCCTATGAAATTTTGTTGAAATTAAGAATCAATTCATTATTTAAAATAATATAGTCAAATTCATTGACATAAATAACAAATTGATACTTAAATGGAGCTACGGTGCCAATGCAGAACATGAGGAGAGATTCACAGTGGGCTTGCAAAAGCCAATGATAGAGAGTTTTTTTTTAAGTGACTTGAAATGGATAGATGGAAATTTGAATAATGATGACAACTATGGCCATGAAAATGGCTTGTAGAGTTTTATAACTAGCGATAGTTAAGGGGGTGGATGTGAACAATTTTTGAAAAACTTATGGTTATATTATCTTTAGTAGTCTTTATGATTGTGGTTCCTCATACAGTTTAAGAGTTCTGAATCTTCATAAATTCTTTATGACCGATGTTTGTGATAGTAAATCATCATATATGAAAATATCAACTGCATATGTGGAAAGGAAATACATACATAGTCACCAAATTTAGCAATAAGCAATGTTCAAGAAGGATAACATATATATTTTCTTATCTTTCTTTTTTGTTGTGGAAAAAGTTTCTATCCAGGAACAACAAAAATATTCATGATAGTGTCATCATGGTGAAGATGCATAGCATGTCAAGTGAACAAATGTAGAAAAATGATCCTAAAATCCTGAAGGTGTTGAATCATCATGCATAAAGACAATGAATTATTAAGAAAGGTAATGATAGTTAATGTGACAAATTTTCTCTATAATATAGAACGGCAACAAGATCTTTATGCCAAGGTATAAAAAATGTGACTACTAATAGTCCTAAGTGAATAGCTGGAAATGTTGTGATAAAGAACGGTTTAAAAATAGAGAACATGCAAATATCATAAATATGCAATCATATAATTGTGCAAGCATAGTAGGTAGTTATTATATATGAAAAGCATAAACATGGTTTGAACTCCAAAACTTGCAAACCCAAAAACCTTATGTTGAAGAGGCTGAGCTAAAAAATAAATGAGAATGCATCTACAAAAATAAGGTCGCGGCCTATAGTTCTGCCTGATCTTTGTTTTCTACTGAGAAGGTTTTAGAGGTCGAGCACAAAGTTTGAAGAGTTTAATTCTCCTAAAGAACAATAAAATATTGCATGGTGGCCATTAAAAAGCACATGGAGCTACAAATACATAAAATAATGCATCAATACTCGTAGGTTGAAGTGTTGAGCTCCAAGGAAATCTACAAGATATTGCAAAGCCACAATCAAAGTAACAAAGGATGCCCTCAAATGTTTACCTGAGCAAGTTGTTGAATCTTGTAAATATGTTGAAAGTCCTTTGTATATCACAGGGATCTGCCATCGAAATTCCCTTTGGAGGCTTCAAATCCCTCGACCTGTGCATGGACTATGGTAGTGCCCTCTTTTTGCAGAGTGAGGTCTCCAAGAGATGACAAACCTAAAGTGAAATGTGAAATGGAGTTTGGCTACGTTTTGTTATTAGGGTTTCTAAAAATCCCTAATTTGGCCGACTTACTAAAGGGGGTTTTTTATTTCTTTTATTATTAAAATTGAGTGCATTGAGATAATACCCCTTTATGCCTTAGAGAATTTTCATGAGAGCCTTTTAAGATTTAGTGATTTATCTCTTATTTGGCCAAACCTTGCTCTCATTTTTTGCATTAATTTCAAATGTAAAACATTATATTAATTGATAAATTATAAATCACTTATTATAAATGTTATTTTGAATGTGAAAAATGGGTATATGCCTTTGTAAATGCTTTTAGAGGGATATGGTTGAGTCTTCATTTTAGGAGAGGGTATATAGGAAGGTTATTTGCAATTTTCAAACATACGGAGAAGAAATAGAATCCTTTATTTTGATTTTTGAGCAAATGAGAACATTTAGGGGGTGGTTTGATGTGTCATCATATTTGACATGGTCAGGTTTGACCTTTTCATCCATTTGGAACCTTTTTGATGAGGATTTGCATGCTAAATTTTAGGCTTTTGGAGGCTTACGAAAATAGGTTTCTAGAACCTATTTTGGTGGAGCTTGGATACTTAGCAACATTGGTAGCTCATTGTTAGGGTAGTTATAAATTGGCAGATTTCTAAAGATAGTGATTATATAGTCCTTTATCAGACTTCAGCATATTTTGTAACTTATTTAGACATGGAATACAATACATACCTTGGGCATCATTGAATGGAGTACTTTTTCTTCTTGGTACTGCAATATTGTGTATTTTCACATGATTTATTAAGTTATCGTGAGATAGTATTTTGTTTCCCTTAACTCTGTCTCATGGCTTTAGTACCTTTTTGCAGAGAAGTGTGATGTTTGCAGGTTATAATCTGTGTCAAGATTGCAATTTTCTTTTAGTTGTGAGGTCTTCTCCTCCTAAGAGCTCAAGCAATAAGGCCTTTTTATAAAACACTTATGCAAGGAACATAGCAATAGGTTGTGCAAGTTTTCTTTCCAATCATTGTGTACAAGTGTATGAAATCTGAATTTTCCAAGTCTAAGTCATATTCTGGTGTATCACCTTAGGAGGTAGTTATCATTTTACGCAATATTTCTCCCTTTTCCCCTCAAAATTGAGTAAAGTAGGTGATAACCAACTAGGAAGCCAACCTTCTCCAGATGTTCTTTTCTGGATCTTGGTGACCCACAACCCGAAAAAGATCCCATGTTCTCTCTAAAAAGATAAATGTTGGAGCTTAACATGATTTTTCTTCCATCTTAGCTCGGGTGCAAATTCTAGGAGACAATAATTTTGGCACACCCAGTGGGACCGAGAAATTAATTTTTAGTCTCTCCCGTCCTTATTTTACTACTGTCTGGTGTGTACAATGGTAGTTTTAGCCTTTTGGAGACAAGTTTAATCATATACCCGGTGACTTCGAGTGTGGAAATTTTTTGGTTTCAACAGTTCAAGTGTTCACATGTTTCAAGGATTTTTGGAAAGAAATCTAGTTTGAATGGAAAAGAGATGTTAGGTTTTCATGGAAACATGGCTTCTTACTCTCCATCCCATGAAAATCCTGCATATATGTCCTCTTATCAACCATATTATATAGAAAAATCTGTTGTCATTATCCTGAATGACCCTATAGCAACCAAATTCCACCATTTTTATCATGCCTCCCACCCTCCCACTCCTGCTCAATCTCAATGTTGCCCAACATATGTTTAGATTCAACAGCATGAACTCATTTCTACACAAAAGCAACATGGTTGTTTCAATAACCAACTCCCAAATGCTAATAAGGGAGTTAGTGATATTGATAAGTTATTACTTGATTTGCAAAGGTAGTCGGATGATATTAAGAGAGAGAAAGAGTTTTTTATGCAACATGAAGAGCTTGCTTCTTAAGCTTATATTCAACATCAGTAGGATATGGAGGTGCAAGAGTATGAACAAGAGGTTTTTGCTAGACAAGTTGCATGTAAAGAAGGGTAGATGAAAAACTTACTTGCTCAAAATCAGAAGCAAGAGTTTCAATCAACCTTCCATCTTCTCGAACAACCTATTCAGGAGGAGATTCCTAGCTACAAATTTTTAAGTTTTAAGCAAAACTTACTTTTTGAGTTTTCAAGTCAACCTTCTAGTTTTGAAATTCCAAGCTAGAAGGGAACATGTGTTCAACCGTGTTAGATTCCCTTATCAAATATTCAAATGGAACTAAGCTCTAATGTTCAGAAGATAGAGGTGGAGCAACTTATTGATCAAGATAACTTAATCCTCTAGGAAAAGCTTAAGAATGTGAATCTTTTGCATTTAGCCATTAAGTGTCATCAATTGCAGCAACACATAATTAGTTAGGAGGATACCTCTCAGGTTCAGGTTGGACAACAAGAAGACGAAATGGAAGTAGTTGCTGAGAAAGATCTATCTACAACTTGGGATAGGGGGCTACCTCTTTTCTCTCAGCTTGATGAAGAGGAGGTAACTACTGAGTTTAATCAGGTTGAGAAGCTTGCTGTAAGGAACATGGAAAAGAATCAAAAGGCTGAGTTAATCTTCTCATTTGATGAGTTGCCTTACTTAATTGACAAGGATGAAGAATTGGACTAACAAAAGGTTGATGGAGGTAATGTTGATTTATTGATGCATAAACGTGAAGGTGAATTTGAAGTCTTTACTCGCGAGCAAGGAGGTTTAGGTAGCACTGTTAAGGGAGAGCCACATTTCTATGTGCATGAAAATACTCATCAAGTTGAACAAGTCCTTGAACTGGACTTACTATTTCACATAGAGGGTGATTTTGATGTTTTATCAAAGCTAGAAGAGAACTGCATTAGGCCTTAAATTAGTCTTTTTGTTTAAAAAATTAAAGTAGACATTGAAGATGATATGTTTTGGAGTGATTTAGAAGCTTTATGTGCTAATTCTGGGGTTGAACTGTTACTTCTTGATGAAGTTAATCATGAACACCTTGAGCTTACTGAAGACACTT
Organism: Sequoiadendron giganteum; assembly: GCA_007115665.2. Classification (NCBI taxonomy): domain Eukaryota; kingdom Viridiplantae; phylum Streptophyta; class Pinopsida; order Cupressales; family Cupressaceae; genus Sequoiadendron; species Sequoiadendron giganteum. Next base: position 438,769,259 of record CM021100.1, read on the forward strand.
TTTTTTTTCTCACCAAGTCAGTCATAGGGGTTAGACCTTTCTAGCCATCAAGGCCATAAAAAAACAATGAATGAGCAAGGGACCAACACAAAGAGCTCAAGTTTTGTCTTTACAAGGGGTTGTTTGATCAGAGATTTAGCCCAAATGGAGTCTAATAAAGCACCAATGGTTAATCAAGCACTCACATATGGAGCCACAACTGAAAGTTGAATAAAGGATGTACTTGTAGTTCAAAAGGAGGGTGTTCAATTTACTTATCCTCCTTTGAATACAAATAAATATGATCAATTTAAAGAGGTAAGTGAACTTGTTACCCTCTTCCATGAGGTAGTGCATTGCATTTTAAAACATTTTTTAGTGTACCATCTTTATTCAGCTACAATTAAGCTTGAGAGTCATTACGTACTGAGAAGAAAGGGCAATTACTTTAATCTTACAGTGAATGGTTTCGTTTGAGTTAGTGTATTGTTGTTAGAGTATTTTAGGATAGTTGAGTAGTTTTCAATTCTCGAAGTGTTGTTCCAGCATTGTTAATAGTTTCCCTTCTATTAATTCCCTATTTTCAATAAGTCTCCAATGTATCCCTGAGTTATTACTATTGAGTTACCTAGAGGTCAAAAGCCTAGTTTTCCTAGTGACTCCAAGCCCAATGGATTAGATAGGCTACTGGTCAAGCTTTTAGCAAGAAATCACTCTGTAGAGGTTGCCAAAATGTTACCAATGTTTTACTTACAACTTAATTAGGTAGAGCTTGTTGACTTTAAATGAAGATGAGGTACATTTCACACTTATCTTCCCTATATTGTATTCATTTGTATAAATAGAAAGAAATAAAAAATCAAGAGATTTCAATTTTTGAATTAATACACGTGCATACAATATTGAAAAATTTTGCACAAATATTTCTAAAAGTAATCTTTATGGATTCAAAGGTATATATTTATCTCACACATGCCATGATATTTAACTTGTTCAATATAAATGAGAGATAATTTATACATTGATAGATGGACAAAAGGAAAAAATGAACATATAGAGGGAAGAGGCCAGTCATTTCTTGATGACTGGTTAGTATCTCCTGTCTTGCTCTGCCTCTTTCTTTGATTTGTCTCGCATCCTTTGTAGCTCCCTATTTCTAGCCCTTGCATCTGAAAAGAAAATTTGCAATGATGTTAGAGCAGTTCTCTAAGCAACAATAGTCTCTAACGCTACATGTACATGCATCCACCAGTGTATAAATTGTCCTTCACATACATTTACAAACAACAAGTTGTACATGTCCAAAGAAGAAAATAAATAGTCAAGCCCTTTAGGCATATGCACGTATTTTTCTAACCATTTGCTTCATGTGCAGATAAAGGAAAACCATGTTTCTATTTTATCAATTTTCAACACATGGTGTAAATGTGGCTCCCATAAGGGTTGAGCCAAGTGTGCTATTATTTTGTGTTTTGATAGGATGAGAGTGTTAACTCTCCTATGAAATTGTGTTGCAATTAATAATCAATTCATCATTTAAAACAATATAGTCGAATTCATTGGAATAAATAAAAAATCGATACTTAAATGGAGCTATAGTGCCAATGCAGATCATGAGGAGAGATTCAAAATGGGCTTGCAGAAGCTAGTGACAGAGAATTTTTCTTAAAAGTGACTTGAAATGGATAGAGGGAAATCTGAAGGATGATGACAACTATGGCCATGAAAATGGATTGTAGATTTTTATAACTAGTGACAATTAAGGGGGTGGCTGTGAACAATTTTTGAAAAACTTATGGTTATATTATCTTCGGTAGTCTTTATGACTGTGGTTCCTCATACAGTTTTAGAGTTGTGAATCTTCATGAATTCTTTATGACCGATGTTTGTGATAGTAAATCATCATATATCAAAATATCAAACTGCATATGTGGAAAGGAAATATATACATAGTCACCAAAGTTAGCAATAAGCAATGTTCAAGAAGGATAACAAATATATTTGCTTATCTTTCTTGTTTGCAGTTGAAAAAGTTTCTATCCAAGAAGAACAATAATATTCATGATAGTCTCATTGTGGCGAAGATGCATATCATGTCAAGTCAACAAACGTAGAAAAATGATCTTAAAGTCCTGAAGGTGTTGAATCCTCATGCATAAAGACAATGAATTATTAAGCAAGGTAATGAAAGTCAATGTGACAAATTTTCTATATATTTAATATCGAACGACAACAAGATCTTTATGCCAAGTTACAAAAAATGTGATTGTTGACAGTCCTAAGTGAATAGCTGGCAATGTTGTGATAAAGAATGGTTTAAAAACAGAGAACATGCAAATATCATAAATATGCAAGCATATAATTGTGCAAGCATAGTAGGTAGTTATTATATATGAAAAGCATAAACATGGTTTGAACTCCAAAACTTGCAGACCTAGAAACTTTATGCTGAAAAGGTCGATCACAAAAATAAAGGAGAATGCATCTGCAAAAAGAATGTTGTGACATGTAGTTCTGTTAGATCTTTTTTTTCTATGGAGAAGGTTTCAGAGGTCGAGCATAGAGTTTGAAGAGTTTCATTATCCTAAAGAATAATAACATATTGCATGGTGGCCATAGAAAAGTACATGGAGGTACAAATACATAAAATAATGCATCAATAACTGCAGATTGAAGTGATGAGCTCCAAGGAAAGCCAAAAGATAAATTGCAAAGCCGCAATCAAAGTAACAGAGGATGCCCTCAAATTTTTACCTAAGAAAGTTGTCGAATCCTGTAAATATGTTGAAAGTCCTTTGTATCTCATAGGGATCCACCATCAAAATTCCCTTTGGAGGCTTTGAAGCCCTCGAACTATGCATGGAGTATGGCAAAGCCCTCTTTTTGAAGAGTGAGGTCTCTAGGAGATGACAAACCAAAAGTGAAAAGTGAAATGGAGTTTGGCTACGTTTTGTTATTAGGGTTTTTGAAAAGCCCTAATTTTGTCGACTTACTAAAGAGGGGTTTTCATTGCTTTTATTTTAAACATTGAGTGCTTTGAGATAATACCCCTTTATGCCTTAGTGAATTTTCGTGAGAGACTTTTAAGATTTAATCATTTATCTCTTATTTGGCCGAACCTTTCTCTTAGTTTTTGAATTAATTTCAAATGTAAAACATTATATTAAGTGATAAATTATAAATCACTTATTATAATTGTTATTTTGAATGCAAAAATGGGTATATTCCTTTGTAAATTCTTATAGAGGGATATGGTTGAGTCTTCATTTCAGGAGAGGGCATATAGGGAGGTTATTTACAATTTGCAAACATATGGAGAAGAAATAGGAGCCTTTATTTTTCTTTTTGAGCAAATGAGAACTTTTAGGGGGTGGTTTGATGTGTCATCATATTTGACATGGTAATGTTTGACCTTTTCATCCATTTGGAAAATTTTTGATGAGGATTTGCATGCTAAATTTTAGGCTTTTGGAGGCTTACAAAAGTAGGTTTCTAGAACCTATTTTGGCGGAGCTTGGCTACTCAGCCACATTGGAGCTCATTGTTAGGGTAGTTCTAAATTGGCAGATTTCTAAAGATAGTGATTCTATAGTCTTTTATAAGACTTCAACATATTTTGTAGTTCATTTAGACATTGAATACAATACATACCTTGGGCATCATTGAAAGGAGTATTTTGCCTTCTTGCTATTACAATATTGTGTATTTTCATATGATTGATTAAGTTATTGTTAGATAGTATTTCATTTCCCTTAACTCTGTCTCATGGCTTTAGTACCTTTTTGTAGAGAAGTGTGATGTTTGTAGGTTATAATCTGTGTCAAGATTGCAAGTTTCTTTTATCTATGAGGTCTCCTCCTCCTAAGAGCTCAAGAAATAAGGCCTTTTTATAAACTACTTATGCAAGGCACATAGAAACAGGTTGTGCAAGTTGTCTTTCTAGTCATTGTGTACAAGTGTATGAAATTTGAGTTTTCCAAGTCTAAGTCATATTTTGGTGTATCACCTTAGGAGGTAGTTATCATTTTATGCAATATTTCTCCCTTTTCCCCTCAAAATTCAGTAAAGTAGGTGATAACCAACTAGGAATCCGACCTTCTCCAGAGGTTACTTTCTAGATCTTGGTGACCCACAACCCGGAAAAGATCCCATGTTCTCTCCAAAAAGATAAATGTTGCAGCTTAACATGATTTGTCCTGCATCTTAGCTCAGGTGCAAATTCTAGGAGACAACCGTACCCAACCTCTACAAGTATTATCACATAGTTTTTTAATATAATTATCTCCTTTTTAGAGATACCAACATGCCTAGTAGCCAACAATAATGCTTTTATCAATCCAATCCAATATTTTTTTTTCTTCATTGAAAGGAACTCTAATTCAACAAATATAGCTAGGAAAATGGGTTGAAATCAAAAGATAACCCCTTTTTTTTTTTGGTATACAACCATGGTATTATCATTAGATATATGATTAATACATTTCTTTTTTACACTCTTATAGAATACTTACTCTCTTCTTTGCAACATGATACAAATGCAATATATAAGGTTTCAGTATCGTAGCCATTGAGTAAGAAGCTACTCTCTTTTGTTTTATTTAACTTTTATTTTTTTGATTCTTCATTTCAATGAAATGCTAAAATTTCATTATTACAACAATACTTTGAAATTAAATACACAACATGACACATTTTCAGACTTTCTCCTATCCATATTTTCTTCTAAAATAAAATAGTAATCTTTAGCATTACAACTTTGTTTAAAATATAGTGAATATACACAAATAACTAATGCTTTCTCTCTACCCTACCATAAAGGCATCATGGTGCCTCGTGGGCTGTAGCCATATCCCAAACAAGAAATCTATTAAACCCAAGATGATGAATGGAGTCTTCTCAAATTTTACAAAGAGGATAAAAATAACATAAAATCAAGTTACATGTACATAGGCTCTCCATGCACCATATTCAAGAAAGATCCACACAACATATTACCATCTTACAACAAATTAGATAAAAAATAATTAAAGAAGGGAACTTATTTTTTTTCTTAGATGAGGGAATATAGCTCTTCTACCATATTTTCCTCCCCAACCAAAACTATCTTGAGCACCATCACCTAAGAGGGAGGAATCCATATTCTCTCCAATCTCCACCAGAATTCTCCAAAGGGAGAAGTGGGTAATACCTCACTCATTCTTCCTCTCCAAAAATATATGGGATTTTCAACTTGCAACCTTTGGATAGGGAGTTGGGGAGTATACCTACCTCAATCAATGAAATTATTTTCCTTATTGAATAATAAACATGCACTTGGACAACCCCTCCCTCTTTCCATCCCATCCTCTCTTCAAAACTCGTCACTCTCCATAATGAGGACTTTTTAGTGGTCAAATCATGTCCTAGGGGTACTATTGCATGCCTAGTTGACCCCTACCACTATGGTATATACCCTAGAGGGTTCATTTTTCCATCTCAACCAAGGAAATTGACCAATATCCTTCTTTAAAGACCCATTTAAGGACCTATCCGAATTTCAACCTGGATAATGGTTGCTAAATCTTATCCCCCAACTTACAACTCACTTGACACACACATAAATACTCTCAACCCAAGATATGAATCACCCCTTTTTATCAACCCTTACCACCTTACTCTATCAACTTGTTAACTTTATTTATTTCTAAGCCTTGAAAGGGGATCAAATTCATCATCATAAGAAAATCTCTTTTCATCTACTGAATGGTCTTCCCTTCTCTTACTAACTATTCCTTTCCTACACATTACTAATGAAACCATAAGAAACCATCATATATCACATTAATTTGATAAATGAAATGAGATTTAATTTTCCAACCATTTCATTCACAATTTCAAGTCACATTCATAATTTATTATTCCTAAATTCACGCTACCATAAATAAAATCTTATAATGAAAGAATATTATGATACAATCACACTATTTTTCATCCATAATACATCTTACCATGTATTTAGGAACACATAAAATAGATTAAATCTTTACCAATCACATGCAAGGTAGGGCCTTACACATCACATACATTGTGTTTGTTAAGACTCTATGAAACCATCCTTTTATATAATCAAGATATACAGATGAAAGGCTTTTTCACTCATTTTGTGTTTTAAGGGGATGGATGATTCTATTTTTAAAGTTTTCATTGAGCTATTGAAATATTTTTTGTTCTAGTATTGTTACTTTTATGTAATGTTTTTCAAGGAGAGAGATGTACAGTTTGCGTGTCTCTGTGAAAGGATTTTGGTATCCAAAAAATATATACAACTATTGTACATGTCTCATGGGATTTTAATAGAATTTTTTTTTCTTATTAGTTGATTTTATCACACAAAAATTGATTTATTCATTGCTCATCTTTTGGTTATGGAGTATGTTATACCAGTCTCATTTGAAACAAATTAATTAGCTTGGGTAATATGCATTTTGCAGAATACTTAAGATTTTAAAATGAAGAGTATTTAAAATAAAGCTTGTATATAATTTTGTCTTAATATTTTATTTTTAATCAAATTCAATGATCTTGGTAGCTCATATAGCATTTAAAATGATGTTTTTAAAATCAACTATATATCTTTGTGTCTCAACATTTTATTTTCAATCACATCCAATGATCCATCATCATCAAAAAGATAATAAACATTTAATAGATTAGTTAAATTTGTCTCGTTTATGTTTAGCATTATGCATGTATCTATCCAACGTTGACCCATGAGACACTTTGGCTTGTATTATAAGCAACACATCAATAGTGCAAAGTTTTTTATTTAGATTGTATTTATAATGTAATGTATCACTTTTTTTTTATTTAGGGAGTGATAGGAAGGACGTAGGAGGGAGGCAATCACATGGATTTGGATTTGTGAAGTAGTTGTAGAGGTTTTATTCATAACTTATACAAATTTTGGACTTTGAAAATGGTCTCTATCTTGATTTTCTGCTAGAAATCATATTTAAAATAAATTGATACGCTTTCTGTTTGTTTGATTTTTTTGACAGATTGAAAATAAATTTAATATAATATCTTATTTTATTTCAATCTCTATGGGTTTTATTTAATCAACTTAGTTTATGTCGTTCTACTCATTTTCAATATTTGCTTTGTAGAAATTGTTGTCTTTCTTCCATAGTCAACATTTTCTTCAATCTTGTGACAAAGAGGTTATAAGGTGCTTTAAGGTGAGTTAATTTATCCTTCACATATTATTATGTTTCTTCAAGATATCTATAAATTTGTCAATTTTTGGTTTTCAAATTGTTTAATTTTTTATATGTTCATGGTTGTATTAATACAAAAGTTGTATGATTTTAATATACTTGAATATTTTCTTAATAAACTTTAAAAAATTTAAAGTTACTTTATTGATGAAGATAATATAATATTATATTTTATATTTTGAAAAAAATGAAAGTATATTTTTTGAAAGAATATAATATTATATTATATTATAATATATTAAGAAAAATGAGAAAAATATACTTTCATTTAGCTCAAAATATAAAATATAATATTATATTATGTTCATCATTAAAGTAGCTTAAATTTTTTAAAGTTTATTAAAAAAAATCAAGTATATTAAAATAATATTATATTCTTTGATGATTATCTTTTCTACATTTAAGTTATTTAAAATTGGACAAATAATAGTTATTTTTTTTAATCCAAAATAGTAATGATACATTTCAAATGTGAGTAATTTTTAAAATAATTTTAGTTATGATACATTGCAAATTGAGAAGTAATTTTATTTTTTCTACATTTCAATTATTCAAAATTGAACAAATAATAGTTTTTTATTTATCTAAAATTTGGTTATTTTCATTATTTCAAACTTTCTAAATTTAGTATTCAATTTTTGGTTATTTTATAGTAAAATGAAACACATTATATTTATACCGCTATTTAATGAGTTCTTCCACAATTAGGGAAGACTTTTCGGCAGTTTAAAAATTAAGATAAATATTACCCTTAAATGGTCACTGTAGTTAACGTCCATCTTAATTGTAGTTCATACCCTACAAACTAAGTCAAACTATGATGATCTCCATTTAGAGTTTTCCTCTCCTTTTTTCATTGGTGAAAAATTATATTTGTGAGATTATATATATCAATTTGAGTTGCAACACTAACATCAAAGTAAAAAAATGAACCAGTCTTACCAAAACAAAACTATTGCTAAAAATTTGATTTTTTTTTTTAATTTAATAATATTGTATTTTTTAAATTATTAAATATTAGAAAAAAAAAATTCAAAAACATAAACAAATATATTTAATCAAAAAAAAAATAATAACAAAAAATCTAATACCAAATTTATCTTTAAACCTAAATCTAACCCTATTCCCAATAATAAAATTATTCTATGTCTAATCTTAACCATAATCATAATTGTGATGATAATCCCAATCCAAATTCTAATTCTATCTCTATGCTCAAGTAATGCTCATTATTATTTATTTTATAATGTAACACATTCCATATTTATTATAATGTAATTATTTTATGCTTAAGTAATTCTCATTCTTATCTATTCTATAAAAAGAAAAATAAATTTGCATTTAATGTCTATAAAGAATAAAAAATTGACTTCTCAATAGAATATTAAACATTATAATATAGTATTAGGGCATCCTTTAGTAATATTATTAAAAATTCTAAGAGATTAGTATGAGTTTATAATTTTGAAAATTAAATAATATTATTAGAATGTTACAGTCAAGAATAATATGATTTTACAACATTTTTAAATTAAATAATATGGATAGAATTATTGAATGAAAATTAAATTTATTTTTTAATACATGAAATGAAACTCTAATGAGAGATTTTACAAGTGTTATTTAAATGTTGTTGTAATTTGTGTTGATTAATATATCATGTATATATATAAAAGCATAATCATTTGTCCTATACCTCTATTTTCAAAAACAATACTCCCCATAATTTTTGAATAAAATTTAAAAAAATGATTAAAATAGATTTATTTTATAGATATGGCCTGTTCAAGATTGAATATTGAATCAAATGAGAAAAGGAGGAAATATCAAAGAGAATTTTGAAGAAGGTAACAAGAGTAGATGACAGATGTTGAAACAGAAGAACAAAGAAGAAGACGATGAATCTGATAGATGAAGATACACTAGAACAAGGGTAGAAGCAATAGGACAAGAATTAGAATTCCAGACTAGAGATGAAACAAATATGATTACAAACAGTTGTCAATTAAAATCTGAAACTCTCTTTCACTCTGAAAGAGAAGAAAGACAAAAAATTCATCCTCGATCAACTACAAGGCTCAACCATGCATCTGGTGGAAACATTCAACTTGATCTTGAAGATGGAATTTTAAGGTCAGTAGATCGTGTATTAGAAACACCTCAATATAGAAGTCAAGTTGAAATGAATGTGGATGTTGAAGGAAATGTACAAAATATACCAAACCCAAATAGAAAGCTTCATGTTGATTTCCAAAGTTTCCAAATGAATTTTAGACATCAATTAGATAGATTTTGAATGCTAAACATTTGTTATGTTTTTCAAGAATTCTGCCTAGGAATTAAAGTATCTTGACCCATTTAAAGTCCTACATGCTACTTTAGTTGGAGTTTGAAGCAATTTCATCCTCTCACTAAAGTGGTGGCTAAATGTGTTTCCAAAAAGTGGTCTTTGGCACTTTTCCTCTCATTTTGGCCTTTTCCCTTGGATTTTGGCCTTGTTTTCCCTTGACTTAGTCTTGGAAGCTTGCAATTCAATAATAATATAACAGTGTTTTGCGTATGTGCAGGATCATGATGGGCCAAAAAGTGGCGATATGTAAGCCATATGATGGTCTCTATGGCTAAGAAATTTTTTTTTACCCAAAATTGATGAAATGAAAAGGGTTTTTAGTGGAGATTCTCAGCTTTCCACCAATATAAATTATGCTTTACTTTGAATTTAATAAATAATTATTATTCATTTTCTATTAGAATTACAAATAAAGTCTTGATTGATAGGTTGATTGAAAAACATCTATAACTTTCAAATGGTATCACATTTTTTAAATCCGAAACATGTGTCACATTCTATGCTTTGCATAATATAGGATTAAAAAACAAAAAAAATAATTTCATCAATTTTTGACCAAGTTAAGGTGGTTAGACAGACGAACTTTTATATTTTTAAAAAGTTGTAATAAAAAATCATAATTAACTATTTTCTTGGAAAAACATTATAAAAAAATATGCATCACATCGGGACATGAGTACTCTACTTATATCTAAAGGCTTATAAAAAAATATTTTCATTTTATTGTGTTTAGGGTGGTTAGAGAGACACCTACTTCTTATTTTTACCCTGAAATTTAAATACTACTACATTGAAATTTTAAATTTTCACCAAATAGATTTTTCTTTTTTAAATAAAGGTCTAGTAGTTTAGAAACTACATTCAATTTTCTACATATTCTATTTTTACATTTTTTTGAAATAATATAGATAACTTATTCAAATTTTTACGTCAAGTTGTCTAACTCTGATTTTTTGTCTTTTTATTGCCACTTAAGGGCTTGTTTTTTCCATGATAATCCTGCACATACCCTTTTACTAAGGTGTTGAGAAGTGTTGTAACACATCTTCCCACTTTTCTAAGACCTTTTCAACACAATTCACCTAAATAAAACCCTTTTACCCCTTCCCAAGCCTTGTGTCAAGGTGTTGTAAAGTGTTGTAAGACATTTTTAGTCCATTTCTTGTCATTAGTTTTCTCTCCTCATGGCCATGTCTTTCAAAAATTTATGGACATCCCTCAAATCCTTAATGGATATGTCAAGTTGCACCTTTTCCACTAATCCTAATGACCTTGAATCCACTCTTGCTTAGCCAATTCCTAATGAATGTCCTCCTACCAAAGTAGACAACATTGGAGATGATAATGCTAGCATGTATCAGATCCTTAACAACTTCCTTGAAAATCTTGAATCAAATTCTTCATTTCACCCCTCTCTGAACCAACCGGTGATGCCTAACATATCATCCCTTGAGACATTTTCTTACCTCCATTCAAAAATACATAGTGGATCTAAGTTACCTACTAATAGTGAGCCTAGTTCCTCTCACCTTGTCCCTGCTCAACCCTTTTACCATAACAAGGTGCTGATATAAAAACTAACACAAAATACACACGTTTTATGACCAGTTGTCACCTAATGAACATACAACGAGTATTGGCTAATAAGATCCTCCTCCTCACTCTCGGTCTCCTAGAGAAGCTCTAAGGCTTCGTGATGATGGCACTGTGATCTTTGATTCCCCTCCCTATTTGAATGTTCTCCTCCCTTGAGAGAATCCACCATCTCTAAATAAAAAAATAATCAACCTTAAGATCATTTTTGGCCCTCCTTCTCTATCCTCCTCTTTCAAATTTGAGGAATCTAGCCCCTACAAGAGGCCCTACAAATTAAAAAAGCTTAAGTTTCCTCTCCATCCACCACCTGAATATGAGAGACAATTATGCATTCTCTTAGACAAATGACTCATCACCTTACCTCATCGTAATAGGTTGGTAATATTTCCTAAAGATTCTAATGTCCCACATTGTGCTTATCACCATGTTTTTGGCCATAGAAGTGATGAATGTCACCATCTGTGAGAGACACTGAGTAAGTATCACTTTGTTGGTACGAAGTAATACCCTATTGACCCCTAACCTACTTTCAGGCACCTTTTTCATGTGATAGTTGTACAACATACCCTTCTCACTATTTGGTGATCCCACAATAATGGGTTACACTTTTTGGCCAAACTTGACATTGAAATCAACATTTTTCACTAGATCTTCACTTTTGTATGCTTATAGAAGCTAAACCATTAAGAATTTGAAGATGAAGAAAACTAGTGATTTGTGATATTTTGTGTTGAGAATCTAATTATTTTTTTTTTTTAAATTAAAAAATAAATTGTGAATTATTTTATGTAGTTTTTATTAACTTATTTTTTTTACTAAACATCATTTTCAAAAACTGATGCTTACTTTCAACTGCATAAATTTTTTTTTATAGAAAGCATACAGCTCTAATTTTTTAAATACAGTGTTTTCACACCATTATTTAGTAGATGGATATTTTTTCATAAATTTTTCTTGCATATGTATTTTTTAATTAATTTTCTAATTTAGAGTAACTATAATTTGGATATATTATACTTTCAGTTGCATAATTTTTTTTGTATTCATTTGAATTAACTAATTATTTTTTTGTTGGAATAAGGACATCAATAGATAGTGTACATGCATTTTAAAGAGAATTATTTCTCTCTTTTCCTATTTTTCTGTATGTGTGAAATAAATACCTCAATGTTCATTGAAAAACCTACATTCACAAGAAATAAAAAAATAAATATAATAATAAAATTAAATATATTTAAAATTATACTTTTTGGGAAACTTATAATAAGGAATACATGTTTACAAAAAGTGTGATTTTAAATAAATTAATTTGATCCCCTAAAAGGTAAATCAAAATTGGCTTTTTATCAGCATTTTGATAGGTGTAGAGGAGACTCCATTATAGGTATGGTTTAAAACTAGCGGTTTTCTATCCAAGGGGGTTTGATATAAGTGGGTTTGATCAAACCCTTTTCAATTAAAACCCTTAAAATGGAACCTTTTTAGGGCTTAAATCATTATATTTTCTAAAAATATGTGATTTCATCAAAAATCAGGATGTCCCAAAAAGTGTAACCCATTATTGTCGCAGCACCCTATTACATGCTCTTTCCAATCACCTATCTTGGCTCACTCTAGCCTTGCACATAGTGGGTGCAAGAGGTTGCTAGTATTGTCCTAGTAATGCACTTTCCTTTGTCCCTTAGCTTTGTTCTCCCCCTCCCACTCAAACCCACCAAGATTAGGAGCTAGATACCTTTCTTAATAGTTGACTTGTGCTTGCTTTACTAGTCATGTGCTTTTTTGCATCATGTGTTCCCTGTATTGACATGTTTATATTTTTCTCCCTCTTTGTGACCTTCTTTTATATCTCTCTCTATTCTTATATATGTCATGCATTTCTTTTCGCTTTTCACTTTTTTATTTTTTCCTTTCATTTGGGGATGATGCAAGGCATTGCGACCACAATTTATCCTTCGTGTTGACCCAAATGGAATCCATTCATTTTTTATTTGTTTTCCTTTCATTTAAGGATGATGTGAGGCATTGAGACAAAAATGTCTCCTTCATGTTGACTAAAAAACAAAGGCTCTTTCTTGTTTTCCTTTTTTTTGCTTTTTTTGTCCTTTTGGGGATGATGAAAAATGTTGAGACATCCTATGGCTCCTCTATGTTGACCAAAAATTGACCCTTTCCTTTTCATTTTCTTTAACTCTCTTTGTGTCTTCTTCCAGTTCTATGTATTTGGGGGAATGATGATAGTTTCATTTTCTCTAAACAAACATTGCAGCAACAAAAAAAACTGACCCCAAATTCATAGATCCCTTATGTGTTTGTGGTTTTTCATTTTGGGGGAAACCCCTTTTATTTTTAGTTTATCCTCTTCCTTTGCATGATGCAACCTTTATTGGACACCTAGTACTTGACATAGGGCTTTCCAAGTAGGCTCTCATGTCTTTCTTTCTTTTTTTGCATTTTTCCTTTGCCTACTTTACAGTAATTACTCACAAAACGGTGTGTAGCAATCCCTTTAAAGTGGGGGCATACATTGGCATCATTTTTCTTTGCATTTAAATTTTATTTTCTTTGTCTGCAATTCCTAGTGTAGCCTTGTCACTTCACATGATGTATTTCTCACTTTGTGGATGATATTAGATGTAATATTCCTAACAAGTGCGACTTATCTTAGCATATTGCTTTCCTCTTAGTGGTCTAATGTGATACATTGCATCTCCAAAGTTGTTAATATTTTTTCCTTAGAAATTTCCTCTCTTGGAGACACTAGACATAATGTTCCCTAAGTTAAAGACCTCATATGAACTAAACAAGACTCCTTAGAACACTTTTTTTACATTTTTCATTTTTGTGTTGTACATACATGGCCACCTTTCATAACATGTAGCTTGCATGTCTATGGTGTCATCTTTCACTTATTCATGAGTTCTAAGAATTCAAGGATTTTCTTGTCTCATGAACCACACCCTTGTCTTTTGTGGAACCTTATCAAAGTTTTAAGGAAGTATAAATTTGGTATGGTTGAGGGGGAAGCCCAACTAGTGGCAAGACTTTCCCCATAGCCACCTTTTTGTGTGTGAGTGCATACCAACAGTCATAATTTTAAGAAACCTCCCTCAAAAAAAAATAAAAAATCTTGGCGAATCTTTTATTTTTTCAGGAAAAAAATCAATTTCTATTGGTGAAAATTTCCTTTCTTTCAAAAAAAATATTAGTTTTATTGGTGATTTTTTCACATCACTAAAATTTTGTGGAAAATTTTGGTGAATCTTGAAAAATAATAGGAAAATGCATTAATTATGATGGCAAATCAATCCAATCTAAAAATAATTCTCATGGAAAAGTAGGAGCCCGAGGGTGGAAATTATCGATGAGTTGAAGGAGTAGACTATAATATTTACTTTCTACCATTGTTTTATAATCTAATATAATGACCCTCATTATATTCTACAAGGTAAAATGTAAACATGATCTATAATTCTCATGGGGGCTCAAAACTGCTTTTAGATCATTGGTTTAATAACCCTTGTTGTAAACTATAAGGTGAAATTTACTCACAATCTATAATGCTTGTGATACCCAAAATTGTGGGCCCTATGAGAATTACAAATCATGTGTACATTTTACCTCATGGAATACAACAAGGGATATTAAATTAAATTTAACTCAATGGTGGAAACTAAAGATTAGAAATATGGTCCTAAAGCAACTAATAGTTATGATATACTATTGGCGAATTAATATATATTTCTCCAATAATTTATAAAATTAAGGCGAATATGATCTAATCATGTATCGAATATTGTGGCAAAGTTTTGAGTTAATTTTTTTAATAAAATAAATTATTTGGCGATTTAAATAAGACTATAATAGAATTTTGTAAAAATGTGGCAATTCAAGTCACATTATAGCTCAAATTACTAGCCAATTTTGGATTCTCAAATTTCAACTATTAGCCAATTGGTGAATATTAGCCACTAAACAAATCACTGCATACCAACCATGTGTATGTATCTCACCACCTCTTTTGGTGTTCTCACCCGTTGGACAACTAAAAGTATCATTGGCCAAGAGTGAGTACTCCTTTTTTTCCTTTGGACAAACAACCTAGATTTGATCCACAACTAGCTGGACAAATGATCAAAGCTCGATCTAACTTTTCTCTCTCTTCACTCTTTCACATCATTCCTTGTGTGATCTTTTGTGCTTATCTTTAGTTCATCATGGGATATTGATCATGGGGGCTTGATCATCCCTCTTGATCATAGTCATCCCACCTTACTAGCATGAAAACATTGGATCTTTCTTGACACAAATGATTCAACTACTTTAGTGTGAGTTGAAGCAATTTCATCCTCTCACTAAAGTGGGGGCTAAATATGTCACCAAAAAGTGTATTCTTTGGCACTTTTCACTCATTTTGGCCTTTTCCCTTGGATTTTGGCCTTGTTTTCCCTTGAATCAGTCTTGAAAGCTTACAATTCAATAATAATCTAATAGTGTTTTACTAAGGTGTTGATAAGTGTTATAACACATCTTCCCACTTTTCTAAGTCCCTTTCAACACAATTCACATAAATAACACCCTTTTACCCCTTCCCAAGCCTTGTGTCAAGGTGTTGTAAACTATTGTAAGACATTTTTCACACTTTCCTAAGCTCATCATCAACCAATTAACCATTTTATTATGTTAATTTGTCCCCTTAATGTACTTTTAGTCCCAACTTAAGTGTTTTTCGGGAGGAAAACATAATAAACATCATTAATCATCATTTAATTCTTGACCACCATTTGAAATTGTCCTAATGGACTAGGTCACCAGCTTGGGCGACCTAGTCCCTTTTGGAAAAAAAATCAAATTTGAGACAAAAACCTCAAAAGAATTTCCCCCAAAACCCTAATGTCCACCTATCATGTTGCATTTTCAAGAAAATTAGGGTTTAGCATGTATAAGTAAGGGTTTTCGTCCTCATTTGGATCTCTCCCAAGATCACTTCTTACATCTCTTCACAATTACTCTTGCACTCAAGCTTCCCAAGCAAGCAATCAAGCACAAGGGCATCACAAGTAACCTCCGTTAGATTTTTTCTTACATGTTTTAGACCTCAACAATAAAATATTTGGTGAGAATTTACATTGTTTATCATTCAAGCATCTCCTCTTTGAATTGTTTCTCATTTGGGTTTAGTTACCATCAAAGGGGTTTGACTTAGGAAAACTCCTATTCCCTAACCCCAACATTCTCTTGGTCTTTGTATGTGTTTTGTAGGGTTATACTCAGATTTAGTAATGTATAAAGTGTTGAAGAAAGAAAAAACATTCCTTTCAAGTCACATCAAGGAATCAAACCATAGAAGAAACAAAAGGACAAGTTACATATCATTTTTGGGATTTCATACATGGATTGTTGTAGAAAAGGACAGTATCAATTGGAACCCACATAATTAGACCTTGAACCTTCATAAATCATTAGGAGGACTAGGTCATCACTATTGGTGACCTTGTCCTTGTGCTAAGCCTGAAAAAGGTTTTTTACATTTTTGGGTACCCTTTTCCCCGAAACCCACTCCGGAAGAATTTCCTGACAAGAGGACTAGGTCACTGAACTTGGCGTAAGTGTCCCTCTACTAGTTTCAAACAATTTTCAGAATATTCCGGGACCTCTCATCTACAAGTTTCCATTTCTAGGTGTACATGTTTTGAAATTTCCAATTTCCTTTATGTTTGCATACATTTAGTTAATTTTAGTTTAGGTGCATTTAGTTTATACTTTCTTTGTTTACATTTCATAGATTATATTAGCATAATTTCATTTTAGTTTTCAGCCACATCCCACACACACAAATCACAACCTAATCCAATCATTCCTTTGAATGAAACCCCAAAAAACCCTATAACCACCAAGAAAAAAGAGATGCATTCCTACACCAAGAGCTCCTAGGGTGAGAAACCCTAGGGGCCTAGTAAAGGGAATCCTCTTTCCCTAGTCAGTGTTATAGTATTGTTGGTTCAGATATGTTTGGTAGAAGAGATGTTGATAGAAAAATAGACTAGTGTAATTAATACCAAGGTGAAGTGTACACAAATTAAACATTTAATTTTATAAGCAACATGAGAGATTATAGGTGTCTCATACATGATGAGATACCATAGTGTGTCAACTATACAAACCTCAGTGATAAAAAAAGAAAGGCACTTAACATAATTATGGCACACTACCATAATAATTAGAATTCATCGACATTGTTGACTATAATTCAAGGAACAATGAAAACATGAAAGCCATATATAATTGGTGAGCTATTAGTCAATCTCTTGAATTTTTTGTGATTTTAGGTTGTTCTCCCCTTCTATTACTTGCACCAACTAGATTTGTAGCATTCAACATAGGAGCATCCACAGTTCATTGTAAACTAAGAATACCAATAAGATATTTTTCTCAACTAGAAGGAGGAAGATTAACAAGTTTTCAAGAAGAAATAACACACACTAAATACATTTTGATTGATGAAATGAGCTTCATTTGTCAAAACATGCTAGAGAACATAGATTCTCAACTTTTACAAGCATTCCCACAAAATGCAAACATTAATTTTGCAAGTTTAAAAATGATAATGATTAATAGAAACATATTTTTTATTTTCTAATACAAGTAATATAAATATATAATTTTTTTATAGATATATATTTCAATAGTATTGATAATAATTTTCATCAATTATCTTTCAGGTATATCTATGATTTTGGTTGGAGACTTGGGTCAGTTGCCTCCAGTTAATGATAGGCTAACATGTGGAAGAAATCAAAGAGCTAAGCTACTATGGGAAGAATTCAAAATGATGGTTACTCTAAATAAAATATTTATACAAGATGGACAAAACATCCATCAACAAATATTTCATCAATTATTGACAAACCTTAGAGATGCAGACCCAATAATTGATGTTTGAAAATTTCTTATGACAAGAAATAGTACTAGCATAGATGTAGAAAGCAATGAGGAGTTTGACAATGTTTCTCATTTGTTCTCCATAAGTGATAATTTCCATAATGTAATACCCCTCCGTTTTGCTTCTTGTTTGTTTTGCTTTATTCTATGTTTGGGATGCAGCTACTATGATATTGGACACACCTTGTTGTTTATGTTTTGATCACTACTATTGAGCGACAATGATTATTGTGTGATGTGGTTATCTGATTATTGTTTTTACATGCATTATGGATTAATGATGTTAGTAGAGATAGCATGTGATATTATTATTATGTGATTATTGATTATAATGTAATGTCAGTCTTTGATGAGTGGATTGGTGAAGAGGACGGTTTCGCATCACTCGCTTGCGAGCGCCCTGCGAGTTCGTGATTTCTTCTTCACGGTGTGTATTATATGATGGATATATTGTATTATGTTGTTTATTTGGTTTCAAGTTGCAGGTACATGACATCGACTCCACCTGGTCTCACAGGTTTGAGCGTGTCGATCCAACGGTTAAGCTAAAAGGAAGATAGTAGCTAGGTAACATGTGTCAGGTCTACACCCTAGCCTTAGGGTGTTGATAGTCCTGTTTTGTGAGTCATATTTTCTTGATTTAATGTTATATGATTTTATTAGATGTATTATTATTATTAGATTAATGTTTAGAATAATTGCATTGGAAAGAGTAGTGATTATTTTAATATTAAATTAAAATTATGCTTTGATGTTTGTTTAAAAGTTTATAATGAAATTTAATTTAATTAAATTTTAATTTAATTAATTAATTAAAGTTTAATCTCAAAAGGGTTAAATTTAGTTATTAAATAATTAAAATTGATTAATTAAGTTTATTGGATTAAATTAAATTAAATCATGAGAAATTGAAAGGAAATTGAATTTGTATTTTAAATTCAATTTGGGTTTTCAAGAATTAGAAAAGGAAAAAAATATCTAATTCTCTACTTTGCATGCAAAAGGGAATTAGGGTTGCATGGCGGGGCATTACACATGGTATCAGAGCCAAGGTTTAAACACTGGGTGCTTTGGGATTATGATGTACCCATTAAGCTTAGTTGCATAGGATTTTTTTTTTTTTTTAAGAGTACCTTGTCTAATACCCTTTTGTGTCTGTGTAGGAGTATGCCTCCTAGAGGCGGATGAGGGAGAGGACATGGATGTGGCCAGGTAGGTAGTCGAGGGGAGAGTCAACATGACTCACCACCTCATGTACCACATATACCAGAGCAGGAGGAGCATCAGGATTTGTGGAATGATCCAGGAGGTGGTGGTGGACAGTTAGATCCTCTTAGGGTCGAAGCTACACATAGAGCCTTTAAGGAGGCTACAGCATTATTGGGTCCGCAACAAGAAGTACCTATGGTTAACCCTGTGGTTGGGATAGTTACAACTCAGTCTGATATGTTAGTAGTGAACTATATGAGGGACTTGATTCGATCACAACCACCTCGATTTGATGGAGTAGGTACCGGTCTAGATGCTGAAACTTGGTTGATAGGTCTTGACTGATGTTTTTCCATGCACCCGTTTGATAGTAACACCAAAGTGTGGTGTGCAGTTATTCATCTCCATGGATTTGCAGCCACTTGGTGGAAGCTAGAGGAGCAGAAGCTCAATATAGACATGAGTACAGTGTCTTGGGAGATCTTTCTTGAGTGATTCAGAGCCCGCTTTCTCTCCGATCATTGGCGTCAACATAGAGGCGATGAGTTCCATGCCATACGAACATAAAACACTTCTTAATAAGACATTATATCAATGATTAAACAAATTGAATCAATTCAAAACAATAATCAATTGAAAGCATCCTATTGCTCTCTATCTCCAAAGATTTATTAAATCTAAATTGCTCTCAGATTGTGTAAGCAAATAAGATTGTTAAAATGACTATCTGAAGAACGAGATGATGATAATGTAATGCTAAATGATAAATCAATTAAACTAGCATGACATAGACATGAAACAGATAATTGCAGCTACAGGAGGCAGCCATGGTTTAAAACTGGATTGCTTGATGCTTGATGTCTAGATTCCTGCAGAGTAAGAGTGCAAAAGCTTGATTATCTAGATCCTTTTCTTGGTTGAATGAGGTTGTATTTATAGATTTCCTGGCTATAGAAATGCATAGGGAAAGCTTTGAAAGGCTTGGATTCAATTTGGAGAATTGAATGGTGAGAGATGGAGGAGATTGAGAGAAAAAGGGAGGTTGTCTCTACCCATGAAAACACCAGGCAAGAGAAGAGGAAAGATTGATGGAAGCGGATTGAGAGATCAAATTCCAAATTTGTCTCCAATTTGTCTCCAAAACTTCCTGTGAAGTTTCAATCAATTAATTTGACATATTTTTGACATAAATTAGACATGGTTTAGACATAGGATATCTAATTCATTTTTGAGAGAATATAGATGGAATATTCCTTGTGCAACAATTCAAATATTTGGATTTATTTAAATTAACAAAGGAGAGATAAATAATTTAATAAAATGAACTATAGGATGGTTGTTTATTAAATTAAAATAGATTGAAATAAGGAAATGATAATTAAATCAAACAAAGTATTTATTTTTGTTTATTTAATTAAGACGAGATTAGATGTGAACTATATTAAATAAATATTTCTATTTATTTAAATAGTAGAGGAATTTAGGATAATTAATCAAATAATTCATATTTAATTAATTGGAATGCTCCAAACCATTTTTAGGTGTATACATTTTGCCCCTCTTTGAAGTGATGTGTTTACATGTTGCTTCAAAGAAAATTTTGCTACTACTGCCAGGATTGATGATAAAAAAAAAAAAATTATGTGTGCCCCAGACATGATTTTCAGATGATGATGATAATATCAGATGATAATACCCCAGACATGATTTTTGGATGATTTGATGATAATATGCCCCTTCAGGAGATAAATTAATAATCTGATGTTTTTTAGAATTTTTAGAATTTTTATGATTTTTTGATGATTTGATGTGTTTCGATGATGCAATAATTTATCTCCCGACAAAATGATGAAGAAATGAGTCCTCTGATGAGTTTTCATTAATTTCATGGATAAAATTAATCAAAATGTTATAAAAAAATCCCCCAAAAATACCTTTTAAAAATTATAAATAGTGCTAAAAGGTCATTTTCAATTCATTATTTGCTTTTTGAGTTCAAAATTCTTAGTGATAAAGACTTTTCTACCAGATAGAGTGAGATGACTATTCCTTACCACACTCATCGATTCGAGCGTGTTCGACGTCACAAATGGCCGCCTGCGTATGGACCTCTGGTATGTACCCCTCAACCTCCTTGTAATTCATGCACTTTTGTTTTTTATGCTTTTTAGGTCTTAGGCATGTGTACGTGTCTTTTAGCGCTTTCAAGCCATGCTGCAGCACTTACATTCTGATGTAGCACTTCCATTAGGTAGTCTAGCGCTTTGAGTTTTAGTGCTTGCGTTTAAAACTCTAGCGCTTCCAGTCGATAAAGTAGTGTTTTCAGTGAATTATCGCTTAGGAGTCAAGAATTAGCACTTTGAAACCGGATTTTAATGCTTTGAGTTGGTGGATTAGCGCTTTTAAGGTATGTTCTAGCACTTCTGGTAAAGTGGCATTTTGATGGCCTGTTTTAGCATTTTGATGTGGAAAAGTAGCGGTTTAGGATTTTTAGCGCTTTGAAAGCCTCTTTTAGTGCTTTGGAGTGCTGAAATAGAACTTTCATGGTTTTAGCGCTTTGGGTCCCTGATTTAGCACTTTTAGCTGATAAAGTAGCACTTTTAGGATGTAGCACTTTGGATGACTGTTTTAGTGCTTCCGGTCAGTTTTGAAGATTTTGACTTAGTGAACCTTGATTTCATCAATTCTGATCATGTCCATTCTTCTGATTGGTATGATTGATAATCCAATTGCTTGATGTAGGATTTAGATTAAAGTAAATAAGACTAACTCTCATGATAGGCGAGAATAAATCCTATTTCTTGATGATCCTCATGATAAGTGAGGAAATGATTCAATACCTGATAAATCTCATGATAGGCGAGATCTAGATAATGGTTTGATGAACCTCATGATAAGTGAGGTTTGATTCAATATCTGATAAATCTCATGATTGGCGAGATCTAGATAATGTTTTGATGAACCTCATGATAGTTGAGGTTGGATGCTCGCCTATGAATTTTGATCGAAAATTCATACCAAAGCTTTTGAAATAGACTTGATAGCAGAATGACGTTTAATTCTTGACATAGTTCATTGATTGTTGATTTTTCGTTATAATAATAGGAGGACCTAGGTACTCTCCAAATGCGAGAGAGGTTTCTGCAGACTACAGATTTGATACCTCATCTAACACTAGATGAGCTTGACGTGATAGGCCATTGTGGCCTTACAAGTTTACTTGATATGCCCTAGATTAGGATTAATCGGGGTTTGTTGACCACGTTAGCTGAGAGGAGGAATAGCAACCACAACACCTTTCACCTAATTACCGGTGAGATGACAGTCACACCAGAGGATGTGTGGTGTATCTTACGCATTCCTTTCATGGGGGAGATAGTTACATATGACTCTCATGGGACCAGCAGCAAAGATGCTCTTCGTCGAGTATTTCAGGATCAGGAAATTGAGGGTCTGATTGTTTGATGGTGGAGGATCACAGATTCGTATGCGACACTACCAGCAGTGCTAGCTGGATTCATTGGAGGTTTCCTTTGCCCTGATCATAGGTCAAAGGGATTCCTCGTTGGCTGGGGTAGGACACTGGAGAGCATGTTGGTACATGGTACCAGATATGCGTAGGGGATGTGCATGTTAGCACATCTTTACCATGATCTTCATTCCATTGTGTACCTATGTGCACGTAGTATATCTGTAGGGGTGACCCTATTACGGATATGGGTCTGGGAGCATTTTGCTATTTTTCAGCTGTTTCCCATTACAAACAGACTAGCCGGTAGACCATATGTATTTAAATATAGTGGTCAGTTCACACAAGCCCAGATGGGCAAGTTAGAGCATTGGAGGAGAGTTTTTGATGATACTGAGATAGTGACATGGCGCCCATACCTTGACTGTGAGGAGTGGGATGAGGATGATACAGTATTGGGCTTCCTTTGTGACTCTATGTACCTCATTGGTCAGACTCCTTTTGTGATTGAGAGATTTTTGCTCCGTCAGGTGTACAAATAGTATGGCATTATTCAGTGTATGTCATAGGGGGTAGCCCACTATGCATGACGATGGATGGATATTCTCGATTGGGGTCCCACATTATCTTATGATGTTGTAGTAGCGGAGTACAAGACATTATAGCCATCTCCTTGGGACATGCAGAGGGATATTGCAGAGGCACCCGTGATAGAGGAGTACACGGCATTTTTGGCTTTTGTTCCCCCTCCTCGCATCACCATTCCTGATGAGCCCGCACCATTACCAGTAGAGGAGGATGTGGCAGAGAATGTTGTCGGGGGTGAGGGTGATATCCCAACAGATGAGAGCTCAGAGAGTGATAGTGAGGATAGCAGCAACAATGGAGACATCAATGGTGGTAGTGGAGGAGACCGAGGGATAGGGCTAGCCATCAACAATGGTCCATCTTTGAGTAGGCCTCACAAGAGGTGACCAATGATCGTGCCACCTATGGATTATCAGAGATAGATTTTAGGCTTGCAGGCATAGGTTCAGACACTGTAGGGGGAGTTGGTATAGGCTCGGGGTATGCTTGTGCAGACGCAGACCTACATGCAGGCATAGGCATAGGCTCACGCACAAGCCTTAGCATAGGTATAGGGACAGTTAGCCAGTATGTAGACACAGGTTGATACCCTGACAGTCGACCAAGACAGTGCTCGATAGATAGCCGAGAGGGCACAGGAGACAATAGATACCCTCTAGAGATTGGTCAATGGCACCTCTATTGTTGATTATATGAGAGAGGTTCTGCGGGCTGGCCGAGAGGCAGAGTTCTATCGAGGCCATTATCATGATGCAGTGCCTATCAAGCGGCAAGTCAGTTATGCCCTGTCGAGATCTGGATGGACACACACATGGACAGTCAGTGAGGGGGTGATGCAGCCTCCACACAGAGATTCCAGAGATCTAGGTCCATTTGGGGGTGGTCGTGGTACAGGTCCTGTTGGGCCTGCTCATTCTGGCAGTAGTAGGTCGTAGAGGCCATTGTGATCCTCATTGATGTATTTTATGATGTACCTTCTTATATGATGATGTATTTTTATGACTTCATTGTATACTTGACACTTGATGATATATATATGAGATGCATTTGATATGATATGTTCATGGCTTCATGATTTCTATGGATGTTTTTATTTATATGATTCTATGATGATCTAATTCTAAATGTGACGATATAATGATGTTTTATATGTGTAGAATATATGATAAGTGTATATATGATGTGATGTGATAACATGTATGGATAGTTGGATAAATGCTTTTTTATTTTATGGAATGATTTTATGATGAATGATCTTTGATGGGTGTAATGATGTGATTTTATTATTTTTAAATGTATGGATACATGGTACAATAATGATGATGTTGTATGATGTAGGTGATAAAATGACTATTTATTATGATGCAAAAATTTGTATGGATGATGAAATGATTAATGATGAAATATGGATTTGTAACTATATGGTAACCGATGATGATTTTGGAATTTAGGTCAAGTATACTCAGTCTTATTTGTAGATTAGATAATCATTGATGTGAATCCTTCATGCAACAAATACTCTCTAGATAATAAATGATGATGGATGCAATCTAATTTTAACCATGTCATGATATGTAAAACAAATGTCATTTTAACAATATTTTTGTGCTTGGTATCATCATAGAGCTTTATTGAATGTTGAAAGTGAATACAAGCGTCAATGGTTGTGTTAATCCAATGACGACCTGAGTACTTCTTTCATGATTTTTGATATTGCAATCGAACACAAGCATCTAGGTATAATTGAACTGAGATGACCTGAGCATTCATTGCGTAAACAGGCAGAGATTATCATTTGAGTGTGTGAATTATGAATGTCATCGATGATACATTTGCATAGCACATCCCCCGACAATTCACACATTTATATGATTATCGTACATACAACAAATAATAAAAATATCATTCTTTTCCTTGTTCCTCTAGTTCAATACATCCTTGAGTTACTCCAAAGAAATGATAATAAAAAAAGGACAAAATATCCATTTTTTACTTAGAGTGTTTCATTCATTCATCAAATTTTAGATCATCCATCATGATTTTGATATGTTTTTTTGGATTTTTGAGATTTTTGATGAAAGACCTAACCTACCAACCTATCTTAGGAGTCTTGGGGGCTGATCAAAGATTAGCCTTGCCTACGTTACATACGTAGAGACCACGTAGTTCGACTGACATAGACCTATGTTTTTTGATTTAGCCTTTTCAGAGTTTCCTATTTGACATGTTTTTGGCTTTTCGATATGATATAGATAGTTGATACTTCTGACGATGATGAAATTGTGCTTTGATCTTTGTTTTTTGGTTTGCTACCATTAGATGCAATTGATACATTTGGATTGCCCCTAGATATCCAGATGTTGCCCCCAAGCTATGGAGTTATATGTTGACCACGTGACATGACTTTGATAGTGGATGTAATGATGTCTAGATGAAAGATATGATATGAATTGATACTGCCTTTTTTGATGAAATGATCCCGACATATATCCCAATAGATGGGAAAGTTGTTCTTTGAATCACATATGATGCTTGTTTCTAGGTTTTCACCATATGATTTTGATTACACCCTTTTTGTTTTTGTATTTTTCCCTTTTTTTAATTTTTTTTTGTTTTTTTGGTATTTTCTAGTTCGCCAAGATGCCTGTTTGCCAGGTATTCACCAAGGAAACAAATTTTAGAATTTTCCCCGTGCACTAGGAGACTTTAAGCGTAGAATTTTCTGAGATGAATACTGTTGATAGGTTCATCAAATAGATCCCCTTCTAACGTTGATAATTGATATGCTCTTGATCCATACACTAATATGACGACAAATGGACCAAGCCAGTTAGACTCAAATTTTCCTTTCTTTTCTTTGTCTTTCTGATTTCGAAGATTTTCCTTTAGTACCAAGTCACCGACTTGAAAGACCCTTAGTTTTACCCTATGATTGTAACTCCTTGACATCCATTGTTGATAAGTTGTTAGATGATTAACAGCTTGTTGACGACGCTCATCCAACAACTCCTGTTCTTGCAGCCTAGATACCCTATAGTCTTCATCTGAAATGATACCTCTGAGTGATACACGAAGGGATGGAATTTCAACTTCAATGGGTAATATGGCCTCTGATCCATATACCAAAGCAAATGGTGTAGCTCCCATTGGTGTTCTGATGCTTGTTCTGTAGGCCCATAGTGTAGGGTTGAGTTGAACATGCCAATCACATTCAACAGCGTTAACTGTCTTTTTGAGAATTTTGAGTATGGTTTTGTTTGAGGCCTCTGCTTGGCCATTTCCTTGAGGACAGTACGGTGTTGAAAAACAATGTTGGATAATGGAACTTATCACATAGCTCTTGGACATCTTAATTTTTGAAAGGTCATCCATTATCAGTGATAACGGATTGAGGGATACCATACCGCCATATTATGTAGTTCAAGATGAAAGAGGAAATTTGTTTCCCAGTGATGGTAATAAGGGGTACTACCTCAATCCATTTCGTGAAATATTTTGTAGCTGTAATAATGAACTTGTGTCCATTAGATGACGATGGATTGATTTTCCCTACTAGATCTAAACCCCATTGACAAAAAGGCCATGTTGTTGTAAAGGGATGTAGTTCTTGTGCTGGTGCGTGAACCAAATTGTTGTGAACCTGAAATTTGTGACATTTCTTTACAAATTGATATGATTCTTTCTCCATGCACGACCAATAATAACCTAAACGAAGGAGTTTCTTAGCTAGAGTCATTCCACTCGAGTGAGTACCACAAATACCCTCGTGAACTTCTCGTAAGGCCATTTCAGATTCATTGCATTCTAGACATTAGAGTAGGGTACCATCAAGACCTCGATGATAAAGGATATATGTGATTAACATATATCAGGAAGATTGGCAGATAAAGTTTCATTTTTGATTCCTGGAAAGATATGGAGCAAGAATATCATCTTTTAGGTAAGCATAGGTTTTTTTGTAGATAGAGGGTTCAATGGTTTCTATATGGCATATGGTGGCGGATTCCGATTGATAATGGGAAGGACAGGATACTTGTTCTACCATAAACTCATAACAAACATGCTTCTCAGGTAATTGCAGTAGTGAAGCAATCATAGCCATGGCGTCTGCAGCTTTATTCTCTTCTTTGGGAATCTGATCAAACTTGATATTTTCAAAAGACTATTTTAGATAATCTGTTTGTTGTTTGTATGGCATCAACTTTTCATCTTTGGTTTGATATTCGTCATTCACTTGATAAATGACTAGTTAAGAGTCCCCATACACCTATAAGTCCCTGATTTTCCATTGAATAGCCGTGTTGACCCCAATAATCAATGCTTCATATTCTACCACATTATTTGTACATTGAAACATGAGTCTATATGACTTTAGAATTGTGTGTCCGTGGGGGGAGATGAACAAGATTCCTGATCCTGATCCTTGTTGTGTACATGATCCATCAAAATAGAGAATCCATTGTTGAGGCATAGCTGTCATAATGTCTGCATCTGGAAATTCCATTGTCATTGGGTGATCATCTGGTAGAGGAGCGTCAGCTAGCTGTTCAGTGATTATTTGTCCCTTGATTGCCTTTCTTTCGACATATTGAATGTCAAATTCACTTAGGAGCATAACCCATTTTGCCAATCTGTTTGTTAAGGTAGCTTTACTTAGTAGATACTTCAAAGGATCAATCTTTGCAATTAACCTGATTGTATGAGCCATCATGTAGTGTCCCAACTTTTGAGTAGCAAACACCACTGCTAAGCAAGACTTTTCTATGAATGTATAATTTATTTCATAGCCATTTAAAGTTCTACTGATGTAGTAGATGGCATGCTCTTTTCCTTTATTATCCTCTTGTGCCAAGAGTGCCCCCAATGAGATATCAGTTGTAGCAATATACAATATGAGGGGTCTTCCTTCTGTTGGTGGCATGAGAACTGGTGGTGACATTAGATATTGTTTGATCTGATTGAATGTCACTTCACACTTCTCATCCCACATGAAAACTATGTGTTTATGCAATAGATGATTGAAAGGATGACTTCTATCTACCAGCTGGGAGATGAATCTTCTGATTGATTGAAGTTGTCCTTGTAGCGATCGGAGTTGGCTGATGTTTCTAGGAGGTGGCATCTCCATTATAGCTTTGACTTTTTCCGGATCCACTTCAATGCCCTTTTCTGAGACAATGTACCCTAACAACTTTGTTGATGTAACCCGAAGACACATTTCTTAGGGTTTAACCTGACATTAAATTTTTCCATCCGCGTGAAGATTTTATCTAGGATATGTAGATGTCCTTCCCTAGAAGTAGATTTTGCTAAGATGTCATCGACATAATCTTCCATAAAGGTGTGCATCATATCATGGAATATTGTCGTCATTGCTCTTTGATAAGTTGCTCTTGCATTCCTTAAAACAAATGGCATGATGTTCTAGTAGAAGGTTCCCCATGGACATGTAAAAGTCATATTTTCTTGATCTTCTGGAGCTATTCGTATTTGATTGTACCCAGAGAAACCATCCATGATTGATAACATGGCATGCCCTATCGTCAAGTCCACAATGATATCTATATTTGGTAGTGGGAAATCATCCTTCGGGCATGCTTTATTGAGGTCCCTGAAATCTGTGCAGATTTTGATGCTATTGTCTGGCTTGGAAACAAGCACAAGATTTGATATCCATTCAGCATAATCTATAGATCGTACGTATGAATCCAGCATCCAGTAATTTCTTTACCTTTGTTTTGACCATTAATGCGATGTGGGGGTGCATTTTTCTTAATTTTTGTTTAACAGGCTTGATTCCTACTGGCAAAGACAAATGATGCATAAGAATATTGGGATCCAAACCTAACATATCAGAATATGACCAAGCAAAGTTGATGCTTCTTGCTTTGATGAATTGGATGAATTCCGGTCTTTCTTGTTCTGTCATGGATTCCGCTAGATGTAGGATTTTTGCCTTCTCTTTTGTGCCAATGTCCACTGATTGTGTAGGTTCGACCAGAAATGATGATCGCTCATGATAGTGTTCTAGGAGAGTGTCAAATCTTCCATCCTTTAGTGCCTTAGAAAGGTTTTCACCGTTGGATGCGTTCTTTATTTTTACTTTTTCCAAATCTAATGCTACCATATAATGGTTTTCACCATTAGATCTATTTTCCTTGTCAATTTTGCAACTAGAAGATTTGACACCCTCTTGCTGAGTCGTATTGTTATGAGTAGTATAGAGAGAATTTGTATCAGGTTCAGTATGACATAGGAAATGCACGATGGCATTATCATTTGCAAATTTTGGTACAGTCAAAGTTTTGATAGGTTCCCAATCAATAAGTTCTGGATGGATTAATGGCATGGTATCATCGGATTGATTTTGGTCAATGGAAGTAAGGGTGAGGACAGCAATATCATCATAATTGTCATTCAGGATATCGAGATCCATGATGGTACCCTCTTTGAAGTTATCTAGTTCACTCAAATTTTGTTCGTCCTCACTAGAGCCATCGATATTTAGTGATCCCTCGACGAATGGTATAGACCCAAAGCCTTGGCCCTCCTCACATGTAGGTGTATATTTTTGAATCACATTGATTGGAATATCAATGACAAGTAAATCACAAGGTAAGGTCCACTCATATTCATTTGAGTCTATTTCAAAACCATCTCTAAAATGAAGGACATTTTCCATAGTTGTCCTTGTTAGTTCCTGCTTCTCTTCTTCAGAGTATGCTAGTCCTAGTTTTTCTTTTGTGTGGAGAGTGAGAGGTGTTATAGGTTATGAGATTCCCTCTTTTCTTAATCTCATAGGCCCTTGTCCTTCATAACCCATCTTTTCAAGAATAGCTTTTCCTTTTCCATACTTGTCTATGTTGATGTTAACATTTTTTATACCGATCTCAGATTTTGATGTTTCTTCATCCTTGTAAAGCCAATCCAGGATTGCTTTATTGTCTATTTCTTTCGCTATGGTTCTAGATTTTACGAATGTTTCTTGAAGAGCTATGCTAGGTAAAGATGTCGAAGGTTTGATCATTGATGGTTGACCATATTTCCTAGGAGATGGCATTAATTGTGATAAGTTAAGCGATTGTTCCATTGAGTACTGTCCCATTCCCTTATCTGTCTACTGAACTTGCTTCTGAAATTTGTCTGATAGAGAAGTTTGTGTACCTGGAATGTTTGTTTCAACATGACTTGTTTCCTTTTCTTTACCTTTCTTTTGCACCCACTTGGTAGTGATGCTTGGACTTTGTTCGTTCTTGGATGATGATGAGCTTGAAGCTTCCTTGTTGTGAGGGGAAAAGGTGTCTTGAGATACTCTCAATGTGTCACAATGTTGTGGATGATTATAATCAGTAGCTATAGTCACCTCTTGTCCATTTACTGGAAACTTTAGGCATTGATGGTATGTAGAAGGTACGCCCTGCATTTCATGAACCTAGGGTCATCCTAAGAGTATGTTGTATGTTAACTCTCTTTCCAACACTTGACATGCTATATGCTTGATCATGGGTCCCACTTGAATAGGTAATACAATTAAACCTTGGGATGATCTTTCCTCCTCATCATATGCTTTGATGGTCATTTTCCTTCGAGCATCAATAGCATTGTCGGAATATCCTAGTGCATAGATTAATTTGAGGGTACAAATGTTCAGACCAGCTCCCCCATCTATTAGAACTCTCTTAACACGATGATTATGGATACATACTTTGATATGCAATGTGGTGTTATGCGGCTGATTTAATGAGACATCATCCTGTTCAGAGAATGACAAACAATGCGGGGTAGTCAGGTGTCCCACCATAGCTTGGAATTTACAAACATCTAGATTCTTTGGCATGGTTGTGGAAACTAATGCTTGTTCGAGAACTTCCTTATGTGATGGTGACAACTTAAGAAGCTCCAATATTGATATTTGTGCGGGGATATTTTGCAATTGATCAATAATATTATAATGAGATTGAGGTGTAACCACGCATTAAGATCCCACTCCTTTTAATACTACCTTGGCTTGCCCCCTAGTCATGACGTTTGCTAGTTGATGTTCTTGATTTTCTCGGGGGGTGTTTTGCATTTGATTGATAACATCATAATGTGATGGAGGTGGAACTGCATGTTTCGGAGCCAATTCCCTTTAACATTACTTTTGATTTTCCCCTAGTTAGCGCATTGGCGGGTTGATGTTCTTGATTTTCTCTAATTTTTAAGACATTTATTTGATTATTAGAGCTTTGCACGCTTGGGAGTAAATCCAAAGAGGTAATGGTGTTGGTTTTGTTATCAACAATGTTATCGTTAACTGCATGATCATGTTTGACTTTAGATAGACATAGGATTGTTGTGTCATAGACATGATTAGCGTGTTTTCCTTTGTTGTTTGAAGATGATGCACCTTTGTCATAATTGGGCAAAGGATCTTTGAAGGCCAAATGATCATTGTTATTTTGAGGTCCTTCCACATACACTTTGTTGCTGTCCACCAAATATTGCACTGTGTGTTTCAATTCCATACAGTCATTGGTTTTGTGACCCTTGTTGTTATGATAGTTGCAATAATCAGCGTCATTCCACCAGGATGGTTTGAATTTTGGATCCCAGAACCTAGCTTCCCGTGCAGTGAGAAGGCCTTGGATAACTAGTTCCTTCATTGTTGATTCCATTGATTGACCTAAAGGTGTGAACCTTCACCGATTTGATGGTTTTTGATATGACTGGGGTTTTATGATCTCATTGTTTTGTATGGTATTTGACTTGACATTTTGTTCGTTGTTCTGATTCTTTGATGTGGATGTGGTCAAATTAAAAACTGGTTTGACATTTTGGGGATCATTTGTCATTTCGTTGATAGTTGTGTTGCGACTCTTTTGCCAGAATTTCGATTTCTCACCGCTTGAGTATTGATTTGAGGAGTTACTTGTGTTGTTTGTTTTATCATTAAAATGTTTGATAACTCCTCTCTTGACTATCACCTCTTCAATTTTAAGACCATTTTCAATTACTTTTTCAAATGTTGGAGGACATTGTAGTTCTAATCTATAACTCATTTCTTCCGTCAAGTTTTCAATAAACAACTCCATCTTTTCCTCTTCAGGAATGGACCTTGGATACCTAGTGAACAAGCGTCACCATCTTTGGAGGAAAGACAAGAATGTTTCTCCCTTGCTTTATTTGAGATTGTAAAGGTCTTTGATTGTCACATCATGTTGGATGTTGAATGAGTATTGATAGATAAATCTGTTAACGAGTTCCTCAAAATTTCTAATGCCTGGTTTCAACTTTGAAAACCATTTCATACATGATCCTCCCAAATTCCTTGGGAATAGTCGCATTAAATATGTCTCTTCTTGTGCAAACTCAAGACTCATCCTTTTGAATTCTCTAATGTGATCAATTGGATCCGTTCTCCCATTATACTTATCGTATTTTGGGATCTCACAATGTCTTGGAAAAGGTATCAAGCCGACCATTGCGTCGAAAGGATAAGGACAAATGTCCTATATCGCATATCTCTTGGTAGTCCCTTGTGTCATATCTTGTATTTTCTGTTGTAACAGTTGCATTTGAGATGTTAAAACGGCAACCAGATCTATTGTTTGTGTAGGTTGTGGTATCTCAGTCTCATTCATTTCTAGTGTTTCTTTCAAATGGTTTACATCAAAATCTTTTGGAAGTTTTGCCCCTGATTCGGCTAACATTAAAAGATTATTTTCCATGTCTTGTTCTAGAATTTTCTCCATAAATATGTGAAACTTGGGATCTTTTTGAGCTACTTGGATGTCCGCTAGAGTTATTTCATTTTTATCGTTTCGGTTTAGATTATTCCAAGGATTTTCCTTTGCCATTTCTTGTGATTTTAAAATTTCTTGTTCTAGGAATCTCTGTTTTTGGGACCTAGTTAAGATTGGAATACAAATTTTTGTCCTTTCTTCTGAAATGTTGATCTTATGTGTGCGATAGTGTCGATTTGAACCTTTTTAAATAAAGTCGAATAAGATGACTTATCTTATTGATGAGACAATATTTTAAAAAGTTGATCGCTATACTTTATTTCGTGATGAAGGATGATAGTATCCTAATAAAGAAACTTTAGTATAGTAATTGATTGTGTATTTGATTTCGACACTTGTGATTTACAAGATCTTATTTCAGTTGATAAGTTGGAAATTTGTATAAACCTTTTTGACTTTGATTCCTGGACAATGATTCTGATAAAAGAAATTTTATTCTGATGAAAACTGTGGATAAACTGACAGACTGATGGATTGGTGAAAATCTTAAACTCTCTATTTTAAAACTGCTAAAATAGATACCAGAAGCGCTATTTCCCGGAAGTGTTGGAATAGAGTCTAGAAGCACTGAAATAGGTGACAGAAGCGCTATTTGACAAAAAGTGCTACTTTACAGAAGCGCTGTAGAATTTGATGAAAGTGCTATTATACCGAAAGTGTTGTAAAATGGACTGGAAGTGCTATTTCACAGAAGCATTGAAATAGGTTTTCCAGAACGCTTAAAAATAGAATTTTAATTTTCTTTATTGGAGAATCTGGTCTGGCCTGGTGGCATACTGTATTAGGGATTGCAGAAGATAAGAAGGATGAATCCGTTG
Organism: Sequoiadendron giganteum; assembly: GCA_007115665.2. Classification (NCBI taxonomy): domain Eukaryota; kingdom Viridiplantae; phylum Streptophyta; class Pinopsida; order Cupressales; family Cupressaceae; genus Sequoiadendron; species Sequoiadendron giganteum. Next base: position 438,803,251 of record CM021100.1, read on the forward strand.
ACTATGGTTGTGGAATTGTGTGAGAGCTCTTCTTTGTAAGAAGGCTCATGAATAGAGTGGTTCTACCACGTAATCTAAAGAGTGACCCCTAGAAAAATCATGATAATGGTGAATGAATATTCTATGTTGTAAGAAGAGTTTTCGATTTTGATATAGAAAACGTTGTCTCCTCAATTTATTTCTATAACTGAGAGGTTGCTTGGGCCTTGTAACTTTAATTCTTTTCTTGAAAAACGTGGTGGATTTCCACTTTCGTAGCATGGATTTTCTTATTTGTTTTGACTTGATGTTTTTAGGATGATCTTTAATCTAATTTAAATGAATTTGTGAAAACACGGCAAGCAATTTTGAATAAGTGTTTTAAAACTGAAAAGATTGTGTATATTCAAATATCACGAATGATCTTTATTGATTTTGACAGGTTGTTTTAACAATTGTATACAAATCAAATAGACTCACACTTAAGGACAAGTAGGCCATCATTATACTCACAACCCACATCTTGCAATTGCGTTGACTTATACAGCCGTGTCACCCCTAGAGGGCGCCCGTGTTTTTTTCATTGCCAGGTGCGTACTCAAAGTGACGGAAGTGGATACCGAATCCCTTGAACAAGCGGTCCTTGTTAATTATATGGTGAGTGTCTTGGGGGAAAATTCTTCCCTCCCCTTGCACCATGAGTATGACAATGTATGGATACTGACTCAACGAGAAACTACTCTATGGTTCGTAGATAGGGTTCTGTTCGGTGCCCCAAATAGATAAATTCCCTTAGGAGACCTCCCAATCTTTAGAACAAAGATTTTGGGGATGGTTATCTTTCCCACTACCGTCAAGTTGGACTTTCATCAACAACTTGCATTTTTATTATAGTGGGTTGGATAACCTGACTTTGGTTGTTCCCACTTAGGTCATTCCTGTAGGGTGAGTACTTTTTCCCACTACGGCAGGCCTGCTAAAGGATTTAATAAAGTGTAAATGACATGAAATAAAAGTGACTCTAGCACTTTGGTCACCTAGTCAAGGGGAGAGCATAAGCCTAATCACCACAAGCACAACATATAAGTTTGTCTTATTTTAAAAGCCCAAAAAGAAATTTTCTAATCTATGTGAAGGTGTTGCTTCACATAAATCATGATGTTCTTTTTAACTTCTACTATAAAATTGCAGTGACTATCCAAGGATTGATAGATTTGCTTTAAGAAAAACAAGAAAGTGACTATCCTAGATTGATTAATTTTATTCCAACTTTGAAATGACTATCCTAGATTGATCAATTTTAGAAAAACTTGAAGTGACTATCCTAGATTGATCAATTTTATTCCAAATTTGAAAAAAATTAAAATCTGGCCGCGGATGCGTTGGATCCAGACTGACTTTTACAAAAGTGCTAGAATATTATACCGAAGCGATAAAATAGTTACTTGATGTACTATTTCCTGGAAATACCAAAATAGGAACCCGAAGCGCCGAAGTTTGATATGGAGGTGCTAAATTACCGAAAGCGCTGAAATATGGACCGGAAGCACTGAAACAGTAACTGGAAGCGCTAAAAACTGGAAGCGTTGAAATATGAACTAGAAGCGTTGAAACAGTGACTAGAAGCGTTGAAAATCAAAAGCGCTAAAATAGCAACCAAAAGCGCTAAATCTTTTAACGAAAGCACTAAAATAAAAACACGCCGAGAACCTGCGTGACACTTTTCAAAAAAATAACATTTTTGATAAAATTGGGGTTAATGCCCCATGGTGGGCACCAAATTGTAAGTGGTGAAATGGTGAATAATACCTGAAATACTTCTTAATATGACATTATATCAATGATTAAACAAATTAAATCAATTCAAAATAGTAATCAATTGAAAGCATCCTATTGCTCTCTATCTCCAAAGATTTATTAAATCTAAATTGCTCTCAGATTGTGTAAGAAAATAAGATTGTTAAAATGACTATTTGAAGAACGAGATGATGATAATGTAATGTTAAATGATAAATCAATTAAACTAGCATGACATAGACATGAAACAGATAATTGTAGCTACAGGAGGCAACCATGGTTTAAAACTGGATTGCTTGATGCTTGATCTCTGGATTCCTACAGAGTAAGAGCAAAAACTTGATTATCTGGATCCTTTTCTTGGTTGAATGAGGCTATATTTATAGATTTCCTAGCTGTAGAAATGCACAAGGAAAGCTTTGAAAGGCTTGGATTCAATCTAGAGAATTGAATGGTGAGAGATGGAGGAGATTGAGAGAAAGAGGGAGGTTGTCTCTACCCATGAAAACACCAAGCAAGAGAAGAGGAAAGAGAGATCAAATTCCAAATTTGTCTCCAATTTGTCTCCAAAACTTCCCATGAAGTTTCAATCAATTAATTTGACATATTTTTGACATAAATTAGACATGGTTTAGACATAGGATATCTAATTCATTTTTGAGAGAATATAGATGGAATATTCCTTGTGCAACAATTTAAATATTTGGATTTATTTAAATTAACAAAGGAGAGATAAATAATTTAATAAAATGAACTATTTGATAGTTGTTTATTAAATTAAAATAGAAGAATAATGGCAATTAATAAATAAGTGTTTTGATCTTTATTTAATTAATTTAGAAATGATGTGATAGATTGAAATAAGGAAATGATAATTAAATAGAACAAAGTATTTATTTTTGCTTATTTAATTAAGACGAGATTAGATGTGAACTATATTAAATAAATATTTCTATTTATTTAAATAGTAGAGGAATTTAGGATAATTAATCAAATAATTCGTATTTAATTAATCGAAATGCTCAAGACCATTTTTAGGTGTATACAGTGTGCAGTTATTCATCTCCATGGATTTGTAGCCACTTGGTGGAAGCTAGAGGAGCAGAAGCTCCATATAGACATGAGTATAGTGTCTTGGGAGATATTTCTTGAGTGATTCAAAGCCTGCTTTCTCTCCGATCATTGGCGTCAACATAGAGGCGATGAGTTCCATGCTGTATGATAGCTAGCCATGACGGTTGATTAGTATGAGAGGCAATTATACGAACTTAAACAGTTTGTAGGAATAGGGGATGATGAGGGAATGCTTGTGCAACATTTCGTTAGGGGCTTAAACACCTGTATCAGTGGTGGTGTTCGGGTCTTTGAACCCAAGTCTATGGAGGTAGCTGTGGAGAAGGCACGACTGGTGGAGGAGAACCTGACTATGGCACTGGGATGTCATACATGTGTTAGTATTGGCAGTGGTATAGGAGCTGGGACTAGTGCTCGAGGGGGACAGACATAGGGAGTTGTGCCTCCTAAGACTTAGCAAGTATCAATATAGGGTAGTCAGCGATAGTCATTTTAGGGGAAATGGAAAGATTTCTATTAGGGATAGGGTAGTAGGAACTGGAGGTGCATGAAGTGTTTCAATGCTGAGCAACCCGCTCAGAGCACCCAATCCACTTTTGGAGGCAGTGTAAAGTAGTCTAGTGCACCAGCAGGAGGCAGAGGTTATGGTAGAGGCACAGGTTGCTTCTCTTGTGGTCAGCGGGGCCATATTGCTAGAATGTGTCCCAATAAGGGCATGTCGGGATTTACACAGAGACTAGTGGCATCAGAGCCGACAGTGGGAGATGCTGGCAGAGGCCATCATGTGTTCACAGTGGTTGATAACTGCCAGGCAGAGCACCAAGGTACCATGGTAGAGACCTATGGTATGTTATTGGGTAACCCTGTTACTATTCTTTTCAATTTAGGAGCATCTGACTCCTTCATTTCTTTGTTGATAGTGTCACGTTGTAGACTGTGAGCAATAAGGCAAGCCGATAGGTGGTAGGTAGAGTTAGCATCTGGTGCTAAGGTTGCATCACATTCTATAGTACCTGACTGTAGGTTGGAGATTGGACCACTTTTCACTACCTTAGATCTTCGGGTTATACCATTGGGATCCTATGATGTTGTTATAGGTATGGATTGGTTAGAGGCTCACCGAGAAGTTATTGATTGTGGACGTAAGTCGATTCGGTGCATTAATGCATCTGGTGGAGAGGTGGATATTATAGGAGTTGAGAGACCGATATCTTTGAGGATCATCTCAGCTATGCAGTTGAGGAGATGTGTTCGTCGTGGATGTCAGTTGTTTGCAGTTACAGTTGAGGACTTGGGTTTAGAAGATGGAGAGGAGAAGGTAACTCTAGATAGTCATCCTATTCTTGAGGAGTTCATAGATGTTTTTCCTGATGACATTCCAGGGATGCCACCAAGGAGAGATATAGATTTTGAGATTGATTTAGTACCTTGATCGGAGCCTATTTCATGAGCACCTTACCATATGACTACTCAGGAGTTGAAAGAGCTTCGCTTGCAGTTGCAGGATTTATTAGAGAAGGGGTTTATTCATCCTAGTGTTTCTCCTTGGGGAGAACCTATCATCTTCATGAAGAAGAAGGATGGTTCACTTCGATTGTGCATTGATTACCGAAAGTTGAACAAGGTAACGATCAAGAATTGTTATCTACTTCCCAGAATTGATGACTTGTTTGACCAAGTCAAAGGTGCTACCATCTTTTCGAAGATAGACCTTAATTCGAGATACCATCAGCTCCGTATTTTTGACACAGATATACATAAGATGGCATTTCAGATGCGGTATGGTCACTACGAGTTCACTGTGGTACCATTCGGGTTGACGAATGTGCCATCTCTGTTCATGAGTTTGATGAATGGAGTATTCCGCACGTACCTTGATAGGTTTGTTCTTGTGTTTCTTGATGATATATTTATATATTCCAGGACAGTAGAGGAACATGAGGAGAATTTGGGACAGGTTCTACAGTGTTTGCAAGAAAACCAACTTTATGCCAACTTGTTGAAATGTGAGTTTTTTAAGTCTGAGATCAAGTATCTTGGTCATGTGATCTCAGGAGAGGGAATATCTGTGGATCCTTCAAATATTCAAGCTATTCTTGATTGGCCTGCACCCACGAATGTGGCAAAGATCCATAGTTTTATGGGGCTTGCAGGATATTATAGGAGGTTTGTGCAGAGTTCTTCCAAGATAGGTCATCCTATCACTTCTCTTCAGAGGAAAGGGAAGAGGTTTGGATGGTCAGAGCAGTGTGAGTCAGATTTTTAGATTCTTAAGGATAAGTTGACTAGTGCACCGATTTTAGCTATACCTGATCCCACGGGAGACTTTTTGGTAATTACAGATACATCTTTAGAGGGCTTAGGTGCAGTCCTGATGTAGGAGGGACAAGTGATAGCTTATGAGTCATGTAAGCTTAAGGATCATGAACTTAATTATCCCACACATGACCTTGAGTTAGCGGCAGTATTCCATGCATTGACTAGATGGAGACACTTTTTACTTGGGCACAAGTTTGAGCTACATAGTGATCACAGGAGTCTGTAGTATATTTTCACTCAACTGAACCTTAATGCTAGATAGAGGCATTGGATGGAGTTTCTTTGTGAGTATGAATTCGAGGTGAAGTATATTCAGGGAAAAGAGAATGTTTTAGCTGATGCACTCAGCAGACATAGGCATGAGATATCTAAGATGACTCTTATGGTAGATTTACGGAGTCGGATTCTTGCTACTCTTCTAGTAGATAGTTGGTACCAGGATGTGAGATCAGAGATTGAGGCAGGTAGACCTCTTGAGGGCAGATTTATAGTCTATTCACTTGAGTCAAATGGGTTACTTAGGCATTCAGAGTGTATTTAAGTTCCTTCAATAGGTGACCTTCAATCTTTGGTTTTGTTCGAGGCTCATCGTGCACCTTATTCAGCCCATCCTGGGGTGAAGAAGATGCACTAGATCTACACCAGTTGTATTTTTGGCCAGGCATGAAGAGGGATATTGCAAACTTTATAGCGCGATGTTTGGAGTGTCAGTGAGTGAAGGCTGAACACCAACATCCAGCAGGGTTTCTACAGCCACACCTTGTACCTGAGTGGAAGTGGGATATTATCTCATTGGACTTCATTGTTGGTTTACCCAACTCCTCGCGATGACATGATGCTATTATGGTGACAGTCGATAGGTTGACAAAGGTAGCACACTTCTCACCTATGCGTGCTTCCTATAATGCATCATCAATTGCTAGAGTGTTCAGGGAGGATATTGTGAGGTTGCAAGGTATTCTGCATCGGATTATTTTTGACAAGGATCCAGTGTTTACTTCAGCTTTGTGGACATCATTAGAGCATGCTATGGGGACACAATTGAACTTTAGTTCAGCATATCACCCTAAGACAGATGGACAAATAGAGAGGGTTAATCAAATCCTCGAAGACATGTTACGCATGTATGTCATGGATCAACAAACATGATGGGAGGATTATCTTTATCTAGTGGAGTTTGCTTATAATAATAGTTACCAGAGTTCCATTGGCATGCAACCTTTTCAGGCCTTGTATGGACGTCCTTGTCGTACTCCTCTTAGTTGGGATCGATTGGAGGACAGAGTGTTATTGGGGCCAGAGATGTTGTAGGATATGGAGCAATAGGTGGATCGGATTAGAGAGCACCTGGTAGCAGCACAGGATAGGCAAAAGAAGTATGTGGATGCGCATAGAGTGGATTGTCAATTTTCTATTGGCGACAGAGTATTCTTGCAGGTGCGTCGGCAAAAGAGTCCTATCCGATATGGAAAGGGTTCTATGTTGGCACCTCGTTTTGTCGGACCTTTCAAGATCCTCGAAAAGATCGGTCCAGTTGCTTATCGATTTGCTTTGCCACCCAGTCTTGCATGTATACATGACATTTTCCATGTTTCAGTTCTTTGACCTTATCATCCAGATGTTACTCACATCCTTGATTGGAATTCTGTATAGTTAGAGGATGGGAAACTAGCTTTGGAGCCTGTGGTCGTAACGAAGCGCAAAACGCTCACTCTTCAAGGGCGAGATATTGATGAGGTCAAAGTTCAGTGGGATCCCAGGGATGATACTTCATCCACCTGGGAGGATGCAGTTAGGATGAGGCAGTTATATCCCTACTTGTTTGTAGGCTTCCAGGAGTAAGCCTAGTGTTTGGGGGGGAGAATGTAATACCCCTCTGTTTTGCTTCTTGTTTGTTTTTCTTTATTCTACATTTGGGATGCAGCTACTATGATACTAGACACACCTTGTTGTTTATGTTTTGATCGCTACTATTGAGTGACAATGATTATTGTGTGATGTGGTTATCTGATTATTGTTTTCACATGCATTATGGATTAATGATGTTAGTAGAGATAGCATGAGATATTATTATTATGTGATTATTGATTATGATGTAATGTCAGTCTTTGATGAGTGGATTGGTGAAGAGGATGGTTTTGCATCACTCGCTTGTGAGCGCCCTGTGTATTCGTGATTTCTTCTTCATGGTGTGTATTATATGTTGGATATACCGTATTATGTTGTTTACTTGTTTTCAGGTTGCAGGTACATGACATCGACTCCACGTGGTCTCACAGGTTTGAGCGTGTCGATCCAATGGTTAAGTTGAAAGGGAGATAGTAGCTAGGTAACATGTGTCAGGTCTATGCCCTGGCCTTAGTGTGTCGATAGTCCTGTTTTGTGAGTCATGTTTTCTTGATTTAATGTTATATGATTTTATTAGATGCATTATTATTATTAGATTAATGTTTAGAATAATTGCATTGGAAAGAATAGTGATTATTTTAATATTAAATTAAAATTATGCTTTGATGTTTGTTTAAAAGTTTATAATGAAATTTAATTTAATTAAATTTTAATTTATTTAATTAATTAAATTTTAATCTCAAAAGGGTTAAATTTATTTATTAAATAATTAAAATTGATTAATTAAGTTTATTGGATTAAATTAAATTAAATTAAATCATGAGAAATTGAAAGGAAATTGGATTTGTATTTTAGATTCAATTTGGGTTTTCAAAAATTAGAAAAGGAAAAAATATCTAATTCTCTACTTTGCATGCAAAAGGGAATTAGGGTTGCATGGCGGGGCATTACACATAACCATAATGTTCATAACCATAAGAGGAAAATGTTACACTCATTGAAGTGTCTTGTTGCACATAGTGTTGCAAAACAATAAGGAAGTATTAATCCAACAAAAGGATTCTCAAATGATGAGCTCGATCTAGAATTATTGATCTATAAGGATGTCAGGGTAATGTTGAACTCAAACCTTTGGATACAAGCAAGTCTTGTGAATGAAGATTTAGGATATATTTGAAAGATAGTTTACAAACCTGGAAGTGGTCCACTAGAACCACCGACATATGTAATGGTTGAGTTTGATAGATAAGGATGCCAGGGTAATGTTGAACTCAAACCTTTGGATACAAGCAGGTCTTGTGAATGAAGATTTAGGATATATTTGAAAGATAGTTTACAAACCTGGAAGTGGTCCACTAGAACCACCGACATATGTAATGATTGAGTTTGATAGATATTCAAGAATACCATTTGATGATCGTAATCCAAATACAATTCTAATTACACTGATACAAAGGGGAAGGACAATCCAAATGCCATTAAGATTGGCTTAGGCATTGACAATTCATAAATCACAGGATTTGACTCTTTTAAAAGCCATCGTTGATATTGGACCAAGAGAGAGAACATGATTGATATTTGTCTCCATATCCTATGTAAAGTCTCTAGATAGCCTAAGAATTATGCCACCATTCACATATGACCATTATGAGAAAATGAAAATGGTGGAAAACTTGCCAAGACAAAGGCTGAAGAGAATAGACTGAAAATTTTAGAAAATAATTGATGTAAAATGTTTTCTTCAATTTTGTTTCAATGAATATCAAATTTTTAATTCAATATATTTGTATGATTTTTAGGGTTTTTGTACTTCAATTCTTGTTTTTAATGTATTTAAAATTGGGAAAATATAATGAATGATACAATGAAGGCGATGACAATCGTATTGTTGAAGAAATTCAAGTTTACTAATTGGATAATCTATAAACTTCCTACAATTGTACTTATTTTTTGTTCAATTCTTTCATATGTCAAAAACTATTAAATTTTTGAAACTTGGATTTATTAATATATTGGCAGATTTATCATTATTGAGGTGCCTATTATACTGAGAAAAAATGAAAATAATAGGCACCTCGAGAAAGATAACTCTCGGCATATTTTATAAATATTAATATTTAATAAATCTATGCTAGTTACGTCGAGAGTCATTCTCAGTTACATAATGGGTCTCAAAGACTAGTGTACATAAATTGGTTGTATGATTTAAAATGATGTTCATTCCATCGTCATAGGCATTTGAAATTTCGAAGGAAAAGTGATTGTAATAGATGGTAATGTAAAATTGGTCTTCACTAGCATTTAAACCATTTTTCATACACACCTCTAGGTTTGTAATAGTTGCAAGAGACCCATTCATCTTAATTTTTAATGTATGATATTAAAAATATTCACCATCCATCAATACATTAAAGTAATTTTTTCTAAATAAGACATTTGAAATTCATTACAAATCCATTATTGTGCTATGCGTGATGTCTGAAATTAAAGTGCGCCTAGTTTATTTCTATCTCCATCCATTTCTAAGTAGAAATTTTTTTTGAGCAACATGTTGTGCTCCAACATCAACAGTGATGATATTGACAATTGTTTCTTGTTTCAAAGCCATTTTCACAAAATCAATCTCAATCCACTGGTATTGGAGGAACTAAAAGCCAAGAAAATGAGATAATGGAATCATGGTTGGACTAGTTAAACTTGCTAATGAGCACTATAGATGGAGTGTTGATTATAACTTCTCTCCAATTTCATAATGCATTCACTGAAGGAGAATAAGAAAGTTACTAGTTTACATATCTTTGGGATTTAATGTAGACTATCAAGTTAGGGTTACAAACGAAATGCAAAGTGGATCCTAGCTTCAATGCCATGGGAGATGGGGTAAGAGCCAAATAATAAATATAAATAGATCATAAAGATGGATCATTCAAATTTATAACGGGTAAGATGGGTTTGTATTTGATTTAGAAAGGTTAGTGTAATACAATTAATTAATTCAATAATAAGAAAATTTGGAGCTATATAGCTTCTTCTACTGAAATCAAGTGTTTAGAAAAGGTTAGAGGCATATAGTGAATTTTATTCAAGAGAAGTATATAGCACCTTCCTGAAATAGTTTTCCTAATAATAATGTTCAACTATTTTGAAACTCCATCTTATATCTACATTTAGTAGAATTTTATCTAAGAATGTTTAACTCTGGCATTCTTGTCTTATTTGGTGGTTATCCATGTTGGAAATTGATTCCTCCTACAACCTCCTTCTCATCTGTCAAACCCCCTGCAACCCTCACCTACCCGTCAGGAGCCTTTCTTTTTTGGGGATCATCCCTACAACTCATAACAACTCCAAAATTAACTGTGGTAGTTGATTTTGAATTTGGCATTTATGTTAGTAGGTAATTTCAAATTTGTGGGGGAATGTTTTTTGTTTGGAGAAAGGGAATGAAATAAAAATGTTCTGTTAGTTGAGGAATGTTCAGTTTTGCAACATCAGTTTGTGTGAAGAATATTTTGTGAGCTCCCAATAGCTCTTGAACAACAGTTGTTGTATTAGTTTTTAAGGAAGCAATGATTGCTCTAGGTCGAGCTCTACATAGCTCTTGCTAGTGAGTTCCCAAGAGCTCCTGAATTTTTTCAATCTAGTTGAGCAACACTCCTAACAAGTTTCTATTTTGTAGTCTTAGTTTATTTTATTTTATGTTTTTTGGTAATCTCATTTCTATCTTATTGAATAGAAAAATGAATGTTTCATGTCTCCTCATGCTTCTACATTTTCAATTTGTGTATTCCCAACTGATTGGGAAGCAAAACAATAATTCCATGTTTGCATTTTGAGCACTTTTAGTTTATAAAATTCCTACATGGTATCAGAGTTGTAGGCCCCATTTCTTCGTGAGTTAGGGCATTTTTTTTTTCTAGGTATTGAGATCGTTTTGGTAGGAGACATGGCTAGAGATGAAGGAAAGAGTCGGCAGAAATCACCATACTTTAATGGACATAACTATGATGGATGGGCCAAGAAGATGAAGACCATAATGGTTGGAAATGATTTGTGGGATTTTTTGATAAATGAATTTGTGGATGTCATTGACCCAACTCAGTATGTAGCTCTGACAAATAACTAGAAGACCCAATTGAAGGAGAAAAGAAAGAAAGTGTTGGTATGTGGTGACTGATCATGCTATAATGTACACTCTTTAGTACTATACACTCTTCTTGTGTCCTCACCGACTCTGTAAACCCTATTTTTTTTTAAGTTTCTAAAAGCTTGTTATAAGCGGTTGGGATGGGGAGTTGTAGTAGGGAATTCATTCATGGTATTGTAATATGTTTTGTACTAGATAATAAAATCATTGGATGGCTATGGTTTGGTGGATGTAGCCCATATTGGGTGAACCACATTAAATTATTTGTGTTATCTTATTTTTTCTATAATTTTTTGTGTTTTATTTCTCTATTTATTATTCAAATCTATATTTAACTTGTTAGACATCTGCCTTCTAACCCTAACACATAGATCCTAAGGCATTGAGTTTGATAGAAGAAACCTTGACAAAGGCCATTTTTCCCAGAATAGCAACAACTGAGTATGCAAAAGAATCTTGGGACATCCTCGAAACTAGTTATAAAGGGACTAAAAAAGTTAGATTGGTGAATCTCTAGATACTTCAAAAAGAGTTTGAGATGATTGAAATGAAAGAAAGTGAGACCATCTCAGAATTTCACACAAGGTTCTATAGTTTAATAAAGCAACTGAGAACGAATGGAGAAATGATGGAGGAGAAGAAGATTGTTGAAAAAATCCTCAAGTGTCTACCCACGAGGTATGATGTACTCATCATTGTTATTGAAGAGGCAAAGAACCTCTCTACTTTGACAGTGGATGAGTTGATGGATTCTCTCCAAACCCATGATCAACACATAAATAGGTTTTCTACTTCTTCCCAAGAGAAATATTTTAAATCTCATTCAAATGCAAGAGGAAGAGGGAGAGGTATAAACAACTCCCAAAGAGGTCATGGTATATCCAGACAAGGAAATGTTGGAGGAGAAATTTTGGGACAAGCAAGTAGCCAAGAGGGAACAAGCAACTCCCAGAATAAATATTGAAGAGGCATGAAGAACGATAGGTCTAATGAGAGAAATGACAAGAGCAACATTAAGTGCTACTACTGTCATAAGTTTGGGCATTATGCTAGTGAGTGCTGGAAAAATCACAATAATCAGCAAAAACAAAATGCAAATGTGGTTGATTCAAATGTGGCTAAAGACAGTTATTCCACAAACTTCATCATGTGCAACATTGGTAAAGAAGGAAGCCTTGAGGTCTAGTACTTGGACAATGGTTGCAGCAACCACATGAGTGGTAATGAAAGTCTACTTTCCTTTATTGATAAAAAATGTAAAGTTTGAAATTAGAACGGGGAACAATGGAATAGTTCCAATCAAGGGAAAATGATCTATCATAATCCACACCAAGAAAGGTGAGAACAAGGAAGTTCAAAATGTGTTTCTTGCACCTGGGTTAAAGCATAACCTCATGAGTGTTGTAAAATGGATCCAAAATGGATACAAAATGCCGATGGAGAAGGGTCAATGTGTCATTTATGACAAGAATGAGAGGACGAAGTTATTTGTAGTAGTTGCAATGACAAAGAACTAGACATTTCCTCTGAATATTGAGACGTGTTTCTCATCTCAATTCTATAGACATGGAAAATATACCAATCACACATCATCTTGATTTTACTAACATTTTTTTATTATTTAATTAATCATTTAGTCCCTCTTTCAATTAAATAATTCATTTTATTTAATTAATCTCTAAAATCATTCCATTAAATTAAATAAATAAATTTTTATTTAATTTAATCTAGCATCATCCCTCTTTAATTAAATAAATCATATCCTTTTTTAATTAAATCTAAATCTAATTCTTATCTATTGATTTAAATCAACCCATTAATCTAAATCAAATAGTCAAATCACCTAATCCCTTATTAAATTAATTAACCTTTGATTAGTTTAATTCTAATCCATGTCACATCCTCTAGATAATGCAACTTCTAGAATAAATCATTTGTTTTGATTTATTAAAATCCCTATTTTCCCTCACATGGCATAAAAAGGGAATATTCCTCCAAATTTTAAAATCCCTCCAAATGCTATTTGTCCTTCAAACAAGGAATTTAACTCCCCTTACATTTCCTTGTTCATTGAGCCAAGTGGCATTTATGTCATTCTTTTCTCCCTCCAACAAGCCAACTTTCAAATTTGAAATTCCACCTAATAACATTTATTGGCTCATTCATCAAAATGTGCACAACCTTCCTCCATTCACATTTTGACAAGTGACACTTGGCACTTGGCCATTGGATGTTGAATGATCCTACATTCATCCATTTTTCCTATTCTCTTCTCAATCTAATCTATAAATAAGAGGCTTTCCTTCTCATTCATCATCCACAATTTTAGTAAACTTATTATACTCAATTTCACCTACAATCATATCCATTTTCGTCATTTTTATCAAATTCTTAGCTAGGTTATGTACGAACTCAATCAAAGTGGATCAAATCTTCATCAAATCATCATCAAGTTTACAACGGAGTTGGGAAAGGGCCAATTTCTACAAATAATTTGCACCAATTCTCCCATGAGATTGATGATTTGCCTGTTTATTGTCTTGTTCTTCATTTTATTTCTATCTTTGAGCATTGCTAATGAATTTCATGGGGAATCCTTCTTCTAACTTGCATATGGATCTAATATTGTGTTTGTTTCTCATGTTTGAGCAGGTTTAGGATTGGGGTTCACATTTTGGTGCTAGAAGGAGGGCATAAATCACAAATCTAACACATTTTTTAAAAATTCACTATTTTTTGATAGTTTTGTTCATTGATCCCCATTATAGTGCATCCATGGTATCTTCCAACATATTTGTGCTCTATTACAGTGCATCCACTATAGCTTTAGTGCATCTAACCCCTATTTTAGTGCATCTAACACCTATTTTAGTATATCTGGCACTTGACACCTATTTTAGCACAAGTGGCACCTATTTTAGCACACATGATACCTTTTTTAGCACATCTGAGTATTTTTTTGCTGCATCTAAGCATTGTTTTAGCGCATAGATCTATGTTTTAGTGCTTTTATAATCAGTTTTAAAATGATGATATCTTGGTCATATGGAGGTCTTTTTTGAAGATTTATTTTTTGAAATGGGGTAGAATTTCATAAGATGTGCAAGGGTGTAAGTGTTTCTCAATTTTAGTAGAGTTAAAATATTCAATTTTATATCTAAAGTCAAATCACATTATAATTTGGTCTAAGTTTTAGGGTTTATGCTTAATGATTCATCTAACCCTTATATCGTTTTGTTTCTTGATCTCATCTAACATTTTGAGCATTTTTGTACGTTAGGAAACCAAAGGGGGGGAGGAAAGAAAATAAAATCTTCTTATGAAATCATTTCTCTATTCTATCAAGTGTCTTTAGACACTCTTGGAAGCAATTATGATTCCAAGTTTAAGGATTTTATCTCTTCACACTTCTAGGACTCAATAGATTTAAATTTGGGCTCTAAAAAGAACATTACAAAAGCTTTCAAATTTTACAACAAAGGGTTAAAATGAACTTTAGAACAAACTTACTAGATTTGGTTTGAGGACTAGCAATTGAATAAGGTAAATTTTATATTTCATTTTGGTGCACTAAAAATAATCAAATCATTTCTTTGTGGGCTTAAAATGAAAAAGTGTTTTCTTGTCTTGTGTCATGCCCATAAATTTTCGCTAGAAAAACCCAACATTTTTTTTTTCTTCAGAGCATGCATACCTACACTAGACTGCTCTTCTATGTTTGACATGGAAGTGACATTGCATGCATCAGATGATGTTTCCCACACATTCGTGACAAGGTCCATTAACTAAGTTCATTTGTGTAGCTCCCTCAAAATGATTTAATGACAACAATGAGGATAAAGGTTTCATTAAAAAAGCATAAGAATAAATAAAATTTTAAAATAATCAACTTAACCATTCTCATTTCTAACTTCAACCCATATATTATAATCCCATAATTGATATATATATATATATTTTTAAGTATCTAATAATAGATTTAAATCCTTTATTTTCAATGCATTTTTCAATTTAATATATAAAGATACTTAATTATTTATATATTATAAATAGTAATAACTGGACTCACTTCCATATAATAACAAACCATTTATTTTTAGATTCCTAATTAAAATATATATACAATATATAAATAAATACTAATCCATTTAACTTTCTTATTATATAAGGTGATTATTTATATTCTTATATACCTTCATATATTTTTTAAGCTTATAAACATGACTTGTTATAACTACATGACATTTATATAAGGAAACTAAGAGATAAGCCACATCTCCTTAACTTAGGCCGTAATCTAGTATACTTTTCTTCAACGTAGGAGTCCATTGTATTTAGATAAGGATATACAAGTAAAACAAAACAACACTATGCTACATTTTCCACCGCATGGGCATTGAAATGTGAAAAATAATATTTATTATTATTGTTTTTTTTTTTCTTTTACATCCAAAAGTATAGTCAATTACAGATTTTAAAAATGGGAGAATTCACACGGTAACATAAAGCTTCCACTATTTAAGGAAGGTACTAATTTTATATTATTAATTATCTATGTGAACTGGATCATTATTATTTTAGGTTCTTAACTTTTAAGTAGGATGATATATCATTAGAATGAATATTTATAATGAGAAGGTGGTTATTTTAATTTATGATCATAATGTTGATTTAATATTATTTATAATTATTCTGGAAGATAATATTATAATTGTGGGTCATATTGTATTGCTAATTTAATTATGAAAATAATTATATCATTTATAATAAAACTTCTTAATATTATTTTTATTTTTTATTTTTATTATTATCATTTAATCACAATGACAATATTATTATTCAATCCAAATTAATTCTAAATAAATATTTGATCATGAATTTATTTAATAATAATAACATTACCATTTAATATTGCCAAATCAATGTATCCCTCTAATAATTTTCATTTTTATTTTTCTGGCTAAGAGCTATTAGTAGTACCTTCATTTATTTAAGGCACTAATCAGATCACGCTTTACTCCTATGTGAATTAGCAACATTTGCTTGTTTGAATTAGTACTTGGGGTAATTTTTTTATTTTTCCTGCATGCATGTAGTGGAGATAACCAAGCAATAAACTTAAGTTTTATTTTGTTTGCATTGTATTAGATGTTCCCAATTAATTATCTCTAGATAGACTTCAATTGCATGTTAAAGGATCTCCATTATTTTTTGCTAACTACCTCTCGATCTTCTAAAAGACCTCTATAAAAGAAGACTGTTGTAATGAAGTAAATTAAATTTTACTTTGTTTTTTTTTTTTGTTTGTTTTATTGTTTCTGCCTTTCAAGCAAATGCAAAGGAGAGGATTTCACCGTAATTTACTATTGCCTCGGTAACACAATATTTGTAAATACTTTTTGTTTGGAAGAGAATCTTGTCCTTACCTTAGTTGTGCCAACACATTGGTGCAACAAATATTTGAATTCAATTGATCAAATTTCATGCAATTTTATTGGTTCTATTTCAGTCTCAACATTAAATATTTATATTAATGTTAATGATACTAAATTCATTATCAGATCTATTACGATGAAACTGATTTATCATAGTTTTACGATGTACCACTCTCTCTCTTATTCTACTCCAATCGAAGGTTTTAATGGAGAGGAAATTTAGCGCTCAAACTAAAGTTGCTGCACAACCCCTATCTACAGGCTGCATACATTGCTTAAGGTGTAGCGCACCTATCACTCCTTCTCAGCCAACTACAGTGAATCTATTCCTATCGTCCATTTTGATATTTGTACTTAGCTCAGCAACCAACAATAATCACTTCTTTCAACAGCTCCCACCAAATTTGATTGTACTCTTTAATGATGGAATGGGAATCGCTGCAATATACTGTGCTCTAGGTACTTGCCATTTATTTCTAGCTACTCACCTCCCAACTCGCTTAAACGCATTGAAGAGGCTGGTAGCCTTTAGCTTCAGACTCTCAATAATGTATCAAGCCAGATCAAGAGGGTGTATTGATTAAATTGGATACAGAAGGTACAAAAAACTTGGTATGTAAGAATGTCACCATTGGACAGATCTTTTCATTTAAGGTACACGATACAATCTGACTAGAGAAGTCCGTTGAACTGGAAGCACCTATATCACAAGAGTGCAATTACATCAACTCAGCTTTATTTCTTCAATTAGTTGTCAAGTCAAGCAATCCATTTCTGCACAAAATTAACTGCAGTCATTAATGTTCTTACTTGTTGAATGTCATTACCTTCCTTTCCCTTTCGACAGATGTTTTTTTTTTCTTGCGTGCAATGGTAAACACGAAGGTGGTGGAGAACCAACGAATATGGAGGAAGTGGCAGTTAGGGGTTAAGATTTATTGATGCAGATTTGGTTCCTCCACAAGCATAGAGCCCCTAATATTGGGTGTGAAGATGCAGTAAGACAATGGTGCTAAGAAATATTTGCACCCGTGGAGAGAAGACAAAGAATCACTCTACCTACGACGATTGACATTTCCTATAAGAATGTTAGCGTCTAAAAATTTACAGTGTCACCACCTTGTATAGAAAATGTAACTTCAACGACTGATTTTCTTGCTTTTATTTCTTTTACCTCAGCTATGCCTATGTGAGGAGCATTCTAGCCAGTGCAAGAGGCGCCACTTCTGACTGAGCAGTAGATTTCTCAAGACATCTATTTATGTCATTATATTTTATCTATTTTCTTTCCTTGTTTTGATTGTTATGATATCTTTTGCAGAATAAGCAGTGGAAAGGTGCAGATAACACGATCTGGGATAGGTCCATTAGGTCTAAAGCATGACCTTCTTAACCATGAATAGAGATATCCCAATAATAAGATTGAGAGTTTCTTCGTTCTATAGATATATATTTTTGTTTGTCATTATTATCTCTTATGGTGGGTAAATCGTAGGGCGTTGTTGGTTCATGAGGGTGATAGATAGGGCCATAGATTCTACCCAAAATAATTTCTTGATTCTATTTATTCTTTTCTTGATTTATTAATTTGTACTGTTTACTTCTCTTTTTTTTTTTGTTAACCTTAATCGGTGGGATGTTTTCAAGTGAAAGTTTAGTCATAAAATCCGAGTGGGTAGGGTGTCTCAAATGTGACTTAAATCTCTTAGAACTAAGGTCAAATTGAGTGTAGGCCTCTAAAGGATCAACAAAATTATTTATGCTCTGTTCATACTAAGGTATGAGATCAAGAGTTTTACCATAGGATCCTTTGCTGGGTATACATACATATACTCATATATGATGAATTTTGGGTACAAGCCCATTATAAGTTTTTCTTCATATGTTCATACCCATAAATAATTAATGAAATATTTGAACTGCATATAAAAGATCCCCAACTTTTCCCATTCATCAAGTTTTGGAATCATTACATGTAGGTGCTTAGATAATAAAATATACACATGGCGCTATGCCTTCTTTACATCTCTATGATTATCATTTTCCTGCATATACTCTCACCATTACCAAAATAAATAGAAACTACATGTCTAACAAAGAAATGCATAAGGGCTTGCTCTCCACCCTACCATAATGGCATCATGGAGCCTCGTGGGCTCTAGCCATACCCCTGAGCAAGAAAATTCTTTAACCCCAAGATGATAAATGGGGTTTTCTCAAATCTTAGAAAAAGATAAATTATTATAATATCAAATTACATGATAATATCAAATTGTATTCCTATGGCTCCCTACTCACCATTTTCTACAATGATTCATATAAACATACTCACATACTACAACAATAAAACAAGGGAAGTGAAAGTAGGGAATACTTATCTCTTTTCTTTAGGTGAGGGGGGGGGTGGAAATTAAATTCTTCCTCTTTTCCTCTCCAAATCTAGCCATCTTGAGCACTATCTTCCCCAAAAAGAGACTCATCTCCTCTTCTCACCATCTCATCTCCTCTAGGAGAAGTGGGTAATGCCCCACTCATTCTTCTTCTTCAAAATATATAGAAGTTTCAACTTGCAACTCTTGGATGGGGATGTGTGGAGTGTATTTTCCTTCATAAATGAGGGTATTTTCCTTATCAAATAAAATGCATGCACTTGGACAACCCCTCCATCTTTCCACCCCATCCTCTCCTAAAAATTCGTCACTCATCATTATGAGGACTTTTCAGGGGTCAAATCATGTCTTTGGAGCACTATTGTATGCCTACTTGACCCCTACCACTATGGTATAGACCCTAGGGGGTTTATTTTTGCACCCTAACCCAAAAATTTGACCAAGAACTCTCATTAAAAACCCACTCAAGGTTCCATCCGAGTTTCAAACTTAGCTAGGGGTTCCCAAGACCTAATCCCCACTTACACCTCACATGAATCCCAACTAAATGCCCTAACACCCTTAGTCCTCCAATACATTAACTCCACCTGTTTCTAGGCCCCGAATGGGGTCAAATTTATATCCTCATGAAGTAGTCTTTTGATTCACTCTTGATGGTTCTCCTTTCTCATGCTAACATTGTTGCCTTCCTGCACATTACCAGCATGATCGTAAGCATCAATTTTATATCACACTAATCTCTTAGTTGGACATTCTAAGCTTTAACTATATAATAATCCATTTAGAATCTAATTTTCATTCCACGGTATACAAGTGCAATCCACTTCCATGGTAATGAAAATAAAACATAATGTAAAAATGATATGCAAGAATATTGCCAAAAGATCACCTTATTTATTATCCACAATACATTTAATTATCAATTCAAGAAAAACATATCACAATTTGTGGTTGTATTATGTACATACGAAGTAGGGTCTTCTTGTAATTAGTTACCCAAGGAAATATCACTAAAAATATATATGCACTTCTCTTGCACTTTATTGTGATCTTGAGAATCAAAATTCTTGGTGGTGATCTTAAATTGTGTAAGTAATTGCCTTCACATTTCATTTGGGTCTTAAAAATTGAACCAATCTTTTGATTGTGAGTGTGGTATATTGCGAGTGTTTTCGCTTTATTTTATAATGAAGTTCGATTGAACTATGGGATATACTTGCTTGCTTTTGTTTATCTTAGAGGGCCTGCCTGGTGGGAAAAAGTAATTACCCCAAGGAACGACCCAATCGAGAACATGCTAAGGGAAAGCGACTTCCAACTAGTATATAAGTGTCGATTCTCAAGGAAAATTTGAGAATCACGAGGATTATTCCAACGAGAAGGGAAGAAATGGTGTCTTGTTGCATGGATATTCCCCCACGAATGGAATGCCCATATTAAAACCCCTTGTTTAGAGAAGTCCAAAATCCTTTCTATATGTTGGTGCAAAAGCTCATGTCTTTTGAAGCTGCTCCACATTTACATGTGATTCTATTGTCAAGATGAAAAGTATGCCATGAGAGATTCATGGGCATTGATGCTTGGATGACCCGAGAAGTGAGTGCACTGTAAGGGCGAGCCTGTGTGGTGAAGCATCTAGTCATCCACACTGAATATGTGCAGTTGAATTCATCCAAGTGGGAACCCAACAAATATTATCATTTCATTGTAGGATTGTACATGTTCTTGGAATCAAAAACACCTTGCTTGGGTCTTAAAACATTTCAAAACAAACATTCAAAAGATCTTCAAAATTTGAAACCCTTTAGGGAAGCAAATACCTTTGACAAATTCAACTGCTCTTTCTTGCCCTAGGGATTTCATCCTTAGAGGCTTCTAAGTATTTGAACTTAATCACAATTTTAATCAAGAAATTGTTTGTGGTAAAAATAACTCATTAAGAAAAATAAGGAACAATTGGACCCCAAACATGTGTTCTCTCAAATGATTTTTGACAAAATCAAAATATGGAAACCAAGGTTCAAAATTATTAATCCAAAAGATCGTGATGAGCATCTTGGAAGAATTCTTGAAGTAAGAGAAAGATTGGCTTACAACTTCTACAAGAAAGATTCAAGAAACAACCCTAACTTGTTTGAGTTTTATTATCAGCAAAATCCTAATCTTTTTCAAAGGCTTTCTTTTCTCACATAGGAATTATGGCATGTTCCTCAAAATCAAGGTCTTGTAAGAATAAATTTTATCTAGGTCAAGTGTAGGATCAAAATCAACCACTCTCATCTATCCCTCTTCCATCTAAATCAAAAATTATCTCAGCAAAAAACTCTTGGGAACTTTGAAATTATCATTTATGCTAAACTTCTAGGCAAAATAAAAATCATCTTTTTTGACTTAACACACTTAGTCAAATTATCTTTCTGAACAAATTTGCCTCTTGATAAAAGCCAACATCTTGGGGTCTAGGAGTTCATTATCAAAAAACACTTTGTTTGACTTAACACATGTAGTCAAATTATCCTCTTATGTACAAGTTTACCTTAGGATAACAGAACTTCCTAGAGTCTACAAGTTCATTATCCGGATCAATCAATCAAAATTCAATCAAAGAAAGCTCTAAAGTTTAGCATCTCCCTCAAAATTTCTCAAGAGTTTCATCCATTCGCATCATCCATCTTCTTCTTATCTCATCCCCATCATCACTTTGATCCTTAAACTATCCTAGTTCTTCTCTTTTTATGCCTAAGATTAGATCAAGCAATCTCCCTTTCATGGAAGAATATGGAAATCACCAAGGAAACATACCCTTCAAGTGATATAAGTCAAAATTCTCCTAAAATAACCCTTGTGGGATCAGCAATCCTCCAAGCAACTCTTCTCTACCATCACAAACCCCTCAAGAGGAGGGTCAAGATGAGGACGCCACCAACAATGACTTGGGAATGACACAAGAGGAAATAATTGAAATGGTTCAGAATCCTAAGAATTATAGAATCATCAACGCCATGTTGAAACTTAATCCCTCTCTATACATACTTGGGTATGTGCAGGATCATCATGGAAAAAAAAGGCCCCTAAGTGGCAATAAATTAAGAAAAATCAGAGTTAGGAAACTTGATGTAAAAATTTGAATAAGTTATGTATATTATTTCAAAATATGTAAGAATAAAATCTGTAGAAAATTGAATATAGTATCTAAACTATTAGGTTTATTTAAAAAATTAAAAAATCTATTTGGTGAAAATTTAAAATTTCAATGCAGTAGTACTTAAATTTCAACGAAAAAATAAGAAGTAGGTGTCTGTCTAACCACCCTAACCACAATAAAATGATAATATTTTTTTATAATATTTTAGATATAAGTAAAGGACTCATGTCTCGATGTAATGCATATTTGTTTGTAATTTTTTTCCAAGTAAATAATTAATTATTATATTTTTATTACAAATTTTAAAAAATATAAAAACTCGTATGTCTGACCACCTTAACTTGGTCAAAAATTCATGAAATTCGATTCTTTTTTTTTAATCCTATAGTATGTGACCATAGAATGTGACACATGTTTCAGATTCAAAAAATATGATACCATTTGAAAGTTATAGATTTTTTTCAATCAACCTATGAATTAGGAATTTATTCGTAATTCAAACAGAAAATTAATAATTATTAATTATTAAATTCAAAGTAAAGAATAATTTATATAGGTGGAAAGCTAAGAATCTCCTTTAAAAACCCTTTTTGTTTATCAATTTTGGGTAAAAAAAAAGTCGTCAGCCACATGGGTCATCATATCACTTACATATGACCACTTTTTGGCCCATCATGATCTTGCACATACCCACTTGAGTTAGTGAAAGAAGGGGCCAAACTCCCTTCTAACTATGATGTAAGTACTATCATCGAAAGCCATCTTGTGACATACCCCCTATGTCACTTCCAAGCATTACTCAAGATATTCCACAGATCATATCATCTATCGGTTCAACCCCGCTGGTTGTTAACAAGGGAAGCACCATACTTCACGAACTCCAAAAACATCGCCTTGTGAGAAACATAGGGTTGGATAAAAGCATCGCACCAGACCAATCTATCCTGGTAAAGCCATTACACCGTTACATCCTTCTTACATTCCATAATCATACAAACTCATCCTCATTTCATGCAACCACAATCTATTCGCTAGATATGTAAACCTCTCTCCCCATGATTTCATAAGGAGAAGGTGGGTAATTTGGAATAGGGGGATTCTTTGATCCCTCATCGTCATCAATTTTCCAAGGGAATACACCTACATTCCCTCCATTTCCATTACAATTTGTATCACCTCTTGAGTTATGTCTTCCCCCCTTACCCACCATCAATCTACCAAGTCAAAAAAATCAAAGCATCATATCAAGACCTCTTATTTTTCCATCAATATCATAAAAAAAGATGACAACCATCCAAGCAACCACAATGGTTGACACATCCACAGCTCCTCAAGTGTCTCAAGGAACAAACATATCAATCCCACCATCCACAACTCAAACCCTGATTGTCAACACGACCGTCCCACTCATCACAATGTTGAACACCATTCTGAATCCTCCACTAGTACCACTAAAAGTCAACATGACAAACTCATTCATCACCAGGGTACAAGGAGTTCAACAAGCATCACATCAAAGGATAGTTCAACGAAATCAACAAGATACATAACTAGCTACCCAACAAGTACAAGTACAATTAGCCACAAAATAGGCACAACAAGCTGCACAAGCCCAAGCTTTACTCCAACAACAACAATCCACACAAGCTACCCAAGCAGCCCAATAAGCATAGGCTCAAGCTCAATCCCAACAATGAGCTCAACAGGTGTAAGCACAATATCAGGCACAATTGCAAGCAATTCATCAACAAGCCCTGCAAGATTTTTAGGCACAACAACAAGCAGCACAAAAACAAGCCCAACAACAAGATTTGTTGGTGCAACAACAACTAGATCAACAACAATATTGTTGGTGCAGCAACAACTAGACCAACAACAAGATTTTTTCGAACAACAAAAGAAAGACCAACAACAAGCTTTTTTGGAACAACAACAATAGGACCAACAACAAACATTATTGGCATAAAAAATGTAGTCATATCAGTAGGACTTAATCACATAGCAAAGCTTGCAGAAAACCCCATGAACACCCCACTCATCAGTCAAACACTACAAACACATCAAAACATGTTCATCCCGCCTCCTGATTTGCAAAATGATGTAACACAAATCATACTTCTCTCACAACAAGTGCTAGATCTTCAATCAGGAAAACAACAAGGACACCCAAAAATCTGTGTCCCTATCCTTTTGAGAGGAGCCTTACAATGTTACCATTCCCAAAGGGATTTGAAATCCCCAAATTCGACAAATATAATGGGATGGGAAACCCTTAAAATCACATTAGGGAGTTCCAAGTACATTGCATGAAGGTCAAGTAAGATGATACATATCTAATGCAACTATTTCCTTAGAGCTTGACTAATCCCACCATGGAGTGGTTTTCTCATCTACCCATACGGATCAGAACATTCCAAGAAATCGTAGATGCATTCCTCAAGAATTATGCATTCAACATGGGCACAAATGTTAGTCTAGAGGAATTATCGACACTCAAAAAAGGGAAGGGGGAGTTATTCACCTCATTCTTGTAATGATGGTGATCCAAGGCCAATAATAGCAAGTGGGCCATGCCAAAGGAGCAACAAGTTTGTACTATCATAGCTAATCTAGATAAAAACTTGGAATTTTATCTAAAGATGTAGTGCATCACTACATATGACCAGATGATCCCTAAAGTGCTCAACATCGAGAGAGCCCTCACCATGTAAGGAGGCACTCCTACATATCCTACACATCAAGATGCCCACCCATGCAACAGTTATAATGATAAACCTCACACATGGGAAAAGAACATGAATGCCACAAATGATGGAGAGGTCGATGTCAAGGTCGTCATCAGTTCTCCAAAGAAAAATAATCAAACACATCATCAACCATGATAGAATAACAACCGAAAAAATGTTCAAACCAATGTGATAGCACCACAACCACCACCTTTGAACAATCATGGAGGACCACCTCCCCGAAACAAGTATCCCCCCAAGTTGAAGCTCACAACCCTTGGGGAGTCAATCAAATCTATCATGAAGAAGCTAGTCAATGAGAACCGCATCAAAATCTCAACTTCTAAGAAGTATGCAGAACCCGTGACAAAATAAACATGGTACAACAAAAATCTCCTTTGTGATTATCATAAGCTCAAGAGGCATACGACCACCAATTGCATAAAATTGAAAAAAATCATCTAATATATCATTGAGGATAAGGTCATAAATTTTGAGCAACCATCTGGTAACCGAGATCTTAAAATATACATGAATCTGATGCCCAACCACAATCAAGGAAATGATAATGGTAAGAAAAAGTCAAGCAAATTGAACCATGTATACGAAGGATTTGTCACTTGACTTGATGAATTGGTCACTGTTGTTAGCTTTAAGGGATCCAACATTGATTGTGGAGTCACCACACATAGTGGAAAGGTCACCATTTTTATGGCTTCACAACCATCTAAGACCCCTACTGCAAATAAGAAACGCATTCCTAATGGTTACAACGTCCTGGACCAGTTAAAGAGAATACTTGCTTAGATCTCCACCATGGAGTTACTAAAGATTTTAGTTGCCCACAGAAAAATATTGGAGGAAGCATTGGCCTCATCTACCATCTCCTTCAACCTTGATATAGAGAAATTCCAAGCTATGGTCGATAACATCATCACTCCAAATATCCTCACCTTTTCTGATTAGGACTTCCCCGCCCAACCATCTCACAATTGTGCACTTCACCTTCAAGTCTTGGTGCAAAAAATTAAGGTCAAAAGGATATTGGTGGATGGAGGTGCGGCCCTCAACATTTGTTTACTCAAACTTATAAATAACTTGAGTATCTTAGAAGACTCCACTAACAAAGAAAAATGCATTACCATCAGAGTATATGATGACTAGGAAAGAGTGTCTCAAGGCACTATCAAGCTCCCAATCCAAGTAGGGCCAGCTACTATGGAAACCACATGTCAAGTCCTCAACCTTGATTTTCCCTACAACATCCTCCTAGGATGCCCATGTATCCATGGAATGAAGGTGGTCACCTCAATATTCCACCAATGCGTCAAA
>CM021100.1:438834884-438942855 GCA_007115665.2 Sequoiadendron giganteum
TCCCAATATTTGAAAAAAGCTAAAATGGTGCATCTGTCTCATCTCGCTTTAACCCACAATAATCATCAATCATAATAAATCATTATCATCTTCATCCTTTGGTAAGTCAATTAAAAACAAGTCTAGTAGGTTCAAATGTGAACACCTAATCGTCAAAGTCTCAAGTCTAGGTCATTAAGTCAACAAGTTAATCAACTTAGAGTATCAATAGCTTATCATCTAATCAAATCCCATCATCACCTAATCACAACATGTCCTAGGATTAATCTTTCCTACAATGGACATCAACATCAGACAACACCATAGTTTAGTCTTGGCTAGGGGTACAAAAAAAATTAGCTTGCTTGTTTACTTTATCTTGGTCTTTTTGACTTATCTTATTTTGTGCTCATTCCAAGGACCTCTTGATGATGCCTAATCAAAAGGTTTAGAGAGAAAGGAATGGGGCAATGATCAATATCATTCTTTCTACTATGCTTGTTGGATGTTCTTGTAAAATAAATTTGTCATGCATGCTTTGTTTGGCTTGTAGGGACAGTTTTTTAGGTATCTTGTTGACCACATAGGAAGGCTCCCCTTCTTGTGTTTTAGTCTGAGATGTCTAGAATATTTGAATTGCATTCTGAATGAGGTTTTTTATGTCAAGTGTGAACAAGAATACTCTTATCTAATTGTCAAGTCAAAGTACATCACACTAGGTACAATGTCATCTTGGTTATTTATACCTTGATGCATCGTACCTATGTGTGTTATCAAACATTAAGTAATTGGCCCTTTCAAAATCCCAACTCCTAGTAAGAAAATCATCATCATCATCATCATCATTCATAGTGTAGGCTTATTGGATCCTCTTGTCATCATTCTTTTCTTCTATTTTCTTCTATCTTTACTAACATTTCTATCCAAAATTGTTGTGTTGCATCAAAATACACACAAGGCTACCCATGGCCAATGACTACCTATACATCATCAAAATTGTCTACATCAAATATCTGATCTTTCTAAAGAATTATCTTTTGTCCTCTGATCAATAAAACCACTCCTCTCGCATTTTATCGTGATCTTGATTGCAAAATTGAAAATCTCCACTCGATCTCTCAAGGGGGAAGCATACCATCATAATCCTTACTTTTGAGGTAGCAGTGGGGCATCCAAAAAAATTGAATTTCTTTTGAATTTTTGGATCACAACTGTTTATTCTTTGAACAAATGCAACAAGTGCATTGTTTCAAACTAGGGAAAAATGTAGACATGGAAAATATACCAATCACACTTGATCCTGATTTTGCTAACACCACTTCATCCTAAATCAACCCCTTTATTAATTAATTTAATTGAATAATCTTTATTTAATTAAATTCTTCATGTTTCCTCTATTAATTAAATAAATCCAATTGATTTGATTAAGTCATTCTCTCCTATTAATTAAATAAATCATTTATTTATTTAATTAATCATATAGTCTCTTTTAATTAATAATTCATTTTATTTAATTAATCTCTAAATTCATTCCATTAAATTAAATAGATTAATTTTTATCTGATTTAATCTAACATCATCCCTCTTTAATTAAATAAATCAAATCCTTTATTTAATTAAATCTAAATCTAATTCTCATCTTTTGATTTAAATCAACCCATAAATCTAAATCAAATAGTCACATCACCTATTCCCTCATTAAATTAATTAACCTTTGATTGATTTAATTCTAATCCATGTCACATCCTCTAGATAATGCAACTTGCACAATAAACCATTTATTAAAATCCCTATTTTCCCTCACATGGCATAAAAAGGGAATACTTTGTCAAATTTGAAAATCCCTCTAAATGGGATTTGTCCTTCCAACAAAGCATTTAACTCCCCTTACATGTCCTTGTGCATTGAGAAAAGTGGCATTTAAGTCATTATTTTCTCCCTCCAACAAGCCAACTTTCAAATTTGAAATTCCACCTAATAACATTTATTGGCTCATTCATCAAAATCTGTAGAACCTTCCTCCATTCACATCTTGACAAGTGGAACTTGGCCATTGGATGTTGAATGATCCCACATTCATCCATTTTCCTTGTTCTCTTCTCAATCTAATCTATAAATAAGAGGTTTTCCTTCTCATTCATCATCTACAATTTGAGTAAACTTATTACACTAGATTTCGCCTTCAAGCATATCTATTGTCATCCATTTTTATCAAGTTCTTAGCTAGGTTATGCATAAATTCAATAAAAGTGGATCAAATCTTTATCGAATCATCATCAAGTTTACAAAGGAGTTGGGAAAGGGCCAATTTCTACACATAATTGACACTAATTCCCCCATGGGATTGAAGATTTGCATGCTTAAATACAATTTGATTTAGTTTCTTGTCTTATTCTTCATTTCATTTGTATGTTTGAGAATTGCTAATGAATTTCATGGGGAATCCGTCTTCTAACTTGCATATTGATCTAATATTGTTTTTTTTTTCTCATGTTTGTGCACGTTTAGGATTGGGGCTCACAAGTTCATTGTTGCACCTCTCATAAATGGAAAATATACAATAGTACATTTAGTAGCCCTCAGGAGCTTTGTTGAAGACCCCTCCAAGCTATGGCATCTCAGGTATGGACACTTAGGCTTTGCCGGTTTGAGTCTTTTGTCTAAAAATAGAATGGTTGATGGTTTTCCAATAATTGTAGAGCCTAATGTTAGATGTGAGGCTTACATTTTGGGCAAGCAACATAGGCAACCCTTTCAATCGGGAAACTCTCAAAGGGAAAGAGAACCATTGGAGCTAGTGCACATAGATTTGGTAGGACCTTTATTGATGATTTAAGTCGTAAGACATGGGTCTATTTTTGCAGCAAAAGTTTGAAGCTTTTGATAATTTTTTGTTGTTTAAGGCCCAAGCTGAAAAGGAGAGTGGACATTTCATCAAGGTCCTAAGGTCAGATCATAGAGGAGAGTATACCTCAAAAAAAAAATTATGAATTTTTGTAGGAAACATGGAATCAAGATGGAGCTTCAAACTAGTTATACTCTATAAAAAAATGGAGTGGTTGAGAGAAAGAACAGGATCATCATAGAGATGAAAATGAGTATGATTAAAGTAAAGGGACTCCGTTCTTAATATTGGGGAGAGGCTGTAGCAACAACTGCATAATTAATAAATAGAATTCCAACAAAGACGGTTTGTGACAAAATACCACAAGAGGCATGGACAAAACACAAGTGGATGATTGAGCACTTGAAAGTGTTCAAGTGTGTGGCATATGCACTTATGCCAAAATAAAAGATGAAGAAATTGGATGACAAGGGTGAGAAGTGCATTTTCATGGGCTACAGTGAAGATTCCAAAGCTTACAAGTTGTATAACCCAGTCACCAAGAAAATTGTCATTAGTAGAGATGTGGAGTTCTTAGAGGATGAGTCATTGGATGGTCTGACAACCTCTGATAGCTCTCGAAAACTCCCGAGATTTGAGGAAGATGAAGAAGATGAATAGGAAGATCGACAAGATCCTACAATAGCAGAAACAGTTAGCTCCTGACACCTCTGGAGAGCTCCTGAAGCAAACAAGAAGTTAAATAGACTATCACATAATTTTGTCGGAGAGATATCCCATTAAGGTTATGGTACTTCAACTCTTGTGTTTAATGTATTTAAAATTGGGAAAATACAATGAACAATATAGTGAAGGCGATTCTAATCATATTGTTGAAGAATTTAAAATTTACCAATTCAATAATCTATAAACTCCCTACAATTGTACCTATTTTTTGTTCAATACTTTCATATGTCAAAAACTATTAAATTTTTGAAACTTGGATTTATTAATATATTGGTAGATTTATCATTATTTTTTATGATGGTTAAAGTAGGATTGAAAAGTTACAAACACTTATGTGATAATAGCTAACTAACTAATATAACAAGTTCCATGAGGTATTTGACAAATCGAATATCTTAGTAAGGTGAAATAAAATGAGATACAACTATGACTAGGTTGTTACTCGCAAAATCAATCAAAAAATAAATAAAATGGACCCTTAAATCCCCATTTATACAATGCAAAGCCAAACATACTCAATATCGCATCGTTCACTCTAAAATGAGATTCAGAGATAGATTTAGGAAGACCTTTCTTCCACCTTATTTGAACAATAATATGTGAAATATTATCACATATGTCCTCAAAAGGACTTTGGGGGAAATCTCCATAGGGGGGCCAACAATGGGAATATAAGGATTAATGAAATTTCTATGTGTTGTATTAAAATACAAAACTATAATTTTGTAAGGCTAGAGATAAATTGGAGCTAAATGCAATGCTAGTTTATTGATCAAAATAGAATATGGAAAGGAATCTCCAAGGGGAGTCATTGGAGTGGTAGTGCTAGGACACATTTTAGCCACACCAAATTTATGTGAACCAATATATTGAGAAGACTCATCATTATAAGAGGATCCATCAATTTAATAATTAGAAGCATGAATAGCCATGTGATATTCACTTGTATTCTTCCATCACATTTCTAAGCCTTTGCATTATGAGAGTTGAAAGGGAGACCCTCATAATGAATAAGTTGGGTCTACATTATATTCCCCACCATTAGAACTGCATCTCCATGAATAGGCTTGGAGATATCAATGTCTACTAGGATGTGAGAAAAATTAGAGTGCCCCATGAAAAAATTGTGGAGTTAACCTTCAAGAATCCTCTATTGTTATCTATTTCATATTTATATTGATATACTTGGATGTTATTTTCTTCATTGCTATGTTTTGATCCAAAAAATATTGAGCATTATGAATGAGTAATATATTTGAAAATCTAAAACTTATTTTAAAACTAAAAAATTCATGCTTGTGATTTTGCTAATGGTTGTTGACACTTGATTAATATTTTTTATTCTTACACTCAATTTATTTATTTATTATTTTACGATTCTTGAGTTTGATTTTATGTTGCTTGTTCTTTATTTCATTCTAAGTTTTTCTAATTATGTTTATTATTGAAAATAAAACAAGCATTTATATTATACACATTTTTATTACTAATGTTGATTTTATCAATAAATTTCTAATGATTATTTATTATTTTAATACATCAATTATTTAATTATTTTTTATAATATATTCATGCTATGAAACTCCACTCTTTATTATCATTGTAAGTTACACATTTTTATTTCACAAATGTTTAAAATTTAAATAAATAAATAAATTTATTTCATTAGAAATTTAACAAAAATATATTGTGATGAATTCTGTTGGCGTTGGTGCTCTCTATGCTAATGTTGAAGTAACATCCATGATTATAGATTTGAACCTACCTGTGAAACTAAACTCTTTAAAATTATAATTTGGAACCTATTCACATTAATTTATGATATTTTCTTTAAAAATGGATGATGTCAACAAACATTTTTTAGTAATTTATCAGACCCAGAAAATATCTTTTGGCCAAACTCAAATCATTGAGTAAATAATATGAATTCGTAATCAAAAGAAATAAAAAAATATGAATTGATACCTAATAATGTTGAAGTTCTATGACATTTCATGAATGATTATATAAAATATTCTTTGATAAATTCTTGACATCTAAAAATGAATTAAAATTTTCACTTAAAATAAATTATTGAACACATTATGAATGAACAAGAAAATAAAAGAAAATTTAATTTAAATAAAAAAATTAAAAATCGAATGAAAACAAAACATAATCATTATGTGTAAAAGAAAAATTTAATTCATGCTATCACTAAAAATGTATTTAAGTATGTTAGGTTATTCTTAAAACTTTATATAATTAAATCATATTTTTGAAAAAAAAAACTTTGAAAAATATTCGATTAGTTCTATTTTAAAGAGCTATTAAGTAATATTCGTTAGTCGTGAAGCTTTACATTTAATGGTCTAAATTATTTATTAAGTATATGGTTTGAGTGTGCTTTGATTTAATATCTAAAAGTGAAACATATTTTGTAATAATTTATTTTAATAAATGGTATATTTTTAAAATAAAAATATCATGTTAATTATTAAATTATTTTAATAATAAGGGATTAATTATTTATAAAAACAACTGAGTATAATGTATAATTTTTTTTTTAGTTTTTTAATTAGTTTAATTATATGAAAATTATTTTAAAATATTTATATCAATTAACATAATTTTTAAAATAATTTTTAATAATAAAGCATAATTAATTTTTATTATATTTATATGGTGTCAAAAGTTGGAGATGTTTACATAATCATATTCCTTTTAAAATATTATGTCATTTAAAAAATAATGTTTTGTTTCAAGTTGATGAATGATAAATTTACTATCATCATTGATGTTAAATACTCTTATGTTAATATTATCAACATTTTCTCACCTTCTCCTCTAAGGGATGTTGATAGTATACATGTTAGTCCTACTACTTCTATGGTTGGGAAATCTACATTTCATCAAAAACATTGTTTCACTACTATTGTTTTATGGGAGGAAATTTTAAGAAATGAGATTTTTTTCTCTAGAAGGCTTTGGTCCATCAATTTGACAAGTTTTAGTTGTAGATTAGCAGTTTGAACTATTCAATCTATCAATAGTGACATCCCATTATACAAGGGACGATAGAAAATTACCTTTGTGTGAAGGGTTTATTTTTGGCCACCATTGACTTGATCTCTAATCAAATTAATTTTTAAACATGATTATTATTTATTCTAGGGTGCATGTTGTCATTTCAAGCACCCATTTAATGCCCATTAATGATAACCGATATAATATTTTATAAATGGGCTATATTAACATGAATTTGTGCTTTTGGTTGTTGTATTAATCCCCCCTTTCATGTCTTAGTCAAATTACAAAGTTAAAAAAGCTAAAATTTGGTTTAAGTGTTTTCTTATCAAAGTTTCAAGGTTGTTTATGTGTGCATACCTCCTAGGTATGTGCACGATAATCATGGAGAAAATAGGCACTTAAGTGGCGATAAAAAATTAGAATAAGTTATCTATATTATTTCAAAAATATGTAAGAATAAAATTTGTAGAAAATCGAATTTAGTTTCTAAACTACTAGGTTTATTTTTTTTAAATAAAAATATATTTTGTGAAATTTTGAAATTTCAATGCAATAGTACTGAAAATTTAGGGAAAAAATATGAAGTAGGTGCTTGTCTAACCACCCTAACCACAATAAAATTATAAAAAAAAATTATAATATTTTAGATATAAGTAGAGGACTCATGTTTCAATGTGATGAATATTTTTTTGTAATTTTTTCAAAGTAAATAATTAATTATGAGTTTTTTTATTACAAATTTTAAAAAATATAAAAACTCGTATGTTTGACCACCTTAACTTGGTCAAAAATTCATGAAATTCAATTCTTTTTTTTTTTAATCCTATACCATGCGAAGCGTAGAATGTGACAAATGTTTCAAATTCAAAAAAATGATATTGTTTGAAACGTATAGATTTTTGCAATCAATTTATCAACTGCGACTTTAGTTGTAATTGAAATAGAAAATGAATAATAATTATTTATTAAACTCAAAGTAAAACATAATTTATATTGGTGGAAAGCTGAGAATATCCTTTAAAAACCCTCTTCATTTCATCAATTTTGGGTAGAAAAAATGTCATAAGCCATATGGGCCGTCATATCACTTGCATTTCACAAAGTTTTGGCCCATCATGATCATGCACATACCCTCCCATTCCAATCTTCAACCCCCACTTTAATTATTTCAAAATTGGCTAAGTGTTTATTTTTCAGAATTTGAGAACTTCAATATTATCATCCTTGCATTCCTTTCCTATCACTCTAGAAACCCAACCTAAAAGCCTTGTGAAATTTCCTAAGTATCAATCTTGTTGGCGTTTCATATTGTTAGGTTTACCCTTTCTTTCATACCATTCCTTATCTTTCTTAGCCCCCAAATCATATCTTCTAAAGCTCGTGTGCTTCATATTCATTGAAATTCCATACTTCTTCATCCATCAATCCTTTGGTACATATTTTCTTGACTACTTGATTTAATAATTGAACCAAAAAAATTGATGCTTTGTGTGGGGGTAAAATAATGGATCCTCTACAACTTTCTAGGGTTTCACCTAGAAGAAATAAGGTTATCCTTTACCACCAAGGGTATTAAATCTTGTGATTCACTCAATTCTTGAGATTGAATATTAAATGGAATATGAAAAGTACTGAAATATAACATGAAAACCTAACTACTTAACCTAAACTAATGGAGTCTATAACACTAGAAAACACATGATGAATTATAACAATGCTAAAAGGAAAGTTAAACTAAGTAAAATTATAAACTAAGTTAAATGAGTTCACATTGAAACTATTGTAGGTCGAAGAGGGAGTTGAGAAAGCCTTGGAAAATCTCAAAAATCAGAGTTCATAGCCACCTACAACACTTATGCCAAGTGAAGCGACCTAGTACCTTTTCAGGAAAACTACTCTGATAGCCATTTTTGTCAACTAGGTCTCCAAATCTCCAACTGTCAGTGTCATAAAGCTTCAGTGGGACTAGATCTCCATTATGGGTGACCTAGTCCCTTTAAACTTTTTTTTATAAAAATTGAAAGTGGACATAGAGGCCTTTGGTCTATATTTTGTCTCTTCATGGGAATCTGGACCCAAATCTGTTAAATAACCTACAAAATAGAATATATCTAGGTTTCTAATGTGGGGTTCACCTTGGTCAAACCCCTATTTTTTATTTAAACTTGTATTGAAATAGAAAATTTGCATAAACCCTAGCCCTAAGTGTGTCTTGGACTAGGAAAACCTAAAATAAAGAAAAACCCTATTCTATTGTGCTAGAATAAGATGTGTGTAATAGATTTGAAATGATGCAAGACTTCAACCCTAGAAACCCTACACCATTTCAAATGAATGCAACAAGGAATTCAAATGGGATGCAAACCTCAAATATGCAAATAGGTTGAAAGTAGAAGATGGGGTCACTTTGAAAATAGTCTTTAGGTGTGATTTGGTGGCTAGTTGCACCTCCTCAACCTAGATTTCTCCATGAGTCTACACATGCATCTATCTCCAACCTTTTTCAATAAGTGATCTTAAATTTTAAGTGAGCTTGAAGACCTACAGAAATCCCTATTTTGTTGTCTAAAAGCTTCAAATTTTGTTGTGTGAGAGATAAATCTTCTTGAGGAAGATATTTTGCACTTGGTTCTTGGAGCTGGATGTGTAAAAATTACTAAGAGAGAGTGGAAAAATGACCTAAAAATAAGTATATATAAGAAACAAGACCTAATTGTCATGAACTTTGACCTAAGATGTTGACAACCAATGGGAATTTATGATAAAATATTCATTTTCCCGCTTGAAACTTCAAAATTTGTCAAAAAGGACCAGGTCACTAACTTGGGCAACCTAGTCCCACTAAGGGATTTTGAAGTGGGAATGGTGCTTTTTGAATGGTTTTAATATTTCTTGTCGAGGGTTGAACGATCCCTTTGGTATAAAAGGCCTCCAAGTGAGAAGTAACAAACCTTAGGGGACTATAAATGTTGTTTTAGGATGATAATTGATGAAATGAAACCTAAAGTAGGACCAAAATGGGCGCAAAATTGTCCTTTTCCTCAAAGTTATACAATTTTTTGCAACACATTTAGCACTCACTTTAGTTTCCATATGAATCTACATGCATATCTAAGCTAAAGTACTTTAAAATAAACAAAGCACCTCCATTTTCATAAAATGATACTCATTTGAAAGGTGGGAGAATGAAGCCCCCAGTGTAGTTATCTACAAAACCACAATGTTAGGAACCACATCCCACAACACAAATTCATTAGAAGTCCTAGAATTATTCTTATCTAATCCCTAAAGATCAAATTCGAGGGTATATATATGCCCCCCTTGATTCTGCTTGCTTTACGGAGGTGGAATCAAGGTAGCCATCTAACCATGTTGAATGAGAGAACACATATCAGAGGGAATTCCCAAGTACCATGCTTCATAGCGAGAGGTGAGTGATGATGTATGGAATGGAAATATGATTATGATGCAATAAATGACATCAAAAATGGAGATCACTAGCACCCAAAATTTTGATTTGAATGAAAAAGCACACTAAAAGGCTAACAAAGTAAAAGGGTACAAATGTGCACATGTGTGTAAACATGAGATAGTTAAAAGAAATGAAAAATAGAGTAAACATGCACTTAATTTCTCATTTAACTTTTGTAGAATTGAAGAGTGACGAGGAGATAGTGAGAGGATGTCGAGCACACATTATTTCACCCCTATGAGATTGGACGTATCATGAGATCAAGTGGTGAGAAGCAACCACCAACATGAGGTTAGTGAATTTTGGAGCCTTTGCTTTGTGATTTTTCAATTATAGGATGAATTTAATGCATTTTTAAAATATATTAGGATCTTGGAAATTTTTTTGCAAATTGTCCCTTTTTTTCGCAAAGTGCCCCGTTTTTTTGCAAAGTGTCCCTTTTTGATCACAAAGTGTCCCTTTTGTTTGCAAAGTATCCCTTTTGTTCGCAAAGTGTCTTGTTTCTTTGCAAAGTGTCCCTTTTCTTTGGAAAGTGTCCCATTTCTTCATGAAGTGTCCCAAAAGGGTTCTAAAGTATCTAGGACCATAGGAAAAGCACACTAGAACAACATTAGCACACTTTCATGATTTAGATAACATATTGTGATAATCTATATAGGTACTCACTCATTCTCGACAATATTTAGGCGGGAGACAATTGAGTTTCCTAAGAGACTTGGCTCCAGCCCTATCACTAGTGGAGATGAAGCATCTACAAGTAGCGGGGATCTATTGGGAATATCTCATGCCACCCATGAGATATCATGATGATATGTCATTGGCATTATGTGAGAAGTGGAATACTGATACATGCACTTTTCACCTACCAACGGGTGAGATGACCATTACATTAGAGGATGTCAATTGCATATGTCGAGTCCCTATTCTGGGGGATAAATTGCAGCTACATAGGGGATGGTCCTTTTGAGAGCAGCGGGAAGACATGTAGTACTGCCTCGAGGGTCTTGTACATGATGACAAAGTAGCAGGGCAGATAGAGCTGGAAATGTTACTCTTTTCATGAGCACTAGTGATGAGATGTATAATGATGCATACAGTAGCATTGGTACTCTTGTCGGATGGGTGATTAGTGCATCTGGAGGTTGGATTGGTACATCTAGTATGAGGCATGGTAGAGCATCTAATGGTCTATGCCTGGGGATGATACATTCTAGGAAATTTATATAATGACCTTGGTCAGTTTTTTTTCTCGGAGCTCGATAGTATGGTACGATACACACTCTTACAGATATGGTGCTTAAAGAATATCACATGCACATGACCAGTTGGCTTCCCATATTTGATAGTAGTGGCCTATCTATGATCCTTTGGTTATCCATTGTCGTGATTATGGTAATACGATCATCTATAATTTTTGAGAGCGAGATTCGACTGACTAGATGAGGAGGATATAATGTGAAGGCCATAGCATCTTATTGTATAATGGCCAGATCATACCGGATAGCTAAGGAGGTTACAAATGAGCACATTCTTGGTAGGATGGCACAATCACAGAGTGCAGTCATTCTACTATGATCAGATTATGAGGTAGTTTGGATAGGTATAGATACCACCACAACCATGATCATCATTTAGGTGGTATATTCAAAGTGCTTGGAGGTCGGGGTATATAGCAAAATTCACACTATATGATGTTATCAAGAGTGACTTAGACTATTCGGATCATGACCAACCACCTCTAGATGATGTAGGTAATTTTGGGGCCACATGTGACCATGAGGAATAGTGGAGATCATCACAAATAGAGCTAGTGTTTCTAATTGATGAGCTAGTGGGGGAGGTAGAGCCTATTCCAAATGAGGGGGACGAGAGAGAGAGAGAGAGGATAGGGCCAAGGAGAAATGGTATAGGGTTGTTGTAACATGTTTACAAATATTACTGATGAGGAGTATGATAAGGATGCATACCTAGATTATGATGGATAGGAGGGAGAGGATGAGGAGAAGGATGAGGAGGAGGAGGATGAGGAGAGAGTATAGGAGCCACCCCTAAGTGATGGCAATGAAGCAGCAATCAAGGACCGATACAATTAGGGAGAGGTCTCACCTATACATATGACTAGATCCTGGACAGTAGCAGTAGTAGATGCCAACACTTATAGCCGAGGGGAGGTGATCACATATTTTATGCCCCCTACACAGGATGAGGTGGATATTCCACATTCTACCAAAGATATAGGTGAGGATATTAAATTTTGAGAGATGTATTTGATGTGTTATTTCATGCATATATATTTATATGATTAAGTGTTACTAATGAGACTCTTGTCTTATTTTGTAGGGCTTGCGGAGGGTTGGCAAGAGTTCCTACATTAGGAAACCGTAAAGATAATTTTGGTGATGCTCAATGAAGAGGATATGGATACTAACTACGTTCCCCCACCGATTGTGGAGCGAGAGCCAGGGACCTTGAGACCCTTCACGAGATTGTGGGAAACCTATTAGTGCTTGAGGAGGCAAGTCCACCAAGTCAAATATGTACCGTAGGTGCAACCATCATAGCCTATAGCAAAGTTGGTGAGATTGGAGAGAGAGGTCGCCCAATTACAAGGAGAGAGGGATCGAATAACAGGTGAGCATCACTTAGCACTTGCGCAAATGGGAGGGTTGGAGTTCACACTCAAAGTCGGTAGATCACGATCATGATGCAGTGTGAGTACCAGATCCTAAGGGATCTAGCAATCATAGTCCTTAGTGACACTAATAATATGATGACATGTATAAAATACTTTTGATAAATGGATATATATGAATTTGTATTTTAGATGGTGTAATTTATTTGTGTGGATGTTAAATTACAATGTGATTAATTAAATAGTCTTTGGTAAAGTATTTAATTAATGACAACATGATTTAATAGAATGTATGTGATTGAGTTTAAAACATAGAACAAGAAAAAGGGGAATTGTATGAAATCTAAATTAATTATAAAAATGAATTAAATAATCAGTTTATTGTTCAAGACACAAGCATGACAATGTGTCTGGAATGAAGTAATGAGAGAGCCAATAGGATATAATCAAATATCTTTAACAACACTGCTTTATAATTCGTACCATTCAAGAGGGGATTAGACATAATGCCAACGCAAATGTGTAAAATTAATAGGATCTTTAAGGGGAGTACCATCGCGCTTGGTTAGGGTATGAGCACTAGATCTGTAATTGGAATCGATCACATAGGCACCTAACCAATTCACATTGAATTTACCTTTGTCAGTGTAATTGGCAGTGGTGTTGCATAGTTTTTCATATAAAAGAAAATCACCTTTGTTAAAGGTTCAAAGAATGATACCAACATGGTGTTTGCATTGTAACTATTTAATGTAAGCTTGAAGATGCTCAAAAGAATTGATGTGTTGTTCATCAAGAATTTCAAGTTGGTGTAGACATTGTTCCACATAACTTTCATTATCAACGAGACTTTGGAGAGCAATCCTCAACGTGGGGATTTCCAAATCTAAAGGGAGGATAGCCTCGGTACCATAAACAAGGTTAAAAGGGGTATTTCTTGTAGAAGAACAAACACTCATGCGATATGCCCATAGTGCATATTGAAATTGTGTATGCCAATCTTTTTGGTTTTGATTGATAGTCTTCTTAAGGATTTTATTAGTAATTTGGGCTTGACCATTAGATTGAGGGTAATAAGGTATTGAAAATTGATGTTGGATATGGAAGGTCTCAATTAACTTCTTCACATTTTTGTTCTTAAAGCAAGTACCATTGTCCGAGACTAACACAAAAGGAAGGCCAAAACGAGAAATAATGTGTTCCAAGAAGAAATAACATATCACCTCAATGGTTGTGGACCGAAGGGGAATGGCTTCGACCCACTTGGTAAAATAATCAATAGCACTAATAATGAACATATGTCCAGAAGAAGGTGGGGAGATTTTTATAATTAGGTCCAAGCCCCACACAGAGAATGACTAG
The DNA here is from genome assembly GCA_007115665.2 of Sequoiadendron giganteum. Classification (NCBI taxonomy): domain Eukaryota; kingdom Viridiplantae; phylum Streptophyta; class Pinopsida; order Cupressales; family Cupressaceae; genus Sequoiadendron; species Sequoiadendron giganteum. The sequence goes on from CM021100.1 coordinate 438,848,910, forward strand.
ATAGGTATTTAGGCACGAAGCTTTGAAGTAGGAGCATGGATCAAATGAAGATTTTCTTGGCACTGATGACATCACTTAACATATGCATAGCAATATTTTTCCATGTTTTTCCATAATATCCCATGTGAAGGATTTTTTGCACTAAGGTTTTGCCTCCAAAATTTTCTCCACAAGTACCTGAATGGGCCTGTTCGAGGGCAACATGAGTTTCAACATCCTTAAGGCATCATAGAAGGAGTTCATCGAAGGATATTTTGTAGAATGTGTCAACAAGGATGATATACTTAGTGGCTAGTTTTTTGAGGTGAAGGCGGGTATTTTTAGTTTTGGATTCAATAATGGTACAATCTTTTAGATAATTGTAGATTGCATCATACCATTCACACGGATTATCTAGAAAAGAAGGATAGATGTCACTAGGTCGATCACTGATGGAGGGTTTTATAATAGGATGAATGGAAAATATGATTTGTTCAGAAGGGTCTACAAGAGATATAAGAGAGGTTGGACTAGCCATTGCATCCACATGGCAATTATCTTTGCAAGGGATGTTATCAATGGTAAAGGATTCAAACTACTCTAATATATTGAGAACCAGATCCTTATATAGTGAAATTTTATCTTGTTTGGTTTGATAGGTACCTTTGATTTGTTTAATCACTAATCATGAATCACCATAGATCTTAATAGCTTTAACCCCCAGGACAAGATCCACATGTAATCTAGTGACTAATGCTTCGTACTCAACTGTGTTATTCGTACATAGGAAATTGAGATGATAGGATAAAGGAATATTCTTACTAATAGGTGGAATTAAGATAACTCGAGCACCGAAGCCTATTCTACACTTGGATCCATCAAAGTAAAATTCCCATGTAAGAAGGTCTATAGTAAACACATTGTCATTAGGGAAAGAGTCATTGTTGGGTAATTTTAGTGATGAAGGAGCATCAACTAAATGGCCGGTTAAGGCTTGGCCTTTGATCACTTTTTGAGCAATAAAATTAAGGTCAAACTCAATTAACAACATGACCCTTTTAGAAAGACATCTTACAAGATCTGTTTTATTCAAGAGATATCTTAAAGGGTCAAACTATAATGCCCTGCCAAGTAACCCTAAAGGAAGTTGTAATTAACGTCATAAGCGAACTAATTTTTTTTATAAAGTGCATTTAATATACACATTCACTTACTAATTAACAACAAACCTCTAAGGCTACAAGGTTAGGATTACTTAAACCCACACATACATATTACATATAACCATAGCATTATAACTTTATGAAATAAACATCATACATCATAAGAATACCACATAACATACTAAGATAATCAACCAAGATACAATCTCATAAATATTAACATAATCCAATAGTTACATCACTCATTCCCAGAATGAGGCAATAGTACTCAAGGTTACAATTACAAACTTCCACCTCATAAACATAAGAGGGATAAAATAACTTATACAAGTTAAAATATTACAAAGCAAGAATAACACAAGAACTCGAGCCATCCATCAGGATGTCTCGCCTCCACGAACTGAAGATAGATGGGGACCCAACGGTTTTGGTGCATGTTCCACCCTACCAATGTGGTACCTGAAGGCACACCCCCCATGCTAGGAGATAGTAACAAGGTAACATGGACAAAGATTCTACTACCTCTAACCAAAGGCAGACTCAAACTGACTCATACTGTTATAACCAACCAAATGAATTAACAAGTACAACTCATTCACCATACAAGTATGAATCAAGTACAACTCAAGTACAATACAAGTACAAATCAAGTATAACTCCAACATAACTGGCATAGGTCACATTGCTTCCAGACATAAAGTAGATCAAGTATGTTCACAGAACCATACATATTAAACAATTAACAACAGTTGTCCTAGATAGAGTGTCATCGCAAGGTTTGTCATGAGATCTCCTCTGGGCATTCTTCATAGGCTTTGGCACAAGTAATCCTGGTGGCCTCAATCGAATCCCGGCACTCATACTCACTCATGCAGAATCAACTACCTCTCGCAAGAACAAGATAGTTGATCTTGCCATTCCAGGCCTTCTAACTCATCCCAAGTCTAAACGAGCCCTTGTGTCTATGAGTGAGGATTAAATTATCTTGATTAATGTGAATGAATCCTAATCATCTAAGTACATTAATTTAATTATCGCTTGATGAACTCACTTTTGAAGGTTACCCGATTTACCACTTTGGACTCCGACCCCTATCAAAAGCCACTCTTCTAATGGACAACACACTCACAACCAATCACCAAGGGAAACACAAGTGCATACAAACTAGGCATCATAACCACTCCAACACCAGGAGGATACAAATAATAGAAACTCACTCCAAACATCTTGGAGGCAATAATCACATAGTCCACTCCTTTCACAGGAGGTACAAAAGATCTCAGTCCAAACATTTTGGAGGCAACAACACATAGTCCACTCCTTCCATAGGAGGAAACAAGATGAAACCACATCAGAAGGTCACTCCATACAAGGAGACACAGATCCCATAATCCGCTCCTAAACCAAGGAGGTGCAAACATCCCCGTTCATGAAAATCGGGTAAAACTGAAAAGACGCCATGCACTACCTAAAGGAAAACAACTGGATGGCATAAAGATTCAACAACCCTTATCCTCTAAGTTCTTCTAGAAGACTTATAATTTAGGACTAACACTAAATCCCAAAACTAACAATGCAACTTGACGACTTAGCAACAAAAGCATTCAAGTCATTAATCAAATCTAATATTTGGATTTCCTAAATCCATATTCATTCAATAGGTAGTGTTGACAAGTCAAAGACACGATGAATAGATCATCTAAAATAATCATAACCTCTATTTCCCTTTTCATTATTGGAAATCTTAAACAATTAAACTTACTTCCCTTTACCGAATACAGAGAATTAAATCCTTTAAGATAATCATGAGGAAGATACTATTTTTTGGATATACTAAATCCATATTTCTTTCATAATCCAATTATAATGATTCAATTAATCTAAATATAAATTAATAAATAACATAATTGATTGTCTCATCAATAAAACAACTTATTGATTTACTTTTAAATCGACACAAATCCATGCAAGTAAACTCTTTCCATTTCCTAACCAAATCTTACATTTCATTCAATTTCCTATTTAGAACATGCAATTTCATCAATGTATAAAAATATCTTTTGGCTTATCTATTTGGCCATGCATTCATATTGTTTCTAGTTAAATCTCATTAATTAAAACAAACATTTAAATATAAATATTTCTATAATTCTTCAATATATTTAAATATCTTTTCCCTTATCAATTTTGACCATACATTCAAAACTTATCATTTAAATTCTTCATGCAAAGCTAAATTACACGCACTTAAATAAAACAAGGTAAATACTGATTGAAAATACTCATGGATATATATATACATTTCAATATATTTTCTTCAATCATATTAACAAAATAAATATTTTCTTTTAAATCAAGTAATTACTTCTATTAAAAAATATCTTTCTCTATACATTTTCTACACATACTAATCATTTCTTTTAGAACACTAATAATACCCAATTTGCAAACAACAGAATAAAATAAGATAAAATATTATTTATTCTCTCAAATGGATATATACCTTCAATATATACTAAATATAAATTAATATATTTAAATATATTTAATCATTAACATATCTTCTATTCTTTACAAAATATCAAATTGTTTAATTCAAAATAAAATATCCCTTATCATCAATTTTCCAAAATATAAATATATTTTTCCAATTAAATCAAATTAATAATTGGACCTTTTACACATGAATTTAAATTCCATAATTAAATTTTAAATTATGCATTCTTTAAATCAAATATTTAACTCCTTCAATTAAACTTTAACATGCCATTTAAAATAAACAATAATTTTCCCATACGTTTATAATTTTAATTCCACTAATCTAATATACAAATTTTATTTAAAATAATATAAATAAATATAATACTTTAATATTATATATTATAATATAAAATATTATTAAATAATATTTTAATATTATAATAACAATACATAAAATATTAATATTTATAAATATCAATTGATTATTATTTTATTTTCAGAGCAGCCATGGGAAAATAACTTAACAGCAGTCTCATGTTTCAAGCATAACTCCAAAACTACGATCTGGGTATTTGCGTTTTTTTGACAGGGATAAGAAAATTTCAAAATGCAAAAACTCTTTAAATTTTCTAACAACCCAGTTTGTGTAAGTGAAGTTATAGGTGACGCAACTAAACCATTTTACCATGAAAAATATAACTATATTGCAGATTTTAAAATCCGTTTTTTAATAATAAAGAAGGTTTAATTTTCTAAAATCAATCGAAATGCATTGTTCAATCTCTATGTTTGATTTCAATAACAACATAATCGATTTCCCCAAATAATTTAAATTCAACTGAGGTTTTCACAATTTTCACTCAAGAATTTTCACAAGCAAAGGCTGTAAATTTATTTAATTCTTTTCTTCTAATATCAAATTTGTTTTCTAAAACAAATTTAACAAACAAATCTTTAATCACTACTATTTAAAAAAAACAATCAAGAACAATAAAACACAAAGAGGAAAACCTGGTACAAGAAGCTACAGGAAGAGATGAATTTCTGATGCAAGCCTCCTCCAAGGATTTCCTAAATTTTCTTCAATCCTCCAATGAATCTAATCCAAAATCCAACAAATGCAAACAATCTTTCCTTCAATCAATTCTACAATCAAACTTTCTTCAAACCCTTGTGCAAATTTTCCAAAATTTCTTCCTTGTTGTAAAAATGAATTTTCTTAAAGACTTTTTCTGCCCTAAAATTAAAACATGTACTTTTCATAAATCAAAAATACCTAATACAACCCTAATTCACATTACATGCAAATTACATATTTCAATTTCAATTTTTACAACCCTAATTCACATTACATGCAAATTAGATATTTCAATTTCAATTTCAATTTCAATTTCAAATTTCAATTTCAATTTTAATTTCAATTTCACTTTTCAAAAACCCACATTCAATTTAAAATGCAATTTGAAATAATAAATTAATTTCCAAAGTTGCAACCAATTTCCTAAATAAACATTTAATTACAATTTCTAATTTAATTCCCACATGTTGAAATTAAATTCCAAAATTAATTTTAATTCTTTTATTTCCTTTCATTCTCTTACATCACATTTAATTAATTAATTAAATTATTTAATAACTAAATTCAACCCCCTTGGATTAAATTTAATTAATTAAATAAATTAAATATAATTAATTAATTTAAATATAAACTTTTATCCACATTGCATTATTTAAATTAAATAACCATCAACATGATTTAAATGCAATTATTCTAAATATCTATTTCCAAATCAAGAATTCTTCAAAATTAAATAACATCAAGGCAAGACAAACAATGACTCGACACACACAACTGACGACACACTAAGGCTAGGGTGTAAACTTGACACATGTTACCTAGCTACTATCTCCTGTTCAACTTAACCATTGGATCGACACGCTCAAACCTGTGAAACCAGGTGGAGTCGATGTCATGTACCTGCAATCCTGCAACCAAGTAAACAACATCATACAATATATCCAGCATATAATACACACTGTGAAGAAGAAATTACGGATTCGTAGGGCGCTCGCAAGCGAGTGATGCGAAACCGTCCTCTTCACCAATACACTCATTGAAACTGACACTTCCATCATAATCCAGTAATCTCATAATAACATCTCATGTTAACTCTACAACATCATTAATCCATAATGCATGTGAAACAAAATCAGATAACTACATCCCACAATAATAGTTGTCACTCAATAGTAACGATCAAAACATCATAACAAAATGTATCCAGTATCAAAATAACTGCAACCAAACATAGCATAAAGTAATTTGAACAAGAAACAAAACGGAGGGGTATTACACAAACTTTGTCATCAATTGTACTTCAACATTGAGTAAGTAATATCGCAACTTACTAGTAGCGAATACAAGAACCGGACATTGTTTTTCAATTGTGGAGTAATGAGTCCTAGAATCAAGGAGCATTCTCCTAATATAATAGATATGATGCTTTTTACCATTGGAATCTTGTTGAGCCAACAAGGCACTAAGAGCATGGGAAGAAGCAATGATATAAAGGATGAAATGTTGACTAGGTATGATAAACTATAAAATAGGTGGATTTATGAGATATTCTTTCAAACTCTCAAAGGCATGTTTACAATCATTATTCCAATCAAAATTGACATCCTTTTTAAGGAGATGTGTAATGGGTAATATACAATCGACTAAGAAATCAACAAAACGGCGAATGGCTTGTATCTATCCTTGTAATGTACGCAATTAGGAAATGTTACGAGGAGGTGGAATGTATTGATTATAGTGTCAATTTTCTTTGTATTCCTCTCGATGCCTCTATGAGATATGATAAACCCTAAAATTTTATCACTATCTACTCCAAATATGCCATTTTTAGGATTTAAGCGCATGTTATATTTACACATACACTAGAAGATTTGGTGGACGACACTCACATTATCTCGGTAGGTTAAGGATTTAGCAAGAATGTCATCAACAAAGTCTTCTAAGAATTTTTTAATGTAATCATGGAAGATTAAGGTAATTGCTCATTGATAAGTAGCATGAACTTTCTTTCAACCAAAAGGCATCATAACCCAACAAACTGTGCTACAAGAGGATGTAAAAGCCGTCTTGTATTGAAGGTCTATGCAGATCATGATGGGCCAAAAAGGGGTGATATGTAAGTGATATGATGACCCATTTGGTTGATGACTTTTTTACCCAAAATTGATGAAACGAAAGGGGTTTTCAAAGGAGATTCTCAACTTTCCACCAATATAAATTATGCTTTATTTTAAATTTAATAAGTATTATTACTCATTTTCTATTTGAATTACAACTAAAGTCCTGATTGATAGGCTGATTGAAAAATATAGATAGCTTTCAAACAGTATCACATTTTTTGAATCCAAAACATGTGTCACAGTCAATGCTTCACATAATATAACATTAAAAAAAAAAATGAATTTCATTAAGTTTTGACCAAGTTAAGGTGGTTAGACATATGAGTTTTTAATAAAAAAATCATAATTAGTTATTTACCTGGAAAAAAATTACAAAAAAAAATATGCATCACATCGGGACATGAGTCCTCTACTTATATCTAAAATCTTATAAAAATATATTATCATTTTATTATGGTTAGGGTGGTCATATAGACATAGGCTTCTTATTTTTTCCTTGAAATTTAAGTACTACTGCATTGAAATTTCAAATTTTCACCAAATAGATTTTTTATTTTAAAAAAAATAAACCTAGTAGTTTAGAAATTACATTCAATTTGCTACAGATTCTATTCTTACATATTTTTGAAATAATATAGATAACTTATTCAGATTTTTATGTCAAGTTTCCTAACTCTGATTTTCCAAATTTTGATCGCCACTTAAGGGCCTATTTTTGCATGATGATCATGCACATTCCCTTGATCTTATGGGTTAGTGAAGATTTGATTATAAATTGAAAATCCATCCATAAAGGATAACAAAGCATGTCCAATAGTGTAATCCATGATCATATTTATGTTAGGAAGAGGAAAGTAGTCTCTTAAAGAAGCCTGGTTTAAATCTCTAAAATCTTTACATATCCTAACATGATTATCTAGTTTTTCCACCGCGACAATGTTTGATATCCAAGGAGAATAATCAATGGGGAAAATGAAACTCCCTTCAAGGATTTTTCCATGTTCTCCTTTACCATGCAAGGCTATATTAGGATTAATTTTTTGAATCATTTGGTGACCGAGCTTAGCGTTTTCAACAAGAACAATTTTATGGGTAACTATCTAGGGATCTATTCCTAGCATGTCAAAATATTTCCAAGAAAATAGTTCAGTAAAGGTATGAAGCAAGGTTGTAAGATCCTCTTGTTCTTCATCATCTAGGCACTTCCCAATATTAATGATTTTGTCTTTATCATTGATATCCATTGGTATGTCAAGGGTATCTCCTAAAGGGAGTGCATTAGACTCAGGAAATTTAGGATCATATGGTTCCATTCCTATGTGAGGTTCAGTAAAATTACTAATTGCAGACTTAGAACTCAACATAGCACAAGAGGAAAGTTTATTTGAGCGAGAATTCTTATCTGAAGCACCTAACAATTGTTTTAAATCGTCATCACCATGAACATAGTTGAAGAGGGGAGAATCCACATCAAGACATTCAGGGTGCTTAAGCATAAGATTGGTTCTTGATTTGCATGATATAGTATTAATGTTGAGAGAGGGTCGGTGATTGGCTTTTGTGGCTTTAGAAAAGGAAAAACCTAGACTAGTCTTAGTTCCTTGCGTATTAGGTTCAATGGGTACATTGATTCCTTGCTCATTCTTGTCACATCCTTTACCATTGAAACTCAATTGTTTCACAAGATCATAAACAGATCCATAAATTCTTTCCATTTCTTGTGGGTTCGGGGGTTGTTGATGATCTATCTCATCAAAATTTGTTATATATGTGGCATTCTCTTCCAAAAGATATAAGCTAGGTGTGTGGGAAGGGTGCTCCTCTTGTTGGGTAGAGTGGACAATGGATTTTTCATTTTTGGTGTCCTCTTTGTGTGTGACACTACCCTCACCCATAAAGGAAGGAATAAATTCTAAAGAGCCTCAATTGTCACCAAGTAAATTAAATGTGGGTTTATCTTCGAGTGGGTTTTCTGGGAAGGGGTGATATTAGAGGTAAGAATTAAGGTATGGAGAGGACTTGATCTTCCCTTTTTGATTTGTAAGAAACTCTCAAGTTCAGGATCTATCCCAACTTGATAAAATTTGTTATTATAGACATATTTCATTTCGTGAAGGGTCAAGGGTACCACATGCATCTCATCTATTCATGGTCATCTGAAGAGGAGGTTATAAGAAAGTTCATAGGGTATGACATGGATAGGAGTTTGCAACCTAACCATTTCGACAGTAATGGGTAAGGTAATGACACCAAGAGGTTGCTTTGTGACATTGTCAAATCCTCTAATGGTTAAGGAATCAGATTGAATTTATAATCTATCCACATGTAACTTGTGGAGAAGCTTTGTACTACACATGTTTAGGGTAGGTCCATTATCAACGAGGGTCCTTTTGATACCTATTTGATCATACTAGGCTATAATCATAAAGGCTTCATTGAGATTTTGTAATTCTAATGGCGGGAGCTCATGTTGATAGAAAGCAATATCCATGTTGGTTGTGTTCATATCATGTAGGAGAGTTTCCACATCATTAGTATTCATACTAGTAGGGACCACTATCTGTTGTAAGGCTGTTTGAAGCATGGACTGACAATTAGGGGAATTCTAAAGGAGATCCCAAAGGGATATCTTGGTGGGAGTGTTTTTAAGTTGTTCAACCAAATCATACTCCCTAAGTTGTGATTTCAAATGAGGAGTTGCAGGTAAGATGGGTTTGGGTAATTGTAGGGAGGTGGAGGTAGATGGTTGTTGGGGATGTGGGTTATTATAGGTATAATGAGTGTGGGAAATGGTATCGTTCTTAGGAGGGTAAAGGATAAAATCAGGTTGGTATGGGGTGGGAGGTTTAGGAGAAGGTTGGTAAATAATGAATTTGAGTTTGGATGACTTTAAAATCTTGTGTTTTAGGTTGGTCATCACAAAAAACCATAGTGGATGAAGTAGGCAGATGAAATCTTGGAGGATGTCATCTAACATACCCATATCATCATAGCTAAAAGGTTTGGAAGACAAGGGTTGGGAAGTTGTAACTATATCGTAACCAACCTCATTGGATGAAGTGAGTGAGAGGAAGATTTGAAGAGCTTCATCTAACTTATCAAAATCATCGCTACTAAAAGATTTAGATGATATAGTATTCCTATAGTGAAGAAGTATGTGCATTGTATCATGTAAGTTGTCTATGTTTTCAGGTGTATGTTTCATTGAATTGACTTTGAAAGAACTAGGAACTAATGTACAAAATGAAACATGTAAATCCTTAATGCTACTCATAAATTCCCGCTTACCTATTGTATCTCCTTGGCACACATGGAGGTCAGCAGTGCAATGAATTTACTTCATATTGTCAAGCCTACCATTTTGCAAATATTATAATATATTATTATATAAATATAATATTATAATATATATATTTTAATAAATATATATAATATATTGTATTGTAATATAATATATTTTAATTAAATCCACTTTAATATCATATTGTCTAATTTTGATTTGTATTTGTGTGACTAATTATTTAGCTATGTTTTTTTCCCATTATCAAATTAGTCATTTATTTAGTCATTTGTAGTTGTGTTGCAAAAAATGAGTAGTATTTAGGCATCTTTAGTTGTTGTGACTAAATTTTCTAGTCACACAGTCATTTATTTGTTAAATTATACTAATGTCCACTCTAAACTCTTATTCCTTTCATGGACTTGCATCCACCCTATATTGTCCTCTTCCACCAAAAGACTCTCTTCTCTCCTCCTCCAACAACTCACTTTTCTTCATTCAAGCATACACACATATATATAAACAACCAAACCCATATTAGAATTAGGAAGATCTAAGAGATAGAATGGAAAACACAAGTGAACAATGCAATATTGTATTTAGATGACTTAGATAACATTGAGTAAAAAGAATTGGTTATACAAGAAAGGACAAACAATCCATCTATGAGGTGAATTGGCAAGATCTTCATGAAGTGGCACAAATGAGTAGAAAACTATCCTACAGGTGTCAACCTTAGGAAGACTTGGAGTGTGCAAACTAACAACCTCTATGACCAAGTCATCAACCTTGTGTGCCAAGTGTTGAGTGACATTTGAGGTATGATAGAAAGTCTTCCAACCTCAAAATGTGTGTGCATGAGGTTAATCAAATATCTTAGTAACCTCTATAGGGTTAAATTTTGTATATTCGGTTAGACAAGATGTTGTCTAACCACATTAACCTAAGTACACTTAAGTATAGTATAGTGAATAGATTAATTATTCACACTAGCACCCTCCTTAAGTGATACTTGGGGAGAGCAGAAAAATGAAATTAGATAGAAATAGGTCCTAGCTAGAAGCCATGTTAGGTACCCATGTACAATGCATTCTCATAAAGTGGAGTAAAGGATAAAACCCAATGGCAATAAAAATCCTCTCCAAAAAGAGAAAGCAACTCTAGGATTTAAGACCTAAAATATGTCCCTTGATGATACAAACATGATATATAAGAACTCCTAAAGTATGTAGAATTTGTAAATTTGTAGATGTTGGATTGGTGTTTGCTAGAATCAATGAATCTCCAAGTAATATGGATCAATATGTGAGACAGAAACACTACATGGGTGAACACATGAATATTACTCAACTAGTGTACACAAAGTTCATCAAACTCTATAAAGTGAATAATATAGATAGTATTGTGATAAATAATACTAGAATCTCAAACTATGATTCACTAATATAAGTACCCATTTGAGAGATCCATTTAGAAGGTTCATGAGGCCTCATAAAAATAAAATTATGTTTCATTGAAAGAAGCATAACACATCATAGTCCCCGCTTAATTCTAAGAGAATATAATTAGAACAACTGAGATCAAGAGTGTGTAAGGAATGTATAAATATATAAGGTCTACTCCAAGGAAGACTTATATGAGATGAGAATCACACGAATCCATGTTGTCTTGGCATAGCCCACCATTACACTTTATAATTTAGTGTATGTAGAATAATTTCCCAAATTCCATCCCTAAGGAACACACATTCAGTATTTTGGCACTCTTTTCTATTATAAGTTCTTCAAAGTTTATTACCATGATGTGTATTGAGAAGACATATGTATTAAGCTATGTCTTCCAAACCTCAATAGAAGACAAAAAATATAAAATTAAACCCCATTATGATGACACCCCCTTTTTGTCAAATTCATTGCAAAAGAGAAAATTGATTTCTCTTTTACAAATTTTTAATTGAGGCAAAAAGAAAACACCTATCCCTTTACCAAATTCATTGCAAGAGAAAAAATGGACTCTTCTTTTACAAATTTTTAACTATGGATAAAATATCCTCCCCCTTACAACACTTTGTCAGCTATTAAAATCCCCCCTTTTGCAATAAGGAAAACAATGATGCCCACTTTCAAATTATGACAAAAACCAACTCTCCAATAATTATAATAACATAAAATATATTGTAATAAATATGAATACAATTGATGAGTATTTGAATGCCATACCAAGAGCCCTATGGAATTTTCTATGCAACCCTCAAAACAACCATTTGACCATATTTATTAATTAATGAAAAATAAAGATAAAATCCATTCATTATTTTTAATTAATTAATAAATATGATCAAATGGCCATGTTGAAGACTCTATAGGCAATGTGAGAGCTCTATAGTTGATGAATAATTCAAAGGACTACATTGGACACTGCAGGTGGGGTCCCATGGGGGGGCTTCAGGATCTATTTTTAAGGAGCGAGAGATCTCATGAAGTCAAAAAAAAATACTACAAGATTAATTGGAATCTTTTCCTAAAGAATATCAACTCATAACTTATAGGATTGTAGATTTGAGGGGGTGAAAATGGGGTGGGGTTGGAGATTTCCCTATAGCATAGATTGTATTTTCCATTTTTCAATCAGCTCAACTTTTAAGCTTCCTTAAATTTTGAAGCTTAAATTTTAAGTTGAATTGCACAATATATAAGTTCATGAGACCACCATCTTCCTTAAAATTTGGAGCTTACTATTTTAAGTTGAACTACATTAATAAGTTCATGGGATCACCACCTTTAAAAAATTCTAAAAATTCTCAGCATAACCCATTAAATTTTTTCAGGAACCCCCCTCCATGGAACCCCACCCTAAGGAATTGTTGGTAGATTGCATTGTACATGGAGGTGAAGGGATTGGTAGGTCACATCTTTATGGAAGCCATTGGAGATCTTTGTTTCTGGATGCATTGACTATTGACGAAGTCAAAAGCAGTGTAGAGGGTTGGAGATGGCATGCAGACCCTAGAGCATCATATGTAGCAATATGATGATCACTAACCTTAATGAAAAGATGTGGAGATGATGCTTATGTAAACTAGAGGATTGAACGAAAAATGAAGATCTACAAAATTTCAATAATGGATAAATGAAAATAATAGACCAAATATTATCATCACCATTGACTATGCAAAGCATGGGAAAGAGAATCCATGATCCAAATAAAAATCACCCCCAAATTCTATGTGGAATTCGAGAGGGGATTTCTTTCCTCAAATCTCCCCTTGTGTGGGTCAAGGAACTTACCTCTCCAAATGTGATATGCAAAGATTCTAATTGTTTTTGAGAGTGTAGGTAAGTTTTTGAAAATATTTGACACCTCTCCAAAACCTTCGCATGCCTCTCAATGGAGGTTCTTCATGAGATGAATAGATTGCAAGCCACAAATAGTTGTCACCAAATTTGAATCACAATCTCCAATAAATTGACCACAACCTTCTCTTTGAAAAATAATGGAGCACCTTATACAAGAAAACCCTGCACCTAATTGCATGAGTTCCCCTCACAAAATCATGTGAACGAGCTTTGAACATCATGGCCTGCTTGATTTAGACCATTGGTCATCATAAATTCCCTGATTTGAGGCAGATTTAGGTGAAGAATAGAGGCTAAGGTCACTATTTGCATTATCAACAACATTATGAACCTTTGTTTATCTTTTTTCTACTTACAAAAATGATTACAAATGCCTCTATAAATAGAGGTCTTAGAATTATCTAGAAATACTTTACACTCAAAAAATTTCATAAAATGTGGATGGAGGAGGAGAGATTAGACAATGGGTGGAAGAGAAGCTTCAATTTTAAATAATTTTGTTGACCTAAGCAATTTTTTTGGTGAACTTAGGAGGTAGAAGTTTCCACATTAAATAAGGTTAGATGGAGTTGATCTTCTGTAAACACCTTTCATTTGCTTCACATATTCAACACTCTCCCACTTGAAGCAAATGAAGGGTTCTAAATACACTGTAATGATAAATTCACCCCCAAGCCTACCATGTCTCTACATAGCTCATGATTTTCTCTTGGGATAATTTTAGTAAGCATTTCAATAGGTTTCTTATCTGTATGGGTCTTTTTCAAGGATGACTATCCTTCTTCCAACACATTCTAAATCAAATGATACCTCAAATTAATATGTTTGGTTTGTGAGTGAAATTTTGTTTTTTTCACCAAGTGTATGGCACTTTGGCTATCACAAAAAATATATTGAAAAGGTGCTAGACAGGTTTAATATGAAGGATGCCAAGCCAGTTGGTACACCTATTTCTTCTCTTTTCAAATTGAGTGTTAATTAATGACCTTGCGATGACTATGAGAAGGGGGAAATGAGAAATATTCCTTATACTTCAATAGTTGGTAGCTTTATGTATTCCATGATATCCACTCATCCAGATATTGCACATTCAGTGGGAGTAGTGTGCAGGTTCCTTGCAAATCCAGAAAAAACAACATTGACAAGTTGTAAAGTGGATTTTCAGGTATCTCAAGGGTACTAGTCATTATTGTGTATGTTTTGGCAATACTGATATGGTTCTTGAATAATTTATAGATATAGATATGGCTAGAGACCTAGACACTGAAAGGAAACCACTAGTTATTTGTATACATTTGCAGGTGTTGTGGTATATTGGGTACATCCAAGCTACAACGAATAATAGCTCTCTCCAATACATAGGAAAAATATATAGTTGTGAAAAAATATTGCAAAGAGATGTGGATGCAACAATTCCTAGGAGAGATAGGAATAAATTATGACAAGTATTGTATTTGAAGAGGGGAGAATAAAACTGATAAACACAAACCCAAATATTTTTATAAATTAAAAAATAGTTTTATAGATCTTTCATCTACTTTTCATCTCCTTATAGAATGATCCTGAGCTCTTCAACCAAGAATCATTACATTGAAAAATCCCTCACATATAGGTGGTTTCATATTACCACAAACTAAAAAAGGGTGGTTTCAAATGACCACAAACTAAAAGCTCTATAGGGTTGGACTCTGCTAGGAGAGTGAGTATAAAATGAAAACTCCAAACATTATATAAATCAGATACACACCATGGAGGAGAGAATAAAATAATATTTTCTAAATCACCCACAAAACATGTGAGGTATGATGATGTGATGAAGGATAGTCTAGATGAGATCCAATCAAATCCATTCTAAGATTTCTCTTTAATGCTTGAGATATGACAAAAAAATTGAGGATATGGAGTTGACATAATAGTTGAAATAGTTAATGAAGTAGTTGTGATTATAATATCCAACATGTAGTGCCTCAAATATAGACACCTCTCCTGACCAAAGAGCCTAATTAAATATGTGAGTGGGTGATCCCACAATAGTGGTTTACAATTTTTGGCCAAACTAGACACTGCAATTATTATTTTTAACTAAATATTCACTTTTGAGCACCTACAATAGTTAAACCGTGAGGAATTTGAAGATGATGGAAACTAGAGTCTCGTCATATTTTGTCTATATATTCTAAAAATATTTTTTTCAAAATTTTTGGAATCAGATTGCACTTATTTTTCCATCTCCCACGAAAACTAGTTTTTTTCAAAAAACAACATTTTTAAAAAGTGATGCTCACCGTATACAACATAAAAATTTTTGTATGAAGGATAGAATTATAAATTTTTTGAATTTAGATATTTTACTACAATATATAGCACTTTCATTTGGTCTCATAGTTTTTTATTGAATATTTTTTTCTTAATCAAGTTTCAAAGTCAAACCAATTGCAATTCAGACATAGGCGGATTGTATACAACATAATTTTTCTATATGTATCAAAATTCAAATTTTATATTTTAAATGGATCAAGGACATCAATACCCAACACAAAAATATTTTTCAAAATTTTATTTTGATAATTTTCTATTTTTCCACATGTGCAAAACAAAGAGCTTGATATTCGGTGAAAAACCTATGTTTAATAAAACCAAAACATATTAAAATTATATTCGTTGGATAGCTCGTTCTGAGGAATACCTGATTCTAGTTGGGTTTGTGAATATTACTCCATTTTCATCCTCAACCCAAGCTCTGAAGTGCCAAAATTTTGGTTTTTTTTATGTCTTAGATGGGGGATGAGGGATAAGGGGGGTTTGTACAAACCCATAGGGGTTCACTACACCTAGGGTTTGATTCAACCATGGTTTGAGTGAACCCCTTCAAAGAGGTTCATTTGAACCCATTTCCTATGCATTTTTTTAATTTTTTTGGTGGCCAAGATTCAAAGGGTTCACTCGAACCCTAGTTCAAGCGAACCCCTTATTGGTTCAGTCAAACCAGTAGGTTTGTGTGAAACCCTAAAATCACTTTTTTTGCCATAGGATTTTTTTTTGTGAGTTTTACTTCCTCACTTGAATTGTAAAACACTATTGTGGCTTCACCCGAGTATGCCTCCAACATAGCCAACCTCCAATGCATCTCTTTCCATGAATTTAAAATTTTACACTATGCTATGACAAACCATGTACAAAAGTTAATCAGAGATTCAATATGAAGCTGTTGGAAAGAAATAGGTCTACAAAAAACTTGCAAATTTTTCATCAATCGCGCCTAACCCTATTGAATGTCGAACCTAAAATTTGGCCCAAATTTTTCAATTCAATGCTTTGAATAACTATATGAGGTATAGGGACTAGCAAGATGAGATGGGTCAATTTATCTCTGATGTGAGTTGACAAGTTGAATCCAAGCAACATCTAAAAATGCTTTAGAGACTCTTTACCATCTTCCTACGATTGCACACAATAATGGAACTCACAAAATACAATGAAATTTTTTCACCTAAAGGTTTGCACTATCTCCCCCCTAAGCTCTAATACCATATTATAATTAAGGATATATAGGAGATAAAGTGAAAATCACAAGTGAACAATGAAATACTGTATTTAGATAACCTGGATGACCTTGAGTATAAAGCCTTGTTTATATAGGAAAGGATGAACAATCCACTTATGAGTTGAATTGACAAGTGCCTCATTAAGTGGAACAAATGAGTAGACAAGTGCCCTATAGTTTTCAACCTTAGGAAAAATTGGTGTGTGCAAACCAACGACCTTTATGACCAAGTCATTAACCTCGTGTGCCAGGTGTTAGTGACCTTTAAGGTGAGATGGAAAGTCTTCCAACATCAAAAGGTGTGTGCATGAGGTTAACCAAATATTTTTGAAGCCTCTAGAGGTTTAAATTTTACACATTTGATTAGACAAGATATTTTCTAAGGTCTCATCAACCTAAGTACACTTATGTATAGTGAATAGATTAATTATACACATTAACAACCCATTTTATCTTCTTCCCTTTGCTCTATTTCTACACTAATTTCTCTCATCTCTTCATTTAAGTCTTAAACTATCTTTTTCTTTTGACAAGAACTGAAATCCCAAAGGATTACCCACAAAAAAACTAAAACTATTCTTCTTTTCATATAATTTTCAACCTGCAATACAACTTGTCTTCCATGGCTTGTCCCTCTCAACTCAAAATTTTTCAAGACTCCTTGGACACCTACAATAATTCTCTCAATCTTTCAAAAAAATCTACCACTTCATACACTCTTTCATGTGCAAACTACCTCATAGTTGGTGATCTGTTCACACAAGTCTACCTTCAGGTCCTAATGTGAAACAACCTCATCAAGCATGTGTAACCTCCATGAAGATATAGAAAACTAAAAATAAGTTAAACATGAAAATTGAAAATATTCTTTAAGATTTGAATGGTGATTCCTTCCAAGGTTTGCACCAAATAATCATGCTAGAACAATGCCTTGTCCAAAGTAGAGTCAAGATGAAATAACCTATTTGGTAATAACTTGAAAAAAAAACTAATGATCATTAAATCATTACTACATTACAGTAATGAGGTCCCTTTTGCACACATCTACAACATTCTTATAGATCTTGAATGCAACACAATATTTTCAAAATTTAAATGAGAGCACACTTTAACCCATTCTTTGAACAAGAACCGTCAACTAAATACTTGTTACATTAAATGTGCTATGAGAAACATTATAATATTTGATTATTTTGATTAAAAATATAATGCATTCATTTTGGAGACATTACAATATGACACAATTCTTCCAAAGTTGCAAAATGATTCTCTTGCCATTAACAAAATTGATTACAACATTGCACTCTGAAATTTGAAGAACTCCTAACCTAGGGACAACCCTGTGCAAAGTTACAATACACAAGACCTCAAAATATTAGAACCCCTATAAATGAGATAGAAATTAGAATATAAAGAAGATACTAAACCTATATTGAATCTTCGTATAACACTTGTCACCAAGTGAACCTTATATATGCAACAAATTTTCATTTGAAGAATGCCTCTTTACTCTCCATTTTCCATCCTTATTTGCAGCTGAATTTAATGTTCTCTTGCATTTGTGAATCTTGTGCAGCTCTTTTACCCTATTTGTAAAAGTAGTTTTATTGTTTTATTTTCATTTGCAAGTGAGCATTTTTCACCCCTAGGTCAAAACCCAATTCACTAGATATAAAAAATGCCTTTTATCACACACTCCAATCTTCTAAACTCTTCAATTTCCATGTGCAATAAACTTGATATTTTAAAAAACATTTGTCCAACAACCATACTTTGAATGTTTTACCTGCAATAATCCAGTCTTCACAACTTCTACCTCTTTGTAGCTTAATCATGTTGGTACTAAGAAAATATTCACAACATTGACCAAATCAATGCTCGACAAAAGAAATCTCTTCCATATATTTTGCAATGGGGAGAAGGAAATCTTATTGCAGCCATTACAAAAGCCATTTTCAATGAATCTTGGGTATTTTAAAATTTACTAGACAATTAGAATAAATTTAAACCTTGATAAAAATGCCTCTAAAACATTAGAAGTGGTTCGGGCATCTTTCTGGAGGCTGGAACAATGTTTTTGAGCTTGCAAATGCATGCAAAAATTAGATCAAAACACTACCTTTCCAACACCCCCTCACATCTCTAATGACAATGTTTCTTGTTGAATTTATTTGTTTCTAATTATTACAATATGTCATTAAAAATATTTAATTTCCCGGTCTAATAAAAATGGTAGTTCACATATTTAATTTTCCAAACTCTTTCCAGCACCATTCTCTGCTTCCTTGTAAGCTCTTGCTAACGACAACAAATGTTTCCATAGGTTGGCGAGGAAGAAATTTTTTATAAAAAACCAAAATTTAGAAAGTCTTTCATAATATTAATCCTCCTTCAATAACAACAACAAAGAGATTTTTATTTAAACATTATAATACTTGAAGCTTTTCCCACTTCCCCACTAGCTTCTATTGATGGTAGCATTGTTTCCCATTTTTATGTTAAACCTCATCAAGCATGTATATCAATTAAATATATCAATCTCAAATAAAATTATCTAATCAATATCAATCAACCCAATCCAATTGTTATCCATCATCTAGGTATGTGCAGGATCATCATGGAAAAAACAGACCCTTAAGTGGCAATAAAAAGACATAAAATCAGAGTTAGACAACTTGACATAAAAATTTGAATAAATTATCTATATTATTTCACAAAAATGTAAAAATAGAATCTATAGTAAATTGAATGTAGTTTCTAAAATACTAGACCTCTATTTTTTTTTTTAAATCTATTTGGTGAAAATTTGAAATTACAATGCAGTAGTATTTAATTTTAGGGTAAAATAAGAAGTAGGTGTTTGTCTGACCACCCTAACCACAATAAAATGATAACTTTTTTTTATAATATTTTAGATATAAGTAGATGACTCATGCACCGATTTGATGCATATTTTTTTATAATTTTTTTCCAAGTAAATAATTAATTATGATTTTTTTAATACAACTTTAAAAAAAAAAAATCTCGTCTATCTAACCACCTTAACTTGGTCAAAGAATCATGAATTTCAATATATTTTTTTTTAAATCCTATAGTATGTGAAGCATAGAATGTGACACACATTTCGGATTCAAAAAATGTGATACCGTTTGAAAGTAATAGATGTTTCTCAATCAGCCTATCAATCAGGACTTTATTCGTAATTCTAATAGAAAATGAATAATAATTATTTATTAAATTCAAAGTAAAGCATAATTTATATTGGTGGAAATATGAGAATCTCGTCTAAAAACCCTTTTCTTTTCATCAATTTTGGGTAAAAAAAAAGTCATTAGCCACATGGGTCATCATATGGCTTACATATCGCCACTTTTTGGCCCATCATGATCCTACACATACCCATCTAAGTTATAATAATATCATGGATTTTGCATCATCCTAATTTATTTATCTCACTTGATTCAACTTTCTAATGGAGCATCATCTTGGTGTCCTTCCTAACATCCTCTATCTTTCACAAGACCCTTAGGAATTATCGATCTTGATGTCTCTATTGAGGGAGCATCGCCTCTAATCCATCATTATCTCCATTATTCTAAATAATTGGAGAAACTTTCCATTAAAGCCTCACCCCTTCTATTTTATATTATTCTTTGAAACAATGCCACTTCTTATAGCTGCAATGTCATCTCAAAGAGAGGAAAAATGTAGACACCTCAAATTCAATTAATAATTTCCCACAATTAACCATTATTCATCCACACATTAGTAACCAATTGTTTACTATTTATACCCTAAAATTAATTAATTATTTTAATTTAATCAATTAACCTTAGCTTCCATCTCCTCTTTCTAATAAATTAATAAATACCTAATTAAGTAATTGAGTAGCCTAATTAAATACCATTTAATATTTTCCTCCAATTTAATATTACATGCCCCCACTAGAATAAAAAAATCCTAACTCCTTCAAGTAATGAATTAATTATTATTTTCCCAACTAATTAGCTAGGTGAATTGATCCCTTTTAAACATTTCTTCCAATTTTTAGTTCATAAGTAATCCACAAAAGTATTTAAATTTTCCCCTCACCATATAATTTAAAATTAATTAAAATCCTCACCCTCTAATATTTCACACAAGTCCCCTCTCCTCTTCCCTATAAAACACTTTCTTCCATCTACTTTATCCATCAACCTCCTCTTGAAACACTTTCTTCCATCTACTTTCTACATAAAGAAAATGAAAACATAACAAAAATCAAGGGGAAAATACCTCACCACAAGATTTCATCAACCATTTTGAAGCTTGCACAATGAAGCAACTTTGAGAAGGTAAAAAAAATATCTTTATTAATAAAAAATTCCTATGAACAACATACAAGTATGAAAATAGTTACAATGCTTATTTATTGCTATAAATAACCTTCATAGATTTCAATGCATGGCTCAAAAATGAGCAAGAAACTGATTTTATGAGTTACAATCAACAAAAATGACTAGAAAGAATCTTTTACAACTTACAATACTTTTCCAAAAAAAGTGAAAGAACTAACTTCTAACTACCCCTAGGTGTACTATTTATCTATCCCAACATGGGAGAGAATATAATACAAACATGTATGACCGTTCAAAACAACTACTTTTACCAGCCTACTTTATACCTTCACTTGGACATTGAAAACTAGGTATGTGTAGGATCATGATGGGCCAAAAAGTGACGATATTTAAGTGATATGATGGCCCATGTGGTTGACGACTTTTTTTTTAACCAAAATTGATGAAACGAAAAGGGTTTTTAAAGGAGATTCATAGATTTCCACCAATATAAATTATTCTTTACTTTGAATTTAATAAATAATTATTATTCATTTTCTCTTTGAATTACAACTAAAGTCCTAGTTGATACGTTGATTGAAAAAAATCTATAGCTTTCAAACGGTATCACATTTTTTGAATCCAAAACATGTGTCACATATTATAGTATTAAAAATAAATTAATTGAATTTCATGAAGTTTTGATATTTTTTAAAGTTGTAATAAAAAAATCATAATTAACTATTTACTTGGAAAATAATTACAAAAAAATATGCATCACATCGAGACATGAGTCCCCAACTTATATCTAAAATATTATAAAAAAATATTATCATTTTATTGTGGTTAGGGTGGTCAGACAAACACCTACTTCTTATTTTTTCCCTAAAATTTAAGTACTACTGCATTGAAATTTTGAATTTTCACCAAATAGATTTTAAAAATAAATAAATAAACCTTGTGGTTTAGAAACTAAGTTCAATTTTCTACAGATTCTATTCTTACATATTTTCAAAATAATATAGATAACTTATTCAAATTTTTATGTCAAGTTGCCTAACTCTGACTTTTTGAATTTTATTGGCAGTTAAGGGCCTATTTTTTCCATGATGATCCTGCACATACCCAGCTACCTCCTACTTTGACTCCTAAAAGCTTGTTCCAGGGTGGTAGTTGTTAAAAAGTGTTTATCACTTGACCTCCTTTTACATGCAAATGTCCATAAATGCTTGGATATATTTCAAACTACCCTATCTTATTTTAGCCAACTATCCAACTCCTCCAAACTTCCCTAAATACTCTCAAATATGCAACAATTTTCCATTAATTTTACTAAAATACTGCAACCTCCATTCCTTTTTCTTTTAAACATGTGTAGGAAGGTTTTGAAAGGTCAACATCCTTAAGGAGGCATAGAATATCTTCTAGGGATAATAAATCCACATTTGGTTTCATTTCTCCTTATTTATTTTGTCAAAAATCTCTATACATAATTTGTGCTTGCATATATGGTGTTCATCACACTTGCACTTACCATCACTAGTATTGTACACTATTAGCTTCTTTGGATTTGGAAGTTCATGAAATATCCTATACATTTATGTCTCATTTTATTGTCCCTTCCAACTACATTCATGTTACATCCCGTCTCTTAGTTACCAAATTACTTTTAAATTCATGAGTAAAATTGGTGATAGATATAAATCACAACCATAATATGTTTAATAAGTGAATGAAATATTGAAATATGCATTAATATGTTATTTATTTTGAAGGAATTGTTATGTTTTATATTGATGGATAATGCAATGAATGAATGTGTATTGCAATATGAATAGTTTAATTCTTTGATGATGAAAATGAATTCATGTGAATGACTAACTACCTTTGTGATGCACTAAGTTGGATGCAAGAAGGAGTCAAGCATCAAGTAAGAGAGGGGGAGTATCACTCAGGAGAATAACTTGGTCTGGTAACCATTAATAAGCCTAAATGAGCATACACACACTCACACCCTAGTTTGGTCAAGTTGAGTTGAGCCAATTCAAGATTTAGTACTTGTAAACCTTTGACCTAATTTCTAGGATTTAATGATGGCATGTGCTAAACCATATTATTGTTCTTTTCGATTGATATGAATTTTTGGTTATGTTGGTATTGGTTCTTGTAATCCCCAATCCTAAGGAAAAATCATGATACACCAAGGGATCAATAGGTTTAGACAAATGTCTTGCACTATAAACACATTTAGGACAAGAAAAGCCAACGAACAAGGCTATAATCAACCTTCAACACTTTGACCTCCACAAAACTCAGGAGGGTGTTCATACTCAAAGATTTGCACATTTAATACAACTTGCACTAAAATACACATTGCAAAATTTTAACATGTGTATGGTTGTCAGATAAATGTATAAAGGATGTTATACATTTCATTACATTCAAAATTGATCCCCTTGCACCTTGAATCCACATTAAGAACATATAATTTAATAGAAATATATTCATCTGAAGCATTCCTAAGCATAACCTCTATGTTATTTAATCTCCATGAAGACATAGAAAACTAAAAATAAGTTAAACATGATGGGAAATATTCTTTAAGATTCATATGGTGATTCCTTCTAGGGTATTCATAAAAGAAGCATAATAGACTAGTTCCTTGTCCATAGTAGAGTCAAGATGAAATAACCTATCTAGTAATAACCTAAACACAAAAAATAGCGACCATTAAATCATTACTATGTTACAATAATGAGGTCCCTTTAGGACACATATGCAACATTTTTATAGATATTGAATGCAACACAATATGTTCATCATTTCAATGAGAGAACACTTTAACATGTTCTTTGAACAAGAGTGATCAACTAAATACTTGTTATAGTTAATGTGCTACAAAAATCATTATAATCTTTGATTATTTTGATTTAAAACATAATGCATACATTTTGGAGATATTACAATATGACATAATTCTTCCAAAGTTACAAACTGATTTGTTTGCCATTAACAAAATGGATTACAACATTGCACTCTAAAATTTGAATTACTCCTAACCTAGAGACAACCCTGTGCAAAATTATAATACTCCAGATCTAGAAATCCTAGAACCCCTACAAATGAGACAAAAATTACAATATAAAAAAGAGAATAAGCCTAGATTGAATCTTTGTTTGACACTTTTCACCAGTTCAACCTTTAGATCTGCAACAAATTTGCATTTAAAGAATGCCTCTTTACTCTCTATTTTCCCTCATTTGCAACTAAATTTTATGTTCTCCTACATTTCCAAATCTCGTTCAACTCTTTTACCCTATTTGTAACAGTATTTTTACTATTGTATTTTCATTTGCAAGTGAAAAAATTTCACCTCTCGTTCAAAACCCAACTCACTAGAAATTAAAAAGGCCTTTTATCACACACTTCGACCTTCTAAACTCTTCAATTTCCATGTGTAATAAACTTGACATTTTGAAAAACATTTGTCTGGGAACCATACACATAACATTTTACCTGCAATAATCTAGTCCTCATAACTTCTACCTCTTTGTAGCTTAATCATGCTGGTACTAAGAAAATATTCATAGCATTGACCAAATCAATTCTTGACAAAATAAATCTTTACGATATATTTTGTAACACAAAGAAGGAACTCTTATTGCAGCCAATGCAAAGGCAATTTTCAATGAATCTTGGATGTTTTCAACTTTAGCAAACAATTAGAAAAATTTGAAACCTTGTTAAAAATGCTTCTAAGACATTAGAATTACTTTGGGCATCTTTCTGGAGGTTGCAAAAATGTTTTTCAGCTTGCAAATGCATGCAAAAATCAGCTCAAAATACTATCTTCCTGACACCCCCTCGAATCTCCTTTGATGACAGTATATATTGCTGAATTTATTTATTTATAAAGTTATTACAATATTCCATTGAAAATATTTAATTTCCCTATCTTATAAAAATGGTAGTGCAAATATTTAATTTCCCAAAGTTTTCCCAACACTCTTCTCTGCTTCCTTGTAAGCTTTTACTAATGGCACCAAATGCTACTGCAAGCTAGTGGGGAAGACATTTTTATAAAGCCCAAAACTTTAGAGATTGTTTAGAATATTAATCCTCCTTCAACAGCAACAACGCAAAGATTTGTATTTAAACATTATAATCCCTCAAGCTTTGCCCACTTCCCCACAAGCTTCTATTGATGGTAGCAAGTGTTGTCATGGGCTGGTGGGAAAGCACTAAAAAGAGCACACAAACTATTATTTTTCCTTCCAAAGTTTCACTAGTCATTAAAAAAATAGTTTACTCTCTCTCCATGCTTGTTGCACTCTTCCCCACTTTCCTGCTAGCTTTTCTACCATGCAATGGGTGGGCAAGCTTGTTTTAATAAAGTTTAGAAAGTTTATAATGTTTGGAAAATATTAGACTTTACCCTTAAAACAACCAATTCATGTGTGCTTTACCTTTTAAGAACATTTAAAATATTGACAATATTTTAAATATTAGCTTTTCAAAAATTAGGAATTATGCAAATTTTAATTTCGCTTATCACCCAAATGGGGAAAATTCACTTCACACAAACATGAACCCTAGAGTCATATTTTATGCAAGTAGCCATAATTAATTATTTGAAAAATGGTTTTTAATTCTGATTTTTCCCAACAATTAGAATTTAGGTAGCTCCTTTGTAAATTGGCCTATTGGAAGTGTTCACCACAACCAAAATACTTAAAAATAATGTATCAGATGGCCTCCATTTTTTATGAAAATAAAATTAAATATGTTTTAGACCAAATCAAGAAATGGGTTGTCTTCAAAATTCTTAAATTTACAACTTTTTGGAACAAAAAATTTAGCCTAGTCGTAGTCAAAAAAACATTAAATAGCCTATCATAACTCATCCTAGAAATGTGAAATTGAGCAAGCACACTAGAATATGTACCAAGAAACATTATACTATGTGGATTCACAAGATGACCCCTTAGTTACAAAATTTTAATCAGCAAAAATGTGCTTCAAAGTATATTTAACAGTATGTCGACCTAACAATTGCGACACACTAAAAGGACATAAGCACTTCAGATTTTCAAAATTTGAAGGTCCCACCAGGTTAATTACTTTTTATTCCTTTTGTTCATCTTTACATTTGACGTTAAATCTCTTTGATAATTTTTGAGAGACTTAAATGTTGTGAATAAGTATATCTAGGTATGCATATATATGTGTATTAAATATACATGTATGTGTGATCAATAAATATGTATACATATGTATGTATTTAATATAATTATATATATGCACCCATGAATATGTATAAATCATTATATTAATGATAATGCATATATTACTACTTATTGAGAAAATTGTAAGTGGTGAATATGTGTAACATATATATGTATATATATTAATAGATATTATAATATATATATTTTATATTTATATACATTTTTAATGTTATAAAGTAAACTATGGTGCATGAGTAATGTGATCCATGTTAAGAGAATGACTTATATATAAGACAACGCATGAATATGATTCTAATACAAAGCATTATGAATATATTACAAAGAATTGATAATATATTCTAATGTGAATTCATAGGGAAATGGGTATGTGCAAGATCATCATGTGGAAAAAACATGCCCTTAAGTGGTGATGAAAATCAGAAAATCAAAGTTAGGCAATTTGATGTAAAAATTTGAATAAGTTATCTATATTATTTCAAAAATATGTAAGAATAGAATCTGTAGAAAATTGAATTTAGCTTCTAAACTACTAGGTTTTTTTTTTTTATCTTTTTGGTGAAAATTTAAAATTTGAATGTAGTAGAACTTAAATTTTAGGGAAAAAATAAGTAGGTGTCTATCTGACCACCCTAACCACAATAAAATGATAACATTTTTTATAAGATTTTAGATATAAGTAGAGGACTCATGTCCTAATGTGATACAAAGTTTTTGTAATTTTTTTCCAAGTAAATAATTAATTATGATTTTTTTATTACAAATTTTTAAAAATATAAAAATTCATATGTCTTACCACCTTCACTTGGTCAAAACCTCATGAAATTCATTTTTTTTAAACTCCTATGTGAAGCATAGAATGTGATGCATGTTTCGGATTCAAAAAATATGATTTTGTTTGAAATCTATAGATGTTTTTCAATCAGCCTATCAATTAGTACTTTAGTTGTAATTCAAATAGAAAATGAATAATAATTGTTTATTAAATTCAAAGTAAAGCATAATTTATATTAGTGGAAATTTGAGAATCTCCTTTAAACACACTATTAGTTTCATCAATTTTGGTTTGAAAAAAATTCATTAGCCACATGGGCCATCATATAGGTTACATGTCGCCACTTTTTGGCTCATCACGATCCTCCATATACCGAAATACTAAGTTACAACTCACCAAGTTAATAACCTCTCATTCACTAAGGCACTGGTAATATTACAAATTAAACTATAGCGTATATGTAATACACAACCTTTGAATAGAGAAAGGATTTCAATACACTTTGCTAAACCATATGTTAATGTTGTGCACAAAACAACATATGCACATGAATTTAGGTGTTGCAATAAAGTGCTTGAGCTAGGTGTTGGAAATAACAAGGTAAAAGACACTTATTAAGGCAGTGTTGTCATATAAAAAATGGCCAAAGCATAAAAGTTTTCCATAAAGCATGAGGAGAATAAGTCAAAGAGACTTATGCATAGTTGGCTAGTGCATGAGTAAAGGTAAATACTATTTAAACGTTGCAAATTGAAAATGAATGCAAATTCAATATTGCTTACTTAGTATTAACCACACATGAAAAAGGGCTCTAAAGTATGAAATATGACACCAACATCTATAGAAAGTGGAAAATAATAGAATTCTAAGACCTATGCCAAATCTATGTAAAGCCATATTACGAGCAAGAAACTCAGTCAAAGAAAAGATGGTAGAAATTTGTAAGGGTAGTCAACTTATACATCAAATAGGAAACTTATAGTAATGCATCGCTATACCTCGACTCAGTAAAAGAGCCATATTGTCATAAGCATGAAGTGGACTCATCAACTTTATAAAACTGGAAATAAGAAGACTATTATGTGTTGCAATATGAGAGTTTAAAACAATTGATTCAATGCATGTGAGTAGAAAGTTGGCAGATTTGTTAGCTTGTTTGTAGCATTATGATGCTAAAAAATTTATATAGAGGTTCTCTCTCTACCATTTGTTACACTTTTCATTCTAATTTCTTTGTTGTTATTCCGCTGTATTTTTTTGAAAGCATTATTTTGAGAGAGATATTTGTTTGTAAGTTACATTTTGTTGAGAGTTCTTGAGAGAGAGTTTGGAGATTATTTGAACATTAGAGAAGCAACATTCATGATTGTAGAGGTTGAGGTTGGAAAGAAACATTATTAAATGGAACTTTAAATTTAGGCATGCTGATTTTTATTTCTCTATTATTAATGTTTGAAAGGTTATTTCATTATAAATTCCTTTGTTTGGGAAAGATTATTTTTCGAATGCATGACATGCCTGATCTTATAAACTTGGTTGTTTACTTGTTTAGCATAATATTGTGTGATTCATGGTTGAGTCATGGATTGGTGAAACTATTTTATTTGGGAATATATATATAAACTATATATTGGAAAGTTGTGTGGCTTTAATGCTACTAGAACTATACATAGGTTGACAAGACTATGTGGATGTTGTGTCAAAAATGTAATGTAGAATATGTTACTATCTATAATTTGTTAGCTTATGATGCTAGGTAAACCTTTTTGGATAATAAGGTTAGTAATACACTGGGAATGATAGTGTGATAGGATGTATGTCATCATTGATAGGTTGTTATGTTATACAAACCAAATTGATAGTCTTTACTTGATTGATTACTCATGTCTCCTTGAAAGAAGGAGGAGAGTCTTTCCCTAGAGTTATGGAAAAAAAATTGATTATTATTTTAATATTCAACATTAGGGTTAAAAATGTGGTTTTTGGATTATGTTATTCTCTTATTTATATATTAAGAGTCTATTCTTATTCATGAAATTCTAGAAGAGGACTCACGTTCTGAAAACCCAAAGTTGTACTAATGAGAAAAGGACTTGTAGGTGAAGAAGCACAAAATTTTCTCGTTCTAATGTCCTCCAAATTATATACAAATATTTAGTGAATGTTGTAAACCATGTTAATATATGGGTATATTAAAAGAGAGCTTTCATGATTGTTTATGATCTCTTGATTATTGGAAGCCATGGGTTGGGATTAACCTTTATTCATTTGATGGTTGCAATATTTTTTAATTGAAACCCTAGGCTAGGATTCACTTATTTGGTTGGATTGTTTACCTAATTATTGCATTATTTTTTAGTGAAGAAAATAGATTGGGATTAACCTATATGATTTGATCGATCATTTGATTGATGATTATACTTTTGAATAGTCATTTATTGATGAGGTTATAATTTTGATTCAGGTAATCTATTCATGAGATCATACTTCTTCAAATGGATTCATTCAATCTTATGACGTTATGATTACCAAGGTGGTGAATTATGTTATTTTTGGGGTTAGAATAATCCATGAGAAATGGTGTAATCTAGTTAATCAATTTGTTATTTAACATGGTTATACCTAGGGTTAAAGAAACCTAGGAGGAAAGTATGTAACCTAGTTATTTATTTTGTCAAGTATTGGTTATTCCCTAGGTTAGGATAATCCATGGAAAAGGGAGTAACCATGATGGAAATTTTATTATGTCATCACCTTATATTGAATGTATGTTATGTTTATGTTCAATACTAAATTGAAATAAAAAGTGGGTGGACATATGACTTGTAATCGAAGTACTGGGTGTTGAATTCTTTTGCCAAAGTAGTGCAAGTTTCCACTATTTACATAGGTAGTTCACTATGATCCATGATTGCACTATAGGCCGAGAAGTCATACATGTAGCTTTTAGCCATTTTATGGTAGCTCTAGATATGTAGGACACAATACTAGACTTAGGAAGGCCATAATTATGGGGTTACCAAACCAATCTCTTCATCGAAGGGTAGCTTGTCATCTTACTAGTTAGGTGTATGTGCAAGGTACCACAATAATTTCATGGTTGATGGAAAATTTCTTTCAGAGTGATGCTCTCCCTCATACATATGACGGTTGGGATTTAAAGATGTACATGCCAGTATTGGGGACAAC
This sequence comes from Sequoiadendron giganteum, assembly GCA_007115665.2. NCBI lineage: Eukaryota > Viridiplantae > Streptophyta > Pinopsida > Cupressales > Cupressaceae > Sequoiadendron > Sequoiadendron giganteum. The sequence goes on from CM021100.1 coordinate 438,879,437, forward strand.
TAGAATGTATGCACTAGTAATAGGGACATCTAGATTGTATGCACCAATATTGGGGACATCTAGGATGTATGCCCAAGTAGGGACATTTGGATCATTTGTATCTCTATTTCATTAAGCTCATGGAAGCTATGTATGTAAACATGTATCTCTATTCTTATTGAGAAATTATAAATTGGAAAAAAATTATCATTACATGAGATTATGTAATATAGATAATCATTACTTGGAAATATGTAATGCACTTTATGAAAATGCAATGGAAAATTGAAATGGGATTAATTTCGAATATTCATCTTTTATTATTGAAATGTAGTGTGATTTTGGAATGGGTTAATTCCAAATGTGCATCTCATTATTGAATTATAAAATAAACTGTTTATTGATATATTTGTTCACATGTGGGTTAAAACATGGTAAAATTCAATGTGTAGAACATTGGGCATGTTACAATTCATCCACATATGCTTGACCTATCAAGTTTGTCCCTTGAATCTTTTAAAATGGAAGTTTTATTTATTGCACATTCCTTCTTGCAATACCTTGTGCCTTCTACAAACCATTGTCCTTTCAGACCCAATAATTATCCATTGTTAAGGTTTCACTATCAAGCATATCACTATCAAGCTCATTAGGGTCTTTAATGGGTTGTCATACTATCTTTAAAAACATGTCATACATTTCCATAGGACTATCAGTTTGTTATTATTGATGGTTGTCCTCTTATTTTTTATGCATGGATTTCATGAGAATCTTCATTCACTGAATAGACTTCAATGACAACCTCTCCTCTAGAAAGCTTTCATGCACTCTTACCCAAAATAATGATTATGATGTCTTGATTCACCATTTCATGAATTGGAACTATAACTTGCTCCATCCCAATTGAGACTCCTACTACTTGCTTCATATTTTTTTGTCTTCTAGCTTAGGGAAATCAACCTTTGGAGGCCAGTCTTGAATTTAAACATTTTGGTGAATATTTACTATTATCTTTAAGAGTTTTGGATTAAACCTTATGCAGTATTTTTTTGTCAATTCTTGTCTTTATTCCACTGTGCCTCTTTTTATCTACCATTGATTCACTTTTGCTTCAGACCCCTATGCATTGTTCTTTCTGCCCTCCAATCACTATCATTCTTATGTAACAAGTTGTCACTTGTTCTAACCAATCCATTTATTTTTCACCAAGGCCTTGAAGCTAGTTGACTGTAGTTCAAATAGTATCATTGTGCTACTAGTTGAAATTCCCTAAGATATCCCTGAAATACCACCATTGTAGATTACATGTAGTTCTTAAGGACCTATCAAAAATTTGGACTGAAAGAGGCATTGTCTCATAATTTTGGATCAATCAAACCCTATGTAATTGGTAAGGGAACTACTTCACATTAAGTTATTGTCCCTTGACACATGTGGTTATTTTCATTCTTTATCTCATAGCATTGACTTTCCTCATAAACATGGTTGGCAATGTTAGAATGATAGACCTCTTCATAATCCATCATTATCACTGTTTCTATCCTTAATATTCATTCTATGATAATTGTCTTTAGCTTGATGTTGTCTTTTATAATACCCCTTATCTCTATACTATTCAAACCAACTCTCTATAACACTTGTAGAATATCATGCAAGATTTGGTGTCCATAATGACTACTCCCTTTTTTTAATCTCATTGTCCAAGCTTATACTCTATCTTGACACACTATTAAACTCCCACTTGTAGGGACTTCAAATTATTCACGGTCATATCCATTGTAGCCTCCATAAACTCACATGAAGTTACTTGATCAGATAATTGCTAGCAATCATCTCTATTTGGTTTTATCATTTCAAATTTGTATTATAAATACCATCCATAGAGCTAAATGTTTCTGATGTATTTGTGGCTATCAATGGATACTACAACGTGCAAAGTGGCAAAAGGAATTAAATGAAAACTTTGATAAGTTCATTGTAATTTCACTAGACTGTCACCCATTGGAAAGGGCTTGTAGGAAATGAAACAAGCGAGGGTGAATAAAGCAGAAAATACAAACCCAAATATAAACACATAAACATAGTAACTTTCCCAATGTTCTTTTGCACACATATAACTTCTATTAATTTATCCCCTTTGAAAAATGTATTACATCAACCCTCTTTTATAGAGGAGATAGATTTTTCCAGGGGTTTTAGATATCATGAGAATATTTAGGTACAAGAAGCTTCTAGAGAATGGAGTTTAGAGTTCATGGGAAAGTTCTAGAACAATTTTTTATCTTCTCCTCACCAACATATAGCAATTAATGATTCCACATGTTTAGAATGCAAATCATTCTGGAATTTTGACCACATGTGATTTTATCATTTCAAATTTTTAGTCTTTCAAGTGTGTGGACTTAGTCACTAAATCTATGGACCAACTCGTCCCACAAGATAATCAGTCTAAAGAAAGGAAAATGATGGGTCTTGAGCTAAACCCTTTTTAGGTACCCATTTACAATCACTTTTTTGATGATGTCCATCATTCCAATTTTGTTTTTTAATTTTTTTTTATTTGTTTTCAAATTCCTTGCTTGCTCACTAATCGTTTAATCTGCAACCTCAAAATTCAATTTCTTCATTTCTAAAAAGTAATCTCTTATGCTACTGCACTTTCTTGAAGCATTCATTCAAACCTTTTCTTTTCAAATCTTCAATTATTTAATTTGGAAGCCCTCTCACTATCTATAGCTTTCATCTTGCTTGATGTCTTACAAAACCATGACATCTAGAATCTTCAAACCTTTCTTTATTTATATCATCTTTGACATATGAACACTTGCACTTGAACAATATTTTGAACATACCTATCAACTTTTTCCAATTTGATCCAAAACTCCAACAACAATTCATTTTTATGCAGTCTTTCATATATTCATTATTACAATTTGTATTCCAACACATTTTTTCAAAATGGTTTTCCAAACCAAAAATTTTACATGGATATAAATCCAAACATTTTATCTTTTGTATGACCTCTTCTATGGAAAGGTGTACACTCAACACTCTTTATTTCTTGGATGAATTTACTTGAACTTGTAGCATCATTCCCCTTACCTGTGACATACCTGAGACCTTCATACTTTGGCCTCTTTGTTGGCTCAATGGGATTTATCATTCCTTGTTCATTTTTTCCTTTACCTTTATCACCCATTATTTTCATTCTCTTTTATCCAACATTGTTTTCATTACATGAATTTTCTCATTCTCATCAGATTTAGGAAGATTTCTAGATCCACACATATTATCTTCATGCTTATATTCTTTATCACAAATTAGATCAAAAAAGTTACACAATCCATTTGATAAATATTATATGTCATATCATACATCATACACCAATGGCTTTGATTTCAAACATTTATTTTCTTCTTTCAGTTTTGATATTTCTTTCTTTTGCAAACTATTTTCTTTTTCTATTCTCTTTTTCTTTCACTCTGTCTTCTTTCTTTTTCTTAACTTCCTCAAATAACTTTACTCTTTGTTCAAATTTCTAATTTATTTTCTTAATCTCTTCAAATGATTTTATCTTTTCTTCTGGCTCTCCATTTCTATCTTTGACTTTGCCCAATTCTTTCTAAGATCATAATTTTCATCTAATAGTTTACATTTCTCTTTCTGAATCTCTTTCTTTTTCAAAATAACATCTATTATCCGTTTTAACATTCTCCAATTCATTTTCAAAAAAAATATTTTAAACCACTAAATTTTCATTCTCCTTTTTAACTCTTTTTCCAATTTTTTGCATTCATAAAAAATAATTTAAACTTACCTTACCTAATTTATGCTACAACAATTTAACTTACTCTGGCAACTTCATGTGCCTCAACAAGACTTAAAACCCTTCATTCCTCCTCTATAAATTGGTAGATATCTTGATAGAGATCTAACTTCAAACGATGACAACTATCTTCTCCAATTGGCACTCCTTCGGGCTCTAAAATAGTTGTGGCTTGGTCTTTGTTATGACTTGTTCAAACACTTGATACAATCTTTACTTGATATCTCCTTAGAGGAAATATTAGTAGGTCTGACATGAGCTTGAGCTACTTTTGTAGTTTATCCTTTGTAGATCTTTCATAGCAGATCTTTTAGCGGCTATGACTATGCTTGATCGCATTACCAAGTAGCGATTGACTTAGCAATTGAGATCTCCAAATGATCTTTTCAAAACTTCAACATCTAACCTAATCTTTCCTGATCATCCTGCTTTGATACCAATTTTAGGAAATGAAATAGGGGAGGGTGAATAAAGCAGAAAACATAAACCCAAATATAAATAAATAATCATAGTAACTTTCCCAATGTGTTGTTACACACACAAAACTTGTATTAATTTCCCCCCATTGAAAAATGTATTAGACTGATCCTCTTTTATAGAGGAGTTGATTTTTCCAAAGGTTTCACAAATCATGAGAATATTTAGGTACAACAAGCTTCCTGAGAATGGAGTTTAGAGTTCACAAGAAAGTTCTAGAATAGTGTTTTATCTTCTCCTCACTGACATATAGCAATTAATTATTTCACCTATAATTTGGAATGCAGATAATTTTGGAATTTGTATTTAATTCTAGTATTTGGGTGGGAGAAATTATTACTCCAACAAGGCTATCCTCATATTTATGAAGAAAATGCCATGAAAAGATTGCACAGTCAAACTCAAGTTGACTTTCAAGCTTCCAAACTAAGCAAAGGTTATTGCATTTAACAAAAAATCATTTATTTCATAATCATTAAATATCTAATTCTATTAGATGTTAAATTTCATCTTTCATTGACCACAGTCCATTTTTCACCTTCCATTTGTAGACTACCTTTGTGCAAATCATTGTTATTTGTCATGACCTTGCACACTACACATTGTCTCATTGTAGGCTATCTTATAAATTTGATCAAAAACCCTTTTCATTTGATCTCAGCACTTTGAGGGTATCATCTAATATTTGTAGATTTAGCCTTCATCTAGGCATGATCTAGTCCTATCTAGGTTTTAGATCTTAACCTTCCTTTTAAACTTAACCATATAACTTGTGAAATCAATTCTTGGACAACCTGTTGATACTTACTAAGTTGTCTTTATTGACATTTGGGATGCACTTTGAGACTGCTATCAACCTTGAGCTTGATCTCTACCCTTATATTCCTCTTTTCTCTACTCTTGATTCATGCATAACCCTTTGTTGATAAGCCTGTCATTATTAAACTTCTTTCAAATATAACCTATTCTACATCAATCTAATTTTCTAATGCTTTCACTAATACTTATTGATATATCTCAGACCCTTGCAGACCAGACATCAATATTTTGGGGTCATATTAGGAAGCTCCTTTGTACTATATCTTCATTAAGTTTCAAATATATGAAGTATGCAATCAAAGAAACCTCCTTTTTCTTCTTATTTGGTAGTCTTGACCCCTTTGAATATGTGATATACATAGTGTTAACATCTTACAATACAATATTTCCTTGCATTGACATTTTTCTCCTCAAATTCATTTTTTGTTTCCTTCAAACTCCATTCCACTATTTAAACTCCACAGCCAAACATTAGCACTGTAGAGGCTTCACACTATGAATACCACTACCCCATCATGCAAACACTTCCCTCTTTCATCCCTTTGACTTCTATCAAACCTTTATGTCTTTGCATTTTCCTATGGCTTCTATATTTTATGTTTCAAAGGATACTTACTATGCAAGGGTGATAGGTATTGAAAATACAACCTACTAACAACTTGAACTCCTTTTTATAGACAAAACATACAAATAGGAACATTCATTGACCTTTAAGACTCAAGAATATAAATAAAACATTCGAGCAAATTATGTAGACAAAACTCCTTTCTTATATTCAAAGTTTCGTGACAAAGTATACAAGAATGAAGGAAAATAAATCCTTTCTCAGATTCAAATTTTGGTGACAAAGTATGCATGAATTAAGCCAAATAATTCACCAGCTGGCACCTACAATAGAAACTAAATAAAACTATTCCTCCAAGATGTTATATGAACATGTGGGAAAGTGTATATGAGTTGTTTGAATCTCCTTTCAAGCATCATGCAAGGCCTGTCCCCTTAAAATATTGCAACATGGATATATGGCAGGGACAACAAGCTTTATCCTTCCTTCTATGTGTCATGAGCCCTTGAAAAACCTTGATCATAAAAACATACTTCTCCTCCATACATATCTGCAACATGGGTCTTATCCTTGGACTCCTTCCATGCTTGATATTTCTCAACCTCCATTGACTGCAACATACCTTGAATGGAAGACTTCTGCATTTTGCAACATGCCTTTAATTCCCTTAAAGCCACTTCAACATGCCTTGAATGAAAGACATCTTCAAAACCCATGAACAAGAAAAACCCTTAAGTTTTCCCTTGAAATGTAGCTCAAGGGTCAACAAACAAAATTAAAAACTACTCCTTTAAATTTTCTTAACACCCATACTTTCATAAACTCTCTCTATTTTCCTTTATCTCACTTTATCACCCTTTTTTGGCCACATTTAACTTTGGTGAAAAAATTTCAAGCTAATTCTCATAATAACCTTTGAAATTAAAAATAAAGTCAACAAATAACTTTTGACATTACAAACAAATTCAACAAAAACATTTATTTAAAAATGGATTCCCTCCTCATTTTATCAATTATACGTATGTTAACTACATGTTTCCCATTTGAGAGTCATCTAGAATCATAGTATTATTATGCTATCAAAGTAGGCAAATAGAAATCAAACAACATCCATATACACTCACCATCTCTACATGTTTGGAGAACACATACATAAAAATGGAGTTATAATTTTATTTAATTTATTTCTTACATAATTTAATTATCTCCATTATTTCTCTATTTGGGTATTTATCTTTTATTTGCGCTTTTAGGTTTTGTTCTTACTTACTAATCTAGTGTTGTGTCTCAAATGTTGGATAGTTTCCATGATCTTATTTTCCTTGGACTAGAGCATTTAAAGATGGCAGAAATATATTTAAATCAAGATTGCTATTTTTACATGAGTTCATTAAATAATAAATGTATACTTATTGATATTCTTCTAATATTCACAATAAATAATAAGTAATATTTCATCATCTATGATTTCATCTACTGTATTAAATGTGATGTGATTTCCTTTGTTAAATATTTTTGCTTGATGTTCTTTGTGATTCATTCAATATCAAATCTTGTAGATAAGGTTGATTAAATACAAATAATGACCTAAAGATCATTGAATGAATTCTTGAGTACAAATTAGTGCTAGATTTATTTTCTTCTATCTCTAAGAAATTTATTGATTACAACCAACTTAGAAGATATTTTCATAGTAAAATGGGCTTGGGTTATATATAACCAAGGTTGTCTATCTTTTTCTAGGTTAAAAGTATCTGGATTATAGAAGGATAAAATAACATTTTTTTTTTACAAATAAATTTGGTGAATAGATATTATAAGTTTTAGTTTAAGTCCTATCACTTGTAAATATTATTTTTGTAGCCTATATGAACTCAATCCTTGTAAACATATTGCTAAAATTAAGCGTATATTTAGACATCTATTTTTTGGCTACAACCTAGAAAGGAAACATGGTAGTTGTATCCTTTATCTCTTTCATTTTAAAATATTATTTTACATTTATTGCATTGTCTCCAAATTCTAGCATTACTCATGTCTACATATTGAGCTAGAACCAATACTTTTATAAGTGATTTTAGTAAAACTTATATGGGAATTTTCCATGTCAATGGATCTTCCTTCTAGATATAAAATTCACCCTCTCACCTTCCCTACCTCCATTTTATTTTCCTTTTCTTGATTTTCCCTTATCCTTTTTCTCTTTCATATCAATGAATAGAATAGTAGAATATGATAGTATGTGTTTTTAGTTAGATTAAAGGAAAATCTTATGTATAAGTCACTATATTTCATGAAATAAATATTTTATCTACAACCACCAGTAAAACATCAATCAATTAGCTAACATTCATTATAGGCCCCTTGTTAAACATCATCTCATTTTCTAGTGTTCTATTGAAATGTATTCATGAATTTGTATCCCTGAGACAAGAAGAATTTTTCCTAGTCTCCTTTTAAGATAACACTTAATTTCCTAGATCCTAGAGTTTAACCATGTTGTTCTACAAAACAACATCTTGAAGGGACAATTTTTATATCAACTATTTACCAATAAAATTAGGACAATCATTTATCACTTTTGTGCATGGATGAGGTGTCTAATTTAATACATTATCATTAAATATTTTAATGTCTAAGTAGAGCTAGTAATTATCTATTTTAAAAATAATCAAGATTGACATGCAAATGCCTTAAAGTGATTACTGATATGGGATATGTGATTATTTGATTAATTACAATCAATTGATTATGTTTCTCCTTATAATATAACATTTCTAACAATATTTAGATCTATAAATTAGATTAGCCAAAAATGTTCCTTGCAATATTTATTTTACAAATTTGTTTATAATATAATGATCTAATTTGGTTTTGAATATAATGGATACACAATATGTTTGCTAGGGAATAAAAAGACAAGAGTTTCTAAAAGAATTTTTGTTGTTGAGTGTCACACCCATTGTTTTTTTTCCCTTATTATAAATATTCAAAGATTATAAATACATGAATTATTTGGCCTCTTATTATCTATGAAAGAGACCTACACCCCACATTTAAGAATCAATATGTTTTATCATGTTTAATGTAAAACATTATATTCAAACTATTATTCACATTTTCATTATTACTAGTCATTTTAATCATATAGAAATATCAATCTTGAAGTTAAATGTAGAATATAATTTGAATAGTATATAAAATACAAGTGTTGATATATTAGGAAAAATTACTATACATCAAGAAACATTGAATATATTCAAAGAATGCATAAAGGAAGTGCAGACAAAATTGTTTAACTATAATCATTATTCATCTATAATCAATTACAATAACAATCTATATTTTGAATTATTATATACATTTTCTTCAATAGAAAAATATTGTCGCATTTGCCTAGATTAATAGAATATAAGATCTACCATAATAGTGTCAAAATGATCTAATTAAAAAAAAAAAATTATTTAAAAAAAAAACACACATCAAATATTTTCATTGAAATGTTAATTTAAATTATATTTAAAATAATGTATTTCTTATAATATTCTTAAAAATCTTTTTAATTAGCCGATAGGCTATTTACGTGGGGAACCCCACCTGCATTTCTAGTAGTCTGACGTCGGCGGGGACCTCATGAACTTTACGGTAGGGGAACTGTTAGCCACCAATGAACGTCTTTTCACAACTAGATTTCAGTGAATGGGTTTGTTTTCTCTGATGAGAATTTATACTGCTTTATTGGCAATTGACATATTGATTGTATATTATAAATTCCTCCTGCCACGTTTCAGGTGTTGGGATATGGTCTACAGAAGGTGGATTTTTTAGGGCATGGTAATTATTGTAGATGTCAGGAGGGACGGTGAAGGATTGGTCTAGTACTGCCACTCTATTAAAAACAGTATGGTGCCCCCTCTTCCCATCAACGAGTTTAGGTCTTGAAGATAATGGGTTTTATGATTTCCTTCAATCAATGTCAGCCATTGCCATTCTTGGAAGCCCCACTGGCTCAGGGAAAATGGGGAGCGTAATCTGCAGTGCACTGGAAGGGCTACTCGACCAAAAAATATTGGCTCTTGATCAAAGCACTTGGCTGAAAAATCATCTAACAATGATGATGAACCAGACTGGAGTTTTGCACGAGACAGGGGATCGTTTGGAAGTTGCTCACCAAAATAATGAAAGGGAAAGAGGGAATGGTGAAAAGAGAACCAATATTTAAGACACGTTAGTACCCAGCTATTTACATGGGGAATCCTACTGACATTTCCAGCAGTCTGACGTTCCGGGAACCCCACGATAAAGAACTTTATCGGAGGGATAAAATCATTTACATAATAATAATTTATATAATAAATAAAATAAATAATTTATATAATCAATAAAATAAATAATATAATATAATAAATTTTTAATAAAAATAAAATTTGTTTGTGTTATAAAATCCATAAATAATAATCAATATAATAAATAATAATTTATATAATAAATAATAATTTATATAATAAATAAAATTCTTTAAATAAAATAATATAATAAATTTTTAATAAAAATAAAATTTGTTCTCTATTATAAAATCCAAACAATAAACAAATAGAAAAATGAAAAACTAAAGTTGTATAGGAAGTGTTGTTTTTGGAATGAATTGGAGAGGAAGGTAAAGAAGTAGTGAGGGAAGGATAAAGAAAGAGAGAGAGAGAAGGGAAAAGAAGTAGAGAGGAAAGGATAGAGAAAGAGAGAGAGAGAGGACGATAAAGGGATGAAGGGAGGTAGAGAGGGATAAGTGAGATAGACATAGCGAGGGAGAGAGAGAGGTGGGATATAAAGAAGTAGAGAAGGAAAGAGAGAGCTAGAGAGAGTGAGAGAGAGAGGGAGGAAGGGAGAGGTAGAGAGGGATAGGGGAGATATAGAGAATTAGAGGGGGAAGGAGAGAAGTAGAGATGAATAAGTGAGAGAGGGAGAAAAGTAGAGAGGAAAGGAGTGAGAGAGAAATAGGTGGGATGGAGGGAGGGATAGGTAGAGAGGGATATGTGGTATAGAGAGAAATAGAGATAGAGAGCAAGAGGGAGAGAGAAGGGGGGAGGGAAAGAGGGAGAGGTAGAGAGGGATAGGTGAGATAGATCACTGCTTTCTTCATGCCGTCCACTGTTTTTCACGGTCGTTAATAGTGTGGGCTCAGCCTATCGACGTAAGTATTGCACCTTATTGGGGTGCAAGTGCTAATTATTATTATCTATAAAAACGAGAAAAAAAAACACCTAATTGTACAATGAAATGACCTAAGTCAGAAATATTTATAATCTGATTAACCAAACAAAAGACCGACCAAGCAGACGCTTCTTACTCCATTGCATCGACAGCATCTCAAGAAAATGTCTTTCGAAAGCATTCTGTCCTGCATTGGCAGGAAGGATGATCCGTAAATCTTATATTGGAATAAATCTTAGCAACAATATGAAAACGAACGTAACTGCATCAAAACAAAATGTAAATATTCTCCCACGAAGATTAAAAAAATATCATGGAGAGCTGTCATGTTTCATGGGGGAAAATGTATTGATCTTTCTTTCAACAAAGACTTAGAAATGCACCCTATATAAGTGCACGAGCTATAGGGTGAAAAATAAACAGAATAGAAACTTGATCTTTTAAATAATGAGCAAGTGAAGAGCTTATACAAGGACGTATTGGCGATGAATTAAACGAGTTAGTATGTTGTTATGAATTTGGAGAGCTGGCAGTGTTAGGTTCAATTTTGGAAGTATATTATATTACGATAGAACTAAAAGGTGTGAAATAAAAGTTTAGATTGGAATTGGTTTGTTAAGGTTATATAAAGTATGTAATTTCTTTTAGTAGAATATATAAACAATTTAATTTGTGTGGATTGTTTAATTTTGTATTTTCTGTTATTTTTTTATGATTTTATTATGATATCAGAGTTAGATTAGGCAAGAGTGTTTAAGAAGATGTGAACATTTTTACAATTAATCATCATAAACAAGATTAGAGTTTGTCATAGAGAAAGTAACATAAATGTGTTGTGAAGAAATACGATTCATATGTTTTTGATTAAGGAGAAATAGGTTTTGAAGGGACACCGAAACCCTTTACAAACATATTTTGAATGGATCTGGAACCCTCAATCAGAAGGTTGTCGAAACATAAAAACATGGAAGCACAAACAACCAGGAAAAAAAGACAACCAAGACCAAAGAACTACAACCAACTACACAGCCACAAAACAACCAACAACCACCCAAAAACTAGCTCCCAAACAAGAACCATGAAGATTTACATTTAGAATTACTCTTGTGGGAGCAGAGAGTCATATCAAAAGGAGGCTTAGAGGACTTTTCTTTCTTTCCCTTTATGGTAATCCAACTCTCTTCCACTTGCGTTGCCTTATCAAGCCAAGGCAACACACCATTATCCTGAAAAAGATATCCTACAACTGCTGCCTTAGAGATTTGATCTATATTCCTTCCTGTTGGCATGGCCAAATCAAGAGAACCACTCAAAATGATCGCCAGAGAACTATCACCAGAAGTGGCAGCCAAAGGCCCGATCTCTTTCTCATTAGAGGTTTCAACATTGTAGTCTTGCAAAGCATCAACAACCCCACCATTAGAGACATTCAAAGGGGATGCCCCAAGGCTCTATGAATCCAAAGCAACCACCTCAGAGAAACTCCTAGGTTGCTCAACTTTCTTCTCAACCGTATAATGCTACTCAGAAGCACCTTTCCACCATGTAGCCTTCATGGTTTTTTTCTCAAAACTAGATTGTGCAGCAACATGACCTATTTTAAAACATCTTCTACAACGAAAGGGAATAGCTTCATAGTCCAAAGCTTGGACCCAAGAACTCTTAGAATTTTTAAGTAAAATCTCACCAGACAACCCTTTTGAAACATCTGTTTCAACCAATATGCAGGTAAAGGTAGAGTGAAACATATCGGAGGATGCATCATCTACCAACAAAAAATCTCCAAGAGCCTCACCCACTTCCTCTAAAAGGGGATCAATCCATAAATAGAGAGGAATATTAGGAAGAAAAAATTTATCCTCCAAACTAAAAAAGTGATCACATAAAATTTTGTTTCTATCCAAATCAATGTCAAATTTAGCAACAAAAAACCTCTTGGCCATGGAGAAATATGAACTTTACCAGTAATTAAAGGCTCTCATTCTTTTGAGATCCAAGAGTGTAGTTGAGGAAGGGAAGGCCAAAAACCCTTAAACCAACATATCACCCCATGTGAGGAAAAGGTAGAAACATTATAATCATTTTCCTTTTTTGTCTCAGCCTTCAAATCAACAAAGATAGCATTAGCCATAAAAATAAACCCACCAGTTGGCAGTCTCCCAAGCTGTGAGTTTTGTGTCATAGTTTTCTGCTTGCTCTGCAACACCCTCGTTCTCCTTGTCATTGGCCATTCAGACCCTTCTACCCAGCATTTTCTCTTCGGTTGTCTAAGGCCTTTGCTTCACCCGCGACCTGTGAAACCACAACGTTCACCTATGCCAACCCCACTGAGCCCTTCATGCCCTAGCCGCCAACGCAAGTAGAACACCCACTCCCACTGTCTACAACCTGCACAACCCTATTCCCATCGTGGCCATCATCGTCCATAGCCTCCGCAGCCCTAATGTGATTCATATGTTTTGTGTATGAACTAAATCTGATTATTTGATTAAAATGTGAATGAATGGAAACAATTTATGCAATAGTAACACTAATGCAATGCAAATTTGTTATTAGTACAAATATTAAGTTTGGATAGTTTTAAATTTACTTTTTTTTTACATTAGAGCTACAAATTTGTTTCCAACAACTATCTTGTTTATGAACACCATTATCAAGAGTGCTATTTATTTTAGTTGTATCTTCTACTAATGAAATAGGTATTTTCAAGCATGCATTCTATTTGAGAGAAAAGTATAGGAGGAGTTGTTGCTGTTATTATTTGTAAGACCATGTTGTTCCAAGCATATACTTTAATTAGGATAATGGTAGCTAACAATTATTAGTATGTTGATACCTAGAAGAATTTTGGCTTTAAAGATAGAGGAACTGGTGATATGGTAGAGCTAGTGTTTGGTAGATAGTTGGACTTGCAAAATATGATGAAGAAAAATAAATCATCCAACTATATGAATGGCCAATGAATGTGTTGGGGTCATAAAGTACATTTAATAAGGTTGACAAATGAAATATAGGTTCCTAACTATCTTTATTTGTGGTGTTGGTGGAGGAGAGGTGCTTGAGATCTTAGAAAGCATAGTGATTTGTTCATTTGTTAGTTTAATAGATGCTTGGCTATCAAGAAGATGTTGGAAATAGCTGTGCATTGAACTTCTATATATGTTAATGTGTTGTCATTAATTTGAAAAGCTGACATTTTGATTTTCTAAATTTCAAAACTTCTTAAAACTTAACTTTAAATGATATCAGATAAATTAAAAGATATCAAATAAATCTCAATTTATTGACAATTTTACATCCAACTGCAATTGATTGATACTCTGAAAACCATATAAATCATATAATCTTCTTCAATATAATATATAAATAGTTTCATTTTTATGTATCTCTTTATCTTTAGAGCGATCAATCCACAGTTACAAATAATGCACTAGAAATAATTTGCAGACTGCTTATATTATTCCTGTGCAAATAAGAAATAAAATGCAATGTTCAGTAGTCAAAGCGCAACTACTTATAATATGTCAGCTGTTTACAGACACCGCAAATAACAAGTCACTGTTTAAACCTTTTAATATAATATATAAACATGAATTAGCTTGGGTGAACACCAAATCTTAATGTCTTAAGAGGACGCACATTTCACAAATACATAGCCTCAACTTTGAATGTGAGTTCTATTTTAACAGCAAACCGGAAGTCCTAAGATGGAGTCCTAATTGATCTATGAAAAAGCTCAACAAAGAAAACGAAAATAGAGGTTACAAAAAGAAAATGAAAAGGGGAGGTTACATCATCTAATATGTGTCTCTACTTCAACGTGTACTGCTTACATCGATATCACGCTGTATATTTGAAGCTAAAATCTCTGTAGTTTTCTCCACATCTCCCCCAAAAGCCTTGGTGACTTCTCTCTTGTACACATACACATATGAGACAAACAAGAAGAACAGCACGTTGACAAATGACAGAACAGCTAAGAATGCGTAATAGTAATCCAGATGAGATGCATTGGTATTATTCACAATCCATCCTTTATGACCTCCTCTTCCTGTGATGCCACTCACTGCTGTAATAACAAAACTGCTGACAAAGGAACCCACGCCTGTAGAGCTTGTAAATAATGCAGTCCCCAGACTTTGCATGCTTTCTGGAGCTTGATCATAAAAGAATTCTATTTTGCCTATATCCAGAAGTGCATCAGCTATGCCCAGCAGTACGTACTGTGGAATTAGGGTGAAAAAACTTCTGGGCACTATTGCCTTCTTGTTATCTTCTAGCCCATGGTCTTTAACTACTTGTAGTCTTTTGGTTTCAACAGCCATTGCTACTACCATGACAACAATGTGGATCACCATTCCTACTCCCATCCTCTGAAGTGCGGTTATCCCCTTGGGGTTTCCTGTGAATCTTTTTAAAATTGGTACTAAGAGCCTGTCATAGATTAGTGTGGTTATGAGCATGGAGAGAGTCAAGAAGGCTGTGACACTGGCTGCTGGGATTTGGAAGGAGGAACCCAAATGTCTGTCCAGTGTTTCTGACTGTTTCACAAACAGAGTGCCAGCTTGTGTTATGATTATGCTTGGTATGAGCGTAGCCAACCAAACTGGAAGCATTCCAATCATGAGCTTTGTTTCCTCCACTTCAGTCACGGTGGAAATCTTTGAAGAAACATTTGCATCATTTATAATTGCCGCCTTATCCAGAAATCTCCAAAAAGTAATTATTTTCAAAGAAAAATCCAAGAAAAAATTGTTAGATTATAATATTTTAGTGATAGTTTTTAAAAAAAGCTGTATAAATGTTTCTAATCACATTCTAATCATCATTATAAAAATAAATAATATGTAATAGTACACAAATAATATATAATATTTTAACAGTATATTATATATTTATTGCAGAGTTTAAACATCACACTCTAAACTTTAACTTTAGTATGATTTAAAATGAACTATTTGAACAAGTCAAAATTTTAACCAAAAAAAATATATATATTTACAACTAGTAAAAATTTACCTCAAGGCCGAAGTATGAGCAATAGGATATCTGCCTTTAACAACATAGCCTTTGGAGTCTACCTCGTAAAGATTAGAAGGATCTGAAGGAGCTTTCACTTTCCAGTTCCTGGCTACCCTCACAAACACTCCAGCAATTCTCTTTAGAGGGCTACCTGTTACTATTTTATGCCTGTAAAATGGGGTTCCAATCAAGAAGACAACACCCGAGGTGATGAGTGCTGCTGTGATGATTGCATAGCTTACACCAAAACTCACGTTGTCTTGTATGTAAATCAGAAATGTTTTGCCAAACAGAGTTCCAAAGAAAACGGTGAACATCCACCAGTTGAAGAAATGGTTTTTGAGGGATTTTTCTTTGGGGTCGAACTCATCGAATTGATCTGCACCAAAAGTGGATATGGTTGGTTTAATTCCTCCTGCACCAACTGCCAGAAGATATAAAGCTAGGTAGAATATTCCAATTTGAAGGTTAGAAGCTTTCTGGCAACCTTCCCCTGATGGGCAGGGAGGAGGTCTCAGAGATGTCAAAGACACAGCCAGTGTCAGAAGTCCCATTGCCTGGATGAAACATAATATCAGCTTAGCTAATTAATAACAGTACAGATTAAATAATTTCAAGTTAATAACTTAATACTACTGTTTTCAACCAAGAGAGTTTACTATTTGGAGAAAAAGAAGAAAGAAAATTGAGGTTACACATTCAATTTAAACTTATTAAAACAACATATACTTGGATTTTGTATTGCAAACGTAGAGATGAATGTAGACAAAACATACCAGTATATAAATAAAGGAAAATACCAGGAAGGTCCAGTAGCGGCCCCAATGAGTATCAGCAATATAAGCCCCAAGGACGGGCATACTCCACATGGTGCCAGTCCATATAATGACATTCCTTGAGGCAGAAACAGTGCCTTCATGTAGATTTTTAGTGAGATATATCACCAAATTAGCCCATATCCCACCAAAGGCCAGCTTCTCACAAAACTCATAGCCTGTTCAATCCCAACAATGGCCAAATTAATAATATAAAGTATTAATATGTTTCAACTAGAGGAATAAGACATTGATTAATACATACCCACTATAAAGGAACAAGCCTTCAATCCCCCTGTCTTTGCTCTCAAAACTGACCTTCCTCTGAGATCAACAGATCCATCTAATGCGATGTTCTCTTTTTCTGTTTCCCATCTGGTCTCCTCATTGCTAACCATTGGTTTTGATCTGTTCCTTACCTAAAGCTAGCACCAACTTCAGGGCTTTTCAAACAATACAAGAGATTGCAAATACTAGATGACTTTAAGTATCAACCTTCTTATAAATGTTTCAATCCATGGACTGCGAAATGATGTATTCCCTTTCAATATCATGGGCCTTCACAAACAAACAATGCCGTTAAGCACAATTTTGACTAGAGTTATGACAAGGTTATCTGTATTTTGTCACCAATATTTTATACCATTACAAATCGGAGGCTAGCAATGGACAATGTTATTGAGGATCAAAATAAGACATCACAAATCAAAATATTAGTTGTAACCAAATTTTAAAACATCTTGGTCAACATCTTCGATTATTACATTTGCATATCATCAAAATCCGAAGGGGTGCCGTGCAAGAAAAGGGTAACCTTTTGTAGCCATAGAAATCATGTATACATTCTTTCTATGGTCCACCCTCTTCTAATGTCAAGAAAGCTTTTAAATCAGTGTCACCATATTCTCCACTTCATATGGTATATGTGGACTTTTTCTTTTGGACGTATGCATACTACCAAACGTTCCACTAAAAGATGGTATCTTCTACACATTTGATTGTCTTTTTCCTTTGTAAGTTTTCAGAGCATTATATGTTCTCCGAGATAATATCTTTTAAAAATGTTTACATATTATCATGATGTTCCACTACAAGATGTTCCACTATAAGATGCCACTATATCTTCTACTAAGAGATGCAATCAATTTATTGTCTATCTGATTTTTTTTTCGATGTATATATATCATCAAGTTGTTTATGATGTCAAGAAGGTGTAAAAAAGATATACAGCATATAGAGGAATCTAAAGATAAACATTAATTAAAATAAGGAGTTGAGATATATGCTATATAAACAAATCTAATTAATTTGAGATTGGAAAATATAAATATTAACAAGTGAAAATCTATTTATGGTATTTGATGAAATGTTAATCTTAACTACTTTGATTAGTTCAAGTGTTAGAAAATGGAAACTAGAAATTAGTAGGATTGCTAATCAAGAGCTTGCAACAAATGAAATCTAAGATTTGGTGCATGTGACAAGACCACACATGTATTATTCTATCCTTACAGACTTTGTTTTGTATGGTTTCATCACTTTCAATGTCTACATATCCTGCTTGCATGTGTTTGTGCATATGTTTTAGAAATAGGGGGTGCTAAAATGACTTTGTAGGACTTTCTATAGATAGAGGGAAGGTTACCAACATTGTTGACAATAGTTAGACCTTCTCACAAATGTAACAACATCAAGAATAGAAAAATGATATAATATGTTAATGCACTTGAGATTGATCTTTTAAATGTGGATGCAAGATACATTTTATATGACGATCTACTCTCCTACTCATTAAAGTTAACTTTATTATAATTTTCTTAAAGGAAATTTCCAAAAGCACAACTCATGACCCTTGGCACACAAGTCAATGTGTAATCATCATATTCATAAAAAAATTACCTATGAAAGCATTCATTTGAAATTTGAAACTAGAGGATTTAACTACAACAATTATTTGTTTTGGGGCATATAACTGCATGGGAAAGCATTGGCGCATTGTATAATTACCATGATAATAAATTGAGTAATAAGATCTACTCCATAAATATTTGAAGAAACTCTTCATTTCATCTATATGTACTCATCCATGATAAGCCATGAATTGACTCAAGAATCACATTACATAGATGATATCTACTCTAGTACAAACCATATCATACATTAACCTCCCAATAGCACTACATTAGATAATTGGGATGTATCCTACATCTCACTTGAGCAAAACATGTTTATATTGATAACTTATATTCCATTAAAATAAGAATACACAATACTATGTAAGTTGTCATAGATTGAACCTTTCAAACATTAAGTTTGCATACATTCTCTAGCCAAATAATAGTTGTATATCTACTTTATCTCTTTTCATCTCCATACCCATGCTGAAAATAGCAGTCCCAAATTATCTTATCTCAAATTATGTTGAAAGTTGAGACTTAAGTTTACAAATCATGTCCTCATAGTTATTGAGAAAACATATCATCAAATTATAATTTAATAACAAGGAAATGATCACTATCCATATTAAAATAGATGCAATAATCTAATTTAGATCTTAAGAATTTCAATGTCAATATATAGAAATCAAAATTTTAGTAGCACATCATAGAAAATTACTTAACACCATACAAAATGTATTCAACTTACAATCCAATACTTTTAAAAAATTTTAAACATAGTTTTGTAGCTATTTGTTATAATTTTTTCCTCCAAATCACCATGAATAAAATTTTACTTCACATCCATCTATTCAACTTCAAGGCCAAAATTTGTTACAATAGATAGTAAAAACTAAATGGATGTCAACTTAGCAACTTTTGTGAGAATATTGCCATAATCGATTCCATCAACTCGGGAATGCACCTTTAGAACTAATATATCCTTATACTTCTCAATATTAACAGATCAAAAATAATTTTACTTCTAAACACCCATTTACATCTAATGTGTTTCTAACCTTTAGTCAAAAGAGTTAATTCCCAAATACAATTTTTCTTTAGAATAACAATCATCTGATTCATATATGCTCCTCAAAATAAAGAGTAATCTATCCTAATTATTTCTTCCTATTTCTAATATCACCTATTTTAATAATAAAAAATTACACCTCCAAGTAAAAGGCTTATACCTATATGGTTGTTGTTTATGACAATTTGGAACTTGTCAAGAGCTAAGGTGGAGGTTCTACCTCCTCTTTGAAACTCATTAAGATATCTAATATATCCTTCTCTTGAGGTGCTTTATCGGATTCTAGTTCAACTTTATTGATCCTTGGGGATAGTTGAACCACATCCTTTCTATATCCTTATATGGTGTCAATACTATGGAAGAAGTTTTAACTTCTCTAAAGATAACACTTCTTCTATACATAAATTTTTTGGTCACATGATCCTAAATTTTGTAACCTTTAATTCCAATGCAATAGCCAATGATGATACATTTCATAGCCTTGTTCTCCAAGTTAGACTTTATTTCTATCCAAGCACATTGCATATGCCCCATAACTAAAGACTCAAAATATTTCTATTTCTTTTTATTAATCATTTTTCAATAGGTTTCTCCTCAAAAAGATTTGTTGTAGGAGGTATGCTAACTAGGTAACAAGTAATTGAAAGTTCATCTACCCAGATATTTTGTTCCAAGCCATATCCACTAAGCATACTCCTAATCCTCTCCACCATCATCATATTAATTCTTTATGAAAATAATTATGCTAAGGGGTGTCTTGATTTTTCCTATGCCTCTCTATTTGTCGATCCTAATATAATATTTTTAAATTTAAAAAATAAAATTATCATTATCTATCATCAAAATCTTAATATTTTCACTAGTATAATTTGATAGAAGAGATTTAAATGTTTAGAGTGATTGGTTATTTTATATTTTCTTCAATGAAAATATACACATGTTCTTCTTCTATACTAATCAATCAAAGATACATATTATAAAATTGAGATATTGAAAAAAGATTTAAAATACCAAATATATTAGAATAGATTAATTCTAATACCCCCAAAAAATTTTGAGTTAGAGTAAAATTAAATGTGATTTTTTCCATATATAATGCTTATACAAATCAAATTGAAAATTACAATAAGTTAACACCTCAACAAATTTTTTAATTTTTAGGGCCCTTAGACCCTTCTTGCTTATGTGGCTCATCCTCTGGTGCCATATGATTTTCTTAGTATTAGCTTAGTCTCCAAAAAATAAACTTCATTAGATACCCATAGAGCGTGATGACTGGAACTGGATTAGATACTCTCTCATAAATTGCTTCCAATTGAGAATTTGTGGATTATGTAGATCTCTTCACTATAATAATAAAATATCTATTAGATTGAACTATGCATATTTTCAAATAAAATAGATTTCCTATATGGATAGCCTTGGAAAATAACATAGCCCCTATAACCATCATGCACTCTCCAATTGATAAAATAACTTTACACCAAAATTATTAAGATTACAAATATTAGATAGGTTGTATGCTAAACTAGGACATGTAGTACACCATTGATCCCCTTTACTATTTTATCAAGGAAATGAATCAAGACACCTACATAGCCAATAATCCTTGGATGAGAATTATCTTTATGTTATATTTCAAACCATCATATCCATAATATTTAGAGAACCAAACTAAACATGAGACATTTAGAAAGAAGAATCAGAATCTATCAACCATGCACTATAGAATGCATGTGTAGCCAAGGCTATGAAAAAGGCATGATCATAGTTATATGAGGGATTTTCAAACTCATCATGAAAATCACTCTTCTTATTTTTCTTCACCTTTTACCCTCTTATAAAACAATTGTTTTCCCTAGTTTAAAATTTAAATCCTTGGTCTTAATAGGATATTTCGAACTCCCATAGAATTTGGATCCCCCATGGGATTTTAATCTCAACTTATATTAGATTAAATCCAAACTTATTTATTTTTAACTCTTCAAAAATTAATGATTCCTTCACCTTGTCTATTTTAAACATGGTGGTAGTGCTCCCAATAGACATAACAAGGTGGTCCCATTAATATGAAAAAGAATATATGAGAAACAAACACTAAGAATCCTCCTCCCCCTTATTCCAAATTATTTATTTGGATAACAACCATATTTAAAACATTTAGATGTTTGATCATAAAACCATCATCCTCAATTTTGAGAGTATAAATGTTTTTGTAGGAAAGGATCGTTTACCAAGGATTTAGCTTATTAAATCTCACATAGCTTTTTCCAAAATTTTATTGTGATTCTTGGTCTAATATATACCTATCTTCTCTTTTTTACTATGGTAGGTTTAGTTCTAGGTTCTATAGCCCATTGATCTCTATCCATGACCATGTCCCTTATCTTGAGCTTCCAAAGCTCAAAGTTTGTGCTTGACAATTTATCCATCTCTATCCTTGATGTCCTTGCTATTTTTCCTACAACAATATATTTTTCTTCAAGATCCAAATAAATAAAATATTAGTAAGAAATTATATTATCCCTAATATAAATATTCTATGGTGTTTAGGATTTTATACTAAATGAAATGAACCAAAGAAACCAAATATGCATCTTGCACTAATCGATGAGAGGGGCTATGTATAAAAATAAAACTAATCATATAGTTATAATGATATAAATACACAATTAATATACCATAATAATATGATTTAAATTGAGAAAAACTTATTTTTGTGGTGGGGGAATCCAAAAATACAAAAAAAACTTAGCATCTTATTTAATAATCAAAGGTTAAAATACACTTATAGAGTCTAATTCATTATAGGACTATTAGCAACTAGAGACCTAGAGTAGTTTTAGAAAAATAGTAGTCCTTGTAAAACTAGCAATTGTATGAGTTGACATGCAACGATGCGCCAATAGGCGGAGGGAAGCACAAATAGTAGGATTGAAATGTGTGAGAGAGAAAGTGCAAATATGTGTATATGCTATAGCTCATTCACAAAAGTATTGGTTGTGAGAAGCAACACATTATTTTTTGGAAAAAACGTTATAAAAGATTGGAACAATACAAACTTTTGAAGAGCACATAGTGGAGAATAGAACAATATACGCCAAAGTCGATAATGAGAATCAACAATGCCTCATCAAAAGAAACAAGAACTGTATAATACTATACACATGCACTATTTAATTGCATGTAAAAATATAGGAAACAATATAACCAAAGCTAGAGAACAATGATCAAAAATGGTTGTTTGGTGGTGCAAGCATAACCACAAAACAAAATCTTTAAATGAGACAATAAATATTTCAACAGCAACATAGAAAATTCTATATTGAACAAGACCTTATCAAAAATGACCATATACATACATACACACCCACACATACATGTTAACATTTAAATAGAGAAGAACAATTGTAGAGATATAAAAATATGTGGCAATCCGACCACAACAGAGCTAAACAACCATATTCATTATTAATAAATGAAATAATATTAATAATATTCATAAAATAGTAAAATTGATAGTAACAAACCAATGCAAAATAATAGAGTGTTCAACAACATGAAATTGAAAATGCAATAATATATTAAGATAAACTGTCTAACATTAACTATTTTACTGCATTGCAACCACAACCATAAAATGGAAGACATAAATCAAAAAATATTGGTTTCAACAACAAGCTAGATGGAATAACCCATAAAAGAGAAAAAAATGATAGTACCAAAGCCATCCAAAAAAATTTATTCAAATTTTTATGCAACATTCATGTGACCATTGACGAGAGCAATGGACAATATATTATCTCAAAAATATAATTCAATTATGTGAAAGCTTATAGTACATTTGAAATGTCAAATAAGAGTATTTACAGAAGCCATGCAAAACCTTAAGAATAAAGAGATCGTTGCATTGACAAAATTGTGTTGAAGATTGGAATAACAACTTGAAACTATATTTTATTTTTATTTTTATTTCTAATCATTGCCAAACGTCAATTAGAGAACATTACTTCTTTGAAATGACCATAACGAAATTTAGAAAGTGAACATACGGTGAGGCTGAGCTCACAAAAGGTCAAATGCTATGAAAATATCCTTAGTACCTATGAATATAAGCCAAGATAAAAGATCGTTCATTTAGACATTACTCTCTTATGTGAAACCGAATTTGTTTCTTTCAAATAAGGTTTGGAAAATTGAAAGGGAATGTGAAGTTTAGTTTAATGAATATGTGTCATTCATAGACAATATGTAATGTAGAGAAAATAAAGATTTCTATAATTTATAACAAATAATATGTAATAGATGTACAATAAAAGGCATTAAAAATATAAGATGTAGGCATACCTTGTGGGTACAATGGGATGTAGCATGAGAAAAAGAAAAGAAGGCATGCTCTCCACCCTACCATATTGGGTCATGCAGCCACATAGGCTATCAGTAAACCCCTAAGCAAGAACATACAATGTCCACCACTATGATCAATGGTGAAATCAATGCTTCAACACATGAGTTTATTTTCTTAATATATGTTGTTTCTAGATATTTGATTGTGTGTGAGTTTGTCCATCGAACAACAAAAATATAATCAAATATCTAGTAACAACAAATCTTAAGCATTATGGATTGTGGACATATCAATAGTATTAACCTAGAAATTTTATTTAGTTGCAATCACTATTTTGTATTTTGAAAAAAATATGTAGTTGTATTGTTTATGACAAGCAATATGAGATGTAGTTGTGAAATAAAAGATGGACTAAAGGATATATAGCCTTACCTTCTATGTAAATAGAATGTTGTTAGCTTGTAGGCTATGAAAAACATGTGATTGGAAAGCTATTTAGTATTATGGAGATGTCCATGTATAGTTCACAATTTTTGCAATCTTAAATGGTTTGAGTCAAATATAGTTAGATATAAGGGAAAATTGAATTTGAGTGCAAGCAAAATGTGATAGTTGTAAAGAATGTCTAAATCAAGAAATGTTAACAGCTCCGGGGTTTATAACAAATAATATCTAATATATCTGCAATAGAAGAGGTCATATAAACAAGATACAAGCATACCTTGTACAAAGACCAAGAGACAATATGTGTACAATTATAACTTGGATATAATTTTCTTCTGGTACCTAGAAATTTTGTTTATCTAAAATTAGTGTTAGCCTATTTTGGAAAAATATGCTGTTACAACATTTGTGACAAAGAATTTAAAATGTAGTTGTGAAAGAAGAGATGGAATAAAGGAGATATAGACTTACCTTGTATATGAAGGGAATGCAATTGCAAATTGAACAACATGAAAAACATGAAAGAAGGAAGCTAATAAAAATTTTCAAGATCTGTAGTTACACCTAAAAATGTTTTCAATCTATGTTTGTTAGAATCTAACATAATTACATACAAATGGTTCAAATCTGATAGATCTAGAATCAAAATAATTGATCAAAGGGGAGGAAGGTTTTGAGAGAAAAATTAAATATAAAAAACATTCAGCGAAGCTAGAAACAGGTAGGAATCTATTGGAGGTAAGAGGTAAATAAGGGCAATAATTCAATGACAATTTGTCTTAGTAATCAGTGTAGAAGTAAAACACTGCCTATCTTGGCAGAAGTGATTCTAGTTGCATTATGGTTGGGGGGATAGGAGGAAATAAAATTAGGAATAATGGGAATTCTAAATGCATTAAAGTGAAAAGGAGAAAGACAAGTGGTATAGTTAGCTTAAGGAATAGAATAATTAGATCATGATCAGAATACAAAAAAATTTGGAGGCATTTTTCTTCCTTGATTTAATGCATTATGGAGGAAACAAGCAAGAGGGGAAATTATGAATAGTCGGGATTGTAAATGCATAGAAATGAAAAGGAAAAGGAAAAGTGGCATGGTTACCTTCAAAAACAACAACATTTAATCATGATGGGGATGCAGACAATTGTTGAAGGTGATTCTCTTCCTTGATTCAAAGTGAATTGTATTTGTTGGAATGCAGCCTAAAGTATCTGTCAAAAGAGAAAGGTGGATCTATGTGTATTCTTGTTAGGGTATGTGCAAGATCATGATGGGCCAAAAAGTGGCGATATGATGGGCATGTGTCAGGTATCTAGCTGACGACTTTTTTTTTACCCAAAATTGGTGAAACAAAAGGGTTTTTAAAGGAGATTCTCAGCTTTGCATCAATATAAATTATGCTTTAGTTTGAGTTTAATATATAATTATCATTCATTTTCTATTTGAATTAAGTCTAAAGTCCTGAATGATAGGTTGATTGAAAAATATCTATAGCTTTCAAATGATACCACATATTTTGAATCTGAAAAATGTGTCACATTCTATGCTTTGCATACTATAGGATTAAAAACAAAAGTTTTGACCAAGTTAAGGTGGTCAGACATACAAGTTTTAATATTTTTTAAAAGTTGTAAAAAAAAAATCATAATTAATTATTTACTTGGAAAAAAATACAAAAAAATATGCATCACATCAGGACATGATTCCTCTACTTATATCTAAATCTTATAAAAAATAATTATAATTTTATTGTGGTTAGGGTGGTCAGAGAGACACCTACTTCTTATTTTTTCCCTAAAATTTGATTCCTATCACATTGAAATTTCAGATTTTCACCAAATTATTTTTTTTTTTTAAAATAAACCTAGTATTTTAGAAATTGCATTCAATTTTCTACAGATTCTATTCTTACATATTTTAGAAATAATATAGATAACTTATTCAATTTTTTATGTCAAGTTGCCTAACTCTGATTTTTCTAAACTTTTTGCCACTTAAGGGCTTGTTTTTTCCATGATGATCTTGCACATACCTATTATTGATTTAACACGAGAGAGAGCTATGAACGTTAGTCCTTTCTTTTCTTTAGTTCCATTATCTATTGTAGCTCCCTCCAGTGTCAAGCCTTGAGATTTATGTATTGTTATCACCCAAGCCATTATCAAGGGGAGTTGTCTTCATCTACCTCGTGTGATTAGGGTAATGGGAATGGCTCATGGATTGTCCTACTCCCATGTTGGGCCAATGTAGTTTGGGAAGTGGACAACAACATATTCAGGAAATTGAGGTGGTTTAGCACCACTAGCATACATGCTAGCATTCACTAAACCCAATGATCCATTAACCAAGCTAGCTTCCACCCAAAGATTTGTTGTCAAAATTAATTGCTATCCAATTGCAAGCAAGAGCTCTGCTTGAATTTTTTAGCATTGTCATAGTCAAGTGCATTTTGTTGAGAAATTTCAGCAGCACTAATTGCAAAGGGAACATTTAATTGCTGAAGCATTTTCCTATTGTCAAAAGAAACCAGCCTATTTTTTGGGAATAAGTTGATAGCTTCATCAAAATATTGGTTTTCCTTAGCGTAAATAATTGCATGTGATCAGTTCATAAGGTTTTTCTAGTTAGACTTGGATTCCTGAAAATTTATAATATTCAAAAGAAATGTATGAAATTGTTCTTGTGTATCGGATTGTCCATACTAGTGAAAGATAGTGTCAAGTGTGACAACAATATTAAAAGTGTGCCAAAGAGAAAATGTTGTGGATTGAGAAGCATAGATAGGCTTGTCCAAACTAGGAGGTAGTTGTGCCAAGTCACCCACAAATATAACAAAGACCCCACCATATGTCTAGCAGGGAATGCTTACCGCAATCGGCTATCTATCTTAACCAACAACTTGGGCCCCAGGAAGCTCATTTCATCAATTAAGATGTACTTAATATGTTTCAAATCCTCTTGAAGGATGGTCAATTCCTATCCCTTTAATGGATTCATATCTCTAATTGGTATTCAGAGAGTTGTATGTACTGTGGAGGCACAAATATTGTAAGCAACTACTCCCATTGGTGCCAAAGAAAGCAAAGGATTCATTCTTTGATTTGGTAATGTATTTAATGCACTCTAAATCTTGTCTATAAGGAATGATTTACCTATGCCAGCAGTTCCTTGAATGATCATACACAATGGTGATGATGAATATGGGCCAAGATGGTATTGTTCAATGATATTAAGAGCAAGACTTTGCTTAGGAGATACCTGATGAGAAAGTGTAGGCGGTGTGAATGAATAAAGGGTGTCTTTAGTTGTATGCAACTTGTTCAAATAAACTGTTTAGCAATACTATGCAAAATTTTTGGAACATGGTGTGTATCCCACTTGTGATGTAGATCAAAGTCTCATCTACCCAATAGTTATAGCTAGTTAAAGAAAAACAAAATTGTAGCACCAAGGTGAGAAAGCGATTCCCATTTGTATTCACATGTGGGAGGTAGAGATAGTGCACTATTAGTATCACTATGGCCTTCCTTTTCATCGGTGGGCAAGGTAAAAATTATATTGACATGCCAAGGGTCATAGCCAACAACATGAAACAACCTCCAATTTTGTATTATCCTTTCTCTCGTGAGGCCTATACATACCTCAAAATTTTAGAAAGGCTTGTATAATAGAAATTCTGACCAACAAAATGTTTCAAAGGTATCACTTTGCTTAGGCGATTGCTCTTGAATAGTGGGTAAACAATGATGATAGCAAGTTGTGGGTGGGGATGCTAGGTTGCAACTTTGCAATTTTTTCGATATGTATACTGTTGTGCAGATTGGATAAGGGATATTGCCTCCATTTCAATAGGTCTTTCCATGCAACAATGAATATAGCCACTTGCAAGCTCATTACCACAATCAATATTTTTCAAATCGTGGAATGTCTGCCTGCTGACATTCAGAGATAGGAAATGTAAACTTGAGATGACAAGGGGAAACTTTTGGAGCATATTCCATGTTTCTTTTGCACCACTGTCATGATCTACAACCAAGTTCATCATGAATTTTTGATAGGAAAGCAATGCTTTGTCTATAGAGGATTTTTTTTTGGAAAACCTTTGCAAGATATTAGCATAGCTTTAAGAATTTTTTTCATACTTTGATTTGTATTTAGAAATGTAGTTCAAGACAATTTTTCTAGACAAGATTGGTTGGCAATCAACATTTTCTCACCAAATTGCAAGCATCTCACGATTGCGGATATTGAAATGCTCATCATTTATTACTACCTTATAGGATTTGTTCAATTCACTATCAATTACCAATGTTGATTATGGTTGTGTATTCCATGGAGCTTTGTAGTGACATTATAGTTGGTGGCATTTTTTCCAAAGGCAAGTGTATTGAGTACACTTTGTATTCCTATGCACTGTGTTCAAGATCTGTTCATAATCCACTAATGGGTATGTGCAAGAGATTTTTGTAGTATTAAGCAAGCACGAGTCCTCTAAAGATGAGTGGTGGACCCTTGAAATTAGTTGATCCGGGGTTCGAGGATTTCATGCAGAAACATAGTGATCAAAAATGGTTTTTTCTTGTTGAAGCTGGTGTGGGTTGGACCAACCAAACATGTCCATATTCAGGGCACTTGGAAGCCACAAGAAAATGTGCGCATGTACTGATCCATGATGATGCCACTCATACCTATACCAATAGTCCTTTTTTTTGGAAAATCCTTTAAATAACCTCTTCACATAAAATGGTGAACCACAAGTGCATGTACAAGGCTATTATGTGCAGATTTTGCATCACATTATTAGTGAATCATCTTTAGGAGTATGGAAAATGTGGTTGGGTTGATTATCAATCACCTTATGTAAATTAGGCCACTTTGTGTCTACAATGCTCAAAGTGAAGAATACCAAGTTGGTGGATTATTGTTGCAACCTCTTGATGACACTTACCCCAATATGAGTGTGTTTCTCATAAAGATGCACCAAAGCAAAAGAGTCGGTTTTCTATTTGGCTATCATGTGCATCTTGAAGCAATTTCCACAAAGAAACAACAGACTTTGGGATCCTTTCCTCCAATTTTTTTTTCATAAAAAACATAAGCTGATTGTTGGCTTCGATGTCTCATTATCAGATTATAAAGGTAATATCTAAATCTGACATGGCTCCAAAATATATTATCATATTATCTCATCAACTGCAATTCATATTCATGTATGTGAATTTGTACGGTCCTTGATTGTAGGGGAGTTTCTATGCCAATGGGGAACATGATTGGAAAATCCATGCTTAATAGCCCTTATGTATTATATTCATTGATAGGGCGAGAACTTATCTTAGGCCAAGGAAAAGTATTTTCACCAATGTCTTTAATCCATAAGGCATCTCTAATTTCTTGTAATTCTCGAGGAGGGTTGGGAATCAATGGAATAAATGATGATGAGGCCTCAAGCTCAGCTTCCTCATCAACAACACAATCTGGAGTTATCATTAATTCAGATGTGTTATGTACTAGTTCTTTCTTTGTGTGTAGAAGATCAGAGATTTCAATACTTACAACAGGAAACAAATTTAAAGCATCACAATATATTGCAACATCACTGTAGTATGGGTCATTTTCGATTTTGTATATTAATGCAGCCATGCCATTATGTTTGTCAATGCAGCAATCATAGTTTTTCCCCTGAACACCAATTCTGCACACAATCACCACTTCAAGATCACGTAGAGGATGAGGTAACAAATTTTCAATGGTAGTGATATCTTGACGGAAGCTTATAGTATGACCACTATATTTGTATTGGCCTCCTCTAGCATGGGTTACTCGCAGAACTTGAGCAACTCTAGCTATAAGCATTTCTTCAACCTGAGTAAGTTTTGCAAGGCCAATAGGTTGTGGGCCTGGGTCCATCTTGTTCACCAAATAGAATCTATGTACACCCTTTTCAGAAGCACAATGCAAACAGATGAGGCTTGCATTGCATGTTTGAACTTTCATGTCAGCATAGCTTTCCTTGCAAATACTAAAAAATTTCAATTCAGACAAAGCATCAAAGCACCAATGAAATGATTGCATTTCAGTGTGGAAAGAATCACCAAACATGTTGCTTAAGTGCAAGACAGGTGATGATGTGGATGGCAAGGGATGCTTTAGAAGACTTTGTTGAGGTGTATAACCACATATTGTGGAGGACTCGTTACTGTGATGGTTTTGTGGAAGTTGGACAACAATGGGGGTTGCGACACTATAGTAGGGGGTAGGCCTTATTAGCGAAGTTGGCTGCAATTGTGGTGCACTTGTTTCAACTTGTGGGGCCAAGGTAGGGTGATCTACAATGCCTCTTTGTTGCAAGTATTTGGCTCGACGATCTACACAAATTCGGTCTTTATTTCTAGCATAATAAATTTGGTTCCTTTGGTGTTTCACTACCTTTTTACCATTCACACTTGGTACAGAGTTGGAACTTGAACAAGGCTGAGGACCCTACAATCATAATATGAGGAAAACAATGAAATGATTGAAAACACCAATTTAAATGACATTGGAATAAGTACATAGGTGAACCTAATTGAATATGGGATGAAACAAATAAAGGTAGATAGTGATGGTACTCTCAAATTTTGCAAAATTTGAGGTACCCATATCAAAAAATTTGTCTCTACACTTTCAGAAGTGCACCTAATGGATCAGTTTGAGTGACCCACTTGAGAGGGTCATAATTTGAAGCCAAAGGTTTTTCGTACAAAACCCATTTGCACACATATTCAATTGAAATATGTGAACACATGTGTAAATTTTTAGCTTCCCATGATACGTTTTTTTGGGGTTTCAAAAGGTGAAGCTGGTGGGTTTTTGCACTTTTCTGTTGTTTGCAAAGTGTTAGTTTTGCAAAGCAGCCTCCTATTTGGGCTTGCATTTTGCAACTAGTTGACTGTCATGAGGTAATGAGTGTTTTTCTACATTCTCCCTACCAAAATGAGCTCATATTTCAGTTTTTAGAGCCTCATGATTTGATTTTTTATTTTTAACAAGTCAAAACCAAATGCAATTTCCCTTGTTCTACAACTGCATTTTTCAGAAATTTTTTTGAGTGGTCAAATTTGACCCTGAATAAATTTTGATCGATGATGGTTCAGGAAAATTCCTTTTGCACATGTGCTTAGGGTACTTAAATTAACTTATGTGTCTGATTGCAGCTTGTCAAGGGTTGATTTCCTATTTTTTCAAATTAGCAGTTGCGTGAGTTTTAATTGGTTCAAAACAAGTGCAGTTTCAAAAAATTACAATTAAGCAACTTTGCAGATTAATATCTTCCACCTCGTGACTAATTTCTCTAAGTCATTTGTTTCATTGCATTCTCGGGTCAAATGATTACATGTATACAAGTTTTTGTGATTTCTAGAGGTCGATTGATCTATTTCCCAAGTCGATTCTAGAGCTAAGTTGACCAGTTTTTCTTGTTTTTCAAATGTGCATGAAAACCAATTTTGATCACGACCCAGTTTGCGTTTCCACTCCAGATGCATTTAAAAGGAAATGTTGAGTCATTTCAATTAAAATTTATTTGAAAACGATTTTTTTTTTAGCCAGTCCCACATGGGGACCCGACATGCTTTACACATGCGAGCATGTGAATTGTTGCACTTTACACAAGGTTTCTTGTCTTTTCAATTCCTCAAACTATATGAATGGGATTGGTAAGCTGCCAGATAAATTCTTTCAATGATTTTGATCCATGGGTTACAAAAGGTGTTTGATATTGATCATGGGTTTGAGGTAGTATCTAATTGTAATCCAAATGGGGGCATACTTCAGAGAAAAGCCATCAGGGAAATCCTTTCCGAAGGGACAGAATGCAGAATCATTCTCATGTCATAGGGACTTTGTTTTTGAAAAGTTAAACAACATTTACAGGGTGTTGTACACTTCACAAAAGGGCCCAAAGTGCCAAAGACAAAAGCATAGTTCATAATAGATTTTGAACTATAGAAACAACCAAAAACAGTTGACAAACAACTGTGGAAAACCAAAGAAGTTAAGCAACCCCAGACACAGAGGGGTCAATGAAGGCTCCACGAGCCCGAGTCTGAGAAGCATAAACAAATTTCTTCTTCTGGAGAACAACCGACCAGGGAGGCTCAGAAGCAAGAAGCAAAGAGAACGGGGAGAGGAACGACTCCCTCATAGCCACCATGGGACAACCAACCAACGAGGGAGTCAACAGAGAGGCCTCCAAGGACAAATCAGCCAATGGAACAAAAGAGGCTTCTAATAGAGGGCAGACAGGGTCTGGCAGCACAGCGACAATGGAGGAAAAACTAGGAAAAACAAGGTCAACAAACCGGACCAAAGGTGGATTCGTAGCAGAGAGGTCTGGGGGGGGAGTAGTAGAGAGGTCTGAGGGAGGAGCAACAACATGAAGGTCGACCCCCAAAGAAGACACCTCTGAGGAAGAACCCACTATAAGGTGATCCAAAAGTGCATCCTTCCACCAAGTCATAGCACCCTTGCAATGGGCAAGAGGGAAAGAAGTGGCCAAATGACCCACCGAAAAGCACCGCCTACAATGAAAGGGGAGACCTTCATAATCTAAGAGTTGCTTCCAAGGCCTGTCCTCCACCAGCAAAACAACATCCCCATGGAGAGGCTTGGAGATGTCCAAATCAACTAACACCCGAGCAATCGTGGTGTACCCAAACTCCCAAGTAGTAGAATCCACCATTAAGAATCGACCAATCGAATTGCCAATGGCCTCGAAGTAGGATTCCTCCAAAAACTGGAGAGGAAGGTTTGGCAGAGGGACCCAAATAGGTCTAGTGTTCAACGGCTCCATAAGCAGATTGAAAGAGTGCATCCAGGGCCTGATGGACAGAGAATGAATACCCCACATCCATCCTCTGTCTAAAACACAGCTACATTCACGAGGGGAGCCAAAGGTAGCGATAAAGAAGCCTCTCGCACAAGGGTATAGCTTGATTTCCCCAGCCACCAAAGGCTTCCAAGAAGTCTCCACCTAGTCATGGAGGTTTGGGAGGGAAGGCCACAACCCATTGAACCTGCAAACCACACTCATCTTGAGGTAAAAGTCCTCATTTTCCATGATCTCTAGGCCACATACAACCACAGAAGTATCCCTCACACAGGGCATAGCCTTACCAGGAATACGAGAACCCACCAAGGCAGCAAAAGATTTGGTCGATCTAGAAAAACCACCAGTAACAGGTAACCAAGGGGCAATGACATGTGTAGACACCGGATCCCCCTGGGCAGGAGCCATAGAGGTAGCAAAAATCTTGCTTCCACCATTTAGCCCACCCCCCAAAGCAGACGGGAGCTTGGCAGACCTCACATCCAGGTTAGGGATAGGAGGGACTCCGGAGGGAACTGCAACACCCACAATTGCAGCAGGTGCATCACCAAACGGCACAGAGAAATGCGTCGAAACCCCCAAACCAGGACCATTCACCGCCAAAACCATCGATGACATCCTGCATGCGCAGTTAATAGGGGCCAAGAAAGGAGGGAGGTCGAAGCCCCCAACAGATCTACATGACAAATCAAAACTAGGAGCAAGCCCATCAAATAAATGGTTGAACTTTGTTAACTGGTTGAACTTTTCAAGTAAGTGCTCTTCATGTGATTAGCTTTGGAGATACAATAGAATTCTCTCTGTCTCTAATGAGTGAAGGGGAATTTATGGAGAGGAGGCAGCCATGGATTGAAAGATTTATATGGATATGAAACAAAGATATAGTTGATGCTGCCCAAAACGAATTAGATAGAGAGATCTCTTATGTTGTTTCCTACTTGAAAATGAAAATTTTTTGTAATTATTTGCAATAAACGAAGGCATTTCTTAAGCTACTTGAATGTAAATTTTATGTAATGGTAGAGGAAAATTATAGGTTGACTGTGAGGGAAGTTTCCACACCAAAAAAGAACAAGGAGAACCATTAACCAAGTGTGCAAGGAAAATCAGATGTTGAGAGCCATTACAGGGGTTTATCTCCAACTGAATTATGTTTAGTCTCAAGCGAATGAAGGCTTTTGGCAGTGGTCATTCTCTCCCAAAGAAAAAATAAAGATAAAATTTTTCATTTGCCTTCGAAATGCAATCACTAATGGGATTTTCCTTTCATCATGAAACACTATGATTGCTACGTAGAGTGTGACGCATGACATGGGTTTGAGAAGGTTGGCACATGTTTTCAAGGTGTTCATATTGCCATGATGTGACATTCACAAAGTGGTTCAATTGGGAAGGCGTTAAGAACCTTAAGTTACTGCCAGCAACATAGGCATGGCGGGTGAGTTGCAGCTTACGCTCCAAAATGAAGCATGTCTGATGAGGGCTTGAACCCTATTGTATGGTCTCATGGACACTAGGATTTTTTGCAATGCACAAAGTGGACTCTTCAAAATCCTCAAAGACTTGCTAAAAATGCATAGGGCACACACAAGTTGTCTATTTAAAAGTCTTCATAGACTTTCAAGCCAATGGTTTTTGAGGTGGGAATCAAGATTAGGTCATAGAGATCCATCAAAGCATGAGGATGGTTACCATGGAAAGAGCCGACAACATCTTGAGAAGGCTCAAAAGTGGCATTGATGGTGTTGGCACATAAACCAAAAGGTAATTATGTTATCAGTGTGAGGCAGCCACACACAGCCACAAGGGGCCATTTTAATGTAGCAATAAAGATGATATTTAGTGGTCTGAGAGGGAATCTGCACCAGGCAATCGATGTTTGCTATAAAAATGTATCAAAATTGTTTGAGAGTTGAAGCCCATCGTCATGAACAAAGAATACTCAAGCAAACAAATAGAGAATTAGGGCAAACATAAACAAGCAAAGGAAGATCTATGATGGAGGATGGAGGATGAAATCCAACAAAATCCACATTGTTGCTCACCATATCTCAATCCATAAGTGTGCATGATTTAGTGATTTTGATGGCGAGGGTAATGAGTGGTGGGCCCGAGTGATATCAGAGTCAGAGTCTTACAAAC
The DNA here is from genome assembly GCA_007115665.2 of Sequoiadendron giganteum. NCBI lineage: Eukaryota > Viridiplantae > Streptophyta > Pinopsida > Cupressales > Cupressaceae > Sequoiadendron > Sequoiadendron giganteum. The sequence goes on from CM021100.1 coordinate 438,914,915, forward strand.
CGGATAAATATGTTTTAATACATGGGGGGACTCATTTGATTCATTTCTATTATAACAAACCATTTAAATTGAAATGTAGTGCGTGGATTCTGAGTGAGGGATGGGCCCAACAAGGTAAAAAAATTATTTTGCTCCACATGGTTTTCTGAGTAAGGATTTTTTCACTTTTGTAAAAGTGAAATAAACAACTAGGGCAAGCATTTTTAAATATGGCGGGTGAAAACAATGCCCAAATGAAGTTTTACTTTAAATGGTGACAAAAGGTATGGGTTGGAGAGTGAAATAAGCAAGAGCAAAGTGACTTTATCATGAAATCTAAAATATTCCTTGGTGGAGGGTGAAATATTTCAATTATGAGGTTAATTTTTTCATTTGTAAGTGGAATATTAAGGTGCCACATGAGGTGCAAGAGGGGGCCATTTGACAAAATGAGTAAAGTATTCACCTGGACTTTTCTTTGCTGGGAATAAAGGCAAAATATCATGTGTAGAAAATAAAGGGCAAAGAAGAGGATTTTCATGGGGGTAGAGATATTTCCTTCAGGTGCAATAAAGAGTGGAGAATATTCTTGCATGGGCATATTTTCTATTGGAGAAAAACTTGGGAAAATCTTGTTTTGGAAACATAATAGGTTTGTTGTAGGGAGAGGAGAAGATTTTTGCAGATTACTGATCAACAATGAAGATGTTTCCAAATGGCATTCATAGATCAGCTTTAGGGCTTCTTCTGGAGCATTCCTTTCCTCTACATATTCATTTCTTTTCTCATTGTAACGAGTTAGGAATTCAAAAATTCTAGGTGAAGCTACATAACAAATTGTAAAATTTGTAGTGACAGAGAAAATGCAAATTTGATTCTGAGTCTTTTTATTGTAGGATTTGAATTCATGGAGATTTCGTGTTCCATAACAGTACTAGAATTTGAGTTAAACTAATAAGTCCAAGCTCATGTCCCTCCTATGTGCAAGTGTATTCAAATTTTGAATGAGGTGATCAAGGGTTATTTTGTTCATCTCACTATTGTGGTGTGTGCAATTCTTGTCTTAGCTTTAATTCAAGGAGTTAATTAAAGTTCTTAAATGAGATTGCAGGTTGATATGTTATGTACAAGGATCTGGTAAGTAATATTGAGCTGAGGTATATATTGGTGATATTGTAAGGCAATATAATCAGAGATATTATATGCTATGTGTTGAATCTGCTATGAACCATTAGGTAATGGTGAATTTGACTCCTCTAATGGAAGTAATGCACTGGTCTAAGTTGCATTTGTCTTGTTGGTGTTTTTTGGTGTAAACCAGGTTTATCCCCTAATCTACCTATAGAATTTCCAATTTCAATCAAGGTCAGCTCAGAGGACCTGGACCAACTGACGAGGATTTGAAAATACCTCCTACACTTTTGGCTCTGCAAGACCCGAGAGGGTGATCCCTTAATGAGTTTACAATTTTTGCAACAAAATCATAAACAACATTAACCATAATAGATAATCTCACCTAATAGCTCAATAGAATGGGATAAAACTGAATAGAATTGGTTTTTCATTAGTAATATCAACCATTTGGAATGTGAGATAATTACAACACACCTCCATGGTGATAGATAATCAATATGTTTCAAAATTATAGCAAGCCCTAGGTGAACACAAACAAACAGTGAATCACAAAGAACAAGTGCAAATCAGACCGGTGCCATATCCATTGGGGGAGTCAAATTCACAAACACCTAATGGTCCATAGCATATATCAACACATAGAATATAATATCTTTTGTTATACTGCCTTACAATATCACCAATTTGTACCTCAACTCAATAATACTTACCAAATCCTTATACATAACATATCAATCTGCAATCTCATTTGACCAGTTTAATTAATTCTTTGAATCAAAGCTAAAATAAGAATTGCACACACCACAATAGTGAGATGAACAGAATAACACTTGATTACTTCATTCAAAATTCAAATACATTTGCACATAGGAGAGACATGAGCCTAGATTTTTCAGTTAAAATCAGATGCCAGTACTGTTATGAAACAGTAAATCCCCATAAACTCAAATCCTACAAAAAAAGACATAGAATCCAATTTGCATTTTCTCTATCACTAGAAAAATTTTACAATTTGCTATGCAGCTCCACTCCAGACTTTTGACTTGCTAACCTATTACAATGAGAAAAGAAGAGAATAAGTAGAAGAGAAGAAACTCTAGAAGAAACCCTAAATCCGATCATAAAAAGGCCATTTGGAAACATCTCCACCATTGAATAGTAATCAAAAAAACCTCTTCATCTCCTCCATGTAACAAAATTTATTCTATTTTCAAAACAACATGTGTTGAATTCATTCCCCAACAAAAAAAATGCCCATGTGTATACCTGCAATCATTACTTGTAGCTGAAATGAAAAACTCCACTCCTGTGAAAATCCATTTACCTTTGTTTTTGTTTTGCCCTTTGTTGCATTTTATCTTTCCATTTACTCACTGTTGTATTTATTTTATTCACCATCAGTAAATAAAATATTTTCACTTATATTAATCCCTCCATGCAAAGTATTTAAATGCTTTACCCAGAAACACAAAGTATTCAACATTTGATATTTCACCCTAGCACATTCATATTATAAAATATTTACCCAGACCTATGCACCTTTATTTTAAAAGTTTTTCCCACAGTCTTACAAATAAAACAAACTCGAACGATTTAATTTTTTCCATATTAAACTCTTTGGGTAAAAATAACATTGAAACTAATTCACCCTCATTTCATTTAAACTTTTTAAATCTTCACCCGAGAAAATAAAATGGGCCCAACCCCCCCCATTTTTATATCATTTGACAACACTCTAAGCAAAACATTTAATTTTAAAAAATCGGGCTCCTCTATTTCACCCGAGCCCATTTAAAAATATGAGGACCACCATTTAAAATTATTTGACAAAACTTTGCCAAAACTTAATTTTAAATTTTTTATTACTCACACCCCATCTCCCCGCGCCATTGCAATCATTATCCACTGGGTAACTTTCGATTGGGACCTAACAAGCAACCATTTGGATTTGGTTGCAAATGAATCCCTGATCTCCACCATTGGATCTTGTTTCAAATTTCACCCGCCCATGTTGCCCTAATCCACCACGTGCTTGCTTGAGAATTCTTTGCTTCTCATCTGCCTTTGCAACCCTGGCTGCCATTACCTTCACTAGCTTGTGCCCCTGAAACTTCCATATGTTTTCCATAGGTGTGCCTTCCCATTGCAGGTCATGCCTCACCCCTTATGCTAGTCGCGCCCACATCAACTGGCCACGTGAGCCTCCATTCCTCACCTGCTCTGAAGCTGCACCCACCAAACAACACACAGGCCCATCACTTTGATGGATCTTGATACTTGTTCCAAGGCTCCCTCTATCATCTGGTGTGGGCTCCTTCCCTCTAGTTGGTTGCTTCCTCACATGGTGCAAGTCCTCTCCCAATAGTACGCAGGCCTATTCTCCATATGCTGGCCATGCCCACCATTTGATTGTGCTCCCTCCACTTCCATTTCCTTGAAAGTTACTAACCATTCTCAACAATCTATTTTGTGCACATTATGCTTCTTCTGGCCAACACACCCTCCACATTGCAATGCACATACCCCTCATTATAATGCATGCACCCCAACATATACAGGTTGTTCCAATCATGGCCTTCTAGTGTTTGGCAAGAGCATAAATGGCCAAACAACCATCATCAACTTCACTTGAGAATCCTGCAGCCATTTCACAAAGTGATTGTGTGAATATCACTTGGTGGCACTTCATGGGATTATGTTGACTGAGGGCCTCCAAGGATGCTTGTGTGCCCCATCTCCTTCATACCAGGACTCTGTGTTTTGTTTGACTTCATCCCTTATTCCATGATGATTGCCAACACCTTGCTACAAGGCCAACCCCCAAACCATCCTCTATTTTGTGCAAGCCCCTTCCTTTGTGATTTGGTGGATGACCCCGATCCAACACCATACAAAAAAAAATTCGATAACCTATTCTAGATCGTCCATCCACTGAGCTCCTCTCCAAACTTGCCACTGATCTGCCAGTTGCAATTTTTGAAAAGTTTCTAATTCATTTTCATCACAGCCAATATTTGATGGCAGACCCTCCTCAAGCTTTGATGGGCATTGATGTTTAGAATAAATTTCTAGAAAGCCTCTAAAGCCTTTTTAACATTCCATTTTGTGTGCACATTTTGTATTCAACCGCATCCTTCTCAATGCATTCTCCATTTTTTATGCCTTGAAAAGTATTCATGTTACTGCTCCAAGTCGTACATTCTTCTTTCAGAATATCCCACAATCAGAGAAAACATATCATAGAATACCTTGGCATATTTCTTGATATATAAGTTGGGAATACTCTAAAGGAAAATCAATATCACCCTTTTCCATTTGACTGAAAAACCATGTTTTTTGCTAGAAAAGACATTTTATGTTCTAATACTTGAGTGCTATGCTCAATAATTTTCCCTACATGATGCGTTGCAACCTAGAAATATTTTGAAACAACCATTGATAAATTATCACATCCCAACTGACTAGACTCAACATTTACAACCTCGTAATAATGCCAAGCATGTCGGGTCCCATGTGGACCTGACTAAAAGAATTTTGTTGTCAGACCATCTTTTCCCCATAAATGACTTTAGGAAGCTTCTCAATGTTTTTGGAATGAAAACATGAAATGGGTATTCATCAAAACTCACTTTCTGACCCTGTTTCAAAATGGTGCAAACTAGCCAAGTTGGCTCTGGAATCAAATTGGGAAACCCATCAAACAACCTCGTGAAGCAATGAGAAATCACAAACATGTAGAAATTTGACCCAAGAATACAGTGCAACAAATGGCTCAAAAAAAGGAAACCTGGGGAACCGGATATTAATCAACAAAGTTTCCCAGTCAAGCTTTTTGAAACAACGGCTGTTCTGAAACAATTAAAACTCACTCAACTGCCAATTTGTGAAAATAGTAAATAAACTCCTAGCGAGCTACCATCAGACACATAAGTTCATTAAGGTACCCTAAGCATGTGTGTAAAAGGAAAATACATGAAACATATTTGATCAAAAGATATTAACAACCAAAGTTGACCATTTAGAAAGGCTGTCAAGAATGTAGATGTGAAACTGAACAAATTGTATTTGGTTTCGATCTGCTAAAAATAGCAAATCAAATCATGAGGCTCTAAAAAATGACACTCGAGATCATTTAGGTATGGAGAACAGAAAACAACATTAATTTTGTCATGATAGTCAACTGATTGTGAAATCCAAGCTCAAACAAGAGGTTGTTTCACAAAAATGACAATCTGTAAACAACAGAACAGTGCAAAAACCCTCTAGCTTCACTTTTCAAAACCCTGACAAAACCTATCGTGGGAAGCTGAAAATTGACACACACGTTCACATATGTCAATCAAATACATCTACAAATGGGTTTTCTTGGAAATTAACAGGCCTCAAATTTTGATTCTCCAAAATGGGTCACTTAGACTGCCCATTAGGTGCACTCCTGAAAGTGCAGAAGCAAATTTCTCAAAATGGGCACCTCAAATTTTGCAAATTTGAGAGTGGCAAAAATGGCTCCATCTAGGGATGTATTCACCCTATGGGCATAGCAAGATTCTAGATCTCTGAGGAGAGTAGACCAAATTCAGAAGTTGTCAAGTGCCTTTAGACTACTCCCCAATTCAACTTTCAATTTTCAACTTCATCTGATGACCCCATGTCACCAAATGAAAAATGAGAATGAACATTTACCTCTATCAAATACAATTTTGAGAAAAGATTTAATCCCCCTTAACTCATGCTTGCACTTATCAAACTGTAACAACATGCACAACTGCATCTTTGCAAACACAAGTGTCAAGCCGCATCTAGGCAAGTAGAAACTTGTTCTTTGTTCAATTTCATTATATGTTAACCAAATCAAAAAGGTCATATCACTACCACATTTTTCATTTTCTAACTTTTCATCAAGTGACATGATTTGAAAATAGTGATCAAGACCATATGAAAACACAGTTTGATCACAATCATCTGCTTGATTAAACATGTTAGTACCTCCTAACAAGAAATCATTCAAAACATGATCAACATGTGCGCAATCATTGTGTTACTAAAATTCAGGCATAATTTCAAAATGTTGACCATCATGTGGCAACAACTTATCACATTCATCACATGGATCATTCTCAAGTTGAAAACAACTTGCATCAATATCTTGCACATTGCCACATTCTATGAAAATTCCTTCCAACTGATAGAAATAGCACTCACATTCTTCTATAAGGTTGGAACTATTAGGCTCAATCTGATTATTAGTTTGCATGTCAGAATTTAAAACATCATAAGAGCTTACAAAAAGATCAGGCTCATCATGTAAACTATCTTTAAGTGCATTCAATGAGACACACTCATGCATTAACTTACTTTGCAACCATCCTTCATCATGTTGGTATGAAGATTCATCAGGGACTCCTAACGCATCATCATTTGTAGTCATAATATCACCATCTTCAGTAATAGAAGAAGGCTCATCCACACAATGTGGCATTAGATCACTAATAACATCTTGGTTGCCACTAACATTCTTAGTACAAACTAATGTAACATTCAATTCATCTGAGTTCTCAAGAAAGAGTGGATTATCTCTAGAGCAGTAAGGATCATCATTAGTATCAGTTGAAGAAACTGGAAACTCATCAAGTAGAGGGTTTTTCCAAACATTAACTATTGATGCAAACATACTTGTCCCCTCCACATAATATTTTGAATTTCCCAAAACATCACTAAATTTTATATCCTTTGAACACAAGTTATCAACACTTTCAGTATCACAAACTTGCTTAGCAACAAGCGATTCTAGTTCAGAGGCATAATCCAATTTCTCATTGAAATCAGCATCTTCATTCACATTCAAAGGCTCAAGGCTAGGCTCATTCAATTCATCAAACGCAGACTTGCTCAAATTTGCATTACAAACTTCATTGCTTGACTCATTATTCATGCAATCCTCTTGGTTATCAATTGTTTCAAGCTCATCAAAACATATTTATGAGTTTGCATCAACATGCTCTCTGTCATATTCATCACACATTGCATCATTACCATCAAGTGGTTTCTTGTCTTCATCCTCATTATTATTGTCATGAAAAAATGGTTCATCATTGGAAAAAGAACCAGACTCACTTGTATTACACCTTGCATCTTAAAATTTATCATCACTATCAAATTCAATAGAGACTTCACACAAGAATTGTGAATTATCCTCATGTGCATACTTTTGATATTTTCTAGTAAATGGATCTTAAATTTGTTCATCACTTAGTAGATCACTACTCCAATCTATATTTTCATTCACTTCCTCTTCTTGACCTTCACTTGATATAAAAGCACCATCAAATTGCAAATTATGGTATCCCAAGATGTATCCATCATCAAAATTTGAAAACTCAAAGAGTTGATCATAAATAAGAGTTCTTCAATCATATGAGATTGAATTTTTGATAACATTATCACACACAGTCACCATCTGGTATAGCAAAAAAACTATTCACTTGTTCATTCTTACTCACTTTTGGGCTATCATAACAACAATCCACATCTCTTTGTACTTAATAATCAGACTGGGTATTCACTGAGCTTATCATTCACAACCTCTTGAGGGTAACATAAACATCTTCTTTATCAAGTTGAAAATCAGCAATGGTTTCCCGATTGCAACTGCTTGTAGCTTGTCTTTCAAGCTATATTTCATCACATACTTCATTATTTGCAACTAACAAACTGATGTTCTCAAGAGAGCTCCGTAAATAAGAAAACTTCTTTGTCTCATCATAGAGACTTACGTTAGGACTACATTCTTCATGTATATAATAGACATAATCAATTGTATCATCACCTTGCTGATCACATTTCTCTTCTCCAAAGAGTGAATCCAACTGACATTCCTTATCATGTTCTTGGCTTGGAAAACTCAGCTGCAGATTTGTATTTGGGTGTACTTATTTTGTGAGTTGTTCAACAACAACTTTCTCATCACTTGATGATCCATCCTTCTTGTCTTTAACCTTCTCAAATGTGCATTTCTCTTAAGACTTCTGATCATCTACATTGACACAACTTCTGCTGATTTTATCAGCATGATTACCCATAATTGAAGACAACAATCTTAACACATATTTAGTTCTCATTTTTTCCAAACCATCTGAGACTATATAAGCCATCTGCATATCAGAGATTTCAAACTCATTTAATAATGCACTAGAGCCCTCTTTATAGGCTTCAAAATACATATGGATATATTCATAGGTGCTAGGTCTGAAATTTTTTTGGATTAGTGAAAGAGCAACATCAAATTTGTGAATAAAATCAATACTTGACTCTTCATTTTTCTTTCTAATTTATTTTAATATTTTGACAAGATCTAGAGGCTCTCTTGCAAATTATTTTCTATAAGAATTCACTAATATATCCCAGCAAGGAAACGACTTCTCAGGAAAACTTAAATACCAATCTCGAGCAATGATTCAAAGGATCTGAAAAAGAATCTCATCCACATATCCTAATCTCCAAACAAATGATTCTCCATGAAGCTAGAAAAAAAATTTACATGTGCATCTCCTTCACAAATACGGTACCCATCAAATCTAGGCAACTTCTTATAGATTTGATTTGGCATACATATCTCTTTATAATCAACCCATGACAAATCTAATTGAGCATAAAATGGGTCAAATGAATTGGCAAATGGTGCAATGGCTTGACAAGAAGATACCATTTGATGGTCTATTGACTATGCTTGTTGAGACAACTGGTATATTTCATGCATCATTTTAAGCCTTCTTTCATTTCTATCATTCCATTTAGGTCTGAACTAGGCTTATTTACTCTTGGGTTCTTACACTTTAAGGTATTAGATGCTTGAAGTTCCTGACACTTTTTGACCATCCGAATCAAAGTGTTCTTTGGTATCGTTATATCACCTTGATAATCCATGGATATCACAAGTTAATGCTCACTAACTTTGCATGGTTACAAGCATGACCAAATAAAGGGTTACTATGACAATGGTTGACATAGGTACAACCTGAGCTTGCAACATATGATAATACAAAATGGATGGAAACCATTAAAATACACAACTGCATTCTAACCATCCATATACACAAATATTTGAGCACTAGACTAAATACTTTCAATGGAAATTAAGTTACATTTAGTAGATCCAGCAAATGAAAGTGTGGAAAGTTAAACTTACTATCCTTTCCCTTTGGTAGTGCTAAATCACAGAGTAGGGAGCCAAATTTATTTCTAAGAAGTTCAAAAATGGTTTTCAAACAAGATTTTCTTGAAAACCAAGAGTGAAAATACTTGGAACTATTGCAGCAACTATAAATCGTTCTTCTGATTGGAATTTTTGTGTAGATCTTGAACCGTATTCACATCGTCATTAGGTTCTTTGGTAGAGTCACCACCTCTTTGCAGAGGACAAAAATTTGAACAACTGGAAATTCTTCGCAAGTCAAATTCATTAAAAATCAGCACAAGTACTGCAACACCTCCTTATCCAACAATATGAAATCATGTGGATTCCTTCCTCAACTTGTCAGGGCACTTCATCACAAGAGCTCGAATCTACTTCATCTCTACTACAAATCTTTTGGTTTCTTTCCCAATTCTTCTCAAATAATGCACACAAGTACATAGATCTCAGAGTCACCACTCACAACTTGTGAGGTATTATGAAATAATCATGAAGTATGGACAAATCTAGATAGACTTACATTGAAATATAAATTACAAAAGACTCTCTGGAAACATTCATGAGAATTGACTCAGCTGGCAAGGAGATTGGACCTATCAAGCTCATGACTCTATAAGGCAGAAATAATTTTTAGCAATGGTTACATAAATAATTCAAAACTTTAGTGACTCTATAACAACACCGTCTACAACCAAAACTTCTTAGTGCATCCCTAGTGGATTTGTCATTTTGTTGGTGTTTTTTGGTGTAAACCAGGTTTATCTCCTAATCTACCTATGGAATTGCCAATTTCAATCAAGGGAAGCTAAGAGGACCTAGACCAACTGATGAGGATTTGAAAATACCTCCTACACTTTGGGCTCTACAAGACCCGAGAGGGTGATCCCTTAATGAGTTTACAATTTCTACAACAAAATCATAAACAACATTAAACATAATAGATAATCTCACCTAACAGATCAACAAAATGGGATAAAACTGAATATAATTGGTTGTTCATCAGTAATATCAACCATTTGGAGCATGAGATAATTACAACACAGCTTCATGGTGAAAGATAATCAATATGTTTTAAAACTATTGCAAGCCCCAACTGAACACAAACAAACACTGAATCACAAAGAACAACTGCAAATCAGACCAGTGCCATATCCATTGGGGAGTCAAATTCACCAACACCTAATGGTCCATAACAGATTTCAACACATAGCATATAATATATTTGGTTATACTGCCTTACAATATCACCAATTTGTACCTCATCTCAATACGACTTACCAAATCCTTGTACAAAACATATCAATCTGAAATCTCATTTAAGTAGTTTAATTAATTCTTTGAATCAAAGCTAAAAACAGAATTGCAAACACCACAATAGCGAGATGAACAGAATAACCCTTGATTACTTCATTCAAAATTCAAATACATTTGCACATAGGAGACACATGAGCCTAGATTTTCCATTTAAAATTAGATGCCAATACTATTATGAAACACTAAATCCCCATAAACTCAAATCCTACAGCAAAAAGACATAGAATCCAATTTGCATTTTCTCTATCACTACAAATTTTATAATTTGATATGCAACTCCACTCAAAACTTCTGACTTGCTAACCTATTACAATGAGAAAAGAAGAGAATAAGTAGAAGAGAAGAAACTCTAGAAGAAACCCTAAATGCGATCATAAAAAGGCCATCTAGAAACATCTCCACCATTGAACAGTAATCAACAAAACCTCTTCATCTCCTCCCTGTAACAAAATTTACTCTATTTTCAAAACAGCATGTGCTCAATTCGTTCCCCAACACAAAAAATTCCCATGTGTATACCTGCAATCATTACTTGCAGCTGAAAGGAAAAACTCCATTCCCATGAAAATCCATTTACCTATGTTTTTGTTTTTCCTGTTGTTGCATTTTATCATTCCATTTACTCACTGTTGTATTTATTTTATTCACCATCAGTAAGTAAAATATTTTCACTTATCTTAATCCCTCCATGCAAATTATTTTAAATACTTTACCCACCAACACAAAGTCTTTAGCATTTGATATTTCACCCCAACACAGTCATATTATAAAATATTTACCCAGACCTATGCACCTTTATTTTAAAAATTTTCCCCACACTCTTACCAATAAAACAAACTCAGGCAATTTAATTTTTCCCATATTAAGCTCTTCGGGTAAAAATAACTTTAAAAATTCTCTCCTAGCTTTTTTACCCCTTTCACATTGAAACTAATTCACCCTCATTTCATTTAAAAATTTTAAATCTTCACCCAAGAAAATAAAACGAGCCCACCCCCCATTTTAATATCATTTGACAACACTCTAAGCAAAAAATTAAATTTTAAAAAATCGGGCTCCTCTATTTCACCCGAGCCCATCTAAAAATATGAGGACCACCATTGAAAATTATTTGACAAAAATTTTCCAAAACTTAATTTTAAATGTTTTATTACTCACACCCCATGCACCATCGCAATCAGTATCCACCGGGAAAATTTTGATTGCGACCTGGCGGGCAACGGTCTGAATTTGGCTGCAGATGAATCCCCGATCTCCATAGTTGGATCTTGTTTCATATTTCACCTGCCCCTGTTGCCCTAATCCACTATGTGCTTGCTCGATAATTCTTCGCTTCTCATCTGCCTCTGCAACCCTAGCCACCATTAACTTCACTGGTTTGTGCCCCTACAACTTCCATATGTTTTCCATAGGCATGCCTTCCTGTTGCAGGTCGCGCCTCTTCTCCATATGTTGGTTGCACCCACCATTTCACTATGCTCCCTCCACCTGCATTTTCTTGAAAGTTACGAGCACCTTCTCAGCAATCTATTTCATGCGCATTATGCTTCCTGTGGCCAGCACAACCTCCACATTGCAATGCACACACCCCTCATAGTAATGTGTGCACCCCAGCATATATAGGTCATGCCAATCATGGCCTTCTAGTGTTCGGGACGAGCATAAATGGCCAAACAACCATCATCAACTTTGCTTGATAATCCTATGGCCATTTTCCAAAGCCATTGTGTGAATATCACTTGGTGGCACTTCATGGGATCATGTTGACTGAGGGCCTCCCAAGGATGCTCATGTGCCCCATCTCCTTCATACTAGGCCTCTATATTTTGTTGGACTTCATCCCGTATTCCATGATGACTGCCAATACCCTGCTACAAGGTCGACCCCCAAACCAACCCCCAAACCATCTTCCATTTTGTGCAGGCCTCTTCCTCTGTGATTTGGTGGATGACCCCGATCCAACACCATATAGAAACCAATTCAATATGTGCATAAACATGCATTGGCAATTGTCAATAACCTATTCCATATCGCCCATCCATCAAGCTCCTCTCCAAACTCGCCACTGATCTACTAGTTGCAATTTCCCAAAAGTTTCTAAGGCATTTTCATCACAACCAATATTTTATGGCAGTCCCTCCTCAAGCTTTGATGGGTATTGATGTTTAAAATAAATTGCTAGAAAGCCTCTGAAGCCTTTTAAACATTATATTTTGTGCGCACTTTTTTAATTCAACTTTATCCTTCTCAATGCATTCTCCATTTTTATTCCTTGAAAAGTATTCATGTTTCTACTCTAGGCCATACATTCTTCTTTCAGAATATCCCATAATTAGAGAAAACATATCACAGAATACCTTGACATATTTCTTGATATATAACTTGGGAATACTCTAAAGGAAAATCAATATCAATTTTTTCCATTTGATTGAAAAACCATGTTCTTTGCTAGAAAAGACATTGTATGTGAGTATGTGCAGGATCATGATGGGCCAAAAAGTGGCGATATGTAAGTGATACATGATGGCCCATGTGGCTCACAACTTTTTTTCTACCCAAAATTGATGAAACGAAAAGGGTTTTTAAAGGAGATTCTTAGCTTTCTGCCAATATAAATTATGCTTTACTTTGAACTTAATAAATCATTATTATTCATTTTCTATTTGAATTATGACTAATGTCCTGATTCATAGGCTGATTGAAAATCATCTATAGCTTTCAAAGGTTATCACATTCTATGATTCACATACTATATGATTGAAAAAAAAAAAATTGAATTTCATGAAGTTTTGACCACGTTAAGGTGGTCAGATGCCCGAGTTTTTATATTTTTTAAAATTTGTAATAAAAAATCATAATTAATTATTTACTTGGAAAAAAATTACAAAGAAATATGCATCACATCAGGACATGAGTCTTCTACTTATATCTAAAACCTTATAAAAATAATTATCATTTTATTGTAGTTAGGGTGGTCAAACAAACACCTAATTCTTATTTTTTCCTTGAAATTTAAGTACTACTGCATTGAAATTTCAAATTTTCACCAAACAGATCTTTTAAAAATAAAAATAAACCTTGTAGTTTAGAAACTACATTCAATTTGCAATAAACTCTATTCTTACATATTTTTGAAATAATATAGTCATCTTATTCAAATTTTTACGTCAAGTTGCCTAACTTTGATTTTTCTAAATTTTATTGCCACTTCAGGGCCTGTTTTTTCCATGATGATCCTGCACATGCCCATGTTATGATACTTGAGTGTTATGCTCATGAATTTTCCCTGCATGATGTGTTGCAACCTGGAAATATTTTGAAACAACCATTCATAAATTATCACATCCCAACTGACTAGAGTCAACATTTACAACCTCATAATAATGCCAAGCATGTTGGGTCCCATGTGGACCTGGCTAAAATGAAAATCATTTTCAAACCACCTTATCCCCATAAATGACTTTAAGCAGCTTCTCAATGTTTCTGGAATGAAAACATGAAATGAGTATTCATCAAAACTCACTTTCTGACCCTGTTGCAAAATGGTACAAACTAGCCAAGTTGGCTCCAGAATCAATCTGGGAAACCAATCAAACAACCTCGTGAAGCAATGAGAAATTGTAAACATGAAAAAATTTGACCCGAGAATATAGTGCAACAAACGACTTAGGAAAAAGAAACCCGAGGAACCGGATATTAATCGAAAAAGCTACCCAATCAGGCTTTTCTGAAACAACAGCTATTCTGAAACAATTAAAACTCACTCAACTGTCAATTTGTAAAAATAGTAAATCAACTCTTGGCGAGCTTCCATCAGAAAGATAAGTTCATTAAGGTACCCTGAGCATGAGTGCAAAATTAAAATCCATGAAACATCTTTGATCAAAAGATATTAACGACTGAAGTTAACCATTCAAAAAGGTTGTCAAGAATGCAGATGTGAAACTGAACAAACTGCATTTGTTTCAATCTGCTAAAAATAGAAAATCAGATCATGAGGCTCTGAAAATTGATACCCTAGATCATTTAGGTATGGAGAACACAAAAGAACATTCATTTTGTCATGACAGTCAACTGATTATGAAATCTAAGATCAAACAGAAGGCTGTTTCACAAACTGACAATCTGCAAACAACATAATAGTGCAAAAACCCTCCAGCTTCAATTTTTAAAACCCTGACAAAACCTATCGTGGGAAGCTGAAAATTTACACATGTTTTCATATCTCAATCAAATACATCTACAAATGGGTTTTGCTTGGAAATCAACAAGCCTCAAATTTTGATTCTCCAAAGTGGGTCATTAAGAATGACCCATCAGGTGCACTCCTGAAAGTGCAAAAGCAAAATTCTCGAAATGGGCACCTCAAATTTTGCAAATTTGAGAGTGCCAACATGTTCTTTGTGATTTAGTGTCTTTTTGTGTTCACCTAGAGCTTTCTACAATTTTAAAAACTAATGATTATCTTTCACTATGAAGTGTTGTTGTAATTATCTCACACTCCATTGGTTGATATTACTGATGAACAACCAATTCTTTTCAATTTTATCTCGTTTTGCTAAGATATTGAGTGAGATTATCTATTATAGTTAATGTTGTTTATAATATTGGTATAGAGATTTTAAACACATTAAGGGATCACCCTCTCGGGTCTTGTTGAGCCCAAAGTGTAGGAGGTCTTGTGAAAGTCCTCATCAGTTGGTCCAAGTCCTTCCAGCTACCCTTGATTGGAATTGGCAATTTCATGGGTAGATTAGAAGATAAACTTGGTTACAGTAAAAACAACCAACAAAATGGAGACTCTACTAGGGACCATTGCTAAAGATTGTTTTTCCTTATAGAGTCATGAGCTTGTTATGATAGGTCCAATCTCCTTGTCAAGTGAGTGAATTCTCATAAATGTTGCCAGAGAATCTATTGTAATTCATCTTTCAATGTAAGTTCTATCTAGATTTTTCCATACTTCATGATTATTTCATAATACCTCACAAATTGTGAGTGGTGACTATGAGATCTATGCACTAGTGTGCATTATTTGAGAAGAACTGGGAAAGAACCAAAGGATTTGTAGTAGAGATGAAGTAGATTCGAGCTCTTGTGATGAAGTACCCTGACAAGTTTGTGGAAGGAATCCATATGATGTCATATTTTTGGATAAGAAGGTGTTGTAGTGTTTGTGTTGGTTCTTAAACAAATTTGACCTATGAAGGAATTCCAGTTGATCAATTTTTTGTCCTCTACAAAGAGGTGGCGACTCTACCAAAGAATCTAATGAAGAGGTGAATACGGTTCTAGATTTGCAAATATTTCCAATCAGAAGAACCATTTCCATCTGCTGTAACAATTCCAGGTATTTTTCACTCTTGGTTTTCAAGAAATTGTGTATGGAAACCATATCTGAACATTTTAGGAAAACTTTGGTTCCCTATTAGATTAATCTGCATTAAGAAAGGAAATAACAATAGTATTTTTTTCCATACTTCTAAAGTGTAATATGTAACATGAGTAGAGAAGTATGTTTACTTTGATTTATGTCTTTGAGAAATCTTAAGGCATAAGTATTCAATCAATGTTTTAGAATCATGGTTGAATTTGTAAATGATGTAATTGATAACCATGTATGAAGTTCATAGTGATTGAATTTCTATACAAGAGGGTTTCCTTGTAAAATGGAAAGTAAAATTATGTAGGGAAAACAAGTTGTCTCAATCCCTAAAAGGGATTTCTCTATTGAGAGGCATATACCATTGGCTTTCACTGGTATTGGAGGTTTCCCCAACCTAATCCCTAAAGATGTTAGGAAGTATTTGCCAAATTAACAGGGAAAATTTCAGAATCAGGCTCTAAACATCTACAATAATTCATGGATGTGATGGGGGACTATGAGATAAATCATGAGGATGTTATTATGAAACTGTTTTTTCAATCCTTGAAGGATGATGCCAGGGATTGGTTCTCATATTTACGGTCATTTTCTATAGCTTCATGGAATTAATTTATGACAACCTTTGTGGAGAAATTTGGTGAATGGGTAAACCCAAGTGAGGCGAGAAAAAACTTTATGGAGATCCATATAAGTGAAGATGAGTTGGTCCCTATTTTCAATCTTCGATTTACAAAGGAAATAAGAGAGATCCCAAAGTACATAAGACCAAAGGATGTTGAATACTTAATTGTGTGTCTTGGTGCATTTGACAACAAGATGGGATTCTTGTTAAGGGATAAAGAGCCTACAACTTTACTTTAGGCATATCAAACTGCCATGGACATTGAGAACAATTTGAAATACTTTATGATGAAAGGGTATCTAGCTGCAATTGTTGATTACCCAAACACAACTCATGCCTATAGAATTCAAGTATCAGGTAATGGAAATGATTGGCAAGCTGATAATGCTTTTGTTGTTATGATTTCTTCATCATCAAAGTATGAAGATCATAATGAGCTTCAAATTGAACTTAAACAAAACTTGGGCACTATTGATAAAAGGTCTTTTTTGCAAGAATTGTATGAAATGAGAAGACAGGAAGGGGAATCAACTTTCAAATTGTTTTCAAGATTTTTTGATTCTTTGATAGAAGTTCCCAAAGATTTCAGACCTGAGGATTCTGTGTGCATTGATTTGTTTTCTGAAATTTTTGAATCTGGGTTGAGTACTTTTCCAGAGGAATTGAATTCCCATAGCTTTGATCGAATACCAGATTGGATAAGGAGTGTAAATCAGCCAAGTGTGGTCATGCACAAAGTGTGGATTCTCAAAATGGAGACAACAATTGTCCTCTTGAAAGAAATCATACAACAATGAAAATAAATGAAAATAACATGTCAGAAAATGAAGTTCTAGGTTGTATGGATGAGGATGAACATTGTCAGCTCACAATCAGCACATGTTTTGATCCTTCCACTAGTGAGGGAGATGATGTCACATGGGATGATAACAGAGTAGAAATACAAAAACGCTTTTCTTGTGATGTATCAAATATTGGAGATGAAAATGAGATACAGAGTGCTACTTCATGTCATGTCGTGACCAGCAATTACAAGGTATGTGTTTCTAACATTTCATTACAAAATAGTGACTATGGTTGTGAAAGTGCAACTCCAAGCTTTCGTTCTGAGGATTGGAACATGGTTCATGTAGTGAGGTTTTTTCTTGCGATGAAAGTCATGATGGGGTTGATAGTTCTGATTGCTTCTATGAAGATTGTGATTACTTTTCTAAAAATGATATTGAAGCATATTCCTCACTTGAAGGATGCAACTATATAGGTGTTCATGAAATCACTTTTCCACAAGTGAAAGAACAAGGAACATGTGATGAATATACCAAATGTAATTTGGGTTCACAATCAATAGAGCATGTACATTGTGAGAGTGGTGTGGGCTTTTAATACAAACATACATGTGCGAACAATATGTTGACTCAAAACATAATGTTGAATATGATGAAGGTGTCTATAAGTGTGCTTATGCTCTTGCTCTTCATGATTGTTTTTATGAAACTAAGATGGAAAGGTTTATGATTCATGATGAGCATGATGATAAAATAATGGATTCATCAAGCATGTATATGGATGAAAAAATATTATTACTCATTGATGATATTGAAAGGCTCGTTGATTCATGTGACAATAAAGTTTCAGATTGTGTTGATATGGCAAAGGTTCTTGATCCATGTGTGGAGCAGCCAAGCAGTGAAAATAATGGTGAATTTCATGTTGATGAGTATGAGGTTGAGTGTAATTACTTCTTTTTTTATGCTCTTGATCTTCAGAATGTGCACATGGACATGTTTCCACCACATATGAGAAGCATTGATTTGAAAGAAAGTGAAGATTCTAGTTTTATTGCTAAGGTTGAGTTTTCAATTAGCAATGAGTCTTTCACTTTTGGATCAGCACACATACCAGATGGTGTTTTACATTAGGTTACTAGTTCACAGGGTTGTATTTCTAATGTCCTTGTTGATGATGATTTGCTTGAGCCTTCACTTGAGGTATTTGGTTTTGAGAGGAATGATGATGTGAAGAATGAATCAAAACATGTTCTCAAACCTGAGATGAGTTCATTTACTTACTCCTTATATGTTAATGATGCATGTGATTCCCATTTCCATGATAGCAAGATGTGTTTTGGTGTACCTAAATTGAAGTGTCAAAAAATGGGCCTAGGTTGTAGTGATCCATACAAGGACTCTCCTGAGTTGTATCTTTTATCTTAGATGTATACCAAGATGATTTGCAGGGCACACACCAAATTATTTATGAAAGCTTTCAGTTTAATCTGAAAATATTATTTTGATGGGAAAATTGGTAATCAAAATGAGATCAATAGTTTCAGCCATATAGCAGATTGTGAGTGCTATTTTTGTTAGCTGGAAGAAGTTTTCACAAAATTTGGCAATGTGCAAGATACTGAAGGATGTTGTTTTTAGTCTAAGAATGATTAATATGATGAATGTGATAAGTTGTTTCCACATAATAGTCAATATTTTGAAAGTATGTCTGCCTTCCAAATGCACAATGGTTATGAACATGTTGATAATGTTGTGAATGATTGGTTGTTAGGAGAGGTCAGCATATTTAATTAGGTAGATAGTTGTGATCAAACCAAGCTTTCATATGGTCTTGATCATTATTTTCAAATCATGTCACTTGATGTAAAATCAAAAAATGAAGAATGTGGCAGTGATATGACTTATTTGATTTGGTTGTCATTTGATGACAAAGATGAACAGAGAGCAAGTTTCTACTTGCCCAATGACAACCTGACACTTGTGTTTGAAAAGATGCAGTTACTTATGTTGTTATGGTTTGATAAGTGCAAGCATGAGTTGAGGGAGAGCAACTCTTTTTATAAAATTGTGTTTGATAGAGGTAAATTTTAATTCCCAATTTTCATTTGGTGGCCTGGGGTCACCAGATGAAGTTGAAAAGAAAAAAATGAATAAAGGAGCGATAAGATGACACCTAATGGACTCGGAATTTGGTCTACTCTCCCAAAGATTTGTAATATTGCTATGCCCATAGGGGAAATACATCCCTAGTCAGAGCCACTCATGGCACTCTCAAATATTGCAAAATTTGAGGTGTCCATTTCAAAAAATTGCCTCTACAGTTTCAAAACTGCACCTCATCGATCAGTCTGAGTGACCCACTTGAGAGGGTCATAATTTGAAGCTAGAGGTTTTTCATGCAAAACCCATTTGTAGACATATTCAATTGACATATGTGAACACGTGTGTCAGTTTTCAGCTTCTCACAATAGTTTTTGTCAGGGTTTGAAAAGGTGAAGTTGGTGGGTTTTTGAACTTTTATGTTGTTTATAGACTCAGTTTTGCGAAGTGGCCTTCTATTTGGGCTTGCATTTTGTAACCAGTTGACTGTCATGAGAAAAAAAGTGTTGTTATTCTTTCTCCCTACCTAAATGAGCACATATATCATGTTTTAGAGCCTCATGGTCTGATTTGTTATTTTTAACAAGTCGAAACCAAATGCAATTCGCCCTATTCTGCATCTGCATTTTTCAGAAATCTTTATGAATGGTCAACTTTGACCTTGGATAACTTTTGATCGATGATGGTTCAAGCGAATTCCTTTTGTACACGTGCTCATGGTACTTAAATGAACTTATGTGTCTAATGGAAGCTCACTAGGGGTTGATTTGATATTTTTTCAAATTGGCAGTTGTGTGAGTTTTAATTGCTTTAGAACAGGTGCAGTTTCAAAAAATTGCAATTAAGCAACTTTACAGATTAATATCTTCCATCTTGTTACTCCTTTCTCTAATCTGTTTGTTGCATTGCATTCTCGGGTCAAATTATTACATGTCTACAAGTTTTTGTGATTCCTGGAGGTCATTTTTGTTGGAGTTGAGAAGATACAACACCACAGAAGTCCAAAAGATCTTTGCAAGCAAATAACCTGTTACAAGGAGAAACAAAGAGAAGCAACAAAAGAAATGCTCAAGAATGTGGAACAATGTATTCACCTAAAAATGTAAAATGAATAATGATACAAAAGATAGTTTTCAACTACATATAGATGAAAACCCTAAAAAAGGAAAACCCTAGGCTTGCACAATAATAATTAATAAAGTAATTAATTATTATGTACCTAATGTTAGCTTAAGTGAAAAAGAGTTAAAAGGAAACTTTACGTAATTAAACAAATATTGTATAATTAAGAAAGTAAATGTCCAATTACTCTAACACCCCCCCTTAAGATAGACATAGGGAGAAGCTAAAACCTAGAAGAATCTAATGAAAGCAAAAGCAATGGGTCCCGACAACAAGGCCAGATCAGGTACCCAAGTACAATGAAATCTCTATGAAACGGAGAAAAGGAGAAAACCCAGTAGGAAAAACTCCTCTCCAAAAAAAGATAGAACAACATATTGAAAGAAACATGAAGGAAGGCACAAAATGTGTATAGCACTCTGATTGTCACACCAAAGAATAGTGGGACAATCAGGAGGAAAACCAAACTCAGTCATCAACTGACGAAGCCATAAAATATCCTGACTAGCGAGCACAACAGCTCGGTACTCAGCCTCTGTAGATGATAATGCATGAGCAGTCTGCTTCTTGCATGACCATGTGATAGGACCAGAGCCAAGACAAAAAATAAAGCCAGAAGTAGACTTCCGATCATTGACATCACCAGCCCAATTTGAGTCAGTGTAGCCAACAATGTGACGAGCCCCTAATGTGTAGTGAATGCCATATGAAGTGGTGCCCTGAATGTACCTCAAAATATGCTTGGCAGCTTGCCAATGACTCTCATGAGGATCATGTGAGAATCGAGAGACAAGACCAACCGCAAAGGAAAGATCAGGACGAGTGTGAGTCAGGTACAACAAACTACCAACCAACTGCCTGTAAAGTGTAGAATCTACTGAAGGAGTGGGGCAAGTAGTAGTCAAAACAACCCCTGACTGAAAAGGTGTGGGGGAAAGCTTGCAATCAAGCATGCCAAAGCACTGAAGCATATCAAAAGAATACTTCTGCTGGTAAATGAAGATCCCCTCTGAAGACTGAATCACCTGAAGACGAAGGAAATAGTGCAGAAGGCCAAGATCTGTCATCTCAAACTGCTCCATCAAGGCTAGTTGAGAATCCTGAATCATAGAGGATGAGCTACCTATGATGAGAAGATCATCAACATATAGCACAAGAATCAGGATCTCACCCTCAAGATGCTGAATATAGACCGTGTGATCAGAATGACAGTGAGTGAAACTAGTGGAGAGCAAAAAAGAGTCCATCTTCTCATACCAAGCTCGAGGGGCTTGTTTGAGACCATATAATGAACGCTGAAGTCTGCAAACCAAAGAAGAATCATGAAAAAATCCCTGAGGCTGCTCCATATAGATCTCCTCCTGTAGGTCACCATGTAAGAAGGCACACTTCACATCCATCTGAAAAATGAGCCATCCTCTAGAAGCTGCAAGTGATAATACAAAGTGAATAGAATTCATCTTGGCGACAGGGGCAAATGTCTCGGAGTAATCAATACCCTCAACCTGTGAGAAACCCTTCGCAACAAGACATGCTTTGTACTTATCAATAGAACCATCAGCAGCATACTTGGTGCGATACAACCATCGGCACCGAACCATCTTTCTGCCCTTAGGAAGAGGACAAGATCCCATGTATTATTCCTCATCAAAGAAGAATACTCCTCCTCCATGGCACTATCCCACTCAGGGTGACCTGTCGCCTCTGAAAATCTCTGAGGATCCTCTGAAAGAGCATGAGTCAAAAGACTAGAACCCGTAGTATGAGAACGAGTGCGACGAGTGTCTGAAGGATCACCGGCCATAGATCCTGCTGCCTCAATAGTAAAGTGAGCCCATTTGGGCCTCTGAGGTGGAGCAAGTGGAGGTGGAGATGGGGGATCATCAATATCCTCATCAGAATCCTCAAAATAATCCTGAAGAGCTGTAGTGGGTGGAGTAGGTAGTGAAGTGGACACTGGAGACAGGGTATCAACTGGAGGAAGGCGCTCATCAAACTGAACATCCCGTCGAAACAGGACCTCTCTGGAATCAGGATCAAACAACCTGTATGCCTTAACATCCTCACAGTAGCCGACAAATATGAGGGGTCGACTCTTCCGCTCCATAGCTCTCCTCTGAGCATCAGGAATAAAAGCCCATGCCTCACTACCAAATACTCGAAATGATGAAATATCAGGCTTGTCATGAGACCAAGCCTCCTCAGGAGTCATATGTCGAATCGCCTTGTGAGGCATCCGATTCTGAATATAGTTGGCACAATTGACTGCCTCAGCCCAAAAAGATGAATCCATGGACCTGGACTGAATCATACAATTAGCCATCTCCCGTAAAGTTCTGTTCTTTCGCTCAGCGATACCATTCTGCTGAGGGGTGTAGGGAACAGAAAACTGATGCTGTAAACCATGCTCAGTGCAAAAATCTCTGAAAGCCTGATTCACATACTCCCCCCCATTATCTGTACGTATCCGCCGGATAGAAAGACCAGACTGCTTCTCTACAAATGTCTTGAAGACACGAAAGGAATCAAAGACATCAGACTTGTACTTAAGAAAGTACAACCATGTGCGTCTGGAGAAGTCATCAATGAATGTGAGTACATACTTGGCCCCTGAAAAAGAAGGAGTGGGAAATGACATGAGGTCACTATGAATCAACTCCAAGGGTGCCAAAGCATGAGTGGTACTTCCCTTCAGAAAGGGATCCCTATGATGCTTTCCAAGCACACAACCATGACAAACACCGTCAGTGCAGGAAATCCGTGGAAGACCAAGAACAAGTGACTGTGTACTCATCTGCTGAAGATATCTGTAATTGACATGGCCCAAACGCTCATGCCAAAGCTGACTCATTGAATCTGCATGTGCTATAAGAGATGAACCTGTACCCTCAGAAGGCACAAATCCATCAAATCTATAAAGACGAGATGCAGTATCAACACTACCAGTAGCCACAACCAAATCAGAATCATGGAGGTCCCGAATAACCACATCATGTGGTGAGAACTCAACTGTCTTACCAGAGCCAATGTGGCAAATCTGATAAATGGACAAGAGGTTCGTCGAAATGTCAGGAACAACCAAAACATCCTGTAGAGTGCCTCCATCCAAAGAGACAGAACCTGAACCCAAGACGGAAAGCTTGTGAAGAGTCACCAACTGCAATCTGTGAAGTACCACAAGAGGCAAGAGAAGTGACCAATTGTTGAGTGTGAGTCATATGGTGAGAAGCACCAGAGTCTAAAATCCAAGTGGACCCATTGGTCGATGCTTGTGCAGTGAGAGCATGACCCTTCCCTGTGGTGGAAGAAGAAGAAGACTGAGGTGAGGAGATGTGTTGCTGTTGCATGGCATCCTCTAAAGCCTCTAATCATTTCCAACACCTGGAAACTGGATGACCTTGCTTGCCATAGAAACTGCAAGTGTCTCTTGATTTCTCCTTAGTCTTAGAGGAAGACTCACCAGACTTCAAAGATTTCCCATGTTTTGGATTAAATGGTGGTTTAGAATCAGACTTAGGAGGCGGTTTGGAGGAACGCTCACTACCTGCAAAATATTTCTTGGGCCTCGGTTTCTGCTTCTATTTCCCCTTCAGTGACTGAGCAACCAATGCTTTGCTCTTTAAGCCTGAGAGCATATCCATCTAAAAAAGGTGAGGCTGTTCCTGAGACAATCGCTCACAAAATAAATCAAAGGAAGGCATGGTAAAACTGACACCCAAACCATCCATGGTGGAGTAGAAGGAGGAAGCAAATATCTGAAATGGACCACGAAGCTTCGAAAGAATCAAGTAAATGCACTTTGTGTCTGTCTTGTTCTTCCCACAACCCTATAAAATAGTACGGATAGTTTTGAACTTGTTCAAAAAATCCTCAATAGTGGGAAATGAATCAGGTAACAATGAAGTCAACTCTGCCTCAATCTGTAATGCATGGAACTCATTAACGGCCCCAAAAAGTGTCTCAAACTTCAGCCACATGGCTCGAGGAGTGAGAAAAGCATCAAGGTGAAACAAAAGATTGTCTGAAACATGCATGCATAACAAACCCATAGCCTCATCCATCTTGTTCCTGTGCTGCATAATCTCAAAAGGATGCTGCAACTGAGGCTGAACCTCATCTAAACAAGACCATAACCCTCATGACCAGAGTAGCCTCATCATACGAGACTTCCAAGTGTGATAGTTATGTGATGTGAGTAGCTCAACTAAAGAGTCTGCCATGAAACCCTACACCTGTACCTGCTTGTGTTTTTTATTATTATGAGATCTTTCAGAATAGATAGAAGATGCAAAAGGGTTTGTATTTTTGAGAGTTTTGGTGTTCTGGTTTTCTAATATAAATGACAGAAAGCAAGAGAAAAAACACCGCCCACAAAAGATAAACCCAAACCCTAGTACAAACTGAGAAGAAGGAAGCAATGCATAAGCAAAAAATACTTCAAGAAAAATTCTCATATACCTAATGAAAATTATGATAAAATAGATCACATCACTGAATAGAGCATGTTGAGATCTTTCCAACGCCTATTCAAGTTTGAAAAACGGAGTCTGTTTGCATCTTCTATGACCCCGGAAGTGAAGAAAGAATACCTCACTTTGACTGGTAAAAAATATCTAGACGGGTAAAAAAAATTAAAAATATTTCTATACCATCAGATTGGTGCCATTCTCAGCTTTCCAATGCATCTTCATGTTCGAAAAATGGAGCTAGGATGCCCAAGTTATTCCCATTTGACCAAAAATGACATAATAGGGGCTTGAAGAGAAAAAAATAGCCCTCAAGGGCTTAAAATTCGGTGGCCCCAGGGCACATGGCAGATCGGGGGTTGGTGCGCAGGAGGTGGCGGTGCTCGGGTGGCATGGCCGGTGGCGGGCGGTGTGGCCAGTGGCACACAGGCGGCGCTCGGGCGGAGTAGACCGGGTGGCGGGCTGGCAGGGGCGACAGTGGCCGCTTGGCCATGACCGGTGGTAACCGCTGGTGGCGATGGCCGGGCGGTGGCCGCTAGGTGGAGCTCTGGTGGCACAGTGGTTTAATACTGACCATGCAAAATAACCAATGAAAAATGATTTTTTTTAAATTTTTTTTCCGATTTTTGTGCGTTTTTTGCTCTGTATGGCCCTAGGGCAAAAAAAAATTGCCTTCCAAATTGACTGTAACCAAAATCGACGATTTGACAGTCGATTTAGGGGTTTTTGGGTGCTATGAATCCAATGGCACTATCCATTTGAGCCCAAAGTGAACCCAAAAAATGGAGTATGCTAAATCCACCCAAAAAAAACTTTAGAACCCTAGATTTGCTTCCAATGCAAAATCTCAAAACAAGAACAAGCAGCTGCAAATTTGAAGCTCTGATACCATGTTGGAGTTGAGAAGATACAACACCACAGAAGTCCAAAAGATCTTTGCAAGCAAATAACCTGTTACAAGGAGAAACAAAGAGAAGCAACAAAAGAAATGCTCAAGAATGTGGAGCAATGTATTCACCTGAAAATGTAAAATGAATTAATGATACAAAAGATAGTTTTCAGCTACATATAGATGAAAACCCTAAAAAGGAAAACCCTAGGCTTGCACAATAATAATTAATAAAGTAATTAATTATTATGCACCTAATGTTAGCTTAAGTGAAAAAGAGTTAAAAGGAAACTTTACATAATTAAACAAATATTGTTTAATTAATAAAGTAAATGTCCAATTACTCTAATAGAAGTTTCTAAGTGTGATAGTATTCGAATACGATCATGTTGAAGATTGTAGACATTTTTCACTTTTGACTCTTAAGGGATTTTGTTGGTTGACCGTAGCTTAGAGTAATTTTGTGTTTCAATGCAAAAGAGGACCATGCCTAATGTAAATTTACCCACCCGGATGCATTAGGATAGTCTGTTTGGTCACACAAGTTGTATAATGAAAGTTGCACCACTTTGCAACTTTCAACTACTTGTATTTGACAACTTTTTTTTTAAGGGAGAATTCACCAGCATGAGAAAAAACCTCTGAGATATAAAAACTGAGAGATTCTATTGTAGAGGGGCCCAACGTGATCCCATAGGCTTAGATGATAAGTTTACAAGTGTCACAATGTTCAAAGATGATGCACTTTGGACTCTTAATGGATTATGTCGATTGAACATAGCTTAGAGCAATTCTGTGTGTTTTGGTGCAAAAGAGGACCATGCCTAGAGTAAAAGAACTCACCTAGATGTGTCGAGACAATCCATTTGGTCATGCAAGTTGCAGAATGAAAGTTGCGCCACTTTGCAACTTTCAACTACTTGCATTTGATAAATTTTTCCCAAAGTGAGAATTCACCACCACAGTAAAAGGCCTCTGAGATAGTGAAAATTGAGAGAAGTTATTGTAGAAGGGCCCAACGTGATCCCATAAGCTTAGATGAGAATTTTCTAAGTGTCATGGTGTTTGAATATGAGCATTTTGAAGTTTACAACCATTTTGCACTTTGGACTCTTAAGGGATTCTGTGAGTTGAACATAGCTCAGAGTGATTCCACATGTTTTAATGTGAAAGAGGACCATGCCTAGGATAAATGTACCACTTAGACACATCGAGACAATCCATTTGGTCACACGACTTGTAGAACAAAAGTTGCACCACTTTGCAACTTTCAACTACTTGCATTTGACAACTTTTTCCCCAAGCAAGAATTGACCACCACAAGAAAATGCCTCTGAGATAGAAAAATTGAGAGAGGTTATTGTAGAGGGGCCTAATGTGATCCGATAGGCTTAAAAAATAAGTTTCCAAGAATCATAGTTTCTGAATACGAGCATGATGAATTTCACAACCATTTTGCACTTTGGACTCTTAAGGGATTTTTGTTGGTTGAACGTAGCTCAGAGCGATTTTGCATGTTTCAATGTGAAAAAGGACCATACCTAGTGTAAAAATACCCACTTAGACATGTCGGGATAGTCCTTTTGATCACATGAGTTGCACAACAAAATGTGCACCACTTTGCAACTTTGAACTACTTGCATTTGACAACTTTTTCCCCAAGCGAGAATTCACAACCACAGAAAAAAGCCTTTGAAATAGAAAAAACTGAGAGAGGTTATTGTAGAGGGTTCCAACATGATCCTATAGGTTTAGACAAGAATTTTCTAAGCATCGCGGTGTTTGAATACAAGCATTCTGAATTTTGTAGCCATTTTTCACTTTGGACTCTTAAGGGATTCTACCAATTGAACATAGCTCAGAGCAATTCTGCCTATTTTAGTTCAAAAGAGGACCATGCCTAGTGTAAATATACCCACCCATATTCATTGGGATAGTTTGTTTCATCAC
>CM021100.1:438942955-439020263 GCA_007115665.2 Sequoiadendron giganteum
TTTAGAACCATTTTATCCAATATTGATATCATTAACCTTAAGAAAATATCTTGCATAATGATATAGAACCAAAAGCAAACCTAAGAATACATACTTGTATTCAGAAAATGGCTTCATTTATCCAGTTATGTATCATCAAATAGCCTATAATATCCTGGTAAAAAGCTACAAAGAAAGAGAAAGGCTTCCTGTTGCCTCACCTCTTCTTCTTTATGACGTTCAACTTGAAGGCGAACATGACCTCTTGCATTTTTTAGCATGTTATATACTTCAGATGCTCTACTACGTTGGTGAATGCTCGAACCCACTGCAAGATACTTCATTTCTTCATTGTTGATTGAGATTCCTGTGACAATGTCTCCTTCCTGGATTTTTCCTGTGCTTCCAACACCACATGTGCTGTCTGTTTTGCTGGGGAGCTTGGCAACCACTACCTCTGAAAAACATGGAAATCAACGTTACTGATAGACTATTTTTTATTATTCCTTAGAAAAATAAAGTATATCTTATTTTCTTTCCACTTTCTTAATTAAATTGAACATATTATATTTATCCCTCCTTGATGTTGAATTTTTTTTCAATTTTTTTTTTGATATTTCTCATACTTTATCTATATGAACATTAATTAGAGATGGGTTGAACCAGAACCCATGAAATATGAGTCAAGGATTATGGCTTTTGGATAAAACAATTGAATCCTAATCATCACAAATATGCAATCATATCATATGACAATTTGAAAATGAACTGTGAGATTTGGTTTATTTGAAGAAAACCACCTACCTATGTCAGATTTTAACTGGTAAGAGGCTGAAAAATCATCGATAGAGGGTGTTCTCACTGACAGTCCGATATTAGGCTCACTCTCCACCCAGAAAGTGTGAATAACATCTTCACCCTGAACTATTCTTATTACATCTCTGTAATGATCAGACTCCTTGTAGCTACAAACAAGCTCCCGAAGGCTTGGTGCAGCATGTCCAGACATGAGATACTGAGATCCTTCTCCAGCGGCAATGTCTTCAAGAAAGGCACCAGAATCTACATAGGCAGGCTTAGCATAACTGCATCATATTAAAAACAGGGTTTAAATTTTACCAGTAGAAAATAGTAAAAATGTAACAGTATGGTTGGATAAAATCTATGTAGTTAATGTACCCAAGTTTGGAAAAATAAGGGATGGCATCCTGGGCAGGTCCCTGGTATAGGGTCTGGCCTTTTCCCAGGAGGATTACACGGTCAAAAAGATTGAAAACTTCCTCTGATAATTGGGTAATAGACATCACCGCAGAAGACTGCTGGATTCGGCTGATGGATCTCAGAGTGCTAACCAGTTCAAATGTTGCACGAGAATCGTTCCCTGAACAGGGTTGGTCATAGAGCATAACGGCATATGTTCCAAGTGCAAGCTCAGCCGTGGTTAGTTTTTCTCTATCATTTTCTGTTATGCAATTGCCATCCTGGCCAACACCCACAACTCCAAACTCTACAGCTTTGAGATCTAGAATTTGGAGAACATACTCCAGGAATGGATCCTGCCCTTCCACTAATGCTTGGGCGAAGAACTTTCTCATTTGAGGTGTGAAGTTTTCAGGCCTTAGACCTTGGGTACAATCCCTGGCAAATTCAAGAGTTTCCCTCACCGATAGGAAAGGAATGTGCCTGCAAGCAATTTTGTTTGATATTTATATACTGTAGAGGAAATTCTTCTGTTGGTCAAGTAACTGTAAAAGATGTTCAGTGTCATACTTGTTAAGCTGGCCATTAATATAAGCTATAAATCTGGTCAGAACTATTTCAGAGGGTTTTTTATCGTTGTATGATACAAAGCCTTCAAAGGACACGTCCTTAGTCTCCTGTGACCTTCCAGCAAGAATCTGCATGGATTTCAGTATAAATAGTTCAATTAATCAAGCAATTAGAACTTAGAACTTATTTTGGGTCCCAGTTTCATATGGTATACCTTTAGAAGTGAACTCTTCCCACTTCCTGAAAGGTACAGAAATATTAGCAATGTTAGATTTATTTAAGACAAGATGGAACAATCAAATATTTTATAAATACAATTTGTTTGTCTATATAGTAGAATATAAAGTATAGTTTTGAATCAAATTTATTGACTTATAATTTATGAGTAGTGGTTCATATGAATCTATTTTATAAATATGAATAGTTTATTTAGTACTCATTACATTTGAGTAATGTTATAAGGGTGAAGTATTGAAAATTTCTGAGAGGTCACTCATCTCAGTATTACTCTAACTCAAATACGTTTAATCATGAAATTTCCTCAAAATCAAGCACCCTTAACTTGTTAATCTATTGACAAAATTTATATAATTAAATCTTGATAAAACATCATAATTTGATACATTGCAAAAATACCCTTTATTTAATATTAAAATATCATTAAATTTATAAAAAAACAGTCAATTTGATTTTTCCATTGCATTAGCAAACACTAAAAATATTAATCTCATATTCAACTTTAAGCCAATTGCCAGTGAATACATACCAGGAGGTCCTAGAAGTAGAGTCATAGAGCCCGGCATGATGTAACCATCTATATCTTGTAGAATTTGTACATTTATTGGTTTTCTTTTCTTATACAAACTTTTGAATGGTCCAAAGAAACAGCCAAGAAATTTTTTCCCAAAGGTTTCATAACCAGGGCTAGGGAGTTCCATAGTAGCACTGTATTTTAGTCCAGAAAATTTCACAACCTGCATTATCAGAAAGGGATTTTTTTACTGTTAGAAAGTTCAAATTCAAAAGGCAGGACAACATTTGTTAATTTTCCTCAATTGTCTAGCGTTTGAACTTAGGAAACCATACTGTCTAGAAGCCAATCTCTACTCTAATAGCAAGACATCTTATATTTATGTGGAATTGAAATAAAATCAAGCTGCAAATATGAAGAATACAGCTCTAGCACATCTTAAAACAAGATCTATACCTTTATGACTCTAAAACTAACTGCAATATTGTCATAGGATCAGAAATTGGTATTCACTCATGGGACTTCTTCCCATAGGAATTCTATGCTCAAGTATTAATCATCCAGTACATCAACAACTCAAATATATTCTACCATGTTATCCATATCACATATTTCTAGGAAGATGGTACTAGGACCTGTTGAGGAATTAGTGGATTCAAGTATGTTCTACCATGTTGTCCATATCACAAATATTTCTAAGAAGATGGTAGTAGTACCTGTTGAGGAATTGGTGGAGTAATCCGAGAAACATTACAGAGATAGTTGATAATTCCATCTCTCATAAGATAGTCCATGCCAAGCAATTGTTCCTTCCTAAGACCCTCTTCTAGCCCCTGTTCTTCAGAACCCAATTTTGAGCTATTATTCAAGTGCCTGAAAGCTTTGTCAGCCTCATGAGTCAATCCATTCTTCTCCAAAGCTTTGTACAACTTCATTGTAAGATCTTTGAGATTCTCAGTGGATGCACCCTCAATCTTCCAGCGAACTTCAGCAGCAGAACATCCCATAATCCCAGGCATCCGTTTTCTTGTCAAAGGTGTTTCGGATCCCCTGGCAGGCACCATGATAACTTCCCCATTTCTGTTTGGAGTAGTAAAACCAAAATTACTTGGTGAATTCATGGATATTCCACTTTGCACGCTAGAAATACTATTTTCACTCCTGTCTGAAGGAGGAGCAATCATAACTGGATCATTCTCAGCTAACCACACAGGTCTTAGAGAATTTTTTCGCTGAACATAGCTTGTCCAATCCCTACCCACACTACCCATCTTATTCTGCTGAATACAGAAAAGTATGCTTAACCACGTTTATAAGCTCTTCTGCTGCAATAAAGTTTAAATCTCACAGGCATTGAATTCTCATAGCTTCTTACATTTCCTTTATATTTGCTTCCCTTAATATTCATGCAAGTTTTGGCACCTTAACGTCATTGCTGAAGTATATCATACGGTTGTTGAAGACCGAGTAAGAACTGGATTCAATATAGAAGTTTAAATATGAACCATTAGATCTTACATCTATGGTTTAGATATAAATGTATGATGCTTAGCCGGCCAGTGGGTTCTGTCTCCCCATATCTGGCATTTCCACCGTTGAACTCCACGTGTAGATTAATCCTGTAGAAAATGAGATATTGGTTGACCTTAACTAAACCTTATATTTGATTTTATGTGATCCAATGTTAAATAAAAAAAAAGTGAGCTTCCTGTTAAAAAAAGGGTAAGGATTTCAATCCAAATGCCAGATGGTCTACTCAAATTTCATAATATCTATATGTTTTAGAAAAGCTCTTAAATATATGTATTGAGAAGCCTGGGATCAGAGTCTGTACAAAGGATATGGCTGGCAGTGCAAGGGATAAGATTGGCTGCAAATTTCAGGCAGGCCATTTACATATATAATTATATAAACACTATAAACTTTATAAGTTGTCCAATTTTCTTCATAAATTATAAGGTAATAAGGCTCACTAAACTAACAATAATGTTTTCAGTTTACATTACCAGCTAAAGATACAGAAGGTATTCTAGTTTAAAAAGTTTAAATTTGTTATAAAATATAATAATTTTTTTAATAAACTTGTATAGAAAGGGGAGATATTATATATATACACATATTAAGAAATTAAATGTTTGAAGGACAATTTTAAATGAATATCATTCATTCAATATTTATAGAAAAGAGGTCTTATAAGATAATTAAAGAGAAACTTATTATGTTGTTATTTTTCAGTGAGGTGAATATATATATTTTTTATATAAAAAATTAAAATTAAAATAATTTATAAATTAAATGGATTTCTTTAATTATTGAAAATGTTAATTATAGATTGATTTATTATTTCTGAAAAAATAAATAAAATGATGTGTTACTATAAAATACACATTGTGTATGTGTTTTTTTTGAAGAATGATATTGTTATGCTATAAAAAATTTCTGGTTCTCCAAATCTTTGAGGATGGAAACTCTCATGGATTTTCTAGTTTCGGAATTAAAAGAAATTCCCTAGCTAGATTAGTTGATTTCATTCAAGGAATGCCATTGGTGTTGATTGAAACTTCCAGTTTTGGCTTTATTGATTTGAACTAGTTGATGGTGTTTGAGTTTGCATTTTGAGAGAATTTTCTATAGTTTAAAGGAGCTGGAAACATTGTTCCAAGTCTACATTGACCTTTGGGTGCATTTGGGAGTGGGTCATTTAAGATTTTTGATTCTTTATCTCACTATCCAAAGTGTCGTAGTGAAGTTTAAGACCTGTACCAGTCACTTATTTTCCATTTCCTTGAGGTATATTGTCATTTGCCATGATGGGTAGTTAGTTCTTAATGTTGTGGGATATGTGGGGGTGTTATATCAAACTTCTTTATTGACCATATTTGTAACAACAGATATGTACTAATGTATAATGAATTGTAAGAGCTCACAATGTAACACTGAGTGGTAGTACCACCAGCAGTCTTGCTCTTGATTTATTATTGTTACTTACCCCACTCTTAAGTTGTTTATTTACTCACCCCACTACATAAGTGGCTCTTGTACTCACCGCACTGAACAAGTAGCTTTGGCACTCACTCACCACTGAAAAGTGGAAGAGCTTGTTTTTTACATTTCATTATTGTATCAACTTTTCTATTGCAAAGTGGATGTGCCTAGCTAACTCTATTGGATAAGTGGATGTTACTTTAAGCTGCTCATTTCAAGTATAATTATAATCACGTACATTGCATTTTCTCACCTCACCACACTGGGAATTTGGTGATCAAAAAGTGGAAATAAAAGTTGTTTAGCATTTTCATTCTTTGAAGTAACAATATTTTTTCCAAAAAAATAAAAATGGTTATTACATATAGCCAAAGACTTTGCTTCCACAATGCTCTACATATGGAGTATTGCTTATTTTATACCTCTTGTTTTATCTTCAAGATCTAGTAGGAAGCAACCTCATGACAATCTTATTAATATAATAAGGCATGTGAGACATCAAATGATGTGTTTTATTTCGCATATGCCTTCTCTTCAATGCACACCTATTATTTGAATTCTCTTTTGTCTATATTGGAATTACATTTACACCATTCATTATTATTTTTTAAATATTTTGTAGACCCATGAATCAATTTTAATCTTTTGTAAGAATTAATATTATCATCATTTAATTATATAAAAAAGATGTCATTGTTTAATTATGGATCAATACAATATTTTAAAGAAGACAATGTCCCATTTAATATGAAATTTTTAAATCAAGTCAATTCTTACAAATAAAATGACATCTTTATAAAAAAAGAGAATGACATATGTT
This sequence comes from Sequoiadendron giganteum, assembly GCA_007115665.2. Taxonomy (NCBI): domain Eukaryota; kingdom Viridiplantae; phylum Streptophyta; class Pinopsida; order Cupressales; family Cupressaceae; genus Sequoiadendron; species Sequoiadendron giganteum. The sequence continues at coordinate 438,949,261 of CM021100.1, forward strand.
AATTTTAATATTTAGAAAATATAATCTATAAAAAAATATATAATTTAATTTAAAATTTATTGTTATGAAACTATGATAAAATAGAAATTAATTAGTAGAAATTGAATTACACATTTAACCATTAATCAATATTAATGTTCAATAGAATCTAAAAACACATATAAGAAAATTATTTATTAAACATAAAAAATAAAAATATACAACTAAATCTTTAAAAATATAAATAATATAAATTATGATCCAAAGTCAAAACACAAAATCAAAAGTAAAAACAAACATAAGAAACCAAAAAGAAACAACCACAAAACAAAGAATCTTCAATTTTAAAGATGGGATCATTTGTTTATTGTGATTTTAATTTCAATAGTTCAAAGCAAGTAAACATTTCATTATTGATATGAAAATCAACACTTTGTGTAATAACATAGGACAAACCATGTGTTCATGGATTAGTTAGTAATGTGTTAAAAAAGAAAAATTTGGGTCCACTTTTGACAATAGAACTGAAAATCTATCTTCTAGAGCCACCTTAAAACAATCTTCCACTCTTGAAGGTTATCAATATTCCATTAGGAATTAAATTCATTAAATATATAGTTCATTAAAAAATATATATTTAATGAGAAATAAATCTATTTTACAAATTAATAATAAATAGTTATCTAAAATAAACTGTTAAAAAAATATGATAAAACTTTTAATATGTTGTGTTAGAGTAATATAGAACAAGCCTTTAACACTTCAATATATTTTGTTAATAATTTAAAACAGTTTTATTTTTTTTATTATTCTTTTATTTTTATAAATTAATGATATAATATCTATTAATATATTTATCTTAAGAAAAACTTATATAAAAGACATTCATCACTTAATTTACAAATATATATGCATATTGTAGATACTGAAAATTAGTCTAGGCCTACGAGTACACATTTCGACATAATTTTCTATAGTCGGTCATCTTGATTAAATAATGTTAATTATTTAATTAACCTTTTCAACACATATTTTCTCTATTAATTAAATACCCCTTTTTAATTAATTCATTATTAATCTTTATTCAACCTGATTAATTAAATAAATCATATTTATTTAATTATGTTGCGAACTAATTAATTTTAACCCCATTATCTATCAATTAAATAATTTATTATTAATTACCCCTTTATCATACTTTTCCAGCTTAACATTTAATTCATTTATTAATTAATTATGTCACATTCCTCTATTATTCAGTTATCTAATTCATTCACTCACCTTCTGACTTGAGATCTATTTTTAGTTCTTCAGTTATCTTCGTGTTTATCTCTGCGAGAAGACTCTCTGTTATAACTGGTCGATTAACTAGTTCTAAACTCCTTTTTTGCATTCGAATGCATTAAGTCTTCGAGTTCTAATTTTGGATTTTGCATACAAAGTCTATTTCTTCTATTTTTGGAGATTAAGATATGAACTTGTGTTCTAACTCACGTTCTAATTTAGTCTCTATCTGCAGTCTTTCCTGAACTCGTGTTCTAACTCACGTTCTATCTGACACATAACTCACATCGCATGACATTCATCAATCTTGTCCGTCGATCTCTCTTTCAATCTGAGCCGATCGTTTGAAAACACAAAATTTATAAATGGCCTGTCACAATCATTATTCCTCCTCCCGAACTCATACACTTTTGAGAAGAGAAACTATTCTTCGATATTTTGTTTAGACACTCGACAATACTATACTTGCATTCAAACACAAAAATCTGAGGGCAAGAATACTGAAAAGGCAAAATGGAGAAGAGCAATAGAGATAATTCGAAAGGGTGAACGCATATTTGGTGAGATCATTTTGGTTTTATTATTTAGTTTACTTATTGGGCGGGTGCATGGAAATGGGTAGCCATTCCGTGGACACCCTTTAAAAAAAAAAGTTTTTGGACATAACGTGAGCGCGTTATCGGTTAAACCTAGGTAAGGTCCGGCGGATAAAAACTGCAAAGAGATAATGCGAGCGCGTTATAATGCGCTCGCATTATAATGCGCTCGCGTTATCGACATTAAAAGTAAAAAAAGAAATGCAAATCTCTCATTTGCATTTCGACTATTCTTTTTGTGCACCTGCGGCCAAAAACACCAAAATAGAGCGCTCGCGTTCGGGGAGAGGAATTTCTTCACCAAGCATCCAAATTTCTTCACAACGATGGCACCACGATGACGAGGAGTTGTAAGAGGTAAGAATTCTATGCTTTTTATTTTGAATTTGTTAGTTTTAGGTTGAATTTGATATCTATTTGTTTGAAATTTTAGGAGATGCAAATCAACCTGCAAACCCTCAAAATCCTCAACAAGAGGACCAACCAAATCCTCAAGATCAAAATCAACCACAAAATCAACCTCCTCCACCAATCACTCAACCCCCTCCTGGCACTCAACAAAATTTAATGAGTGAAATTGAAAATAACAAAAAACAAATTAAGGATTTGATCAATAGGTTGAGTGATCCAAATGGTTCAACCACAGAAAGAATGACCCTAGCAAATTCCTTGAAAGATATGTTAACAAACGTAGATTCAATTAGCAAAGAAATAATTGGATGGGAAGATAGGAGGCAGGCGGCTAGGGAGTATTATGTTGGAGTTGAGAAGATACAACACCATAGAAGCCCAAACGATCTTTGCAAGCAAATAACCTGTTACAAGGAGAAGCAAAGAGAAACAAGAATGGAAATGCTCAAGAATGTGGAGCAAAGTATTCACCTGAAAATGTAAAATGAATAATGATACAAAAGATAGTTTTCAACTACATATAGATGAAAACCCTAAAAAGGAAAACCCTAGGCTTGCACAATAATAATTAATAAAGTAATTAATTATTACGCACCTAATGTTAGCTTAAGTGAAAAGAGGTAAAAGGGAACTTTACATAATTAAACAAATATTGTTTAATTAATAAAGTAAATACCCAATTACTCTAACACCCCCCCTTAAGATAGACATAGGGAGAAGCTAAAACCTAGAAGAAGCTACTGAAAGCAAAAGCAATGGGTCCTAGCAACAAGGCCAGATCAGGTACCCAAGTACAATGAAATCTCTATGAAACGGAGAAAAGGAGAAAATCCAGTGGGAAAAACTCCTCTCCAAAAAGAGATAGAACAACATGCTAAAAGAAACATGAAGGAAGGAAGGCCTCATAAAGACCCCCCAAGGACAACTTCCTTCACCCCAAGCATAGAGCGCAACTGAAGATAACGCGGAGATGCAAAAGGTTTCGTGAAGATGTCTGCAACCTACTCGGCAGTGGGAATATACACCAAGATGAGAGAACCATCCTGAATCAACTGTCTGATGAAATGCATATGAAGCTCAATGTGCTTCATCTGCTGATGCTCCACCGGGTTGCGCGAAATGTGTATAGCACTTTGATTGTCACACCAAAGAATAGTGGGACTATCAGGAGGAAAACCAAACTCTGTCATCAACTGACGAAGCCATAAAATCTCCTGACTAGCGAGCACAACAGCTCGGTACTCAGCCTCTATAGATGATAATGCATGAGCAGTCTGCTTCTTGCACGACCATGTGATAGGACCAGAGCCAAGACAAAAAACAAAGCCGAAAGTAGACTTCCGATCATTGACATCACCAGCCCAATCTGAGTCAGTGTAGCCAACAATGTGAGGATCCCCTAATGTGTAGTGAATGCCATATGAAGTGGTGCCCTGAATGTACCTCAAAATACACTTGGCAGCTTGCCAATGACTCTATGAGGATCATGTGAGAATCGAGAGACAAGACCAACCGCAAAGGAAAGATCAGGACGAGTGTGAGGCAGGTACAACAAACTGCCAACCAACTACCTGTAAAGTGTAGAATCTACTGAAGGAGTGGGGCAAGTAGTAGTCAAAACAACCCCTGACTGAAAAGGTGTGGGGGTAGGCTTGCAATCAAGCATGCCAAAACATTGAAGCATATCAAAAGAATACTTCTGCTGGTAAATGGAGATCCCCTCTAAAGACTGAATCACCTAAAGACCAAGGAAATAGTGCAGAAGGCCAAGATCTGTCATCTCAAACTGCTCCATCAAGGCTAGCTGAGAATTCTGAATCATAGAGGATGAGCTACCTGTGATGAGAAGATCATCAACATATAGCACAAGAATCAGAATCTCACCCTCAAGATGCTAAATATAGACCGTGTGATCAGAATGACAACGAGTGAAACCAGTGGAGAGCAAAAAAGAGTCCATCTTCTCATACCAAGCCCGAGGGGCTTGTTTGAGACCATATAATGAACGCTGAAGTCTGCAAACCAAAGAAGAATCATGAACAAATCCCTGAGGCTGCTCCATATAGATCTCCTCCTGTAGGTCACCATGTAAGAAGGCACACTTCACATCCATCTGAAAAAAGAGCCATCCTCTAGAAGCTGCAAGTGATAATACAAAGCGAATGGAATTCATCTTGGCGACAGGGGCAAATGTCTCGGAGTAATCAATACCCTCAACCTGTGAGAAACCCTTCGCAACAAGACGTGCTTTGTACTTATCAATAGAACCATCAGCATCATACTTGGTGCGATACAACCATCGGCACCGAACCATCTTTCTGCCCTTAGGAAGAGGACAGAGATCCCATGTATTATTCCTCATCAAAGAAGAATACTCTTCCTCCATGGCACTATCCCACTCAGGGTGACCTGTCGCCTTTGAAAATCTCTGAGGATCCTCTGAAAGAGCATGAGTCAAAAGACTAGAACCCGTAGTATGAGAACGAGTGCGACGAGTGTCTGAAGGATCACCGACCATAGATCCTGCTGCCTCAATAGTAAATTGAGCCCATTTGGGCCTCTGAGGTGGAGCAAGTGGAGGTGGAGATGGGGGATCATCGATATCCTCATCAGAATCCTCAAAATAATCCTGAAGAGCTGTAGAGGGTGGAGTAGGTAGTGAAGTGGACACTGGAGATAGGGTATCAATTGGAGGAAGGCGCTCATCAAACTGAACATCCCGTCGAAACAAGACCTCTTTGGAATTAGGATCAAATAACCTGTACGCCTTAACATCCTCACAGTAGCCGACAAATATGAGGGGTCGACTCTTCCGCTCCATAGCTCTCCTCTGAGCATCAGGAATAAAAGCCCATGCCTCACTACCAAATACTCAAAATGATGAAATATCAGGCTTGTCATGAGACCAAGCCTCCTCAGGAGTCATATGTCAAATCGCCTTGTGAGGCATCCGATTCTGAATATAGTTGGCACAATTGACTGCCTCTGCCCAAAAAGACGAATCCATGGACCTGGACTGAATCATACAATTAGCCATCTCCCGTAAAGTTCTGTTCTTGTGTTTAGCGATACCATTCTGCTGAGGGGTGTAGGGAACAGAAAACTAATGCTGTAAACCATGCTCAGTGCAAAAATCTCTGAAAGCCTGATTCACATACTCCCCCTCATTATCTGTACGTATCCGCCGGATAGAGAGACCAGACTGCTTCTCTACAAATGTCTTGAAGACACGAAAGGAATCAAAGACATCAGACTTGTACTTAAGAAAGTACAACCATGTGCATCTGGAGAAGTCATCAATGAATGTGAGTACATACTTGGCCCCTGAAAAAGAAGGAGTGGGAAATGACATGAGGTCACTATGAATCAACTCCAAGGGTGCCAAAGCACGAGTGGTACTTCCCTTCGGAAAGGGATCCCTGTGATGCTTGTCAAGCACACAACCATGACAAACACCGTCAGTGCAGGAAATCTGTGGAAGACCAAGAACAAGTGACTGTGTACTCATCTGCTGAAGATATCTATAATTGACATGGCCCAAACGCTCATGCCAAAGCTGACTCACTGAATCTGCATGTGCTATAAGAGATGAACCTGTACCCTCAGAAGGCACAAATCCATCAAATCTGTAAAGACGAGATGCAGTATCAACACTACCAGTAGCCACAACCAAATCAGAATCATGGAGGTCCCGAATAACCACATCATGTGGTGAGAACTCAACTGTCTTACCAGAGCCAATGTGGCAAATCTGATAAATGGACAAGAGGTTCGTCGAAATGTCAGGAACAACCAAAACATCCTGTAGAGTGCCTCCATCCAAAGAGAGAGAACCTGAACCCAAGATGGAAAGCTGTGAAGAGTCACCTACCGCAATCTGTGAAGTACCACAAGAGGCAAGAGAAGTGACCAACTGCTGAGTGTGAGTCATATGGTGAGAAGCACCAGAGTCTAAAATCCAAGTGGACCCATTGGTCGATGCTCGTGCAGTGAGAGCATGACCCTTCCCTGTGGTGGAAGAAGAAGAAGACTGAGGTGAGGAGATGTGTTGCTGCTGCATGGCCTCCTCTAAAACCTCTAATCGTTTCCAACACCTGGAAACTGGATGACCTTGCTTGCCACAGAAACTGCAAGTGTCTCTGATTTCTCCTTAGTCTTGGAGGAAGACTCACCAGACTTCGAAGATTTCCCATGTTTTGGATTAAATGGTGGTTTAGAATCAGACTTAGGAGGCGGTTTGGAGGAATGCTCACTACCTGCAAAATCTTTCTTGGGCCTCGGTTTCTGCTTCTGTTTCCCCTTCGGTGACTGAGCAACCAATGCTTTGCTCTTTGAACCTGAGAGCATATCCATCTGAGAAAGGTGAGGACTGTTCCCGAGACAATCGCTCACAAATAAATCAAAGGAAGGCATGGTAAAACTGGCACCCAAACCATCCATGGTGGAGTAGAAGGAGGAAGCAAATATCTGAAATGGACCACGAAGCTTCGAAAGAATCAAGTAAATGCACTTTGTGTCTGTCTTGTTCTTCCCACAACCCTATAAAATAGTACGGATAGTTTTGAACTTGTTCAAAAAATCCTCAATAGTGGGAAATGAATCAGGTAACAATGAAGTCAACTCTGCCTCAATCTGTAATGCATGGAACTCATTAACGGCCCCAAAAAGTGTCTCAAACTTCAGCCACATGGCTCGAGGAGTGAGAAAAGCATCAAGGTGAAACAAAAGATTGTCTGAAACATGCATGCATAACAAACCCATAGCCTCATCCATCTTGTTCCTGTGCTGCATAATCTCAAAAGGATGCTGCAACTGAGGCTGAACCTCATCTAAACAAGACCATAACCCTCATGACCAGAGTAGCCTCATCATACGAGACTTCCAAGTGTGATAGTTATGTGATGTGAGTAGCTCAACTAAAGAGTCTGCCATGAAACCCTACACCTGTACCTGCTTGTGTTTTTTATTATTATGAGATCTTTCAGAATAGATAGAAGATGCAAAAGGGTTTGTATTTTTGAGAGTTTTGGTGTTCTGGTTTTCTAATATAAATGACAGAAAGCAAGAGAAAAAACACCGCCCACAAAAGATAAACCCAAACCCTAGTACAAACTGAGAAGAAGGAAGCAATGCATAAGCAAAAAATACTTCAAGAAAAATTCTCATATACCTAATGAAAATTATGATAAAATAGATCACATCACTGAATAGAGCATGTTGAGATCTTTCCAACGCCTATTCAAGTTTGAAAAACGGAGTCTGTTTGCATCTTCTATGACCCCGGAAGTGAAGAAAGAATACCTCACTTTGACTGGTAAAAAATATCTAGACGGGTAAAAAAAATTAAAAATATTTCTATACCATCAGATTGGTGCCATTCTCAGCTTTCCAATGCATCTTCATGTTCGAAAAATGGAGCTAGGATGCCCAAGTTATTCCCATTTGACCAAAAATGACATAATAGGGGCTTGAAGAGAAAAAAATAGCCCTCAAGGGCTTAAAATTCGGTGGCCCCAGGGCACATGGCAGATCGGGGGTTGGTGCGCAGGAGGTGGCGGTGCTCGGGTGGCATGGCCGGTGGCGGGCGGTGTGGCCAGTGGCACACAGGCGGCGCTCGGGCGGAGTAGACCGGGTGGCGGGCTGGCAGGGGCGACAGTGGCCGCTTGGCCATGACCGGTGGTAACCGCTGGTGGCGATGGCCGGGCGGTGGCCGCTAGGTGGAGCTCTGGTGGCACAGTGGTTTAATACTGACCATGCAAAATAACCAATGAAAAATGATTTTTTTTAAATTTTTTTTCCGATTTTTGTGCGTTTTTTGCTCTGTATGGCCCTAGGGCAAAAAAAAATTGCCTTCCAAATTGACTGTAACCAAAATCGACGATTTGACAGTCGATTTAGGGGTTTTTGGGTGCTATGAATCCAATGGCACTATCCATTTGAGCCCAAAGTGAACCCAAAAAATGGAGTATGCTAAATCCACCCAAAAAAAACTTTAGAACCCTAGATTTGCTTCCAATGCAAAATCTCAAAACAAGAACAAGCAGCTGCAAATCTGAAGCTCTGATACCATGTTGGAGTTGAGAAGATACAATACCACAGAAGTCCAAAAGATCTTTGCAAGCAAATAACCTGTTACAAGGAGAAACAAAGAGAAGCAACAAAAGAAATGCTCAAGAATGTGGAGCAATGTATTCACCTGAAAATGTAAAATGAATAATGATACAAAAGATAGTTTTCAACTACATATAGATGAAAACCCTAAAAAAGGAAAACCTTAGGCTTGCACAATAATAATTAATAAAGTAATTAATTATTATGTACCTAATGTTAGCTTAAGTGAAAAAGAGTTAAAAGGAAACTTTACGTAATTAAACAAATATTGTTTAATTAATAAAGTAAATGTCCAATTACTCTAACAATTTTATCTATTTCCCAAGTCAATTCTAGAGCTAAGTTGACCAGTTTTGCTCATTTTTTAAATATGCATGAAAACCAATTTTGATCACGACCCAGTTCGAGTTTCAATTCTAGATGCATTTAAAAGGCAATGTTCATTCATTTGAGTTAAATTAGTTTGAAAACGAAAAAAGAATTAGTCAGGCCCACATGGGGAACCAACATGCTTTACACATGTGAGCATGTGAATTTGTGCACTTTACATAGGGTTGCTTATCTTTTTAGTCCCTAAAAACTTTATGAATGGGATTGGTAAGCTGAGAGATAAATTTTTTCAATGATTTTGATCCGTGGGTTACAAAAGGTGTTTGATAATGATGAGGTGTTTGAGGTAGGATCTAATTGTAATCCAAAGGGGGGAATACTTCAAAGAAAAGCCATCAAGGAAAGCCTTTTCAAAGGGACATAATGCATAATCATTCTCATGTCATAGGGACTTTGTTAACTGGTTGAACTTTTCAAATAAATTCTCTTCATGTGATTAGCTTTGGAGATACAATAGAATTCTCTCTTTCTCCAATGAGTGGAGGGGAATTTACGTAAAGGAGGTAGCCATGGATTGAAAGAGTTATACGGATATGAAACAAATACATAGCTGATGTTGCCCAAAATGAATTAGATAGAGATAAATCTTATGTTGTTTCTTACACGAAAATGAAATATTTTTGTAATTATCTACAATAAACGAAGGCATTTCTTAAGCTACTTGAATGTAAATTTTATGTAATGGCAGAGAATAAGTCTAGGTTGACTGTGAGGGCAGTTTTCACACTGACAAAGAACAAGGAGAACCATTGAACAAGTGTGCAAGGAAAATCAGACGCCAAGTGCCATTATAGGGGTTTATCTCCAACTGAATTATGTTTAGTCTCAAGCGAATGAAGGCTTTTGGTAGTGGTCATTTTCTCCCAAAGCAAAAATGAAGATACACATTTTCATTTGCCTTCGAAATGTAGTTACTAATGGGATTTTTCTTTCATCATGAAACGCCATGATTGTTAGAGTAAAGGTTTTAACTTAATTATGTTCATTAAGTTACCTTTAATCCCTTCTTAAGATTTCACATTAGTTTGCATAAAGTGACATTTAATAATTATATTAATTATTAAATGTTTTCCTATTAGGGCTTCTATTAGGGTTTTTCCTATTAGGGTTTTATTAGGGTTTGCATGATCTCTTTTTTATAAGGATTGATCCCATTGTATTTCATATCAATTCATTCTCTCATTCTCTCTAATATATACATTTTCAATTTTCAGAGAACCCTTGCTTGTTTGTCTCCATCTCTTCTTTTGTGACAGGATATTTGCATGTAGGTGATCTTCGGGGTTTGTGAAGTTGTATTTTCTCAACTCCTACATGGTATCAGAGCTCTACACATGCTGCTTCTTGTTCTTATTTTGAAAATTTTTGGAGCTTCAAGGGTTTGGGGTTTGTTTTTTTGATACATGACATACCTGCAATTTTGAAGCATTTTCAGCTCAAACGAACCTCGCCATTGTGTCTGCAACATCCAAAACCCCTAAATCAATTGTTCATTCATCCATTTTGGACAAAGTCAAAATTTTGGGCAAATTTTTTTTAGCAAGTACGACCGTACAACCGTTCGTATGTGCGTGGATCCGAAAAAAAAAAACCTTGGTAATTTTTTTTTATTGTTTTGGCATTTTCATATAAATCTTTTAAAAAATATATATTATTTGTAAAGTTTTTTTGTTGTTTTTTATTCCAAAATTTATTTATTTTTAAAAAACAAAAGAATTTTTTTTAATTTTTTACAGTTTAAGGGCATGTCGGCCCTAGTACAGGGTACCTGCAGATACCTGCGACAGCAAGCGTGCTAGCCCTGTCCTGTTGGTCTGCGTACTGCCGACCACCGACAGCTTTAATGTCAACCAACGGTGGATAGTACCGCCTACTGGCGATACATACAAGCCACATGGGATGCAGTGGGGGTGGGCCCATGTGCGTCCCCCACCCAAAAAAATTAGAAAAAAAAAAATTATATAAAAAAAATTATTGTAGAGTTTTTTAATTTTATTTTTTTTCTATATAAAAAACAATTTTTTTTGTAATATGCCCTATCACACTTTTATGGTGACGGTCATTTGGCCATCAAATTTAAGCTCGCATTTTTGCTATGATGGTCGTATGACCATCAAATTTAACCCAGCGCTAGCTTTTTCTCTCTTTGGAGTTGTTTTCTTCCAAAGGCCATAACTTGGGCATACCATATTGTTTTTTGGTGAACGATATATCATCGGAAAGCTAGTTTTCTCATCTTTCTAGTGGTGTGGGTTTCATCACTTCATTCTTATGTTGGTGCATTAAACAATCAGTGTTTTGGCTATCTTTCATGTATTTCTAGCTTTGTCCTTTTTGGGCATTTTGAGCATCATTTGTAAGCAATTTCTTTTATGTAAACACACTGAGATAAAGTGCCATGCTATTGTACATGCATTTTTGGGGATTTTGTACATAAGGTTGTGCCATATTTTATACTCGCACTGTTATTATAAAGTGCCATGAGGTGTTGTGTAGTTTGTCTTTGTTTTTCCATCACATCTCTTGTCCAGTGAGTGTCCCTCCACAATGATAGTGGATCCATATGATTCCATCCTGATGCATGTGTGCTTTGTTTTTCACACCACTTTTTCAGTTGTAGGTGCTATCTTGCGCACTTTTAGATGTTTCTTCTCCTTCATGCACTACAGGGTGATTCACATCATTTCAGTTGATCTGTCAGGCTCTCCTCGTTCAGCATTATGGGGGGGGTATTATACTGTTCATACTAATTCTTCCTTGGTTTCACCTTGGAAGGAATCTTCCATTCTCTATTGATCAGTGTTTCAGACTATTGGTTCTTGTGCCATCTGTATCTTTGTTTTAGGTGTTTTCCTTTATTTGCCATCTAATTCGAGTAGTGTCATATGGGCCACTCATGCATATTGTTGTCTTTTTTATCCTAATCATCCTATCTTCAGCGTAGATTCTTCAGTACCATATTAGTTATCTTTTGACAGTTGTTTGCAGCTTCTTCTACTTCAGTGATGTTCTTTTTGGATTTCTGCATCTCTTTTTGGAGTAGAGTTTTTTCCATGTGATTTTCTCTATTTCTCCTCTTTACAGAGATTTGGTTGTATTTGGGTACCTAGTCTGGCCTAGTTGTTGGGACCCATGTTTGCCTTCTTGCATTCTAGTTACGTTTGCTTTCTTGCATTTGTTTGTAGTTGCATTGTTGCTCATCTTAAGGGGGGGCGTTAGAGTAAAGGTTTTAACTTAATTATGTTGATTAAGTTACCTTTATTCCCTTCTTAAGATTTCATGCTAGTTTGCATAAAGTGACATTTAATAATTATATTAATTATTAAATGTTTTCCTATTAGGGTTTGCATGATCTCCTTTTTATAAGGATTGATCCCATTGTATTTCCTATCAACTTATTCTCTCATTCTCTCTGATATATACATTTTCAATTTTCAGAGAACCCTTGCTTGTTTGTCTCCATCTCTTCTTTTGTGATAGGATATTTGCATGCAGGTGATCTTCAGGGTTTGGCGAAGTTGTATTTTCTCAACTCCTACAATGATTGCTACGTGCACTGTGAAGCATGGTGTAGGTTTGAGAAGGCTGGCACATGGTTTCAAGATGTTCATATTGCCATGACGTGGCATTCATAAAGTGGGTCAATTGAGAAGGTGTTAAGAACCTTAAGTTACTACCAACAACATAGGCATGCGAGTGAGTTGCAACTTACACTCCAAAATGAATCATGTCTAATAAGGGACTGAACCCTATTGTATGGTCTCATGGATGCTAGGATTATTGGCAATGCACAAAGTGGACTCTTGAAAATCCTAAGAAACTTGCTAAAAATGTAGCAGGCGCGCACAAGTTGTCTATTTAAAAGTCTTCACTGAATTTTAGGCCAACAATTTTTGAGTTGGGTGTTAGGATTGGGTCATAGAGATCAATCAAAGCATGAGGATCGGAACCATGGAAAGAGCTGAAAAAAATCTTGAGAAGGCTTGAAAGTGGCATTGATGGTGTTGGTGCATAGAACAGAAGATAATTACGTTGTCAGTGTGAGGCAGCCACACACAGCCACAAGGGGCCATTTTAATGTAGCAATGAAGATGAGATTTAGTGGTTTGAGAGGGATTCTACACCAAGCAGTCGATGTTTCCAGTAAAAATGTATCAAAATTTTCTAAGAGTTGAAGCCTATTGCCATGAACAGAGAATACTCAAGCAAACAAATAGAGAATTAGGGCCAACATAAACAAGCAAAGGAAGATCTACGGTGGAGGATGGAGGATGGAGGATGAACTCCAAAAAAATCCACACCTTTGCTTGCCATATTGCAATACATAAGTGCGCATGATTTAGTGATTGTGATGGCGAGGGGAATGAGTGGTGGGCCCGAGTGATATTGGAGTAAGAGTCTTACAACTCAGATAAATATTTTTTAATACATGGGGGGCCTCATTTGATCTATTTTTTATTATAAAAACCGATTAAATTGGAATGTAGTGCACGGATGCTGAGTGAGGGATGGGCCCAACGAGGTAAAAAAATTATTTTGCTCGACATGGTTTTCTGAGTAAGGATTTATTCACTTTTGTAAAAGTGAAATAAACAACTGGGGCAAGTATTTTTAAATATGGTGGGTGAAAATTGTGCCTAAATGAAGTTTTATTTTAAATGGTGAAAAAAGGTATGGGTTGGATAATTATTCACCCATATAATGTTTTCATAATGTTTTTTCCATTTACCATTTAAATGGTGCTATAAGGGGTAAATGTGGGTAATTTGGTTTTGGAGGCCCAGTAAAAATCCAAAAGCTTCTATTGTGGGGGTGGATTAAATATTTAAATTCCTAATAGAGCTTAAGAATTTCCATGTGCATAGCAAATATTTTGTAAAACTTAGGGGAAATTAAAATGCATAGGAATAAGCAAGGGCAAAGTGAGTTTATCGTGAACTCTAAAATATTCCCTCGTGGAGGGTTAAATATTTCAACTATGAGGTTAAATTTTTTTCATTTGTAAGTGGAATATTAAGGTGTCAGGTGAGATGCAAGAGGGGGTAATTTAAGAAAATGAGTAAAGTATTTACTTGGACTTTTCTTTGTTGGGAATAAAGGCAAAATATCATGTGCAACAAATAAAGGGTAGAGAAGAGGTTTTTCATGGGGGTAGTGATATTTCCTTTAGTTGTAGGTAAAGAGTGGAGAATATTCTCGCATGGGCATATTTTATATTGGAGAACAACTTGGGAAAATTCTATTTTAGAAATTGTGAAGGCTAAAATCAACATTGTTCAAAGATTGAAAAATACAGATTAAATCTGTCAATGTTGAACAAATGAGATAGCCTTCCCTATAAAATTATTGAGCAATATAAAGAAAATAACCACATAATCAAACTAGAAAGATGAACATGAAAGAAAGATTAGTATGAAAACTAATCCTAAATTACTCAAACTTCAATCCCATAGGGGCAGTGGTGCTCCTCATGATGTAGAAAGGATGCCCTTTCCCACCCCCTGATAAGAAAGATTGCCAAATGAAGAGCAAGATTATTTCTCACATGTAGAGATTAACCTTGCATAAAATGTGTTGTTGTTCCAATTGTTTTGTTGAAAAGCTTTGATTTTATAGATTCAAGGTTGAAAGAGAGAGATTTCGGGTGAATGTGGGATTATTCACAAGCCAATTACAAGATGCCACTTGTCAAGGTGTGAGAGGGTGAGGAATGTGCAAGTCTTGGCCAATGTGCCAATTTCAAATTTGAATTTGCATGAAATGACATGAAAGGTGCATTAAATGCCAAGTTTCACTTGTGCAAGAGACATGTGTAAGAGCATTTAATGCTTTGTTGGAAGGGAAAAATCCTTTGGAGGGAAGATTCAAATTGGAATAATATTCCATCTTAATGCCCTTTTGAAAGTAATTAGAAGAATTGATAAATCAAATAATTGATTTATTGGTGCAAGTGGGTGAGTTAGTTGAGAGTTTGGATTTGACTCCAATTGAGTCAAAAGCTGGAGAATGGGTGATTATTATTAGAGGTTAATTAATCTAGATTAATTAACTTGGAGGATATTAGGAGTTTGACATTTGATTTAAATCATTTTGATTTATTGAATCAAATGAGAAGAACTTAAGGACTTAAAGAAATAATTTGATTTATTTAATTAAGCCTGATGAAGCTAAGGATTTAATCAATAAATTGTTTTGATTGATTAATATAAGAATTAGATGCATGATGTTAGTTTTTCATGTCTATAGAAACAAAATGGGTTTGTTGTAGGGAGAGGAGAATATTTTTGCAAATTATTGATCAATGGTGAAGATGTTTCCAGATGGCATTTCCAGATTAGCTTTAGGGCTTCTTCTGGAGCATTCCTTTCCTCTACATATTATTTTCTTTTCTCATTGCAACGAGTTAGCAAGTCAAAAATATTGGGTGAATCTGCATAGCAAATTGTAAAATCTGTAGTGACAGAGAAAATGCAAATTTGATTCTCAGTCTTTTTATTTTAGGATTTGAATTCATGGAGATTTAGTGTTTCATAGCAGTACTGGAATTTGAGTTAAAATGATAAGTCAAAGCCCATGTCTCTCCTATGTGCAAGTGTATTTGAATTTTGAATGAAGTGATCAGGGGTTATTTTGTTCATCTCATTGTTGTGGTGTGTGCAATTCTTGTCTTAGCTTTAATTCAAGGAGTTAATTAAAGTGCTTAAATAACATTTCAATTTGATATGTTATGTACACGGATTTGGTAAGTATTATTGAGTTGAGGTATATATTAGTGATATTGTAAGGCAATATAATCAGAGATATTATATGTTATGTGTTGAATCTGCTATGAACCATTAGGTGTTGGTGAATTTGACTCCTAGAATGGAAGTAAGGCACTGGTTTGAGTTTCATTTGTTCTTTGTGATTTAGTGTTTGTTTTTTTCACTTGGAGCTTGGTACAATTTTAAAACTAATGATTATTTTTCACTATGAAGTGTTGTAATTATCTCATGCTCCAAATGGTTGATATTATTGATGAACAACCAATCATTTTCATTTTTATCCCGTTCTGTTGAGCTATTGAGTGAGATTATTTGTTATAGTGAATGTTATTTATAATGTTGGTACAGAGATTGTAAACACATTAAGGGATCACCCTCCTAGGTCTTGCAGGGCCCAGAGTCTAGGAGGTATTGTGAAAGTCCTCATCAGTTGGTCCAGGTCGTTTGAGTTGCCCTTGATTGGTATTGGCAATTCCATAGGTAGATTAGAAGATAAACTTGGTTATAGTAAAAACAACCAACAAATAGCAAGACTCAACAATGCCATATGGAAAAAAATGCATATACCTATTTAGAATGAAGATGAAAAAGTGCTTGCAAACTACAACTTAAAGAGAAACAAAGCATCCAATCAATAGATAGGAAATATAAATTGGAACAGAAGAAAGGAACGATTCCTCTCCACCGTACCATATTGGGTCATGAGCCCCATCGACTCTCACCAAATTCCCAAGGAAGAACATAAATTCTACACCAATATGATCAATGGTGAAACCAATGTTGCTTATTACACCTAATATAAAACCTTACATTCTAATAGTTTTTTTTTTTCCTTGGAGTGAATAATAGCCAAGACATCATAATCAACATGATGTATTGGATGCATATGTAGGGGTTTGTTGCCTGAAAATATAAAACCATTGTCAAAGGGTGGAAAATATATATATATATAAAACCCAAATGAATACAAATACTTTTCCCAATAGTGACCTATCGACAACAACAAAAGAATACATATATGCAAATGTATTTTCAAATGTCTCTATGCATATGCAATGTAGTTTCGATGGAGACTATAAGGAATGGAAGGTACATTGCACTATTTAAAGAAGAGTGTAATTCTATTGATAGCTATGGTTGTGCAATGTACCTTCCTTCATTCTAGCCCCCATAAAAAAAACCTCACATTTGTGATTGCACATTCATATATGCATATACATATACATATATAAATATTATGATGAGGGCATAAATTTCCTTGCAAATACTAACTTAAATACTCATAGTGCAGCTAAACAACAAAAAGCAAATATAAAATGAAAGACAACAAAACAATATGTGCTCTCCACCCCACCATATTGGGTCATGGAGCCACATGGACTCTCACCAAACCCCCGAGAAAGAACAAATATTGTCCACCACTATGAACAATGGAAAAAGAAATGTTGCTTATCACAATCAATATACAACCTGTTATTATAGCAGATCTTTATGATGAGGCTAAAATGAATAATAGAGAAGCTCTTGCAAGTGACACTATACATTGGATGCATATGTAGCAGTTTGCTACTTGGAAATATGAAACCTTTATATTATGATGACGAAAAAAATGTGCTTACCAACACCAACTCAAAGAATGACAACACAACTAAACAACAAAAATAAAATATAAAATGAAAGACAACAAAACAACATTTTCTCTCCACCCTACCATATTGGGTCATGGAGCAGCATGGGCTCCCGCCAAACCCCCGAGCAAGAAAAAACATTGTCCACCACTATGATCCATGGAAAAACCAATGTTGCTTATCATAATCAATATAAAACCAATCATTGTGACATATCCCTTTTTGAGGCTAAAATAAATAATAGATAAGTTGTTGCAACCAACACTATACATTGGATGCATATGTAAGAATTTTCTACTTAGGAATATGAAACCATGTGCGGGCAAAATAAAAATATAAAATAAACCAAATGAACACAAATAATTTTCCCAATAGTGACCTATCGATAACAACAAAAGCATACATATATGAAAATGTATTTGCAAATGTCTCTATGCATATGCAATGTAGTTTTGATGAAGACTATAAGGAATGGAAGGTATGTTGTACTATTTAAAGAAGAGTGCAACGCTACTGGTAGCTATGGTTTTGCAACATACCTTCCTTCATTCTATCCTCCATCAAGAAAACCTCACATTTGTGATTACACATGCATATATACATATACATATACAAATATTATGATGAGGACAAAAATGTGTGCAAATACCAACTTAAAGACTCACAACACAACTAAACAACAAAAAAGAAAATATAAAATGAAATATGACACAACAATCTGTGCTCTCTATTCTACCATATTGGGTCATGGAGCCACATGGGCTCTCACCAAACCCTCGAGCAAGAACAAGCATTGTCCACCACTATGATCAATGGGAAAACCAATGTTGCTTATCACAGTCAATATACAACCTATTATTGTAACAGGTACTTCTATTGAGGCTAAAAGGAATAATAGAGAAGCTCTTGTAAGCGAAACTATACAATTGATGCATATGTAGTAGTTTTCTACTTGGAAATATGAAACTGTGATATTATGATGATGACAAAAATGTGCTTGCAAACACAAACTCAAAGACTGAAAATGCAGCTAAATTAGAAAAAAAATATATAAAATGAAAAACAACAAAACAAGATGTGCTATCCACCCTACCATATTGGATCTTGGAGTAGCATGGGCTCTCACCAAACCCCCGAGCAAGAAAAACTATTTTCCACCACTATGATCAATGGATAAACCAATGTTGCTTATCACAATCAATATAAAACCTATCATTGTAAAAAATTATTTTCTGAGGGTAAAAGGAATAATAAACAAGTTTTCACAATCGATATTCTACATTGAATGAATATGTAGGTGTTTGCTACTTGGAAATATGAAACCATGTGGGGGGGAAATAAAAAACAAAAAATCCATAAACACAACAATTCGTTTTTTGAACAATACCTTATGAAGAATAACCAAACCATACATATATGCATATGCAATGCATTTTTGATGTATTCTAATGAGTGGATGGTACGATGCATTCTTTAAAGGAGAGTGTAATTTTGCTATTGTTTAAGCCTATGCATCATGATTTCCTTCATTGGAGCCTCCATCAAAAAGAACTACACTTTTATGATTACACATGCATATATTATGATGAATATAATAAAGTGCTTGAAAACACCAATATAAAGACATTGGATGCATATGTAGGAATTGGATACTTGGAAATATGAAACCATGATACTATGATGAGGACAAAAAATTTCTTTGAAAAACCAACTTAAAGACTAACTTTGCAACTAAACACAAAAAACAAAATATAAAATGAAAGACAAAAAAATAAGTCATGTTCTGCACCCTATCATATTGGGTCATGGAGCTGCATGGTCTCTCACCAAACCGATGAGCAAGAAAAAAAATTGTCCACCACTATGATCAATGGCAAAACCAATGTTGCTTATCACAATCAATATAGAACCTATCATTGTAAGAGATCCTTTTCTGAGGCTAAAAGGAACAATAGACAAGATGTTGCAACTGACACTATACATTGGATGTGTATGTAGGAATTTTCTACTTGGAAATATGAAACAATGTGGGGGGAAGAATAAAAATAAAAAATTTGTAGACAGGACAAATTTTTTTTAAACAATACCTTATGGAGAATAACCAAAGCATACATATATGCATATGTATATATAAATGTATCTATGCATATGTAATGTGTTTTTGATGGAGACTCTAAGGAATGGAAGGTATGATGCACTCTTTCAAAGAGAGTTTAACGTTGTTGGTGTTTAGGCCTATGCATCGTTCTTTCCTTCATTAGAGCCTCCATAAAAAAGAATGACACTTTTTTTATAACACATGCATATATACAAACACATATACATATTCATATATTGTGATGAAGATGATAAATTTCTTGCAAACACCAACGTAATGATCCGCAGTGTAGCTAAACAATAAATAGAAAATATGAAATCAAACATAAAAAAACAAGGCCTGCTCTCCACTCTACTGTATTGGGTCATTGAGCCCAACAAACCCCCCAGCAAGAACATACATTGTTCACCACTTTGGTCAATGGTTAAACCAATCTTTCATACCACAAATAATATACAACTCCTTATTTAAGGTTGAAATAAATACTAACTAAAAAGGTTGTAGAGGCATATCGCATGCACTAGGAATAGGTTGGTGGATTTTCTGCCACATGGATAGAAAAGGCCACCAAAATTAAAATTTGGTTTTCATCTACATTATTTATTGTATGGTTTGAATGTGCTAGCAATGGTTGTAATAACACCTATTGTTTATTTATTTGTGGCTTGCATTTAGTGTTCATTATTGCAACATAGCCAGATAGTCAATGTTGTGCAGTATATGTTGTGAAATATACACACTATAAAAGGACATGTACAAATGTATGTACATGGAATTAGATGTAGACAATATTCATATATTTATTTTCATTGTTCTTATTGAAAATCAGACCTATATTTTAAAAACAAGAATTAAAACGACAATATTCAAGGTTGCAAGAATGAACTATGAAGCTTAGTGCAACTTGTTGTTGTCAAGCCTACCTGCAATTTTTGTTTCCATACAAGACCTTCTAGGGATAATTTTTGTATTGCCTTCAATTCCAAACAGCTATACATAATTATGACTTTGGATATTTTTTATAATTTATGTTGATTGGCCATCTGTTTTCTTTGAATTCTTTGAATTATGCATGCATATTTACAAATACATATACATATCCATACATTACAGTGACAATAATAAGGTGCTTACAAACACCAACATAAAGACCCACAGTGTAGGTAAAAAGAAAATAGCAAATATGAAATGAAAAAAAACAAAAGAAGGTCTGCTCTCCACCCTACCATATTGGGTCATGGAGCCCCATGGGTTCTCACCAAACCCCCAAGCAAGAACATACATTCTCCACCACATTCTTCAATGGTGAAAGCAATCTTTCTTGTCACACTTAATATAGAACCTACCATTCCAACAAGTCCTTTTTTAGGGTGAAATAAATAATAACTAAAAAGGCACAGTTAAGAAATATGACAAAAAATACAATCCAACACCATGCATTGGATAAATATGTAATAATTTCTTGTTTGGAAATATACAGACTAAAAAAGTACAAGTACAAATGTATGTACATGGCATTAGATGTAGAAAATATACATGTATAGATCAATGGAAAATTATACATATAGATAAAGATTGATACATGTGTTGGGAAGGGAAATTTAACTTCAACCTTCAAAGAAGCTCGCAATCCTGGCTCACAAATTTAATAGTAGGTTAACGCACAAAAGAACACCCAACAATTCCTTATTGAAAATTGCAATGAATTTTGCCACCTCTTTTCATATTTTAAATGGCACATGTTGGCACAACCATTTCCATTACACAAATACCATACAATAGTTAATATTGATGCCAAGAGGGAAAGCTTTTGTGAAGGTGTAAGTCCCACTGTGCATTGTGGAGTTCCTAGGAAGGTGATGGAGAATATTTTATGTTTCTTACATGGGTGCATGACTCAAAAAAAAATACAAAAGTCTTGGTAATGGCACTATAGATCAGAGTGGTGGAAAATATATGTGTCATATGTACAAATATTTGTGTATGTTGTAGCAGATGCAAAGTAGGCTATATTGTTTCAATCTTTGAGAAGGTTTTGTTGAGAAAAGAGTATATTTGTGCATGCGTTTGTTACTATGATTTTTTGTGGCTTTCTGTGTCTGGCTTCCATTTTGTGGCTATGTTAAGAATGAAATAAAAGTGTTAAAGGTATGCATTTTTTTTTAGGCTTTGAGAAAAAAGGCAGCATGTAGGAAGCTAGTGGGGATAGTTGTGTTTCAAGGAACCAGGAAGAGATATAAAAAAGTTGACATATCTATATATAGATAAACACATAACCTCAAAGATACAGGCCGAAAATGCATATTCAAAAAAATACACTCACACTGTAAATACAACAATAATGGCCTAAACAATGATATGGTTTTCATGTACTCACAAAGGGTGGAAGGCAGTGTTGATTATTTTTCTCTAGCCTAGTTTGTATTGTTTCTTTTTCGATAAGGGTCTATTGAAGAAAGGTTGTATAGTTTTGTGGAATGAAAATTATTTGATTTATGGTTCAAAAATTGTAAGGTGTTACTATACCTACTACGAGTGTCGTGAGTGAGGAGGCCAAGTTTCTATGAGGCTACAAGTTCTATCAAGTGTTTTCTTGCCTCTGTGAAGGTGGGTGGAGGATATTCTATGAGGGTGCCCATTTTTTGTAGGAAATCTAGTAGGAAGAGGTGGATATCAGGAAAACCTTTTGAGATATTGTTCTATTTGTGGTTCATATTTTGTGGCAAGCTATATTGTTTGATTTTGGGTAATGTAGTGTTGATTGTTTGAAATTTTGATAGGTTGTTGTTGAGAAAAAAAATCATTTATCGTTCGCATTTTTTGTCTATATTCTTGCACGAGTTTGTTACTATGAATTTTTTAATGTTTGTAACGAAATAAATTTGTTAACATTATATAGTTTTTTGTAGGGTTTGAGAAACAAGACAGTGGAGAGAAAGCTAGTCGAAAGAGGTTTGTTTGAAAGAAGAGGGAAGAGGTGCATATCACCAAAACCCTTTGCAATATTGTTTCATTTTTGGTTTGTAGTTTATGGCATGCTATACTATTCGGTCTTAGATGAGGTATTGTTGATTTTTTCAAATTTTGATAAGCTGGTGTTGAAAAAAGGCTACATTTTTTGTAAAAATGAATATCCAAAATGCTAAATACCTTTACAATTGAACCTTTGGATGCTGTGTGCCCTTTTCCGTTATTTTATTTGTATACAATGCAAGGATATATATCTTTTATTGCATCTCTTGATTTAGAACTGCATGCCAATTTATTTAAAAATATATGTGTATGTAACTAAAATTTTTGAGTGCATAGAATGTTTTGATACTTATGTGTGTGGATATATCTGCCTATAATGGATTTGTATGCATATATGAATTCAAAAATGAATATTTATAGCTATGTGTGACTTGTTTTTAATATTAATATGGTTATTTTCTTCTTGTCTATTGTGGCATGTTATGTTGTCTGATCTCTACTAAGCCACTGTTGATTGTTTCAAATTTTGATAAGGTAGTATTGAGAAAAGAATAGTAGATCCAAACAACATTCATACATAGGAATCCATACTAGGCTTTATTGTCTCATTTTTGAAAAGTTGTTGTTGAAAAGGATACATTGTTAGAATTTCTAAAAAGGTTCTATTGAGAGAAGAGTGTATTTTTGCATGGCTTCATTATTGTAATTTTTTTGCAAGTTTCTCTTTATGGGTTCCATTTTGTGGCTATATTTGGAATAGAATAAAATTGTTAATGCCATGCAATTTTTTTATCGATTGTTGTTGTCTAGCTTGGGGTATATTGTCTCATTTTTTATAGAGCCTTGTTGGAAAGGCTACAGTGTTTGAATCATCAATAATCCTCTTTTAGGAAAAGCTTATATTATTTCTTATTAGCAATAATGTTTTTTCTATGGTTGGAATTTCCTGGCTATCATTTTGCATGTTTTTTGTGGCTATGGTTTTGCATGGGATTTATACATTGTTGATTGTTGTTCTTTCAATTGTATAGTATTGAGACAATAATATTATTTCATTTCCAAGAAGGTATTGCTGAGAGAAGACTATATTTTTGCACAAGTTTGTTACTGTGATTTGTTTCTTTTATTCCACCATTGATTGAAGTGGTGGAAAATTCCCTACATATAGATATATATGTATGTCATAGTAGATTCCAACAAAATTCATACAAAGTGATCCCTATGTTTATTCTGTTGTCACATTGTTGCAATGACAATCTATATTTTAAGTATCGTATGGAATATCGATGCCAACATTGACCTAACTATAGGAATTTACATGTGCAAACAATATACTCTATAGCCAGCCAACACAAGAAGAATAAAATTATAGGCATCAAAATCCATATTTATTAGAACCTCCAGATGCATGCATTCCCCCTATTGTGTGAACTTTGGTCGGAATTTTCATCAGCCTTCCTAGGTTTTTGAGCCTTCTAGTGTCAACATTTCAGCTAGGGAGGAGTTGGCGGATGTTTCTCAAATTTTAAATTAAAATAATTTGGCGTGTCAGTAGAGAAGGCCATCAAAATTAAACACTCTCTGGCATGAGAATTAATTAAATTTTATGGTTCCTTTATGGTGGAAATGTTCGTAAAGTAATAAAATAGTCCATATTCCTCTTGAAACATAGTTTTTATCTATCTAAACCTCAATAAGGCTTTGTTACAATTGAAGGTTGTATATTAAGTGTGAAATGAAATAGTGAGGAAATTTTTATTGAGACCTTGACAAATAACAACTATCCTTCAAGGCATACATAAATAAACAACAATGGCTTATAATGGAGGACGTGGATTAATTCACCACTTTCCAACCATTCTCAGTGGATAGGGAACATAGTTCAAATAAAAATATTTATTATCTTATGAAAAGAATAATAATTTATGTTGGGGGAAACATGGTGGATGTTTCTTGAATTTTAAATTTAAAGCATTTGGCACGTCGGTAGAGAAGGCCAGCAAAATTAAACAATGGTTCGCATCAGCAATAATTGTTGTACGGTTGCTTTGTGGTTGAAATATTTAAAAAGTAATAAAATAGACCATATTCTTCTTGAAGCATAGCTTTTTTCTAGCTAAACCTCAATAAGGCTTTGTTACAATGGAAGGTTGTATATTAAGTGTCAAATAAAACATCGAGAAAATCGTTATTGAGGTCTAGACAAGTAACAACTATGCTTCAAGCCATACATAAACTACCAGTAATGGCTTACCATGGAGAACATGGACTATTTCACCACTTTCCAGCCATTCCCATTGGATAGGAACCATATTTCAAATAAAAACTATTATTGTTATTATCTTATGAAAATAATAAGCTTAGCAAGGACTATATATGAATGTTGTTTGCATTTAATTTCACATAGATACATAATTGCGCATAGGAATGAATGTTGTTAATCTCTTGTTTTGCAAAGATACATATCTGGACATAGCAAAACTAAAATGAGTAAGAAGAAAATAAGGCGTGTTCTCCACCCTAGGTGATTCACCCAAAAAAACCATAGGCTCTCACCAAATTGGCCAGGCGAGAACAAACATTATCCACCACTATAATTAATAGTGAAACTAAGCTTCTTTATTATACTTAATATAAAACCTATTGTTGTAAGGTGCTTCTCTAAGGATTAAACAAATAAAAACTATCTTTGCAAAATAATAAGCATGGTGAAGAGTATATATGAATGTTGTGTACATACTATGTTTGTAAAACAATAAACATCATGAGCAATATGTATGAATGTTGCTACATATAATTTCACATACACACATATCTATGTAGGAGAAAACAAGAATGAAAGAGTAAAAGATAGACTCATACTTATTTGAATGCATATATTTCCAAGCAATATATTCCTAGGTACATATACATACAATGCATACAATATATATATTGCAAGTTGCAAAAAAAATCTACATGTTGAAATATATATGTTTCCAAAGTTAATTGCACACTCATATATTGGGAGCTACAAAATAAAATCTACATGAATTTATATATGTTCCCAAAGTTACCTACACATATATACACATTGTTGATTGTTGTTGAATAGTTGCAATATATTATTTCATTTATGATTTCCACATGTGTAGGTTTCAACAAATTACATAGTCTTTTTTCAATAGACCTTGATGGGAAAAGAAAAAATATAGACTAATCTAGAAAAAACCAATCAACATTGTCTTCCACCCTTCGTGAAAACATGAAAACCATAAACGAAACAATATAACCTAAACTATGGCACATGCAAAAGAATCACCACAAAATACAAAAATCTCATAGCAACAGATTGATTAAAAACCTTCCCCATAAAGTTCAAACAATAAATGAATCCATATTGGTTTGAACAGCCACCCAAACAAAAAAGCTTAAAAAAATCACACGAGCTTAACTATTTTGCAACCATTCACACAAAACACATTTAATTCCACATTTGCCGAACAGTAAACATGGTGAGCAGTATATATCACCGCTCCATACATCTAATTTCACATACATAAATATCGAGAGAGAGAACAAGAGAAATGGAACAAAAGAAAAGAAACACACACTTTTTGTGCTATGTTCTTTGAAGCAACACATTCCTACATCTACATACAAGCCATGCAATATATATATATATATATATATAGATATAGATATATGCAACACTAAAACAAAAGGTACATCGCTATATATCTATATATCTAATGATAGATGCACACATGTACACATTCTTTCTTTTTGTAAAATAGCTTTGAACATATTATTTCTCTTATGGTTTCCATGTAGTGCCAATAGTTGTAAAGGAATAAAACAGTGCAGATATAGAGACACAATAAGCAATAAAATAGTGCACATATATGGCCACAATGATATTTAACATACTAAAGTTATGAACTAAATAATATATGTTATTTACAAAAGGAATTGTTGACTGCTATTCTATAGCTTTAGGTTATAGCCAAAGATAGTGAATAATAGTAAACAATTCCATGTAGAAAATAACGTAAAATATTAGTGTTGCATCCATCACCACAAGATAGAAGCCTTAATTGAAATAATAATGGTTTCAATAAGGATGGTCTAATTTTATTTTTTTAAATTTATAGCTTCAGTTAGATAACATACATACTTATGCACACCTATACTTGACAATGCATGTACGAATATATATATGTGTGTGTGTGTGTGTGTGTGTGTATGTATGTATAGCTTTAAATGTAATTATGTCTATCAACAACTATAAATCTAGGTATCTATCGGTGTAGGCACATACAACCTAAATAACATGAGTATTGTATGAAATGTAGACACCAATTATCATTGAACATCACATAAGAAATATAATAATGAAAAATAAAGTTATATGCAACTCGGATAAAATGGAAGACACATAAATAGGTAGACATGGGCTATTCCCAAATGGCTAGGAAACAAAAAGGTGAAGGGAACATGAACACCTCAAATATAAATAAGTTGGGTTGTATAGTACAACTTCCACCAATGCAAGAAAATAATTTCCATAGCTCGTTGGATACACGTGGAAAAGAGCCAATATAGTTGTTATTAGCAAAAAGGAATCAATTAGAAGACTTACGTGATTGGCATCTGAGGGCTGCCCAATAGCTTGGGGAGAGCTAGAATCCACCGACATTGTTGGGTCCCCTTCTTAAAAAGGTTAGATTTCCAGCACCGACAATTGACCATGAGATCTATTGCAAAAACAAAACAAGGGCTATAGATTCAATTAAAGAAACAAAGGTTGACAAGCTCCATTCCCATTTTTTTATTTCAATTTTTTTGTCTTTCATTTTTTCTGTGAAGACAGTAACAATACGATTGAAAATAAACAACATAAAAAATGCACAATTAGAAAATTCTTTCTAAATCATTTTTAAAACAGTCTTTGTTCTTGCAAAAGAACCAACCTAGAATATACATTGTCCATTAATATGATCAATGGTGCCATAAATGTTTAAAATAACAATTCAAATACACCTTATCATTCAAAGAACATGCCAACAAAGAAAAAATTGGAATTAGTATGTATCAATATTGTTTGCATCCACCATGAGATACATACATATCTCCACATAGGGGGAACATGTTGTCAACCATTGTAGTCAATGCGGGAATCAATGTTCCATAGAACAAATAAAATACAAATTATCATTCGAACGATGTCTCAATATATAACAATATTGTTTGCATCTACTATGGTACATAGGCGTATCTATAAATAAGAGAAATAAAGCAAAACATAATAAAACAAAGCATGGTCCATCACTGTGATCAATTGTGACATCAAGTTCTTCCATATAACATTTAAAATATAGTCTATAATTCCCTATGTACAGATATGTATGTATTTGTTGTTTTGCACACATGGCCGCCACACAATAAAATAGTTAATCTTATACACTTTTTTATTGTTTTTAACAACCCATTCTTGTTCATGGCTTTGTAGACTTGGGTATGCTAGCACATTATCAATAAGGTGTTTGTGGGGGAAATAATTTCTGATCTATGCCTTCCATTTTGTTGTTATGGTTGCAATGCAGTAAAATTGTGAACACTATACAATTTATGGTGATTTCCATAAAGCATTGTTGATCGTTGCATTGTAGTTTAGGGTGTGTGGTTTCATTTAAAACAAAATGTTGTTCACAAGGCTACATTGTTTCAACATTGAACAAGTTTCTATTTGAAAAATACTGTATTGTTTGATTTATGGCTTAGATGTATTTCTTTTGTAACCATCACCCATGCAAAGAACAACCAAAAAAACCTCCAACCACCTTCATAAAAGCTTAACAATGGCTAGTCAAGCTTGCACCTTCACAGTAGCTTGCCAATGTCACATCAACATTGATTTTTATATGCCTTACATGTAGTAGCAAGGCATGCATAGAAGCTCGCTATTGTGACATTAACATTAATTTTTGTATGGTGTTTATCTAGGGGTGATGGTCATAATAACACCTACCATTTTAAACCTCAGGGAAGATATCAAAAGCCTACAGTTGGCCATTGTTTATTATTGGGCATTGTTGATTATTGTTCTCTAATTTGGCTATATTTTTCCATTTTCAAAAAGGTGTTTTTGAAAAGGAAATATTATTTCAATTTTTGACAAGGTTCTCTTGAGAAAAGAGCATATTTTTGCATGGAATTACTACTATGAATTTTTGAATTTTTGCAACGGAATAAATTTGTTAGTTCATTTTGTACGTTTTTGTAGGGTTTGAGAAATATGGCGGTGG
This sequence comes from Sequoiadendron giganteum, assembly GCA_007115665.2. Lineage (NCBI taxonomy): Eukaryota > Viridiplantae > Streptophyta > Pinopsida > Cupressales > Cupressaceae > Sequoiadendron > Sequoiadendron giganteum. Next base: position 438,977,782 of record CM021100.1, read on the forward strand.
AGAGAAAGCTATCCGGAAGAGGTGCATATTGCCAAAACCCTTTGCTATATTATTTCATTTTTGGTTTGCGGTTTGTGGCATGCTATATTGTTTGGTCTTAGATGAGGAATTATTGATTGTTTCAAATTTTGATAAGCTAGTGTTGAGAAAAGGCTATATTTTTTGTAAAAAGGAATATTCAAAATGCTAAATACCTTTGGGTATGTGTAGGATCATGATGGGCCAAAAAGTGGCAATATGTAAGTGATATGATGGCCCATGTGGCTGACGATTTTTTTTTACCCAAATTTGATGAAACAAAAATAATTTTAGAGGATATTCTTAGCTTTCCACCAATATAAATTATTCTTTACTTTGAATTTCATAAATAATTATTATTCATTTTCTATTAAAATTACGAATAAAGTCCTGATTGATAGGCTGATTGAAAAACATCTATAACTTTCAAACGGTATAATTTTTTTTGAATCCAAAACATGTGCCACATTCTATTCTTTTCATACTATAGGATTAAAAAAAAAAAATTATGATTTTCATGAAGTTTTGACCAAGTTAAGGTGGTTACACAAATGATGTTTTATATTTTTAAAAAGTTGTAATAGAAAAATCATAATTAATTATTGACTTGAAAACAAATTATAAAAAAATATGCATCACATCAATACATGAGTGCTCTACTTATATCATTTTATTGTGGTTAGGGTGGTCAGATAGACACCTACTTCTTATTTTAACCTTCAAATTTAAGTACTATTGCATTGAAATTTCAAATTTTCACCAAATAGATTTTATTTTTTTAAATAAAGGTCTAGTATTTTAGAAACTACATTCAATTTTCTACAAGTTCTATTTTTAATTTTTTTTGAAATAATATAGATAACTTATTCAAATTTTTACGTCAAGTTGTCTAACTTTGATTTTTTGACTTTTTATTGCCACTTAAGGGCCTATTTTTTCCATGATGATCTTGGGCATACCCCTTTACAATTGCACATTTGGATGGTGTATGCCCTTTTCCAAAATTTTATTTTTATACAATGTAAGGTTATATATCTTTTATCGCATCTCTTATTTCAAAACTGCATGCCAATTTATTTAAAAATATAGGTGCATGTAATTGAAATTTTTGAGTGCATAAAACATTTTGATACATATGTGTGTTGATATATGTGCCTATAATGGATTTCTATGTGTATATGAATGCAAAGTTGAATATTTATAGCTATATGTGACTTGTTTTTAGTATTAATATGGTTATTTTCTTCTTGTCTGATCCCTAATAAGCCATTGTTGATTGTTTAAAATTTTGATAAGGTACTATTGAGAGAAGAATAGTATATTTAAACAACATTCATACATAGGGATGGACATACTAGGCTATCTTGTTTCATTTTTGAAAAATGTGTTGTTGAAAAGGCTACATTGTTAGAATTTCTGAAAAGGTTCTATTGAGAGAAGAGTGTATTTTGCATGGCTTCATTACTAGAATTTTTTTGTGTGTTTCTCTTTATGGCTTCCATTTTCTGGCTATATTTGGAATAAAAAAAAATTTAATGCCATGCATTTTTTTTATCAATTTTTTTTGTCTAGCTTGGGGTATATTGTATAATTTTTGAAAGATCCTTGTTGGAAAGGCTAGAGTGTTTGAATCATCAATAAGATGCTTTTGGGAAAATCTTATATTTTTTCTTATCAACAATGATGTTTTGTCTATAGTTGGCATTTCCTGGCTATCGCTTTTTATGCATTTTGTGGCTATGGTTTTGCATGGGATTTGTACATTGTTGATTGGTGTTCGTTCAATTGGAGAGTGTTGAGATGGAAATATTGTTTCATTTTCAAGAAGGTACTATCGAGAGAAGACTATATTTTTGCACAGGTTTGTTACTATGATTTTTTTTGTTTGATTGCACCATTGATTGGAGTGGTGGACAATATGTTTTCCTTGTGTACAAATATATATGTATGTCATAGTATATGCAAAAAAAATTCATACAAAGTGATCCCTATGTTTATTCTATTGTCACATTGTTGTAATGGAAATCTGTATTTTAAGTATCATATGGAAGATTGATGCCAACATTGACCTAACTATAGGAATTTACATGTGCAAACAATATACTCTATAGCCAGCCAACAAAAGAAGAATAAAACTACATGCATCAAGAGCCATATTTAAAGAAACCTCCAGATGTATGCATTCCCCCTATTGTGTGAAATTTGGTCAAAAATTTTGTCAGCCTTCCCAGGTTTTTGAGCCTTTTGGCGTCAACATTTCAACAAGGGAGGAGGTGGTGGATGTTTCTTGAATTTTAAATTAAAAGCGTTTGGCACATCGACAGAGAAGGCCAACAAAATTAAACACTATCTGGCATGAGAATTAATTGTTGTATGGTGCCTTTGTGGTGGAAATGTTTTCAAAGTAATAAAATAGTCTATATTCCTCTTGAAGCTTAGTCATTATTTGTCTAAACCTCAATACTTGGCTTTGTTACAATGGAAGGTTGTATATTAAGTGTAAGATGAAACAATGAGAAAATCCTTATTAAGAGCTTTACAAATAACAACTATCCTTCAAGGTATACATAAACAACCAACAATGGCTTATTATGGAGGATAAGGAATATTTAACCACTTTCAAACCATTCCCAGTGGATAGGGAACATAGTTCAAATAAAAAAAATTATTATCTTATGAAAAGAATAAGAATTTTTGTCGGGGGAAAGGTGGTAGATGTTTCTTCAATTTTAAATTTAAATTTTTTGGCACGTCAGCAGAGAAGGCCAAAAAATTCAAACACTGGTTCACATTAGCAATAATTGTTATATAGTTGCTTTGTGGTGAAAATATTTGCAAAGTAATAAAATAGACCATATTCTTCTTTTGGCATAGTCCTTGTCTAGCTAAACCTCAAAAAGGCTTTATTACAATGAAAAGTTGTATATTAAGTGTCAAATGAAACATTGAGAAAATCATTATTGAGGTCTAGAAAAATAAAAACTATGCTTCAAGCCATACATAAACTGCTAGCAATGGCTTAGCATGGAGAACATTGACTATTTCACCACTTTCCAACCATTCCCAGTGGACAAGAACCATAGTTCACATAAAAATTGTTATTTTTATCATCTTATGAAAAGAATAAGCATAGAAAGGACTATATATGAATGTTGTTTGCATTTAATTTCACATAGATACATAATTGCACATAGGGATGAATGTTGTTAGTCTCTAATTTCACAAAGATACATATCTTGACATAGGGAACCTAAAATGAGAGAGAAAAAAAGAAGACTTGCTCTCCACCCTAGGTGATTCGCCCAAAGAAACCACAAGCTCTCACCAAACTGGCCAAGTGAGAAAAAACATTGTCCACCACTGTAATTCATATTGAAAATAAGATTCTTAATTATACTTAATATAAAATATGTTATTGTAAGGGTGCTTCCTTGAGGATGAAACAAATAACAACTATCTTTGAAAAAAAAAAAAACATGGTGAGGAGTACATATGAATTTTGTGTACATACTATGTTTTCAAAAAAATAAACATGGTGAGAAACATGTATGAATGTAGTCTACACCTAATGTCACATACACGCATATCTATGTAGGAGAAGACGGGATTGAAAGAGTATAAAATAGACTCCTACTTCTTTGAATGCATATATTTCAAAGAAATAGATTCCTACATATACGTATAATGTATACAATATATATTATGAGTTGCAAAACAAAATCTACATGAATATATATGTTTCCAAAGTTAACCGCACATACATATATTGGGAGTTGTAAAACAAAATCTACATGAATATATATATATATATATATATTCCCAAAGTTAACTACACATATATACACATTGTTGATTGTTGTTGAATAGCTACAAAATATTATTTCATTTATAATTTCCATGTAGGTTTCAACAAACTATATAGTATTTTTTCAATAGATCCTAATGGGAAAAGAAATAGTATAGACTAAGCCAAAGGAAAATAATCAACATTTCCTTCCACCCTTTGCGACAACATGGAAACCATAAACAAAACAATATAACCTAAACTAAAAAACATGCAAAAGCATCACTACAAAAGCCACAAAACACAAAAAGATCATAGCAATAGATTGATTCAAAAAATTCACCATAAATTTTGAACAATAAATGAATCAATATTGGTTTGAATAGCCACCCAAAGGAAAAATCCAAAAAAAACACACAAGCTTAATTATTTTGCAACCATTCACACAAAACACATTTAATTCCACATTCCCCGAATAGTAAACATGGTGAGAAGTATATATCACCACTCCACACATCTAATTTCACATACACATATATCTCCAGAGAGCACAAGAGAAATGGAACAAAAGAAAAGAAACACACACTTTTTGTGCTATGTTTTCACAAGCAACACATTGCTACATCTACATACAAGCCATGCAATATATATATATATATACAGCACTGAAACAAAAGGTGCACCACTATATATCTATATATCTAATGATAGATGCACACAAATGTGCGCATTGTTTCTTTTTGTAAAATAGGTTTGAACATATTCTTTCATTTATGGTTTCATGTATTGCCAACAGTTGTAAAGCAATAAAATAGTGCACATATATGGCCACAATGATATTTAACATACTAAAGTTATGAAATAAACTAAATTGTATATTCTATTTAAAAAATGGAATTATTGACTGCTATTCTGTAGCTTCAAGTTATAGCCAAAGATAGAGAACAAAATTCAACAATTCCTTTTAGAAAAAAAAATTAAACTATATAGTGTTGCATCCATCACCACATGATAGAATCCTCAAATGAAACAATAATGGTTTCAATAAGGACCTAATTTTTTTGTTTGAAAGTTGTAGCTTGAGCTAGACAACATACATGTTTATGCACACCTATACTTGACAATGCATCTACGAATATATATATATATGTATGTATGTATGTATGTATAGCTTTAAATGTAATTATGTCTATCAAAAACTATAAATCTAGGTATCTATTGGTGCAGGCATATACAACCTAAATAACATGAGTATTGTACAAAATGTAGACACCAATTATAATTGAACATCACATAAGAAATATAATAACAAAAAATAAAGTTATATGAAACTCCAATAAATGGAAGACACATAAATAGGTAGACATTGGCTATTCCCAAATGGCTAGGAAACAAAAAGTTGAAGGGAACATAAACAGCTCAAATATAAATAAGTCAGGCTATATAGTACAAGTGCCACCAATGCAAGAAAATAATTTTCGTAGCTCGCTGGATGAACATGGAAAAGAGCCAATATAATTGTTAGCAGAAAAAATTAATCAAGTAGAACACTTACATGATTGGCATCTGAGGGTTGCCCAATAGCCTGAGGAGAGCTAGAATCTACCGACATTGTTGGGTCCACTCTTTAAAAAGGTCAGATCTGCAACACTGATAGCTGACCACGAGATCTATTGCAACAACAAAGCAAGGGATATAGATTCAATTAAAGTAACAAAGGCTAACAAGCTCCATTCCCATTTTTTTAATTTCAATTTTTTTGTCTTTCAAATTTTCTATGGAGACAGTAACAATACTATCGAAAAGAAACAACGTAAAAAATGCACAATTACAAAATTCGTTGTCAATAATTTTGAAAACAGTCTTTGTTCCTACAAAATAACCAACCTTGAACATACACTGTCCATGACTACGGTCAATGGTGTCATCAATGTTTGATATAAAATTAAAATACACCTTATCATTCAAAGAACATGCCAATAAAGAAAACATAGGAATTATTATGCATCAATGTTGTTTGCATCTACCATGACATACATACATATCTCCACACATGGGGAACATCTTGTCAACCACTGCAATCAATACGGGAATCAATGTTCCATAGAATAATTAAAATACAAATTATCATTTGAATGGTGTCTCAGTATATATCAATAGTGTTTGCATCTACTATGGTACATAGGCATATCTATAAATAGGAGAAATAAAGTAAAACATAACAAAACAAATTACCATCCATCACTATGATCAATTGTGACATCACTCTTCCATAGAAAATTTAAAATATAGTGTATTATTCCCTACGTAAAGATGTGTATGTATTTGTTGTTTTGTGTGGTTGCCACACAATAAAATAGTTAATCTTATACACTTTTTTCTTTTTTTCAACAAGCTATTTCTATTCATGGTTATGTAGACCTGGGTATGCTAGCACATTATCAATAAGGTGTTGGTGGGGGAAAGAATTTTTGATCTATGCCTTCCATTTTTTTGCTATGGTTACAACGCAGTAAAATTGTGAACACTATACAATTTATGGTGATTTCCATAAAGCATTGTTGATTGTTGCATTATAGTTTAAGGTACATCATTTCATTTTCAACAAGATGTTATTGACAAGGCTACATTATTTGAATATTGAACAAGTTGTTGTTCGCAAAAGTTTGTATTGTTTTCTAATACAAATATTGTTTGATTTATGGCTTAGACATGTATTTCTTTTGCAACCATCACCCCATGCAAAGAACAACCCAAAAATTGTCCAACCACCTTCACAAAAGATTAACAATGGCTAATCAAGCTTGCACATTCAGAGGATCTTTCCAATGTCATGTCAATATTGATTGTTATATGCCTTCCATGTAGTAGCAAGGGTTGCATAGTAGCTCGCTATTGTGGCATTACAATTAATGTTTTTATGGTTTTTATCTAGCGTTGTAATAACACCTATCATTTTAAACTCTAGGGAAGATATCGAAAGCCTACAGTTGGGCATTTTTCATTATTGGGCATTGTTGATTATTGTTCTCTTCTTGGGTTATATTTTTCCATTTTAAAAAAGGTGTTGTTGAAAAGGAAATGTTATTTCAATTTTTTACAAGGTCTTCTTAAGAAAAGAGTATATTTTTCCATGGGTTTGTTACTGTTAATTTTTTTTTCGAATTCTCTCTATGGATTTGGTTATGTGGTTATGGTTAAAATGTAATAAAACAGTCAATGTTATATATTTTATCTTTGGTTCCAATGGGTATTCTTGATTATTGTTCTCTTGCTTAGGGTATATTGTTTAAATTCTCGATAAGGAGTTGTTGAGAAAAGAGTATATTGTTTGTTAAAAACAATATTTTTTCATTTTGCCACTACACAAAAACCTTATAACAATTAATACTCATTCCATTTCCCTGGCCTTCTCTATTGCCATGCCAAAATATTTTCAAAAATGAAAGAAGAATCAGTCTGCCAACTTTTCCTTGATGTTGGGGAGCTCAAAAACTATGAAGGCTAACAAAAATTTAGACCAAAGTTCGCACAAATACCCTATCAGCCTTTTTGTTTGGTGTTTCTTCACAACATAAAACTCAAACAAAACAAAATTTATCCTATCTCTCTTGAAAGGTTGATCTCTATGAACAAAGAGATAACCCCAAGGTCTCATGGGTGTCAGGCTACGATAATGCAGTAGAACAAACTCAGTGATAAAATGTGAAAATGTTGGTAATCACAAGGGGTCTTATGCACAAATATTGGAAGCTCTAAACTCATCAAATTTCAAGATATGGTGATGCTCAAATTTCTAGTTCTAACCATATAATAAAAGAAACATTAAAAGATGAGGGTTTCATAAGTCCTAATGTTAACACTACTTCTAAGATTAACCATGCAAATGATGAAATAATTGAAATGGACCAATCCCTTAAACTATTTTTTGTTCGACCCAAGCTATACTTGCAATCTTGTAGAAAAAAATGCAATCTTTTGAGGTGTTAAATATTTTTAGGCTGTAGGTATTCATTCAATAAGATCGAATGAATATCTACAGTTGAACTAAGGACATGAATATGGGGTACAGGTTGACCTTGCACACCATTCCCACAATCAAGAAGCTTCCCAAAGTATGAACTAGGGATTGCTACAAAACTCCAACTATCAAATCAAAAGAATAACTAGCTAAACCTAAGATATATTCAAACATATCCAAGTGATTTGAAAGATAGAACAGGAGCCATGCAAGATTATTCAATGCAAGAGAATCCACCATTCATAACAAAATTTTTGCACTTTGTATTAAACCATCACATTTGCAACAATTCTAGTATGTTACAACACTTTCTTGAAATGTAAAAAACCTAACTTCTAATCTTCTAACATGCTACTCTACTGGTAAACCTAATCATTGCAAGTATTCTGACTTACTCTTCCAATATCCACTAAACTTCTACAAATGACGAAAAGTGCCATACTTATAGAAACATAGGCCCATGTGAACCAAAGATGGGGTTACAAAGAAACCTGACCACCAATCAAATCAGCCCTGACAGCCAACAGTAACTCGCCATCCAACAATGAATGCAACAAGGACCCCCATCAAATCGATCTAAGATCGCACAAATTCAAGGAACGGATCCTCGAGCCACACCCACCAAAAAGAATCCATATGCACGAACAACAACACGTGTGAAAACACCAACTCGAACACAAGCCATCGATTAGATCTGACCTGGAAAAACGAATGACCTAGATCAAAAAAATATAGGTTGAGCCCCTTCAAATCATATTTGCTTGCCATTACTCACCACCAACCACATGGACCTTCCATGCAGGAATGGGTTTCGTCTGAAAGTAGTCGCAAAGTGCACTTGACTGCACTCGCAAATCACACCAAATTCTCAAAGTACACCTAGAAAACCCAGCTCGATCCAACCTGCACCCAAACGAGAAACCATTAAAGCTTAATACATCATCAAAATCCAAGCATGTCCATTAGAGTTCCTAAGCTAAGATAATCATGCTCAAACCTGGATGGAAGTGGAACCAAAACCAAGTAGAGGTGGAGACAAAATAGCGACAGGAACGGACAAGGAAACAGGCAGAGGCAGAAAAAAAACCAAGATGAGAAAGGGGGGAAGACAAGCGGAGGGGAAAATAAAACCAACCCTAGCGGAAGCGGAGGCGGAACGGGAATGAGAAAGGAACCAAAGGGAAACAAGAAGAGGCGGAGGCAGAGATGGGAAAGGGAGGAAGACAAGCGGAGGCAGAAACAAAACCAACCTCGATGGAAGTGGAAGCAAAATGGGAAAGGAGAGGAAATCAGTGAACCTAAAGGATGAACATAGTGAAATGACAAAGACATGGGAAGTAGACCCGAAATGGGAACGCAAACCAAACCTTGAACTTAGCCAAAGTTCACAATTCAGTCCCATCCTAGTCCCGCCTCCAACAAAATGATAGAAAAGAAAACCGAGGAAAATCTAAGGGTGGAAACCAACCCTTAGGCCAAAAATAGGCAAAGCAACGAAGAAAATGAGAAGATAGGGGGCGAAGACGGAACGGGAATGGGAACATAACCATGAACTTTGTGAATGTCCAAAGTTACATCCCATCTTGGCTCCACCTCTGAAAAATGAAGGAAAATGTGAATCAAAGAAAACCTAAGGGAGGAAAGCGACACTTGGGACAAAAATGAACAAAACGCGGAAGAAATCAAAAAGAGGGGGAAGCGGAGCCGGAAGGGGAATGGGAATAGAACCGAGAACTTAGTGAAAGCTCAAACTTAAGTCCCATCTCGGTTCTGCCTCTGGAAAAACAAAAGAACAAGGAAAAAAAGGATAAGCTAAGGGGGAAAACCAACCCTTAGGACCCAAACAAAAATACCAAGTGGGAAAACAAAAGGCAAAAGAAGACCACCCTAGAGAGGACATCCAAAATGGGAATGGGAATAGAACCGAGAACTTAGCCAAAGTTCAAAGTTAAGTCCCATCCTGGTTCCACCTCCGGAAGAACAAAAGAAATAAGGAAAACAAGGAAAACCTAAGGGGGAAAACCAACCCTTAGGACCCAAACAAAAACACCAAGTGGGAAAAAAAAATGAAAAAGAAGACCACCCCAGAGAGGACATCTACAAGACTCCAAAATGACTAGGACCTCAACACAAAGGCATCCACAACCAAGGAAAAAAACAAAGATCAAAACCCTAAGATTTTCAAAGATAAGCACAAAAAAGGGAAAAATGATAGAAACAGGCCGAAAAGGTAGGCCAAGAGAGGGTCCTCACTTCCATTAGGGCATGTGTGCAAAACTGCACAACAAATGGTGACTCTACTGGTGAAATGCTCCAAAGAATTTCGATGAAAAATTGGCATCATGAACTCAAAATCTCTGGTTTCATTCCAAGCATCAGGTTAAAAATAGACAAGGTTTTAGAAATCACTAACAGGCCAAGCTTTCCTATACCAGGGTCAAAGTGTGTGTATATGCATTCATTTTCCTTTCCTAAGTTGCAACAGGGACCAAATTCAGTTTGATAGGGCTACCTAAAGATTCTAACTCCAAAAGAAACCTGGATAGAACCTCACTATTGGTCAGGCGTCCATAGCCCTAATGAGGTTATCACTGTGACTCTCCCTAGCATAGCTCTACTACTAGCTAGGCATCCATAGCCCTAATGAGGTTATCACTGTGACTCTCCCTAGCATAGCTCTACTACTAGCTAGGCATCCATAGCCCCAATAGAGATACTAGGATACCCTTGAAAAAGTGAAAAAATTTTATTTTCAATGTTCTATTTCTTTTCTTTTGATATTTTCATTTAAAGCTTTACTTTTCACCTTGCAAGCAGTGAAGCCCACTCTCAAGGATGAGAACCACAATGAAACTGGAGAAAATTTTAAGATTTTTCACCCAGTTAGACCTCCTAAAGACCATATGAACCTCAAAATTCTTAAGATTTGTGTGAAGATATAAGACCCAAATACATTTCATAGCTTCCTAGGCTATGATAAGACTTTTTTAAAGAAATATCAGAGCAGCCTAGACAAGTAGCTAGTTGTACAGATAAAACAAGCCCCAAGGAAAGTAGGACAAACCCAAAATTCAATTAGTAGAGCAACAGGGAAAACCAACCCAAGCAGACCAAAGAAAACCAGAACAAGAGCAGCAGACAAACCAAAAGAAACCTGAACCAAAAGCGGCAACAAGACAACAAAAAGGAAACCTAATCTAATTGTGTACAATGATAGAGCTGAGAACAACTCAAGACTTAAAATAATGCTTCAAATATTGCTCGTTGATAGGCAGTGGGATATCTCCTCTAGTGAGGGTTTTCAAACGGAAGGCATTATCTCCCAAAATATCTGAATCTGATAAGGGCCAAGCCAAAGTTTGTCAAATTCGCCATGCTCCCCCATTTTTTCATGGGCTTTATCCCAGTACAAACCAAATCAGAGATTCTAAAGGCCTTCACCTTGGCTCTCCTATCAAACCATATTTTCACTATACCCTGATGTTTGGCAAAGTTTTCTAGGGCTTCATCTCTTCTCTCTTCAAGGTGTAACAATTCAGCTAAGCAAGCTTCAAGCTTATCCTCTCCATCATAATATTCATTGATGAATTGCAGGGTGGGGATCTTCAGTTGGATGGCAGGTTCCAAGCCATACACTAAGCGATAAGGAGAGGTTCCTAAAGATGTCTTCTGTCTAGTGTAGTCTACCCAAAGAGAGAATCTGAGCTAGGTATGCCAATCCTTGGGGTTATTTTCTAGTAGTTTTCGGATGACTGTTAATAGGTTTTTATTGGAAGACTCAGCCAAACTATCCCCATGTGGATAATAATTGGATGCAAATTATATTGAAATTCCATGATCATAAGCCCAGTTAGAAAACTTTAATGATGCAAATGTAGAACCATTATCACAAACTATAGCCAATGGACAACCGAAGTGATTGATTATACCTGATTCCATGAAATTGATTACTACTTCAGAAGTGCATTTCTTGCATGCAAGATCCTCAGTCCATCTAGTAAAATAATCAGTTATGGGGTACATCCAGGATAATCATGGAAAAAACAGGCCCTTAAGTGGCAATAAAATTCAAAAAATTAGAGTAAGGCAACTTGACATAAAAATTCTAATAACTTATCTATATTATTTCAAAAATATGTAAGAATAGAATCTGTAGGAAATTGAATGTATTTTCTAAACTACTAGGTTTATTTTTATTTTTTTTAAATCTATTTGGTGAAAATTTGAAATTTCAATGCAGTAGTACTTAAATTTTAGGGAAAAAATAAGAAGTAGGTGTTTGTCTGACCACTCTAACCACAATAAAATGATAATATTTATTTATAATATTTTAGATATAATTAGGCGACTCATGTCCCAATGTGATGCATATTTTTTTGTAATTTTTTTCAAAGTAAATAATTAATTATGATTTTTTTATTATAAATTTTAAAAAATATAAAAACTTGTATGTCTGACCACCTTAACTTGGTCAAAACTTAATGGAATTAAATTTTCTTTTTTTAATCCTATAGTATGTGAAGCATATAATGTGACACATTTTTTAGATTTAAAAAATCTGATACCGTTTGAAAGCTATAGATTTTTTTCAATCAACCTATCAATCAGGACTTTAGTCGTATTTCAAATAGAAAATGAATAATAATTTATATTGGTGGAAAGCTAAGAATCTCCTTTAAAAACTCTTTTTGTTTCATCAATTTTGGGTAAGAAAAAAATCATCAGCCACATGGGCCATCATATCACATAGATATCGCCATTTTTGGCCCATCATGATCCTGTACATACCCTATGGTAAGAATATACCAGTGGCCTACAAATGAAGATGGGTTGATTGGACCTATGAATTCCATTCCCCATTGTGCAAATGGTTGTACCTCTATGATAGGCCGAAGTGGAAGAGTTGCACACCTCTCCCTGCTTGCTACAGTTTGACAAACATGGCAATTTCTCATGTGGTGACATGTGTCCTTGAAAAAGGTAGGTCAATAATAGCCTACCCTCAGAATCTGATTTGTAGTTGAAGCTTCTAAACCATGGCCTATGCCATATTTATCATAAAATTTACTCATTACTCTCCCTGCCTCTTCTTTCCCTAGGCATCTCAGGTAGACACCTTCATGATTTCTCTTGTATAAGACAACTCCTTTCATCATAAAACTGCCACTCTTCAAATGTAGAGCTCTCCTTTGTACTGAATTAAGGTGTTTCAAAAAAATTTGATTCAACAAGTAGTAGATAATGCCATCATACCATCCCCCTGAAGAGACATCCTCAAGACTATAATGTTGGGCAACAAGGCTAGGACCCATTTCAGCCATTGTCTTGGTCAGTCCCTACCCTATTACCAACTTCATGGGTTAAATTTCAATATCATATTCTTGTAAAATAGTTTTCCACTTGTATCTACGTCCACCCAACTCATTTTTCATCAACAACAACTTCACTGCAAGATCAGGGACTATAGCCAAGACCTTGTTTCTCAATATATAGTGCCTAGACTTCTTTATAGTCTGGATCAAGGCATAAGCCTACTTTTCAACATTAGGATACCTCAATTTGGCATCCTTTAAAGGCGCACTCATGAATGCTATGGAATGTGCATCCCCTTGATCAAACTTTTGTGTCAACAAGCCCACACAGGATTGATCAGAAGCAAATGAATAGATGTGGAATGGCTTAGTATAATTAGGACTTACCAAAATAGGGGCCTCAACAATAGCTCTCTTTATTTATGCAAATGATTACTTAGACTCTGTATTCCATTCAACCTTCACTTCTTGCTTCAACATGGCATTCAATGGCTTGACTATGTCTACAAATCTAGTGCTAAATTTCGTGACAAAGTTAATCCTGCCAAAGAATGACTTCAATTCTTTCTTGCTGGCACGGGGGTGAATTTTTAGTATAGTCTCCACTCATTTAGGATCAATGGCAATACCTTGTTCTAAAATAACATGTCCTAACATCTTTCCGTCAATGACTCCAAAGATACACTTATTTGGATTAAGTGAAATGCCAAATTCCCTACACTTCTGGAATACTTTGCATAAATCTGCAACATGATCACTTCTCTTTTTGGAAAAGACTGTCAAATCATCCAACTAGATGATTATGAACTTTCCAATGATTTTCTTCAAGGAAATATCCATAGCTCTTTGGAATATAGCTCCAACATTGATTAATCCAAAGGGAATTCTCTGGTAAGGAAAGGTTCCCCATTCTGTAGTGAAAGTAGTTTTGTGCCTATACTCATATTGGACCATGACCTGATTGTATCCAGAGTAGCCATCCAAAAAGGACATCATCTGAGATCCATTGGAAACCTGAAGCACCTAATCGAGTGAAGGGACTAGATAATTATCCTTTTCTAATGCTCTGTTCAGGTTCCTAAAATCAACACATAGTCTAATTTCTCCATTTTTCTTCCTAACCAGAACCAAGTTTGCAACCCATGTTGAATGTCTTACTTGGAATATGATTTGTGCTAAGAGTATCTTATGCACTTCCTTTTGAATAATGGGGTCCAACAAAGCATTAATTGTCCTTTCTCTTTGCCCGAATGGTTTAACATTTGATTTGAGGGGAATAGTATGGGTAATGATCGAAGTGTCATATGTCCTCAAGTCATCATAACTCCAAGCTATCACATCCTGATATGTATGAAAGGAATCAATAATTACTTTCCTCTCCTCTAGAGTGCACACCTTTCCAATAAAGACATTCTTGACATCGCTTTGGGTCCCCATGTTGTATGTTTCACATTGACAGTTGAGGGATTCCCTTTTCATTTTCTACTCTTGATCTCTTATCCAATCCAGGTCAAAGATCCTTTCCAATTGCACCATGCCTCTTGGGATGGTATTAATCTTTAGATTGATGACTCCTTCTAGTTCAATTTTGGCCTCTTGAGGCTTAACCTCATCAATTACTTGAGAAGCAAACACATCACAGCTAGTGATAAAATCAAGAATATTCTTATCATCTTCAAATACCTGAAAATTGGTGACATTGTTAGGAACTGAGGGTACTAGAATAAGCTCCACAGTGAACTTCTTTAAGCCTGAAAGTGATAAGGGCTGCAATGTACTTGTTGCTTGTGCCAGAGAATCAACAATCTGATTCTTACTTCAAGGTATCAACTAAATGTTGAAGGCATCAAATCCTTCAATAAGATCCCAAATTATGTGTTTGTAATTGGCCATCCTTCTATCATGACATGAGTATTGTTTTCTCACTTGCCTAACCAAGAGCTCAAAATCCCTAAACACTTGAAAAATCTTAACTTTCTTTCTCAATGCCATTAGTAGCCCATGAACAAGAGCTTCATACTTGGATACATTGTTGGTGCACTTGAATTGGAGTCTATGAGCAACAAAGTAGGTTTTACCTTTAGGACTGATCAGCTCAAGCCCTGCTCTAGTACCTTGCTTGGATTTGGATCTATCAAACCTTAATGTCCAATAGTCATTTTTTCCTACTCTTCTTGGGATACCTTTGTAGTTACTATCACCCAGAGGCTCTTTAGGAGGTTTTGGATCCTTCCCCTTTTGACTATTTTGGATGCTTCATATGCTTAAATCAATAGTTGGTTTTGTGTTAATGTGCCTTTGTATCTTTTCTATTGCAGTTTGACACAAGCAACATTCCAATTCAGAATGAGGAGCATTGTGAACTCTGCGCCAATTAGGGAGAAGCAATTCTTTGAAGATCATATTTCTACCTAGTTGAATCTTATCTTCTACACATTTCCAGATAAACTCTTGGAAGTTATCCAACAAAATGAGTTGTCTATTTGCCTAATCATAAAGTTCTTTCATTTGTTCAAATTGCACTTTCGAGCTACTAGCTTCTGATCTGGATTCACCAAAAGAGTCATGCAACACCAAGATTTCCTCCGTGTCCAAAATAGGGGAGGATAGGACATAGTTCCCCATACTGAATTTTGATACTAGTATCTCATTTGAAGTATTCAGATACTCAGTAAAGACATAATTCATTCTAGGTTCTCTCTCAATTATGATCTGATTTGGGACTCCTTTCTAGGGGAGCCACATGTAAGAATGATTTGTGGATGTGTATCCATTTAGTGCCTTGGTGAAATATCTACCCAAGATCATACCATAAGTGTTAGGAATGTCAACTACTTGAATATTAAGAACTTGTTGCACTCTAGGATCTGAGGCAACTTGCATGGGAATCATGTTTAGTTCTCCCACTATATTCACCTATGTTTTGTCCAATTGGGTGACCTTCTTTTGAGAGGCTATAGGGGTAATACCAAGAGCCCTATAGACAGAAAACTACATAAAATTTGTGGATGCCCCTAAATCTAGTAGGAAATTATGCTGATTTTTACCAAATATATGAATAGAGATTAGAAAAGGAGGGGTTTTCATTCTGCCTTGGAATAAACTCAACTGTGAATCAGCTTGTGCAACCTGACTCTTATCTTTTTCTTTAATCCTATCCCTGGGTCATGATTAACTAGGACCTTTGGGTGTTTGTGAACTAGGAGTCCTTGCAATTGCCTCATTTTTTTCTACTCTTAGTGTTTTTATACTCGAATTAAAAGACCCTAGGACTACATTTCTAATTTCAGGAATTGTTAATAACTCAAAAGAGAAAAGACTCACCTATACTTTTCTAAGTTCCTCAGTGACATGTTCTCCCAGCTATTCCACATTCATGTTAGTGTGGAGCTCCTTAGAATGACCGGTCTTCCTATCCTTCACTGCATGAACATTAATTCCTTTGGAAACATCTAGTTTTCCTTCTTTTGTAAGGTATTGTGTTGGCGCCTAAGGGTAGGATGGATTTTTATTGGCATGTGGATCTAGTGGAGTAGTAAAATTGTGTGGAGGGGCAGATTTGGTAAATGGTCCTCCAGCTTGTGGATTCATCTGGGGATTTCTCCTCAAATCATACTTTCTGACAGGTTGCTGAAACATCTACACTTCTTCAACATCAGCCTCTACTTCATCCAATGGGCCATTGTCATTCTCAGTTTCTTCATCAAATAGCTGAGAGATTTCATCTTCATTAAGCACTTTTTTAGCCTCTTCATTCTGGCTACTTGAATCCTCTTCTAGTTCATTCTCCTCATCCCTCGAGAAAGGAGCATGATTCAACAAAAAAATTGGGGAATCATAGGGATTTGAGGGTACCAATTCTTGGCCAATGGAGTTGTTCTCAACTTCATATTGAAAAATGGAAGCAACAATTTGAAATTCAGGGTAGCCAAGCTTAGAGTGTTGACTTGTCTTATTGAGCCTACACCATCCAGACAAAGCGGCCTCTACTAAGTACACACCACCTAGGGGTTTCTCTGGATTGGAAGGTTGATCTAGTGGAGTGGGAATGCCTCCATTGTTAGGCCTAGTGTTCCATGGCCTATTCTACCTAGGTGGTTGTCTTCTTTAAAATCCTTGTCCACCTTGTTGACTTCTATCAAAGTTTTGATTTTTGTCATAGGGTTTCCATTTGTTATAACTTGATTGCATGCTCTTCTGATTAGCTTGAAGTTGATTGTTTTGGTTCCTCAAGTAGGTTATTTCCATGTTCAACTTCTTCACTTTTTCAATTAGCTCATCTAACCTTTCTTTATCAGGATTTTTGTAAGGGACTAGATTCACAGTGTTTGGGGGCTATCCTAACACTCCTTTAGAACTAGTAGACTGATTCAAAACTTTTGAGTTCCACAAATACCTAGGGAAACTAGCTTGTGATTGTGAATGGAGGGGATTGTTTTCATTTTGTTGGGGATAACCGGGTATTGGTTGGACTTGGTTTAGTGGATGGCCAAGGTGAGGGACCATAGGAAACTGTGGAATAGGATTCTTGATAGGCATGTGGTTGGTCAAAGCCTGGTTGAGAGATTGGACTTGCCCTGGGTGAGCAGCTAGTTTCAGACATGGCAGAGGTCTTGAAAAGTGTTGTCTCAGGTCCATACTAACCTTAACAACCACTGTATATATAGTGAGAAAGGTAGTCGAGGGATAGTTCTCCACTTAAGGAAGGTGGGTGTAAGGCTATCAAGGGCTTCGAAGTAGACCTCTGGGGCAGTGTCCTTGTTTCTAGCATAAGGTGTTTGAATTCTAGTGTATGCTTGGTGGAACCTATTTTTGAATGATCATATAGGCTCGTTAACCTCTCTTTTTACCCCATTAAACTACATATATAGCTCATTAGCGCTAATGGGAATCTTAAATTTTAGCAGGAATGTAGCCTCAAGCTTAGCCCAGTTAGAGATGGATGCAACAGGTAAATGGTTATACCAATAAAATGCCTCCTCTCCTAGAGAATAGGGGAAAATTTTGCATGCAAAATCCCCATGGTTAATCTCTCTATCTATCGGACAAGTTTGAAAGATCCTAATGTGCTCTTTGTTATCCTATTTGGGTCATTCATGTGAAACTTAAAACAAAAATTCTCAAGGTTCTTGGGCATAACATTGTAGTTGTTGAATGTCATATGTGATGGGTTATTCACTAAGAAAGCCATTGGTGGAGGTGGGAATGGTCAATGGATGACTGGTTGGGGTTGTGGAATGGAGCTAGTCTCAGAATTAGATGAAGATGAAGTAGATGGAGGTGAGGATGGTTGAAATGATGGATTGGGTGATGGTTCATCCCTTCTTCTAGTCCTTCTTGACCTAGTTGGAGGTGGAAATTCTTGAAACTCTTCTTCTCCTCCTAGTATAGATCTGGTTCTCCTTATGATCCTCTCAGGAGAAATGGCATTTAGAAAATGCTCCATCTTGCTTGTTCAAGCCCTTCTTCTAGTTCCAATCCTGTTGTTTGGTGTTTCTACACAACAACTCAGACAAAATAAAATTTATCCTATCTCTCTTGAAAGGTTGATCTCTATGAACAAAGAGATAACCCCAAGGTCTCATGGGTATCAGGCTATGATAATGCAGTAGAAAAAAATCCGTGATAAAATGTGAAAATGTTGGTAATCACAAGGGATCTAACGTACAAACATTAGAAGCTCTAAACTCGTCAGATTTCAAGATATGGTGATTCTCAAATTTGTAGTTCTAACCATATAATAAAAGAAACAACAAAAGACGAGGGTTTCAGAAGTCCTAATGTTAACACTACTTCTAAGATTAACCATGCAAATGGTGAAATACTTGGAATGGACCAATCCCTTAAACTAATTTTTGTTCGACCCAAGCTATACCTACAATCTTGCAGAAAATAGTGCAATCTTCTAAGGTGTTAAAGATTTTTAGGCTGTAGGAATTCATTCAATAAGACCAAATGAATATCTATATTTGAACTAAGCACATGAATATGGGGTACACATTGACCTTTCAAAGAATTCCCACAATCAAGAAGCTTCCCAAAGTATGAACTATGGATTGCTACAACACTCCAAGCATCAAATCACAAGCATTAATAACTAAACCTAAGATATATTCAAAACATATCCAAGAAATTTGAAAGATAGAACAAGAACCATGCAAGATTATTCAATGAAAGAGAAGGCACCAGTCATAACACAATGTCTACACTTTGTATTAAACTATCACATTTGCAACAATTCTAGTATGTTACAGAACTTTCTTGAAATGTAAAAAAAATAACTTCTAATCTTCTAACATGCTACTCTACAGCTAAACCTGATGATTACAAGTATTTTGAATTAGTCTTCCAATCTCTACCAAACCCTTACAAATGGGGCAGAGTTCTATACTTATAGAAACACAGTCCCGCGTGAACCAGATCTGGGGTTACAAAGAAACCCGACCAATAATCAAATTGGCCTTGACAACCAACAATAACTTACCATTCAATAATGAATGCAACAAGGACCCCCATCAGATTGATCTGGGATAACACAAAGTCAGGAAATGGATCCTCGAGCCACACCCAACAAAAATAATTCACCCACATGAACAACAACACGCATGAAAACAACAACTCAAACACAAGCCATCGATCAGATTCAAACTAGGCAAACAAATGGCCTGGATAAAAAAAAACCAAGTTGAGCCCCTTCAGATCATGTTTGCTCACCATTAATGGCCACCAACCAAATCGACCTTGCATGTGGGAATGGGTTTCTTCTGACAGCAGTCGCAAAGTGCACTTGACTGCACCCGTAAATCATGCCAAATCCTCAAAGTACACCCAACAACCCCAACATGATCTTAACTACACCCAAATGGGCCACCATTTTCAATACATCATCAAAATCCAAGCAGGTCCATTAGAGTTCCTAAGGCAAGAGAATCACGCATAAACCCAGGTGGAAGTGGAACCAAAACTAGGTGAAGGCAGAGACAAAAAAGGAATAGGAACATAGAGGAAAACAGGAAAAGGCGGAAACAAAACCAAGACAAGAAAGGGAGGAAGACAAGTGAAGATGGAAATAAAACCAACCTCGATGAAAATAGAGGCAGATCCAAAATGCGAAAGGAATTGAAGGGAAACAAGCGAAGAGGGAGGAAGACAAGCATAGGCAAAAACATAACCAACCCCAGTGGAAGCGGAGGCAAAATGGGAATGGAGAGGAAAGCAACCAACCCGAAGGTTGAACACAGCGAAATGACAAAGACATGGGAAGCAGAGCTGGAACGGGAATGAAAACCGAATCGTGGACTTAGCCAAAGTTCACAATTCAGTCTCATCTCCATCCCGCCTCTAACAAAATGATAGAAAATAAAACTAAGGAAAACCTAAGGGCGGAAACCAACCCTTAGGCTGAAAACTTTCAAAGCAACGAAGAAAATGAGAAGGCAGGGGGCGGAGATAGAATGAGAATGGGAACATAACCGTGAACTTCATGAAAGTTCAAAGTTACATCCCATCCCAGCTCTGCCTCTAACAAATGAAGGAAAACATGAAGCAAAGAAAACCTAAGGGAGGAAAGCGGCCCTTAGGACAAAAATGAACAAAATGCAACAGAAAGCAAAAAGAGGGGGAAGTTGAGCCGGAATGGGAACGGGAACAAAACCGAGAACTTAGCCAAATTTCAAAGTTAATTCCCATCCCAGTTTCACCTCTGAAAGAACAAAAGAAACAAGGAAAACAAGGAAAACCTAAGGGGGAGAACCAACCCTTAGGACCCAAAAAAAACCAAGGGGGAAAATAGAAGGAAAAAGAAAACCACCCCAAAGAGGACATCTGCAAGACCCCAAAACCACCAAGAACTCAACACAAAGGCACCCACAACAAGGGAAAGCATCAAAGACCAGAACCCCAAGATTTTCAAAGATAAGCACAAAAAAGGGGCAAACCATAAAAACAGGCCAAAAAGGTAGGCCAAGAGAGGGTCCCCACTTCCAGTGGGGCATGTGTGCAAAATTGCACAACAGGGCTCCTGGAGATGCAAGAAAAAATAGGGATTTCTTTTTAAAGGTTTGTTACTATGATTTTTTTTATTTTTGTAGTTTTTTCTATTTGGGCCACTATTGGAATCAATGTTGTTTTATTTATGGATTGGATGTGGGACAATGGTTGCAACACAATAAAATAGATGTCGTTATAAAGTTCATGTTGTCAATGCAATAAAAATAGTTAATGTTATACAATTCATGTTGTCTTGTCTTCTTTTGTTCTATGTCATATAATGTTCCCTGTGTGCAAATATGTATATCTACAAAATTAGATGCAGCCAACATAGATATCTATGACAACCTATATAATAATTACAATAATAAACATTGATATAATGATTGAATATAGTGGTGGATGATGTATGTATGCCCGCCACAAAATAGTACATACATCACACACCATTGTGACTAATGGTAAAATCAATTTTCCTTATTACACCCACTATAAAGCCGACCATTCTAATTCCTTTTTTGAGGCTGAAAGAAATTATAACTAACAAGGTGTATTTAACTTAAATTTCCCCAAACAATAAACATCGCTTGTAGTATATATGAATATTCTCTACATCTAGCTTCACATACATACACAACTGCACACAACAAAAGAGAAATGAAGCACAATAAAATAAACACATACGTTTTGTAATTTTATATTTCGAAGCAACAGTTTCATACATATGCATCCAACACATATAATACATATATATGCAACTCTAAAACAAAAGCTACACTAATATACATGGGTATGTGCAGGATCATCATGGAAAAAATAGGCCCTTAAGTGGCAATAAAAAGACAAAAAATTAGAGTTAGACAACTTGACGTAAAAATTTGAATAAGTTATCTATGTTATTTCAAAAAATGTAAAAATAGAATCTGTAGCAAATTGACTGTAGTTTCTAAACTACTAGACCTTTACTTTTTTTTTTAAATCTATCTGGTGAAATTTTGAAATTTCAATGCAATAGTATTTAAATTTCAGGGTTAAAATAAGAAGTAGGTGTTTGTCTGACCACCCTAACCACAATAAAATGATAATATATTTTTATAAGATTTTAGATATAAGTAGAGGACTCATGTCTCGATGTGATGAATATTTTTTTTTATAATTTTTTTCTAAGTAAATAATTAATTATAAATTTTTTATTACAACTTTTAAAAAATATAAAATCTCATCTGTCTAACCACCTTAACTTGGTCAAAAATTAATGAAATTCAATTTTATTTTTTTTAATCTTATAGTATGCAAAGCATAGAATGTGACGCCTATTTCAAATTCAAAAAATGTGATACCATTTGAAAGTTATAGATTTTTTTCAATCAACCTATCAACCAGGACTTTATTCGTAATTTTAATAGAAAATGAATAATAATAATTTATTAAATTCAAACTAAAGAATAATTTATATTGGTGGAAAGCTGAGAATCTCCTCTAAAAACCCTGTTCATTTCATCAATTTTGGGAGAAAGAAAGGTCATCAGCCACATGGGCCATCATATGGCTTGCATATCACCAGTTTTTGGCCCATCAAGATCCTGTACATACCCACATACATACATATATATATATCTAAAGATAGATGCACATATACATAGATTGTTGATTGTACTCTACAAAAGACTATATTGTTTGTTAAAACCAATATTGTTTAATTTATGGTTCACCTTTTGTAGCAATGGTTTTGATTAGGTTTGGCACTATCAATTTTTATATGTTCTAGAGCTTTTTGGCATCTATTATAGGCTTTCATTTTTCTTTTCACATGTCCAGATATGTATGTATGTGAAATTACATGTACACAAAATCCATATATACTCAAAACTATATGTTGTGGACATCCATATGTAGCCAAGACACAAAATGTGAACCATAAATAAAACAATATTTATTTTTACAAACTATATAATGTTTTTCCAACAACAACTTATCAAAATTCCAAAAAATCAATACCACCTTATCACAAACCAAATAATATAACCTACCACAAATCGACACCAAATTATAATGTGTAACAAGAAAAGATAGGCTCCTTAAATGAAACAATATTCATTTCAACAGCAACATACGAAATTTTGTATTAAACATGACCTTATCAAAAAGGACCATACACATAGATACACACCCACACATACGTAGAAACCTTACAACAATTAATTTTGATTCCATATTTATAGCCTTCTCTATCGATGTGCCATACACTTTTTAAAAAAAAAATCCACCACCTTTTCCCCAATGTTGGAAAGATCAAAATTGGGAAGACTAACAAAAATTTGGACCAAATTTCACACAAAATCAAGAATTGTGTAGACATTCACTTATTTTTCTAAGTATTTCAAATGGAAGGTGTTATTTACAACCATCACAACTACATAGACACCTTACAACAATAAAAATTCAAATAGCGAACACCAATTGTGCAGATATAACACTATGTGGAAATCCAACCACACAAGAACCAAACAACCATACTGATATAAAAAACTAGACATATCTATATATAGATAAACACATATCCTCAAAGAAATAGGGAAAAAAATTATATTCAAACATACAAAGTCAAACCATTAATAGAACAATAATAGCCTAAATAGCAACCTAGGAGATTATTTCTTCCAAGAGAGCCCAAACGGGAAGAAAATAATATAGTTGGAGATAGAGACCAACATTCAACTATACCTCATGGATAACAATGCAAATTCTTTAACAGATACTACTGGAATGTGGTTCACATATAAAATGATATAGTCAAAGCTAGAGAACAACACTCAACAATGGCATATAGACATTGAGAATAGCAACAGTGCACTGTCTAATTTTCAATACGATGTTTTTGGAAAGGAACAATTGTTTCAATTTTTGATAAGGCGCTATTCAAAACAGGCTATATTTTTTGTTAAAACCAATATTATTTTGATCATAGTTGGAATTGTGCAGCTATTGTTTTGCATGGGTTTCGTGGCTGTGGTTTTTGGTTTCTTTTCTTCTATACATGACACATCTCATTGCACCCACAAGGTATGCCCACATCTTATATTTTAAATGGCTTTTATTGCACATGTATCTAAGTGCTCCAACAACCTTTCCCCAAGGATTTCGCCAAGGCATGGGTGGATGAAAGATAGATAGCCTAGCTATCGAGCATTCTAACCAAAGTTCAAAAACATTCACCACCTTTTTTGACAATTTCCAAAAGACTTAATAAAATAGTTAATGTTAGACAATTTATCTTTGATTCCATTAGCCATTGGTGATTATTGTTCTCTAGCTTAGGCTATATTGTTTCATTTTCGATAAGGTGTTGTTGAAAATGCTATTTTGTTTCAATTTCTGACAAGGCTATGTTGAAAAGGCTATATTGTTTCAATTTTGGATAGGCTTATGTTGAGGGAAACGCATTTTTTTTCATTGGGTTTGTTACTATGAATCTTTGTGGCTTTCTTTCTACGACTTCCACTTGTTGGCATTTTGTGTTATCATTTTGCATAGGTTTTGTGGCTATGCTTTTGCATTATCTTGCCCTCCTCACTCACAACTATCTTGAACAATTAGGTAAACCTATATAATGACACCCAACAATACCTTATTGGGAATTACGTAGACATTCACTTTATTTTCCAAGGATTTAAAAGGGCAGGTGTTACTTACAACCATCGCTGCCACACAAAAAGCTTACAACAATTAATGCAGGTTCCATTTCACTAGACCTCTTTATCAACATGCCAAACGCTTTCTATAAACAAAATGACACCTTCTCAGGGACACCAGGAAGCTCAAAAATTGGGAAGGCTATTAAAAATCCTGACCAAAGGTCACATAAATAGCCTACCAGCTAAAATTACAACAATATAGCCTTTTCACTAGAATGATATGCAATAATGGCTTATTGAAAATTGCATAGACACTCTCTATGTTTTCAAAGAAGATATTACTTATAACAATATAGCCATAAACCAATGGATTTCAAACAATGAGCAGACATTTGTTATATCTTCCAAAGCTTTAAAAGGTATTTGTTACTTACAAATGTGGGAAGAGGTGGATATCAAAAATAACCCTTTACGATATTGTTTTATTTGTGGTTCATGGTTTCTGGAAGGCTATATTGTTTCATTTCCAATAAGATAGTATTGATTCTTTCAAATTTTGATAGGATGTTGTAAAACAATTATTTATTGTCCGCATTTTGTGTCTATGGCTTTGTATGGGTTTGTTACTTTGATTTTTTTATGGGTTTCTCTTTATGGCCCTCGTTTTGTGACTATTGTTGCAACTGAATAAATTTGTTAACATTATGCATTTTTTTGCAAGGTTCAAGAAACAAAGCAACGTGGACAAAGGGTTTGACCAACATAGAAAATTCTTTACTCAACAAGAACTTATCAAATATGACCATATACACATATACATGCCCACACATACATGAAAACATTCAAATAATGAACACCAATTTTGTAGATATACTAAACCCGCAAAAGACTAAAATTCACAGTAACAAACCCATGCAAAAGCCACAAAACACAAAAATCTCACAGTAAGAGAGAAATTCAAAACCTTCACCATAAAATGTGAACAATAAATGAATCAATATTGGTTTGAACAACAACCCAGATGAAAAATCCAAAAAACAAAACACGAGCTTAACTATTTTGCAACCATTCATACAAAAATCAAGCCATAAATGAAACAATATAGCCTAGGCTAGAGAGTTGCAACAATCACCACAAAATGAAAGCCATAAATCAAACAATATTGGTATCAATAGTCACACATATGGGAAAACCAACATTACACAAAAAAATCCCACTAAAAAAACCCATGCAAAACCATCCCCATAAAAGATGAACCATAAATCAAATAATTTTCATTTCAGAAAACTATACAGTCTCTTTTCAACAGACCCTGATGGGAAAATAAATAATATAGACTAAGCCAGAGAAAAACAATCAATAGTATGTTCCACCCTTCGCGACAACATGGAAACCATAAACGAAACAATATAACCTAAACTATAAAACATGCAAAAGCATCACCGCAAAAGTCACAAAACACACAAATCTCATAGCAATAGACCGATTCAAAAAATTCACCATAAAATGCAAACAATAAATGAATCAATATTGGTTTGAATAGCTACCAAGATGAAAAAGCCAAAAAAAAGCACACGAGCTTAACTATTTTTCAACCATTCACACAATAATGAAGCCATAAATGAAACAATATAGCCTAAGCTAGAGAGTTACAATAATCGCCACAAAACCAAAGTCATAAAAATAAAATAAAAAATTGGTATCAATAGTCACTCAGATGGGAAAACCCGCATTACACAAAAAATCCCACTAAAAGCACCCATGCAAAACCATCCTCACAAAAGCCAAACCATAAATCAAACAATTTTCGTTTCAACAAACTATACAATCTTTTTTCAACATAACCTAATGGAAAAATAAACAATATAGACTAAGCCAAAGAAAAAAAATCAACACTACCTTCCACCCTTGGTGACTACATGAAAACCATAAACGAAACAATATAACCTAACATATAGAAAAACAATCAACAATGCCCTTTACAAAATAACATAATTTGTTTTCCAAATACTCAGCAAACGGTTTTTTCGGTATGCACCTCTTCCCGCACCTCTTCACGCTTACTTCAAATACGCCTCTCTCGGCTTTCTTTCTCTCTGCTCCCTTCTCTCCCCATCAGCTACAAAAAATGGACAAAGAATTATCACAACCGACACTTTTGCATTGCTTTTACAACCATCACCCCATGCAAAAAACACAAAATAACCTCCAACCACATTCACATAAAATCTACAACCGATGGTCGAACTTGCAACTTCATAGAATCTTGCCCTCCTCACTCACAACTATCTTCAAGAAAAAGGTAAACCAAGATAATGAAACCCAAGAATGCCTTATCGAGAATTGTGCAAACATTCGATTTGCTTCCCAAGGATTTTAATGGGTAAGCGTTAGTTACAACCATCGCCACTACACAAAAACCTTACCAAAACTAATGCTGACACAATTTTTCCAGCCTTCTCTATTGGTGTGCCATACACTTTGTTAAAAACAATCCGTAACCTTTTCCCTGACATTGAAAAGCTCAAAAACTAGGAAGGCTAACAAAAATTCCAACCAAAGTTAACACAAAATCAGAAATTGCACAAATTTTTGCTTAGTTTTCCAAGGAATTTAAATGGTAGGTGTTTCTTATAACCATCAGCACTATATGCAAACCTTACAACAATTAATTTTGATGCCATTTCTCTGGAATTCTCTATTGCCATGCCAAAAGCTTTAAAAAATAAATAATCTGCCACCTTTTCCCCAATGCCAGAAAGCTTAAAAATCGGGAAGGCTGACAAAAATTATGACCAAATTTCACATAAATAGCCTATCAGCCAATTAATTATAGGAACCTCCATCTTAAGCACAAAAAAATATAAGAAGCAATGTGCATGAAACCATAAAATTGTATTACATCCATGATCTAAAAAAACAAAATTGTGGCATTCATATCCCAAGTTAAAATCCCAACACACAAATTCTAAGATGAGTCCATAATATACAAATAACATGTTCATTAAACTTTCCATAAGTTCATCATAGTCCACTCACCAAGTTTCACACTCCATTTTGGCTTCATTATCTCCATTTGAAGATCCATTATGAAACTTCATGTACCATGTGTTATAATTTTATGAACAATTGTAACTTCATCTTAGAACTCTTTTATATGTCATGTATTTTTTAATATTTCTACTGTGGGAGGCCCAACTTCTAAAGGAAATTTTATTTTATCTAGGATCTAAATTTGGGCCATCTTTTTTTTATTTTTAGATATAGAAGATGTCTACATGTCAATTATTGAGAAAATAATGTTGAATAATTGAAAATATTTAATTTGGTTAAAAATAACCTCTAAATTATAAAAAAAAATGTTTTATGTTCTACAACCTAAAATTTATTATTTTTGTATTAGTAACATTAGGAGAAATTTTAAGTAAACTTTACTACATTATCCCACTTTTTGTGCACCTTGCGAGAGAAAAAGGAGTACCATCACTATCAACTAATTTCTAGTTCTTGAGAGGCCCATATACTTATAAAACTACTTAATAAATTTGTGTGCTACAATCATATATATAACATTTAACTAAGTTTCAAATTTATCTTCCATCACCCTATGATCCTCTATCATTTCATGAACACAATTATATTTTACATCAATATGTTTAATACTTGTATGAAATCTATAGTTCGTTGCTAGACATATGAAACTCTATTAGTCACATAGAACTACATAGCTCCTAGAGATTTACCCAAAAATAAAAAATAAATTTAAATATAGATGAATTTTTGACAAGTATAATTAGCTATCATGCAATCTTATTTTGTAGTGGATAAGGAAAGAACAATATTTTATAACCCCAACTAATTGAACCACCAAACATAGTGAAAATATTTTTCTAGTGGATCTCCTACTATCAAGACCCCCAATAAAATATGAATCCACAAATCCTTGAATAATTACTAAATATTAGTCCCATAAAGAGCTAATGTGATAAACTATGGAGTAATTATATGAAAACCATAATTTTCTAATGATGCTCTACATTATATCGATATGTATCCATAAAATATTAATCATGATCTAACTCAAGAATCCCACAATTTGGATGATGTATAGTCTAATACATACCAATGAATACATCAATCTCCCAATGGTAATAAGATAGGACACTTAGGTTATTTCATCCATCTTTCTAGGATAAGTTGGAATGAACCCTATTAATAACCTAATCCCCATTGATACAACACATCATACTTTGTTAGCTATCATATTTATTCTATCAGACACCAAGTTGAAATGCTTTCTCTATTACAACCAAATATTTATTTTCTTTCTGAACTACCTAAGATGAAATTAGTATCCAGTAATTACTTTATCTCAATTTATGTTATAATCTAAGACTTGATTTCATAATTCATGTCCTTACCATTATAATAAAAAAAACTTACCATTGAAATATAATGTGATAACAAAGAAATGGGCAATTTTTTTTAATAATAAATGAATTGATCTAATTTGGATCCTATAAATACCAAACCTAACACATATAAATAAAAAATATCAATACCACATTCTAGGTGATTTTTAAGACCATACAAAGTTTCAATCAACTTACAAACTAATTTTCTTTACCTTTTCCAATGCATCATGTTGGCTATGTTACATAAATTTATTTTTCTCAAACAAAATTAAGGAAATGTATATTCACACCCATCTACTCAACCTCAAGGTCCAAATATACTAATATGAATAGTAAGAATAAAATATATGTGATATATCTTTTTATTGCCACTTAAGGGCCTATTTTTTCCATGATGATCTTGCACATACCCTTCTCAACATTAACATTAGAACTAATATTCCTTTTAAGAACTCATTTACAAATAATGGTTGTTAATTCATCATGAAATTTTATAATTCTATATTTGCTTATTATTTGATAGTTTCAAAAGCTAGGACTTGATACTTTGTCATCTTTGACAAAAAGATTATTTAAGTCCTTATTTCGATTGAGTTTTTTAGATTACACTTTATGTTATTATTTATTTTATATGAATAGATTCATCCTTAGGATCTATGGTTTGTGTTGAAACTAAATGTTTATATTTATGTTATACTTAGCACTAGCTATGTCTTGAGGTGGACCTCTCTAATTATTTAAAGAAAAATGTGGATATCTAGATTGGAAATGTAAATATGTACATCATATTACTAACCCAATTTTTTTAAATTCTTGTTATCATTTTTAATTTAATATTAATATAAGGTTGAATACTATCCTTTGTGTAAGAGTGGGTATAGAATACTCTACACCATGCAAGATTTGGTTGAGGATTGTAGCCACCCAAGATCTAGGAACTTCTATGAAAGTAAAAGAGCGATAAACTATGAGAGAATAATGATATTTTTCAAAGGATGCAAATTCTATATTAAAATTAGATTATGGTTATTTGTTTGTACACATGAGAACCCTTTAGCTATATAACCAAGGTGAGGCATAGGATTAAACAAGATAATGAATTGAGTGTCTTAATCCTATGTAATGAGAAGAAAAAATATTGACCTAGGACATAAGAAGTAAATGACATAAGATAATATAAGATCTAATGTTAACTAAGACCTCTAGAAAAATTCCTAGGACCTAAGTAAAATTAACATGTGAATAGGATCTATTAGGTGAATTGGCTAGGTAAAACATCATACTCACACCAACGCCCCCATTAAGTGCAACTTAAAGAGGAAAAAACCAACAAAAATGATGCAAGGATGGGTCTTGGATATGAGGCCATGTTAGCTACCCATGTAAAAATGAAATCTCTCAGAAATAGAGAAAAGGATAAAAAATAGTCTAACAAAACTCCTCCGCAAAAAAGAGATGAAAAAAAAATACTCTCATTGAAGAATGAGAAGGACAAAAAACCATGTGGGGAAAAATTCCCCCCAAAAATAAAGAAGAAGAGATACCATGAAGCCCCCATCAATGTAGAGTATATTGCAATGATGGTATATGCTCAACATTGAATGTTGAAGATGATTCAATCTCATCGAAAAAATTCCTCCCATTAGGAAGAAATAAAACCAAGATGGTATGTTGGATATATCTTCCCACTAATTAAAGGAAAATGAGGGAAGAAAGATGAAGAGTGATTTGTTTGAACTATACTCAAGTGTGTACATGTTAATGTTGAAAGCTGATACACTCCAAAACAAATTTTCTATGCCACACTAATAAAGATGTAAATTTGTAATCTCCCAGAAAAAACTATAGAACACAATCCAATAAAAATTATATTTCCTTTGAATATAAATAAGCCTCCTCCAAATGCTACTAAAACTTATACACATTCATTTTAAAATATGAAGAATGATCATGTAGAGAATGAATAAGGGGATGTGAGTATTCTCTCACAATAACTAAAGAAGAATCATCTCTATCAAATAGATGTATGAAATCAATGATGTCTCCTAAATCTAAAATGTATGACTCATAAAATAAACCTCCAATCTCATTAGAGTACTCATCCCAAGTGTTCATATTGGGAAGATAATCCTTGTCCTGCTCCACTAAATCACAAGAAGCCAAAACTATGGCAACACAAGCATCATTAAAATTAATACCAACACATATCTCTAGAACCTTAGTAGATGAAATAATACCAAGATTCAAATTACCATGATTTTAATCTCCTAAAAAATATCCACATTGGATACCATAGTGTATACATTAGCCAAAGAAAAAATAGGATAAAAATGTGAGAAGGTTTAGAATCAATATTGGTGATGAACCTCTCTAACTATAACTGTATCTCTATTATTCAAATCCCAAATTATGATATAATTTGGTGTCAACTCAACACTTTCCTACTCCACCATGTGTTATTTGATAGATAGAAAGGATATTAATTGACAATGATGAAACACAAAGAAAAGAAAATTAAAATCTCTATCATCCATGCTAATAGACCCCTTCTTATAGAAATGAATATATGTGTTGTTAACCATAAAGATGTGTGGTGGTGAGCAAGACTCAAACGAAGATAACGTACTCTTTGATGAAGCCATACAATGTGAAGCTTTTGAATCAAATATCTACCATTTTGACTCAAAATATGCAACAAAAAAGTGCTTTCACCTTATCTTTCTTTGAATTTTATGTAGAGGAAGAAGATGAACCCCTTGAAATTATTAAAGGAAATTGTGTTTCATTCTTCTTAAGATGATTCTTCAATTCATCAATCTATTTTCAATAACATTGATGTTCATCATTCCCTATTTACTTAAAATATACACATTTAGACTTCTCCTTATTAGATGGTTCCCCTTGAGAGGAAGAGGATTTTTATTCTTTGTGTAGCTTGTTCTTTTTCATCTTTTTCTTATTTTAAGATTCCTTGATTCTTTTTGTACCCTAGGCTCACTACCCACAAATGCTTGTGGTTTAGAAGACTTGATTAGATGCATATGAATTAACTTCACTTCCTCTTGGATTAGGAGATTTGTAAAGTCATCAATCTTAGGATCAACATATGATGCTCCCATAGAAATATGATGGGTATGAAAGATAAAAACAAACACTAAATACTCAACACCATTCTTGGATAACACATTTAGAATCAATTTTAGATCCTCATTTTTAATATTGTAATATTTAAGCTATTTTATTAGATGCTTAATCTTGGAGATGTAGTCTTGGATGTGGTCAAAAAAATTATGATCAAGATTCATCAAATCATTGTCAAACTAATATCCTCTAATCTTATCAGTTTTACCATATATTTTTTTAAAATTCTCCCAAGCCTACTTAGGTGTTTAACATGATTATATATGAAAATATAAATCAAAAGGCACTAATGAAGATATAAATCCAAGTGTTTTCTCATGATCAATATCCCATTTTCCTAATTCTTTAGTATTAGTAGGTTGAAAATGGTTTATTTTAGATGGCCTAGAAAACCCCTTCCCATGAGATAATTCCATACCTTTTTCTCCATGAGGAATAAGTATATGGGGTTAGGAGTTCAATTTGAAATTTACCCATTGCATGAACACATAACTAGCAAAAGAAAAAATAAATCACCAAAATATTACCCACTAAAATTACTCAATCAAGAATCCTCGTAGCAATATATGATCTAGAACTTTATACCTAGTGAGCTTACAGGTGCCACATTCAAAAAAAAAAAAAAAAAGTGGACTTGATCTTAGTGCTTACATATACCAAACTTGGCAAAAAAATTCAAATTATAATTTCTAAAAAAATGAGATTAACATTATCAAACCATTGCAAATTACTTGTAAAATTATGCACTTTTAGAAAGAATTCAGCCAAAAAAGCTATTGTAGGAGCAAGAACAAAGCCCCAAAAGTTCCCAAAATGAGAACAAATTCACAACACCTATGAGAATCTATATTTTCTAAATAAACCAAGCACCAAAATCAAAACTTGATTATACAATTGTGATTACTGTGGAATTCTATCCCAAATTAAAAATGAATTTCTCTAGAAAAGGGGGTGAGATGCCTAAGTTATGGCAATTTGAGTCGAACTAAAAAATAAAAACAATTGATTGAGGGGGGAAAATTGGAGTGACCCACTAACAATCATTTGGCCATCAATTTTAACATAATCATAAAATATGATTAGTTTATTATAAAATTTAAGCTAGTAATTTTGATGGTCATTTAACTGTCAAATTTAATATAGTCTTTGATGATGATTGTTTGGCCATCAAATTTAAGATAGTCACACAAAAATAAAAAAATTCAAATTTGTTTTCTATTGTAAAAAATAACAGTATTATATATGAAAATAGGTGAATTTGTGCCTTCTAAATATAATGACATGGTCATATTGATCCAAAATGTTATGAAATGACATATCCTTGTTAGATCTAGGAACAAACCTCTCTCTTTAAACCCTTATAGATCTTGCTTCACATATCAAGTTTGGATGAAACAAAGGGAAAAAAATTCTCAAACCCTCTGAGCTAAATGGTGAGCTTAGATCTGCACAAAAAAGATCCAAAATGAACATACAATATGAAGTCACAAAGAGGAAACCCCAAATCTAGTATTTCTTATAAGTTTTTCTAATTCTCTAGATCATCATTCAATGCAAGAGAAGATTATAATCATATTTTCAATATCTACCAATATTTTTAACCTAGATATCTTAATTAATAAAAGAAAGAATCAATCCCACAAGCTTTGATACCATGTAAGAGTTGGTATAGATACTCTACACCATGCAAAATTTGATTGAAAATTATAGAACCCGAGATTTAGGAACATCATACAATATGAAGTCACAAAGAGGAAACCCCAAATCTAGTATTTCTTATAAAAAAAAATTATTCTCTAGATCAGCATTCAATGCAATAGAATATTATAATCATATTTTCAATATCTACCAATATTTTTAACCTAGATATCTTAATTAATAAAAGAGAGAATCAATCCCACAAGCTTTGATACCATGTAAGAGTTGGTATAGATACTCTACACCATGCAATATTTGGTTGAAAATTATAGAACCCAAGATTTAGGAACATCTATGAAAGTACAAGAGGGATTAACTATGAGAGATTAATGCTAATATATTTAAAGGATTCAAATGATAAGTTAAAATTGGATTATGATTTTCAATTTTCACGTGAGAATCCCTTGGTTATATAGCCAAGGTGAGATATGGGATTGAATAAAACCATGAAATCTATCTTAATCATATGTAATAAGACAAGAAACATTAAATGACCTAAGACACAAGAAGTAAATGATATAATATAAGATAAGAACTAATGGAAATTAATACTTCTAGAAAGATTCCTAGGACCTATATAAGCTTAACATGTGAAGATGACTTGGTAGGTAAACTAGCTAGGTAAAACACCATATTCACACCAACACTTTGGAATCTTCACTCCATAAACCTTTCACACAACCTACCTCTATCTTTCCATTTCTCATAAAAGAAAATAGGAAATGTGGATTATATTTGTTAGTAAAAAATCCAAAAGCTTTGGTTCATGGTCCTCCCCATATCCCTCATTAAGATATAGGGTTAATATTTGAAACATGTTTCAAAACCTTAAAATTTAAGAAAATTTGATCTCTCCTCTCTTGGGGAGTATTATTTTGCTTGGTGGAATTCGTAAGAGCCCTATTAATAGTGTCATTATTGTCTCAACTACCACATAACACTAAACATTCTTCCCTGCATTTAAATAGGAGGTGGATCTGTCATGTATCACATAGGGGCATTTTGAAGGAGGAGAGTATGTGGTAGAGAAATTATCACCTAACTAACATAAATTTTTAATGAAATATTTTGATTCAATTTAAGCTCATCTATAAAATAGTTATTTAAATCTTCATGAGCTAGTTGAGGAGA
Source organism: Sequoiadendron giganteum (assembly GCA_007115665.2). Lineage (NCBI taxonomy): Eukaryota > Viridiplantae > Streptophyta > Pinopsida > Cupressales > Cupressaceae > Sequoiadendron > Sequoiadendron giganteum. The sequence goes on from CM021100.1 coordinate 439,012,926, forward strand.
AGATTAATAAATACAATCATTTATTAATTATGTCTCCTATAATGCTTAAGGTCTTATATACCTCCCCTTGAATTATTTTATTTGACAATATTGACTATATTATATCATTTGACATTTTATCTTTTTTTAAGTCATAACCATGAAGTAGATTAGGGTGTTGTTATAACCTCTATCTCTCCTATGTGTCATAAAATTATATTTTTTCTAGAAATATAACCCCACCAAATGAGACTTGTGAGCTCTTTTCAACATTAATAATAATTCCTTTGGAGTTATTAAGGTTTATGTTTTAAATGATATAACCCCACCAAATGAGACTTGTGAGCTCTTTTCAACATTAATAATAATTCCTTTGGAGTTATTAAGGTTTATGTTTTAAATGATGTTGTTGAGATATGTTCCCTTTGTAGGTGGATTACCAATCCAATTCCTATCACTACTTTAATATTTTGTGATAATTTTAATTTTATTGAAATGGCCTATGATAAATTTGGGGCCTTGTCTATATGATGGATGTTTAGGAAAAAGAGGATTGGTTCTTTATATAGAAAGATTTGGGAATTTTTAATCCCAATCTTGGCCACTACCAAGATCATACAATGTGTTACACTCAAAAAAAATCTTAGATAAAGATGTAATAGAATACTCAAGTTTCAATCCATTGTGTAAAAAATATAATTTTTCCCTTTCTAACTATTAACTATTACTCTCTACTAGTGTATCCCCTATCGAATGTTGTCATTTATTAAATTTTGGTTTCATATTGAGTGGAATTTATAAACCAAAGGACACGAAGAATGTATTCTATCTAACTATGTCATTACTTAGTCATAAGGCCTAACACACCCTTTACATGAGACTAAATGAATAGTCTAATGGAATGACGTATCACTCATACTTACCAATTCCTCTATATTTATGGGCATGAGTTGGATTATTTTATTAAAATTAAGTCACCACCTTAGAGATTTGAAAAGACACCACTATATTGGAAGTGTATTTTGTTGATTGAGTCTCTCAACTTTGAGTGGCTTAGCTTCACACTACATGTAGATCCCAAGCCAAATCTTTGTTTCACTATATAAAAATATGAGACAAGGTCTCAAACACAATTTAAGAAAGGTAAACATCTCCTTAATAATATTCTTTACATTTTACAATATTCTTTACATTTTAGAATATTTTATCTCGCACTATAAGAAGTTTTTCATTTATCAAGAATATGATATTTCTTAGTCAACTACTATGTAATAGTTACTAAATATTGTTCCTTTGTAGGTCTATAATCCCAAAGCTATTCTCTATGTTTAACTTCTCACTAAAGAATAATTTAAGATGTTTTATTTCTAGTACGTGTAACAATAGATCTCTTAGTCTAGATGGATTTCATTATGAATATTATAAATAATTCTAGGACATAGCAGGTGAAGAGCTTCAAAATGTATATCTTGAGGATTTTCATTCTAAATATGTAGGGAGATTAATTAGTAAAAGAAATATAAGATTTATGCCTAAAGTTGGTAATCTTGAATAAATATGCAATTGATGGCCTAACACTATTGAATGTCTCATACAAGATAATTATAAATACATGGCTCTTAACATTAGGATTCTTCTTCCTAAACTAGTATGCCTTGAACATATTATTTTCATTAAATTTAAATTTATTTTGAATAATACAATTTTTTGGTGATGGAATGGAATGGGCTTGAAATTGTTATCAATATTTATTTTTGTTAAAATTAATTATATGAAGTATTATAGACATATCAAGTGACCTTTAATTTCTTCCATACTTTAGGTGTTTAAATTTGGGCCTTTTTGTATTTTTTTTGTCCATATGTTTTATTATTTTTGGCTCAGTGACTTATATTACCATTAATTTTCAACAAGCCAAACTATTTTGTTTCTAATAATTTGGTTATTGATTAGCCCTTATAGTTTCTCAAATTATTGTTAAGTAATTGTGCTTCCTAATTCTCCAAAATATTTTGTTAATGGCCATTTTTTAAATGATCCATTCTACACCTTCACTCATAATGAAAATATTATTAAAAAAAAACTATTCATTATATTTATACTTTTTTAAAGGCCTTTGATTCAAGTATCCAAGAGAAAAAGGCTCAATCCTACAAGTAAATGTTACTTTCTAAGCCAAACTAGTTGGATAATTTTAACTACAAATGGATTGAATGTTGAGAATTATTTTATATTTTAAGAATTTTGTTTTATTTTCAATCTTCTCCTACTACACTCTAGCAAATCATTGTTCCTACTATTAAGAAAATTATCAACTATTAAATTAGAAAACATCTCTATTTAGATACGAAATTATAAAGTTTCTTTGAAATGTTGGCTATGACTCATGTTATTTATTCCTCTTCTTGTGTAGCTTCGAAAATGTTTTTCTTAAATATTGAAAAAATATTAAAAGACTTTATTTGTGCCTCTAGTGATGGGAGTCAAGGATTTCATCACATTTCTTGGGAATTATGTTTTCTCTCTCATGATGCTAGTGGTTTATAATTCCTTTCATTTTATTGGAAAGGTATTAAATTCTTGTGTCCTAAATGGATTTTAAAGATTATTCAAGAAAATGAAGCCTATAAAATTATCATAATTTTTTATATCAATTTAGGTCTGCATTAAGGATGGATAGTGTAATTTTCTTCTTTAAATCAATTTATTTTTTTGAATAAAAACCTATTTCCTATATTTATTGAGCTAAGAATGATGAAGCCCAGATTCATAGACCTCAATTACTGTATGGATGTATTTCTGTGCAAAATCATAAGTGTATAATTTTTTCCAAAATTTTGGGATTTACCCTACTCGTATTCTATTCCCCCAAAACCTTTACCCTTTTATCTTAAGTTTCTTTCTACATCAATGTTTCAAGAATTCACTTCCCAAGTAATCATTTCCTAATCACCCCAAACTCCAAACCATGCTCCTTTATCTTTCTCTTATCCCCATTAGATATTTGATGTTCCTCTTCCTAATATATATTTCCACCCAAGTCCAAATTTTCCTTTTCCTTATCAAAGATTTAGATTTAACATTACTTGGATACTCAATATGTCTCAACCCCGATCCTTGATTTCCTACCTACATTCCTTCATTTTATTCGGATTTTAAATATCTCCATCCCATTGAATTTTTTCATCATTTCCTACTCTTTCCCTTTTGTTTATTTTATTTTCATACCTTCTTCTATTGGAATTCCCTTTCCCAAACCATAAATCCTTGACAATAATAATTTGATACCCTTTGGACTAGATCTTTTAATCTTCCCTTACCTATGTGCCTTTTCCATGATACCCCTAAACTCTAACCTCTAGCATTATTTCATCCTTGTGCTATTCATCCCACCTACATCCCTACATGGCCTAGGATATCATTAATCACCAATTTAAAGTGATAAAAAGTCCAACAAAGATTTTCCCACTCAAGGAATCACTAATTTATTTGCATGAATTCACATGTACCTATAGTGTAGGAAGAGGAATATGGTGATGTTTTATTAACTATGGTGGTTGCATCATTAACTATTCTATTGTAAAAAAACTGGTGTTATACTCAATAAAATTCCAAATATTTCACCTCAAGTGAATGATCCATGTTTCCATAGCATAACAATTGAAAAATTTATTTCCATAATGTAAATTTCATGCACATTTGAAATAATTATATTTCCAAACTTCATTGCATTCCATTGTAATTTCACAAATCTACTCATAACATAGATTTCATAATGAATAAACTCAATTATATCATTCAAGATTACATCCTTCCATATAAATGGATACATAATGCATGCATAGCTCTTTCAAGCTTCATCTAGAAAAAGATATACACACTAGTCTTGATGTCACTGCATTGGTGCATACATTCTCGATGTCCTCATTTTTTGGTGCATACACTCTAGTTGTCCCCAATACTAGTACAAACATATACAAACCTCAGTCACCAAATAATGAGGAGAATCATCACTCAAGCACTTTTCCACCAACCAAGAACTCAAATGCAGTCCCCCACACATCCATCACTTATGATGAGATGACTCTTCCCTTTGATAAAGAGATTGGTTGGTAAACCCCATAATAATAGCCTATCTGATATTAGTGTTGTTTCCTACAACCCAGAACCTAATCATACATTTCTTTCCCCTATGAGTATGAAAATCCTAAACTAGTATGCATAAAAGGAACACAGTGAACTAATAGTGTAAATAGTTTCTACTTACACTACTTTGGCCAAATTATTCTCACCTATTAATTCGAGTGAAAGTAATCATATTCACATACACTTCTATAGCTCAGTTTGGATTATGACCATTCATATACTATTCCTAGGTAATTTATTTCCATAGGTAATAACTAACCTAATAAGTAACCTATTCCCCTTTTTCCCAAATTACAATGGTATCTACCAATTAAGCCTAAGTATAATTTAGCCCTTCATTGGAAATTCCTATCCTAGGTATACCATATGAGCTTTCTATTATACAAATTAAATTTGCATAAATATTTTAACAAGATATTTTCTTCAATGGATAGCCTAGTCCTAGGTTTAACTTTATAATCTAAAGTGTAGCTACATAAGCTTCAACCCATTATAGATTAAATATTCATAAATCACTCACTCCGTTCATTAATATACCACATTAATAAGTGGTTCTCATCAAGATAATATTCACACCCATTAATTACCTCAATTGAAGAATAAGCATATCAATAGATGATTTATTTTGAGAGTGTAACCTCCTTAGTAAAAAGGGTTAAAAAAGAGTCTAATCTTGGAAATACTATGACTTCATTTTAAGAGTATAATGCACTAATCAAGTAGTAACTCTAACTCAATAGGTAATTACACCTATATCTTTAGACATATAGCATCTCATAAACTCAAGTGATCTACTTAATCACATAGGTGAGTCCCAACTTCAATATACCCTAAATCTAGGATTAAGACATCAACCAATGCCTAGTTTGATTATATAGATTAATATAACCCTATATGTTCCAATCAAGATGAAATGAACAACCCAACCAAGTAGGTTACTCCCAACCTATAGGTTTCAATGAGTAGTCAAGTACATATCCCAACCTTGTAGGTAAATCTTAACCTGTAGTTTCTTTTATAAATCAAGTAAACTTCTCAACCCAAAAGGTTATTCAAAACCTATGGTTGTATTTGAGTGAAAGTAATGATCAAGTGATCATATAAGTTTAGATTATTGATGTTGTTTGCATGATGTCACATCTTTCCATATCCTTCTTACCATCACTATGGCTATATAGCTAAACCTTACCATTCTCCAAGGTTATCTAGCATAATAGGATAATAGTGTCAAGTCACTTCATGGCATTGACATATTTCACATTATACTTGTAGTCTAAACTATCTATATATAGAACATCAATATATAAATTCTTGTATAGGGTATATAGGATTACAAATAAACTTCCCTTAAGCTAATCATATTTCAAATAATTCCTAGTATATATTCCCAATGATAAACAAAAACTCTTATTATGGAGTATATACAAACTCTTTCATAAAAAACTATAAAACAACTTGTTTTCCTTTCCATAAGCAAATTCTATGATTTACTAAATCAAGAATTTATCGTGCAATTCCAATCAAAGAAACCGAGACTTGTTATTTCAAAATAAAAAGACAAATAAATAATATTAGATCCTCATGCCTATGATACACTTAACCCAATTGACTGACTTGATTCAGAACCTTCCAAACACAACTTGCTATCCCTCACTTTTCTAGTCAAAGCGATACTTCATTATGCCTTCTTTCACAAGATCACTCAATGCTCTCACAAATTAACTCTAAGCTCTCACCAAATACAACTCTCAGAATAATTGCAATAGAATATATTTGCAAAATAAGTGTGTCCCAAATAAGAGAGCTATCCCATCTATATATACAAAAAAATGAGACAATTATGCTAACAGATAAGGAATGCTAGTCGACACCTTAACTCATGCAAATTGACTAACTACACACAAAAAAACGGTGGCAGAAATCTAAGTATAAACTTAGTTGGATGTTCTACAAATCAACACCTATTGTTTGACAGTAGCTCAAGACCAATTCAAATAAGCACATGCCCAAAATATGATATTCAACTTGCAACCAAAGTAGACTTTTAAACAAAAATATAGATTTCATATATTGGCACCATGTTGAAGCCATAATTTGTATTCCTAGGCATGGTTTATCTCATTGAAATAGTCTTCTATTTATAGGTAACACACATGCTAAGTCGACTTGGTCACAACATCATTGTGTGATAGAGAAAAAATGAGTCAAATCCCACTTTATAGTGTTCAAACAATGCTTTGACTAGCACATTATCTTTAATGTTTTCTTTATACTATTTTCATGCATTTAAACACTTTATGAGTAGGCTTTATTATTTCCATCACTTTATACACAAGAGTTCCAAACTGAAGTAATATGATGCAATATATAATAGTGATGTATTTCCAAATGGTATCAAAAATGGTTTACTTTCCATATCAGACTTTACTATTGTACATTGCTTGCATATCAATCAACCTTTATCTTACGTCAACCATATGTATTAATTGGCCTAATAATATGTTGCATAGCATATATATAAATTGCCCTCTATTAATTATCATATATATACATGTACATATAAAAATAATTCCAAAAAGTAGCCTTAATTCTATCATCTATATATATTTTTATATATATATATTCCATGAAAATTAAATAAGTATACATTTGATATTCAAATCAAGTTAACATTCATATAATAATATCAACTGTACATATAAATATACCTCTATGTACATGTATACATATGTATACATATGTTGATTATCTATATGGACATTTTCATTTGTCATACATACATATGTATCGACAAATGTATACATAAGTATATATGCATATATCTTATACACATATATATACATTCAATCGCATAATAAAGTACATACACATTTATTATCTTATCGATAAGAGATATATGTTTGATGTATTTATATATATATATACTTACATGTCTCATTGTCCCTTCAATAACACCATGCTCATGAGAAACCCACTCATAATCATACAAAATTACATATACCTATCTACTTTCATCCACATGCTCCTCTATGTGTATGGTCTATCATTGACATGCATATTCATACATATACATAAATTCACATCTGTTCACCTCCTCAATCAAGCATAGTAATATAAAGAAGAACCATAAACTCCAAACACATAAACATCATCCTAGAATGCACTTAATAGTAATTAGGACCCTTACTAATGCAAACACATCATACTAAAGGA